>BSBM01000476.1:32849312-34073624 GCA_027924585.1 Larix kaempferi
TCCCATGCATTACCAAGGTCGAGTTTGCCACCTTACCATTCACACCTACCAAAAACTCGAGTTGTCAACTGAGATTTTCTCTCCAAGCTTGGTTTAGATTGGAATTCGACTTCATGTCTATTGGTTTTTGGCTCTCTCTCAAGCCAAGTTCGATTTAGGGTTTTAGCTTAGTGTTTTGTTATATAAGAGATGCATTTTAGCTCTCTTATCATGGAGAATTATTGTAAACTTACTCTACGGAGATTGTAATAGCTATTGGCTATCATTGGAAATAAAGCTGGGTTTGGAGACAATTTGTGTACACTTCTATTGGTTCATGAGCTATTAATTTACTTTGAGGTAATATCTGTAATGTGTTCTTGATTTATGCAATTTCAAAGTTTGATTTAAATACATGCTTCGATCTCTTTCTTAAGAGCGTAGGGCAAGCATTTGATGGTCCCAATTTGTTTGCTAGGCTTAGGCTTGAATAGTATAAAGAGTGCAAATTGTAATCGGTTTTACTACCTTGTCTCTTCATGCGTTTTTGTCTAACTCTCTATATTTGATCAAGCTTTGTTTGTGTAAGTTTTTTGTGCATGTGCAGATATTCAAAATGGTTGAGATGAGATGAATTCGGTTGTATCTCCCTCTTCTCTACCAAGAAAAAGCTTTTATTAATAGTGTGTTTGCAGGATACTTCCAAGAAGCAAGATCTTAAAATTGGCATCAAAGCAGAGAGGGTTTCCTCTTCCATCAACACAATTTCCCTCTTCTTGGTTACTTGTTACTTGGCCCCACCTTCTTCTTGTGGAAACCCCTTTCTAGATCTGAATCCAAAGTTGAAGTCTTTACTTTTAAAGCCTAGATTAGTTTGCCATAAGGTTGAAGTTCCTTCAACCTTGGGGAATAACTTGGGTTTTGTTCCCTTGTGCTCTCTTCAACACTATCGCATGCGTATCATCCAGCTAGCTGGAAGGATTTATTGGATAGTGTTTTACCCATCAAGTGTTTCACTTGATTTTTCCATCTCTCATCCATTTCATTTTTCCTTTTGTCCACTTCACTCTTCCCATTTTCCATCCATTTCAAAGTTTGCCTCTCTCTCCCTCATTCGCTCCCCTTCCTTGTGAGCCTCTTCCTTCCCATTCGTTCCCTTCCTCTTCCATCTTTTCCTCCTACCATCTGTCTTCACAAAATCAACAAAAAACAAAAGTTAAAATTAGTTTTTTTTCAAAATTGGTTAGTTTTGCTTTAGAAAGAGTCAAGTTTAGGCATCTTAGAAGGTCACTTAGAGCTTGGATTTCAATATTTTTTCCTAGTTTCTTAATCTCATATCAAAGGTAGATCAGTTGGCATATAAAATAGTGTAAAGTTTTGTGGTTGCATTCTCATTTCTATCATTATTTGGAGCATTTTAGCTTGCTGGTCCGTTTTATAAAAATTGCATTTTTAATTCAAAATCTCATGCACATTTCATTTAGGGCCTCTTTTTCCAATTCTAGGTTCAAGTAGTTTCAAGTCTTAATTTTTTGATTTACTAATGCTAATGGGTATTTAAAGTGTTATGTTGTGGTAGGTCTTCTTTTGAGAAAGAGAACTATTGGGAAAGACCTTTGAAGCATAAGAAAAGAGAGCAAATCCAAGTTGGAAAGACAAACCAAAGAAGAGAACATTTGAAGTTTGAACCAAGGAGGAAAGCCAAACCATGAATGTCTTTTGAAACAAGTTATTATCCTTTGTACAAACTCATAAGAGTTTTCTCATTACTTTCAAAGTTTACTTTTCTCAAAAGACTTTTTAAGGATCTAAATCTCAAAGGCATTTGTAATCTCATAATAAAAGTTCAAGTGGAGGAGGCCTCCACTTTTTTGGGTTTCTTCCCCATTCGGGGAAGAGTGTTGGGTTTGCTTGGTTTAGATCTCAGCTTTCCAAGTTCTTAATTTATTTTTTTCATTTCATACCTTAAATCAGTGTTTTATTTTCATCTTGTCGCCTCTCTTTCAAGTTTTGACCAGAGTAAGCTAACTTTGGAATTGTGTCATGTTACCAACTTATTTGTACCATAGTTGGATTATCTGAAGAGCCGCCATTTGACAAACATGATAAGTGTTTGACTCCAGTGTATCAGATGATTCAGTGTTTGTGGCTAGCCAGTTTTGGTTAGCCAGTTTTGTTTTTGAGTCGACATGACCATGGCCCCATGGGGGTTTGTAATAAAGTGTGCTAGTAGGATCTGGGTGTCTCGGTTCCCCATGACTTGATTAAGCAACTAAGGTATTCCAGGGAGTTTTTTCCCTTGTCAATTATACTTTGTTTAAGGCGATGTATAATCGATGAGGTTTTCTCCCGCTCCTCCAAAGCTGGAATGCCCGATTTTGAAAATTTTAGCCATGGGGGGTTATTAGAGGCCAACTAATGTATATAAGCCTATTAGACACTGTTAAAATAGGTGTCAGTCATGTCCTAGGTCCATAAAACTCTCAGAAAAAATTTCGAAAAAATTTTACCAGGTCCGTCGAATTTGGGTTTTTAATTATTTTTTAAATTTAATAAATTTCTCTATAGTTTAAATAGAGAAATAATAATTTGTAATATGTCAGTCGTTCGAAGTCCGAATTCAGTGATTGATGGCTCGTTTCATAAGCCAAAAATCACACATGACCTATGGACCAGCTAAACCCAAGTTTCGGATGTCATTTAGACCTCATAATTAATATTTTCTCTAAAAAGCCATTTACAGAGAAATTATTAATTAAAATAATAAAAATGATTATTTTGGAGATAATCCAAATCTCTCCAAAATAATCCAAATGGAATAAAGTAAAAGGCTAAATGACATGGCACCTGGCATTTATGAGGATTCCAATCAACTCCAAGCAGCTTCAGTCAACTATACAGTCAGCACAAGTCAAAACTCCTCAAGTGAATTCGCCCTCCATGCATGCAAAATCGAATTGGTGATGTGGAGGTTGTATTAAATGGTTTTTTGGTTGGTATGGAGTTGCATTTAATGGAGTGGGGGCGCCTTGCCTAGGTGGAGGCCACCTCCCACTCCCACCTACCATGATTGCAATCAAATCTTTGTTTAAAACTCCAAGCACCTACCTCAAGCTCACGTCAATTTCCTTGGAGGGGCGAGTTCTACACATGGCACTTGCCTATTAGCGTGGTGATGTATCCAAAGTGAGATGGGGGGCGCCTTGCCAAGGTGGAGGCCACCTCCCCATCCACATCATCTACAAACTCGACTTGTGTTAGGTGGAGACTCATTCAATTGATATTTTGATTGGTTGAGAGTTGATTTGATTGGAGGTCGAATTGTGTTAGGTACCATTGGCTCCATTCATGCCAATTCGACTTAGGTTTCTAGCTATTAGCCTTTGCTATATAATGAGGCTCCTTTTTCCTCATTAGAGATGGATCTTTAGGCATCAAAACTCTGGAGAAATTTGTAATTTGTTTAAGCATTTGAATAAAGTTGAGACTTTGGAGGTCAATGTGGAAGCTCTTGATGTGCCATGCTTCATATTGTATGAGGTGATATCATGTTTTGTCTATATACTTTTGATTCTTAAGCATTGATTCTTATGATTTAGAAGGCTAACAATCTAGCACAAATATTATAAATCTATGCTTTTCTCTTAAGTGTGTAGCTTTTCAGGTATTCTCCCAAGTGCAAGGGTTCTTGTTTGGTTTACATCTTCATTCTGCAGTTTATCAAAGAAGTCTTACTTTAAAGAATCAAGAAACAAGGAGTCTTATGTTCTTTCCATAAAGCATCTTCAAACAAATATTCAATCGGTTACTTGTTCTACCCATCTAAACTGTGGAAATCCAAAGCCCTACTCTTCTCCAAGTTTGAGATTATAGCTTAGCTTGCCTTTGGTTTGTGGCTTGTTTGGCTTTTTGCCCCTCTCGTTTTCCTCTCCTTCTAGCTCTCGTCCCACTTGTTTTGTCCATTTACCTTGCTCTCGTCCCATTCCTTCTTCTAGCTTTCGTCCCCCCTAACCTTCTCCCTTCACTCCATTCGTTTCTCTTCTTTTCCTCCTTCCTCCTCTCGTCCATCCCTTTTCTCCTCGCCATTTCTCCTCCCTTCTCCCATTTTGCTCCTCTCCTCCTTGTCTCCCCTTCCTCCTTTCGTCCACCTACAAAGAAAAAACACAAAACAAAAAACAAGTTTAAGGTTTGGTTAATGTTAGATTTATTCAATAGTATAGATCTTGTTTTTTTGCAATAGATTAGATCTCTAAAAATTTTACTTAGTAGTTTCTAGTTTATGCTTTGAAAAATAACATTAGGGCCTTAGATCTCATGTCATAAATCTTAAAATTTTGCATTTGAAATTTTTTTTGCATATAGGTTAGATCTTAATCTTTGCATTTGGTTTCAAAGTTGGATTTTAACTAACATCTAATGGGTGCATTGTCGAAGTGAGTTTGAGCTTATGTAGATCTTTTTGAAGGAGGAGAAAAGCTTGATAAGAGCAATACTCAAAAGAAGAGCAAAGTGCATCAAAGGAGAAGACTTGAACCAAAATGATAAGCCTTGTATACTCTCCTTTTTGTAATTAGCCACTAAGGGCTCATAAAGTATTGTTTTCACAAGTAGTTCTTTTTCTCTCAAAAGACCTTTCAAGGGCTTCATCCCCAAAGGCACTTGTAATCATTTAAATAAACTTTCAAGTGGAGGAGGCTCCACTTTTTGGGTTTTCTTCCCCATTTGGGGAAGAGTGTTGGTTTTGTTTAGCTTAGATCTTTTCAATTCTTGTTTTAGAATAATTTTGTTTTTATCTTGTCGCTTCTCTTCCAAGCCTTGACTAGAGTAAGCTAACTTTGGGATTGCATCCCAAAGGCCACATAACTTTGTGGTAGCTTCTCGTTCCCCCATCAGCTTCTTGTGGACATCTAGCTAGCTGGAAGGTTTCCAAGACTGGTGGCTTCTAGTGGTTGACCTTGTTCGGAGGTTGATCCCACCTTTAGATTAGGATTTGTTTGATAGAACACTAGATCTTTAAGTTTTCTCATTTTATTTGGCAGTAGCATATTAGCAGTATTTCATATCTTTCTGATCTATCACATGATTTAATCATTCCAAAGTTGAAATATCTTGTCATTACAACTATTTTTTGCTTTCTTAAAACGAACTAAAGTCTCTTGAACTTGGCCAAATCCAAGTCAAGAGCACTCTCTATCGGAGAGCATTGTTAGACTTGCATCTTTCCTTGCATTAGGGATTTTAAATTAGCAAGTCTCTTGAACTGTGGTCATAAGATCACGTCAAGAGCGCTCTCTGTCGGAGAGTTGAACGAGTGCTCTAATAATAAAATTTTTCAACCCATACTTCCCTTTTAATTAATTTATCTTGGTCTTTTGTCCTACACCCGTATGCTCTGCCAACCGGAAACAGTTGGGCTAGTACTCAGAAAGGTGGAAGACTTGTTAATTTCATAAGTGATAACATTAATTAAAACTTTACCCAAAATCCCAACGAAGACAAAATCACTGAGTACTTCCTGAAATAGGTGGTGCCGGGAATCCACTATCAGACTCGAGGGCGGTCAAGCCATAAGAACACTTGTTTTCTGAATCTGGGTGCTCCCGACCTATCATCTAAAAGGTTGCTCCACTTCTTGAATATCCTTGGTTTTAGCCTTAATAATCAAGACCACTAAAATCTTTAATTTACCAAGATAAGCTGCAAAACGATCTCAAGAACTTTTTTCTCGAACACTTGTATCAAACAACTCAATCACTCAGACATTTTTGACTCCATAAGGCACTGGTCCTTAATCACGTATTTTATTTGCTTATTATCAATCTGGAGTACTTGTGTTAATCTTCATTTAAGGAGTGATTTGTATCTGATTCAGTGTATCTCTTATTTTCTCTTGCAACGTGGATTGCGTTATCTTGGTTTAGTTTAAAGCATTATTGTGTCTCTCACCTTCAAAACTCCTAAACAACACCCATCCACATCACAACATTAAAAAACATTTAAAACACAAGAGCCTTAGACAACTCTTTGTAGGGACTATCCCTCTTGGCTTCGTTAGGAGTTAGCTTAAACGGAGGAGCTGGGATTCAGGTGACAGTACCTGGCTGATTGCTTGCCCCCAAGGCCACACCTCTCTCACTTGTAGTGAAGAGACAGCTTTCGAAAGATTTCCGCTACTGGTGTGCAGTTTGGCGGACAACATGTCCCAAAGGCCACATAGTTTTGTGGTAGCTTCTCGTTCCCCCGTTGGCATCTTGTGGACATCCAGCTAGCTGGAAGGTTTCCAGGACTGACGGTTCTAGTGATTAGCCTTGTTCGGAGGTTGATCCCACTTTAGAATAAATCTGCTTGGTAGAACACTAGATTTTGTTTTCTGTTATCTTCAAAGTCTTTCTTGTGGTTATCCTTATATTTTCAGTCATCTTCAGTTTCATTTACTTCTTTAAGTTTCACAATCGCTTCATTTCTTGCAATAAAACGAACAAAGCCTCTTGAACTTGGCCAAATCCAAGTTAAGAGCACTCTCTGTCGGAGAGCATATAGATTTGCACTTTCCCCCTGCATTAGGCATTTTAAAAGTAGGAAGTCTCTTGAACTGTGGTCTTAAGACTAAGTCAAGAGCGCTCTCTGTCGGAGAGTTGAACAAGTGCTCTTAATAATAAAACATTTCAACCCACATTTCCCCCTATAAAATTTACTTTTGGTTGATTGTCCAAAACCCGTATGCTCTGCCAACCGGAAACAGTTGGGCTAGTACTCAGAAAGGTGGAAGACTTGTTAAGCTCATAAGTGATAACTAATAAAACTTTCACACCCATAACTAACCAATCTGGAGTTGAGCGGTAAGATAAGTTCGGTGGGTAATCTCCTAGTTGGGGGCGCCGGGGTTCCATGTTCAGCCTCTAGTTTGCTGGTTAGCATTGCGTGACCTGGCTAGAGCACTGGGTGGCCCAACATGTCCTTGAATGGAGGCACTTGATACTGTCTTTACAGACATTCTCTTGATATCCTTGGTTTTAGCCCTTATAATCAAGAACATCTAAAACACTTAAAATTTACCAAGAACAATTTCAAAACGATCTCACAAACAACTACTTTTGACTTACATTTTCTAGCATCACAAGCATTTCTTTTGACTCCATTTGGCATTGGTCTTTAAATTCTGAATCTGGACCATATGTCCTCGTCATCTGTTTGATCTCTATCTTGTGGATGCTTTGTTTTAATTCTAAGTCAAAGTATATTGTTCATCTTCTAAATTGTATCTTGTGGAATTTGCAACGTGGATTGCGTGTTTAATTGTGTTCTCATCATTATACAAAAACTCCTAAACAACACTGATCCGCATCACCCCACACAAAAAACACTTAAAATACAAGAGCCTTAGTGAAACTCTTTTTTAGGGACTACCCCCCTTGGCTTCGTTAGGAGTTAGCCTAAACGGAGGAGCTGGGATTCAGGTGACAGTACCTGGCTCATTGCTTGCCCCCAAGGCCACACATTTCTCACTTGTAGTGAAGAGACAGCTTTCGAAAGATTTCCGCTGCTGGTGTGCAGTTTGGCGGGCAACATAGCATACGTGGAGTATGCAAATGTTAATTCCAATTGTTAAAACTCTCCGACAGAAAGCACTCTTGATCCACGGAAGCGAGATTGAAGAGATTTTGCTAAAATGAACTCTCCGATAGAGAGCACTCTTGATCCACAAATGGCGAGATTCAAGAGATTTTTAACGAGTCTTCAGACTCAACAAAAAGATAGATGCAAAGATACATAAAGTAAATAAAGCATAAAACTGGAAGTTGTCTAATTACTACCAAGAGTCTCTTTCAGGTCAAAGACCGTACTCGGGAAAGCAAGGGGATTAGTATTCAATTTAGCATGCAACAAAACTAAAAGCAAAAATCAATTGAATTTGAACTTTGCAAAAAAGTAAAAATTGAAACAACTTAAACTTGCGAAATAGAAACTTTTGGCAAACTTCAAACTTTTGCTACTTTAAAAAAAAATGATATTTCAAATGACTTTCAATCTTTGCGAAAAATAAAATTCTAAGAAAAATGAACTTATGCAAAGTAAATATTTTCAGTGACTTTTCAATTTTAATTCTAACTCTATAAAATTGGGAACTAGCCTAGCATGATACTACTCTCAGAAAGCAAATAGTAAAATTTGATAGATACGGGCTTCCCCCAAATGGGGGAAGAGGGGTGTGGGAGCTGTAATCCCACTTTCTCTTTTATTAAAATAATTACAAATTTTATTAACTCTCCAATAAAGAGCGCTCTTGATCCCGCAAAAATTGCGAGATTCAAGAGACTTTAAGCTTTAATAAAAGCTGGGGGGAAGCAAGGGAATGAAGAATTCCAGCTTTGGAGGTATGAGTGAACAACTCAGGAATTATACGCCACTGAAGTGCAATGCATAATTCCTAAGGAAAAAACACTCTAGAGTATCCCCTTGATATCCAAACCTAAGGTAGGCCAATCCTTTTACAAAATAACCATGCTTAGATCAACTTATTACAATTCCCCCATGGGGATCTGGACATGCAATTTATTACGAAGGGGCCAAAAAGGCCTTGAAAAAGTCTTCTGAACTTCTGAACACTGATGATGAACACTTGATATGTTCATAAAACTAGCGGCTCACAAGAAGTCCAACTGTGGTACACAATAGTTGGTAACAACTCCAAAAGTATTTTCACCTTGCTAGGAGAGTGTTATGTCTCCTAACTCCATGTCAATGCTTCATGGACATATGGATGGCTCAATTTGTTGGATGCTTGACCTTGGTTAGAGTGCATGGCAAACTTACCTAAGAGTCTGTTACCCTACTCAACATGATGACTAACCCATTGGGTGCGCACAATGGGGGAGTTGATTGCTTGATTAGGGGAGGGACCTACTCAAGAGGAGTGATGGGCACTTAGCCCTTGGAGCTTGGGACCATGTGATATATATACGTTGGAGGTTGGACACTTTTTTTAAGGATGCTTGGCTCGAGGAGGAGCATTGGAACTTTGCGACAATATTTGACACACATGAGGGCATTGGTCATATGAGTGGATATGTGGCACATAGTTAGAGGAGTTCCTTGCATGTGGTCACATGTATAACAGATCACTGTGGAAGAGGGAGCATTGGGCTAGCAACTTGTTGGAGAGCACACCAACTTGGACGAGGAGAGTTGAGCCCAAGGAGGATCACAATTGGAGGGAGTTTCACTTTTTGGTTTGGATAAACCCTAGTTTGACACATGTTCATCATTGTATTGTAGAGTGCTCCATATGGGGTTGCCTTGTTAGGTACTTGTATGGACTTATGTCCTTATTTTATGTTGGCCTCCTTCACCTATGATATTTATAAGAGAGGAGAGATTTCTTGTATTCATTATCGTCATTGTACTCTATCTTTGTATTTGGCTTGGAGACATTAGGGTTCATGAAGAAAACCTAGGAAACAGAGTCGTCTTGTAGGGAGCAAGACGTTAGTGTTCGCAAGGAACCCTAGGAGAGAGAGACGTCTTGCACCATGCAAGACGCTAGGGTTCATGAGGAAACCCTAGGAGAAGACAAGGAGAAAGAGAGGGTGACGTCTTGAATGTTGATGGAGAGACTACTCTTGTGTGATGCTAGCGCTTTCTCTTGTGATGCTAGGGCCTGCGCTATGCATGTAAACCCTAGAGAAGGACATGGCATTGAAGATGATGATGGTTATAATGGCTCTTGTTGTAGTGCTAGGTTTCTACCTTATATAAGACATGCAAGTGGAGCTAACACCTTGCATGATTTTGGAGCCTTGTTCTTGTGGGATGTGATGCTAGGGCAAGATCATGGAGAGATAAACTTGACGAGTCTTGAGCTTGGTGTGATGCCTTGCTTGGAAGAAGACTCGGTGATTGTATCCTTGATGTTCTATGGAGGTCTTGGTGCTTGTGTTAATGAAAGAGTTAAAGACCTAAGTGTTGAGGAGTCAAATGCTAGTATGGACATGTAGATTTGGAGGCTAGTGCTAGTGTTGTCTTGGCATGTACTTGTGTTATGCAACATGGCTAGGGTTTGCAAACCTAAAGAAGACAACAATGCCAGTGTAGAGAGCTTGTGTTTTACAAGCATGTTGTATGTACCAAGGATGGCTTGCCGGTGTTGATGTGAGCATGTTGAGAATCTTTGGTGGACTGACTAGCTTTGGTTCGGAGTGATTCCTAGCTAGGAGTTGGTGGCTAGGGTTTTCTTATGGTTTCCCTAGCTAGGGTTTGGAGACTTGTAGCAGCTGTGATAAAGTTCTGGTATGTACTTGTACTTCATATTTTATGTATATATGAAGTATCCAGCTGTTCAAATATTGTGTGCTTGCAGATTTGATTTCAGCTTGTATTGTCTTCTTGGTAGGATAATTTCCAGCACTTGTTGTTCATGCTGTTTTTACATAAGATAGGGATGAAATTGTTAAGAGATTTAACTTATATCTTGAAGATAAAGAGGGCAGATATATTGCTTTAAATTGTGTTGGAATAAATTTATTCTGATCTGTTATATGCTTGGAAAAGTGTTCCCTAAGGGCTCTAACTTGTTGACATTGATGTACACCTGTTTGGTATCTTTTCCCTTGAGTTGCCTAGTGATTTGGGCTGAAGTGGAGTGAAGTATTTGTTGGTGTTTGCTGCTGTAATTAAATATTTAAGAGCAGCCCTAGGGCTGAAAGTTCTCAGGGATTAGATCCAAGAAACCTCTAGTAAGAGGTGACATTTCTGAATTTGGATTAATACTGAGATCCACAATATTTTTCCTGCGAACACTCAATAATTATGGAGGGGTTAGGTGTTATCCCTTTGTTAGCCATAAAGTTAGATTTTTTTGTTTTTAATAAATAAAACATGTGGTCAATGGAACCTTGGAATTATTCTTATTATAATAATGTGGTGTTTTACTTTATAATAGTGGGTTGTGATTTATGTTACGAGATGCTATAAAGTCCTAATTAGAAGTTCTGATTTGGAAGTCCTAGGTAATGGGTGAACAGTTATATCCCAATAGTCATATGTTGGCCTTCTATGTTTGGAAGAGACCTCTTTCTTGCTTGAGTTACCATGATGAGTAAGGGAGTACTTATTGTATATTGTGCATCAATTTCATCTTTATTGGCAATATCATCGTGAGTAGAGTTTTTGTTGTATATTGTACATCATTTCTAGTGTATTGCTTTGTTGATTGGAACCTGTCAGTGAAGAAACAGTTTTTGCTTCTATCATCAGATACAATTTACAGTTGCACCTGCATTTTGTACTGTATAAATAATAGCTTATGACCAAGTGACATTTTAGAAGGGGAATGCCATGTCTGATTAGCCTGACTATTTTTGTTACATTTCAGTGCTGATGTATTGTTCTTCATCATCTGACTCTTCGGTAGCTTCGATATGCATGGAATCTTCAAATATTAGATTATTATGTTCAACATGGTCAAAGAACTTTATTTAATAATTTGTTCCAATATTCTTAATCTTGGTATTGGTAGATTCTGTTTGTATATAAGCACATATGCATTGAACATATAACTGTACATGCTAGAGTGTGTTAGTGATGTGGGAGAATCTGCTTTTACATACTTTTTAATTAATGTTTGATCCAGGTTGAGGAATTCATCCAAGAGGATTCTCGCATTGATCAATATCCCAAACTCGTGAAAGGTGAATCCAGAGTTGTACTGGAATGGCAAGGTGCATTTTGATTCCACTGTTGTATCTTAGTTTATGCAAAATTCCTGAGTTGGATTGTATTTCGTTTCACAATAGTTTTATGATGCTTTAAACTTAAATTTATAATGTTTCCTATGTACATGAAGTACTACGAGTTATCTATTTTTCATTTGAAGAAATGCCGTTTTATATTTGAGCTTTCAGATTCCTTGAGTGAATTTCCTTGAAAGGGATATTTCAGTGTTGGTCTAGACTGTGAACCCTAGGTGATTTCTATCCGTATGTTCTCAACTAAACAAGACTGTTATTTAATTGTAGAAAATTAAAATTTTCACATAGCAACAATCACACATATAGCTGGAAATAAATAGCGGAAGCATCACTTTAAATTCATAATGACCTTAGTGGGTTCCTGTTAGCACTAATTTGCGCACTGTAATTGTGAACTAAACTTTTGAAATCTGCAATAGAAATTAGTGTAACTTATAGGAAAAATTCACCCAATTTGTCACCAATGAACCTCCTCTCTGTTTGGGCTGGTGCATGCCAACCTCAGAGGGGATGTCCCTAACGGTCTAACCTTTCTATGCTGCTGTCTAGCCTATAAATCTGCAAATAAAACCTATGCTATTGGGAGCGGGGAGTGGGAGCAGGAGCAGGAGTGGAAAAATAAGTTTCCGTTTTGGGAGCGTTTTTCTATATAATACATATTTTAATATATTTTGATGCATATATATTAAAAAGACATGTAGAATGCCAAATTAGCTATAGAAAACATGAAAACATAGATATAACCACTAGTACACATATAACATCAATCATCTAGGAGCTATAACTTATAACATTGTCATCAAATGATCTAGGAGCTATAACTTATAACAAAGTCTATCAAATAACATCAACCATGAAATGAAATAGAGCATCATTTTCATCACCAAAGAGTTATAAGATGCAATCAACATTTAAACTTCAAAGATAGGTTCAAAATTCAAAGTTCAAAGTTAAAATTTAAACTTATCTATTTTTTACAAAATAGGCCATAATAAACAATAACTACAAAGTACTATCTACTAAGCTTTCCTCTTGCCACGAGAAACTTCCAATTTCTTTTCTTGTGGTCTAGGTACAGGAATAGGGGCAACTGGAAGTGTTTGTGGAACATGAGAAGAAGATGCATGCCCCCCACGAATTGCTGGATGTTGTGAAGATAGAGGCAAAGCTCTTACATTTGAAAACCTGCTGGTGATTGGGGGTGGCTTCTAAAGGCAAAGCTCTTACATTTGAAAACTTGCTGGTAGTTGGGGGTGGCATCTTTGTTGTATGAATTTGATCACCATCTTGATCATCCAATAATTCAGCCTCCAAGCGCTCTAATGCTATGGCTCCATCCTCCAAATTAGCCTCCTCCGGTTTGTTGTCCCAAGTCAAATATGTTCTACCATCATCACAATAAGGGACAACAACATCAAGTTGTAGTGCACATAAACCAAGCTTTCTGCCCGATCTACATTCAAGCTGTTTCTCTTCACATTGTGGATGAAGTTGTAGGTGCTCCAACACCTCTTTACAGAAGAAGTGTTAACATCATATGAAAGCGCCCTCATCGTCAATTTATGCAGATATGTGGTAGAGGAGCAATACATATTCCACCATTTGATAGGACTCAACCTATCTTGATCTTTGGTTGCATGCAAGTTACCAAAGACTCCATGTCCACTGATTTATTTTCCCAATTCACTTCATACTTTAGCACATTCATTAGGGACCAACTTGTCTAATGCAAGCATATACCCATTTTGCAACTCCACGATCTGTATGTGGTTTTCTCCTAACTTCACCCCTAGGTGTTGGTTGGGCCAACCAAGATGGAGAATAATATTTTGGTGTAAGGACATATGCTAGGGCATGGATTGGAACATTCAGGTAGAAAAAGCTTTTCATGTTCAATAAGTGATTTTGCTTGACTGAAGGGTATATTTTTATTAAGGTCATGACAGAGGAGTTCAATCAACTTCAACATTCAGGCATCAACACCACCAACATCAAGGTACAAAGAGCAGTGTTACAAAAATCGTCGATATATCGGCAACATCGCGATGCTAACCCCTTGGCGATATATCGACAATATATCGGCCGATATATTCCCCGATTTTTTGGCGATTTTTACCCGATATCATCGCAATTTTTTGGCGATTTTTTCGAAAATATCGCGATTTGTTGCCCTCTTTTTGCTCATATGCCACAGTTTGGAAAATAATTTCGTTGTTCCCATAGAAAAAGGTCACCTTGTTTAGTTGTAATTGGTACAGTTAATGGTAATATTAATTTCTTAAAGTAAAAGGATAGAAAATGAAAGATAAGGAGAATGTCACTTTTACTTAAATTTTTAATATTACCATTAATTGTTTGAGGATGTTTGAGAGTGGTTCCAACCTCATCGGACTTCATATGCAAAAAGTAGAACTTTAGATCCCATTCAAAATTCAACAGACTTAACAGATTTCAGGATTACAAAGTTTCTACTAAATTCTATTATGTAAGAGGGTATGGGATTGGCATTTAATCAAGCACATCAACCCCTCTATGTACATTGATGTTGGTCGTGTTGATTGTTGGAATCCTCTGTCATAATAAAAATGTACTCTTCACTCAAGCAAAATCACTTATTAAGCATGGGAAGTTTTTTCTACCTTATTTTAATGATTGGATGAGGAAGTTTCATCAAAATTGTAAGGTGTTGAGTCGTTGACTAATGTCCTTGGAGGATCAACTTTGAGATTTGAGGTAGAGGCAAGGACTAGAGCTTGGAGGAGGGAGGCATAAGGTGTTATTGATGAATAGGATCCCATATATGCAATGATTCATTGACACGTATGATTTATGATTTATGTTTCACATTCATCTTTTTAAATGTCCTTGCTAATTTATTAATTTAAAATATAAATATACATACATAGCGATTTAAAATATACATAGAATCCATGATGACCCCCACGACCGCTAGGGCCTTCTAGCTCTAGAGCCAGAGCCATTACCAAAGTGATTAACTTTTCCTATAAAAGAGATAGAGGGAATCAATAGTTTATTTACTTGTTTTCATTGTATATGAGATACATTGGTTGTATTTTTTGGTGATTCATGAGACGGGGACTCAGGATTCAGGACACGATTCTTTTTTTATGTGTGATGTATCACTAGACGTCTTATACATCTTATATATCAGTTTTCCTTCCATATTCATGTGGCAAAGTGTTTATTTGATGTTCTTGTTGCTTTAGTGTTTATAAAATTGAAAAAAAACCGAATATTTTGTTAAAAAATTGAAATTTGATAACAGTAATAGACTGTAAATAAAATAGAGCAGAGATGGCTAGCAGTAAACACACATTCACAAATTGAACACAGTATTTTTCACGGGGAAACCTTTCAAGGACAAAAAACCCAAAGCAATTAATAATAGTTTATCTCCTGAAAGAGATGACTGAGTATATACAATAATAGGCTAAAACAAGCCTTCACAACAAATAGGAATTTGTTTCACTGATCAAGAAGAACCTTGTACAATGCCAGCTGGCCTTAATCTGCCACTGAATAATTGTAGCTGATGCTAGATGCCTGGAGTAGCTTCAATCTTGCACAGTTGACCTGTATATGCCTGTAGATGTCACTGTTCACTGAAGTATACCCTGCTGAGGGTGCCGTGATCTACTGCTGGGCAGTAGTGACTTGTGGAAGCCCTTTTTGGGGCTGCTGTAACCTGGGACAGACCTTGTACAAATTCGGGTGCACAGAAAAATGCCCTAGCAGGGCTCGGGTACACAAAAAAACTTCCCTAGCAGGGCTCGGGTGTACACAGCAGAAAATTCAAGTAGAATTCGGATGGCAGCAACAAAACCCTAGCTGAGATAGGGTATTTTAAACCAGCAGAAAAGACTGTGAACAAAACTGGAGTTGACTTCTTCTAGAGGTAAGAACTAGTAGTTAAAAACCAACAGAAAAAATACCTACGAGCTGATCTCAGGAGCAGAGCAAAAACACCTCAAAATCGATGGGTCAAATGAGAAGAATCTTCCTTCTTATTTATATAAGTCGAATGGAAAAATAAATCATGTAATGGGGCCGACCAGTCTTTATATAATTTAATTTAATTTTTCCTTCCAATAATGAGCCGACCTATGGCTTTATATATATATAGTTTATTTTCTTTCTTGGTTCTTTAGATGAGGCCGACCCATGAATCATATGAACATATGTTTTATTATTTTCTTTTCTTCAATTGATGGGTACAAGGACCAAGCCCAGTTATGCTTGGGTTTTCAAGGATCTTTAACAAGTCATCCAGGTGTTCTTCAAGGTCTTCATGTCCACTCCAAGTACATCATCATAAGGAGATAAATCAATTGCTTTACTTCACCCTCCTGTTGCCACCAAGACCAAGTGCCAGGTATTTCAACAAGGGTTGATCAGTCCCTTGAGAAGGTCCCATAGCCCATAGATCAAGGGGAGGAGTACACCACTTGCCTAGACCCGGTCTAGGGCTTACAGTGAAATCCTGGTAATTGACCAGGTGCCTCCATTCTCCCAAAGAATGGCTCTCAGCCCCAGGCTGAGTTTCCAGTCCCAGACTGGATCAATATCCTGGTAACTGCCCAGGTGCCTCCATTCTCCCAGAGAATGGCTCTCAGCCCCAGGCTGAGCTTCCAGTCCCAGACTGGATCAATATCCTGGTAACTGACCAGGTGCCTCCATTCTCCCAGAGAATGGCACTCGATGCTGCTCAGAAAAATCAACACTCCCTCTCAGCGAGAGGGTCATTCTCTGCAATACCAAGTTTGTCTCGAAAGTGCACAAGATTTGTCAACGACAGAGGCTTGGTCAATATATCTGCAACCTGTTCATCTGTACGGATGTACTGGAGCTTCATGGCACCTCGCTGTACCATATCTTTGATGAAGTGATACTTCATCTCAATGTGCTTTGACCTGTTGTGAAATACAGGGTTCTCTGAAAGCTTAATGCAACTCTGATTATCGCAATGGATAATAGTTGGTTCAAGCTTTCCACCAAACAGGTCAAAGAGAAGCTTTCTAAGCCAAAGAGAAGCTTTCTAAGCCAAACCGCTTCTCTGCAGGCATCACTGGCAGCAATATACTCAGCTTCAGCTATGCTCTGAGCTATGGAACCCTGTTTTCTGCTAGACCAAGAGATCATGGCTGATGCCAAACAGAAACAGTATCCTGATGTGCTTTTCCGGTCCACTGCATTGCCAACCCAGTCGGAGTTAGCATATCCAAGTAGCATTACTCCACTGTTGGAGTTATATCTGAGCCCATGAGTAATAGTACCTCGCAAATATCTGAGCACATGTTTGGCAGCTATCCAGTGTATGTGGTTCAGCTCGGACATGAACTGACTCAATGCACTCACTGCATAACAGATATCTGGTCTTGTATGCACTAGATACATCAAAGATCCATTAAGTTGACGATACTGAGTAGGATCCACTGCCTGTGAAGAAGTAGCTGAGTCACGTAACTTCTTTAGATTTGATGTCATGGGTACACTCATGGGTTTGCAGTCATGCATCCCAAACCTTTGTAAGATATCAACTGTATACTTCCCTTTTGAGAGGAAGATCTCATCTGGCTTCTGCCAGACCTCTAAACCAAGAAAATAGTGCATGAGCCCCAGATCCTTCATCTCAAACTCTGAAGTAAGCTCCCTCTTGCATTGAGCTATCAGTTGCTCCTCTCCAGTAAGGAACAGGTCATCCACATATAAAACTAGTATCAAGACATGGTTCTGAACAACCTTAAAGTAAAGGTTGGAATCGACAGTGCTCTTGGAGAATCCCAAACTGTGAAGGTAACCATCAATCCTAGCATACCAGACCCTTGGGGCCTGTTTGAGTCCATACAAAGCTTTCTTTAGCTTGCATACATGAGACTGCATTCCATGAGTCACAAAACCTTCAGGTTGCTCAATGTAGACCTCTTCTTCAACTTCTCCATTAAGAAAAGCTGTCTTTACATCCATTTGATGGAGTTTCCATCCAAAGACAACAACAAGGGAGATAATGGTCCTGATGGTGGTATATCTGGCAACAGGGGCAAATGTTTCATCATAGTCTATGCCTTCCTTCTGTGAGAAACCACGTGCCACAAATCTTGCCTTATATTTCTTAATGCTGCCATCAACATCATGCTTAATTTTGTAGAGCCATTTGGAAGTCACCACATACTTCCCTTTTGGTCTTGGAACAATTTCCCACACATCATTTTTCATAATGGAATTATATTCTTCTATCATGGCATCAATCCATACCTGATGAGCTGCTGCTTGTTTGAATGTAGAAGGGTCTGCATCAATGAGCTTACTAATAAGCCCTGAGTACTTCTCGGGCTTCTTGCTTTCTCTGAATGTCCCAGAAGGAGCTTTATGCTTCTCTGCTTCTTGCAATATCTCTCGAGCCCAAGCAGGTCTTCTCTTGGAAGGAGGAGCTTCAAGAAGTTCTTGTTAGGATATTTAGACACTTAGGAGTTAGTTAAGATCAACTTGTGTAATATATCCGTTAGGGATAGTGTGTTTCTTTAGTATGCATTAGTATGCATTTGTAAATACTTAATCCGACGGTCACGATATGTTTCCGACATAGAGTGATCCGACGGCTCAACTTCTCTTAGATCAAACCTAACCTTGATCCGTGGCTTAACACCCGATTGGTCCATGATCTCTATTTAAAGAGCATGGAGGGTCATTGTTTAGTTGATCGATTATGAGAAGCTCATTTGTAACTTTCTTTGTATAATAAATTGTCCCGTAGAAGCTATTTGGCCGGGGCCGTGGAGTGTTTCCCTCAAGAGGGTTTAAACCACGTCAAAACATCGGTGTGTTGATCTGTGATCTGTTTGTGTGAAGTGGTTGCTCTTGGTGTTCGGTCCTTTGGTAGTACCCTGTGTACCCAAACATGGTATCAGAGTTTTTATGAAGTGCCGCTTCCGGTTATGATCTAGATCTTGAACTATTGTTGCCGAAACTCGAAAGGGTTTCTAGTTTTGGTATTTCTGTGCATTTCTGGGCTGTGGAAGGTGTTCCATTGCGTCCGGAGTGTCGTTTCCATTGGGAAATAGTTTTCGTTTAATCGAAAACGGTTCCCGGTTGCTTCAGAAACGTGTATTTCATCAGATCTGAAGGTATAATGTTACAGTGACGTATTTTTTTTATTTCATTTTTTAATAAGAAAAAATCTCATATTTCATTTTTTTTTACTGTTAGATTTTTTTTTGGGTTCGGATTGTTGCTTTCCCGTCTGCGTATGCTCTTTGCCGTGCACCTTGAGCGATCTCGGCAAATCAGAAACAGAAAGGGAAAGGGTTTTTCTCGGCTGCGTATGCTCTTTGCCGTGCACCTTGCGCGATCTCGGCAAATCAGAAACAGAGAGAAAACGTAGACTTTTCGGGCAAGCTAACAAGATCTAACTCCACAAGTGTGGAAAAGTTTTTTTTTGTTTCGTTTTGTGGTCTGTTTTGCAGGAAAAAGGGCAAGCACGCAAACCGAGCAAGAAGAGTAAATAAAAAAAAAAAAAAAAAAGCCCCCTTCCTCATTCCCATATTTTACATACCTTTTAATCTAGCTCACTTGGTTCAAGTTGCTTTATTCCTTAATAGGTCTTGAGTTCAAGTCTTAGGAAGTTGCTTTTAAAAGGAAAAATGCATGCAATTTCTATTTTCAAGTTACTTTATTGTAAAAGTGCATCTCATTTAAATAATAAAAAATAAAAATACAAGTGAGTCACTTAAGTTTTTTTTGTGTTGCACTATTTAAAAGTAATATCATTGTAAAAGTGAAATCACTTATTTTACAAAAGTGGTTCACTTAAAGCAACTTTCTTGTAAAGTGATTGTCAAAAGGTTCATCTTGGGAAGAGGGGGGTTCTTTTTTTTGCTGGACATTCTCTAGCTGCCACGTCACTATTGGGGACATCTTCAACAGTTTCTTTGTTCAAGCATAACTTCATCATACAGAGTCAGTTTTCAGTGCCGTTTTTTTTGAAACCGCCTATTTTTTCGAGCTCTTCACATCCAGACTATTGGTTTCTGTTTTTACAGCCATTAATTTACAAATATGGCCGCCCATTGTGATATTCTACTTAACAGTTCCAACTATTTCTCATGGAAATCTCGTATGGAGAATGTTCTACGAAGTAGGGGACTTTTCAGAATTACCACAGGGAAAGAAAAAGAACCCACTGATGATGATAAGAAAATAAAATGGGCAAATAGATGTGATGAAGCTCGTGGATTGATTGGGATGTCAATCTCTACTGATTTGCGATTCCACATATCTGGAATTGATGAACCTAATACTGCTTGGGACAAGTTGGAAACTGTGTTTGGTAAACACAATGAAATTCGAGGTCACCAACTTGAAAATAAGTTGATTTCTTTAAATCCAAGTGACTTTTCATGCATTCAAGATTATTTATCTAAGTACAAAACTCTTAAACTCTTATGTGCAGAATGTAAGATTGAGAGGGAAGACAAACAGTGCATTTATCATATTCTTTCCAAACTTGGACCTGCATATTCTGTTTTTGTATCTACATTTTACTCCATGAAAGCATCATTGAATGCAGCTAGCTATCAAGAGCCTAGTCTTGAATCCTTTTGTGATTCCTTGATTAGGGAACAAGATAAACTCATTCATCTTGGAATAATCAACAATGCAGATACATCTGGGAAAGCCTTATTGTCCCAACAGAAAGAAAAGTCCAAGCCTCCCAAGAAACAAAATTTTCGCAATAATAAGTCAAACAAGGGTCCAAAACCCTCTCAGTCAACTCCTTCTTTAAAAAATGACAAAGGATCCAAGCCAAAAGGCAAGAAGACTGAGCGTCATTGCAACTATTGTGGGAAAGATAATCATGATGAATCTAAGTGTTTCAAGAAGATGGCAGCCTTGGAAGCAGCAATGAAGAAGCACCACATCAGCCTAGATTCGTCTTCAGAATCTACCTCTCATGGACATGCACTTTGTGCTTCTGGTTATTCTTATAATGCATCTTCTTCTTCTACTTCAAATGAATGGCTCATTGATTCTGGAGCATCTTATCATATGGCTAAGGATCAAGCCATCTTTTCTACTATGCATGAATGTAACACCAAACAAATATTTGTTGGTGATGATAGATCTCTAAGTGTTGTAGGAGCTGGAACAGTTCCAGTAGATAATGGTCATTTTAGTGATGTACTATGTGTTCCAAGAATTTCCTGCAATTTGGTATCAGTCTATCAGATCACTCATTCTGGTGAAGGTAAAACTGTGACCTTTACACCTCACCAAGTTGTAATCAAGGATTTTAAAGATCCTCAACAGGTTCTAGCTACTGGAATTGTTGATAATATTACCTGGTTGTACAAGTTTAACAACTTTGGGTCATCACCTTTCCCTTCAGTTTTTGTTGCTCATAGTGATAACTTGAGCAAACTTTGGCATGAGCGATTTGGTCACTTAAATTATCGCTCATTACAACAACTATGTAAAGAAAATATGGTGACAGGTCTTCCGATGGTATCTTGCAGAGATGGTGTTTGTTCCGGTTGTCTACTTGGAAAACATCATCGGGACAGTTTTGACAAACGTGCCTCTTGGCACGCCTCGGTTCCCTTGGAGCTTGTGCATAGTGACTTGTGTGGTCCTCTTCCATCTGCTTCCTTTTCTGGTTTCAAATATTTCTGAACTTTCATTGATGATTACACCAGACGCACTTGGGTTTATTTCCTAAAACTTAAGAGCGAAGTATTTAACATGTTCTTGGCCTACAAGGCCCTTGTTGAAAAACAATCTGGTCATCAAATTATTAAGTTAAGATCTGACAATGGAGGAGAATATGTTAACAAACAGTTCACTACTTTCTGCACTGAACAAGGCATCTAACAACAGCACACTGTTCCATATACACCACAACAAAATGGTGTAGCTGAGCGAAAGAACCGCACTTTAAAAGAAATGGCTAATTGTATGATCCAATCTAAGGGACTAAGTCTTCAATTTTGGGCGGAAGCCATTAATTGTGCAAATTACATAGTAAATCGCACCCCCACTAAAGCATTACAAGGTATAACACCGGAAGAAGCATGGAGTAAAACTAAACCTGATGTAAGTCACTTTCGTGTGTTTGGTAGTGAAGCATGGGCTCACATTCCGGATGAAAAACGGAAATCATTGCAGCCTAAAAGTGAAAAGTGCATATTTGTTGGATATTCTGAAGATGTAAAAGGTTATAGACTTCTTCAACCACATTCTCATGCTATAATCATTAGAAGAGATGTTAAATTTGATGAAAATCTCTTGGCCTGCGAGCCTAACTCGGCGATTGTGCCATCTTTGGCCTGCGAGCCTGATTCGGCGTTTGTGCCTTCTTCTTCTTCTTCCAACTTCCTTGACAGGTTTCCAACTCCAGTTTCTGATAATGATAGTGATGATGAAAATCCACCTCCGCCTGCTCATGTTCCTCCAGTTGCACCAGCACAAGTGCTTCCTCGATGGGTCCGTTCAACATGTGAAGCAGCTGGTGATCTTGCCGGTGATCCTAGAGATCAACGTCGAACACGTTCTCAGTTTCAGCGAGCCTCTTCTCTTTTGGCTCAAGTTTCCGAGAATCATGATCCAGAGACTTTTGCAGAAGCTTCAGGGAATCCAGATTGGGATGCAGCCATGGATGAAGAATATCGTTTCTTAATGGCGAACGATACTTGGGATCTTGTACCTCTTCCAAAAGGAAGAAAACTTGTCAGATGTAAATGGGTCTACAGAACTAAGTATGCATCAGATGGAAGTGTTGAAAGACTTATGGCAAGGTTAGTTGCCAAAGGTTTTTCCCAAGTTGAAGGGATTGACTACAATGAAACCTTTGCTCCCGTCGCAAAAATGAACTCCATCCGCCTTGTTCTTTCCCTTGCAGCCTTACACAACTGGGAAGTCCATCAAATGGATGTCAAGTCTGCCTTCTTACATGGTGATTTACAGGAGGAAATTTACATGGAACAACCTCCTGGCTATGTTCAGAATAACTCTAGCCTTGTCTGCCGCCTTAAGAAATCCTTATATGGCCTTAAGCAAGCTCCTAGAGCTTGGTATGCCAAAATGGATAACTTTTTCCTTGACACTGGTTTTTCTAGATGTCATTCTGACCCCAATGTCTATACCAAGAAAGTAGGAAACCATCTCATCATACTTGTTCTATATGTTGATGACCTTATTCTTACTGGTAGTGACTCTAAGCTTATAACCCATGTGAAATCCAGTCTTAAACAAAATTTTGAAATGTCAGACTTAGGACATTTGCATTATTTTCTTGGTATCCAAGTCCTGCAAACCAAAGAAGGAATCTTTCTTTCTCAGTCTAAGTATGCTTGTGATCTTCTTCGTCGCTTTCACATGGAAGATTGTACACCAGCCTCTTCTCCCTTCCAGTCTGGAGTCAAACTTTCTGCCACTTGTACTTCACTTGAAGTCGATGCCACCTTGTATCGTCAGCTTGTTGGTAGTCTCTTATACTTGACTCATTCCTGTCCTGACCTTTCCTTTGCCGTTGGTCGAGTTGCCCGTTATATGCAGACACCTCATGAAAGTCACTGGAAAGCAACTAAAAGAATACTTCGATATATTCGAGGTACAGTTCAGTTTGGGATTCATTACAGTACAGGGGGGAAACCTTTGTTGGTTGGTTTCACTGATTCAGATTGGGCCGGCGATTCTGATGATCGAAAGTCTACTGCAGGTTATGTTTTCAGTCTGGGATTTGGACCTATTACTTGGGCTTGTAAGAAACAACAAGCTCTTGCTCTTTCTTCAGCAGAGGCAGAATATCGAGCAGCAGTTAATGCCAGTCAGGAAGCTTTATGGCTTCGACAGATCCTTTCAGAGTTTGGATTCGAGCAGCAGCAGCCTACTCCACTTTGGTGCGACAATCAAAGTGCCATCAAGCTTGCCAAAGATCCAGTTCTACATCAACGCAGCAAACACATTGAGCTACATATGCACTTCATCAGAAATCTTGTTCATGATCGGGTTCTTGAAGTGCTCTTTTGCCCTACAGATGATCAAGTTGCAGACATCTTCACCAAATCTCTTACAGAAGCGAAGTTTTCTAAACTTCGATCTATGTTAGGAGTTCAGGAACTTGTCATTAAGGGGGGATAGGCTCTAATGCCTCCTTCCTTCTCCTAATAGTGTCACTTTTGTAAATCCTTCAATCCTATCCCAAGTTGTTCTTAAGGGGGGATGTTAGGATATTTAGACACTTAGGAGTTAGTTAAGATCAACTTGTGTAATATATCCATTAGGGATAGTGTGTTTCTTTAGTATGCATTAGTATGCATTTGTAAATACTTAATCCGATGGTCACGATATGTTTCCGACATAGAGTGATCCGACGGCTCAACTTCTCTTAGATCAAACCTAACCTTGATCCGTGGCTTAACACTCGATTGGTCCATGATCTCTATTTAAAGAGCATGGAGGGTCATTGTTTAGTTGATCGATTATGAGAAGCTCATTTGTAACTTTCTTTCTTTGTATAATAAATTGTCCCGTAAAAAGCTATTTGGCTGGGGCCGTGGAGTGTTTCCCTCAAGAGGGTTTAAACCACGTCAAAACATCGGTGTGTTGATCTGTGATCTGTTTGTGTGAAGTGGTTGCTCTTGGTGTTCGGTCCTTTAGTAGTACCCTGTGTACCCAAACAGTTCTTCTGCTGGTCTTTCTGGTTCTGAGGAAGCATTTGGAATATGAGGTTCATCTTCTTCCTCCCTCTGATTCTCTGAATGAGGAGAGTCTGGAATGTCGGAAAGAGATTCTTCTGTATCTTTTGGAAGCTCTTTAGAGTGGCGGAAAACAACTTCTTCATGAAATATCACATCTCTGCTGATTTCAATGTATCTTTGACCAGGAACATAGATGCGGTAGGCTTTTGAATTTTCACTGTACCCAATAAATGTGCCTTTCTTTCTAGAAGGCTCCAGCTTTAATCTCTTTTCTTTTGGCACATGGATGTAGATTGGAGTGCCAAAGATCCTCATGTGGTCAATTGCAGGTTTCTTACCTGTAAAGACTTCTTTTGGAGTCTTTTCCCCCAAGATGGCATGAGGACTTCTGTTTTGAATGTAGACAGCAGTACCAGCAGCCTCATCCCATAGAGACAAAGGAAGATCTAGATCACACAACATGGCTTTAGCAACCTCACATATTGTTCTGTTCTTCCTTTCTGTAACCGCATTCTGTTGGGGGTTGTAAGGTACACTCAACTCCCTGTTTATTCCTGCTTCTTGGCAAAAGTCATCAAAATCATTAGATTCAAACTCACCTCCATTGTCTGACCTCAAGATACGGATGTGTCTTCCTGTTTGATTTTCAATCAGCGCCTTGAATTCCTTGAACTTATCAAAAGTTTCACTTTTAGCCTTTAGAAAGTAAATCCAAGATTTACGAGAGTAATCATCAATGAACAATACATAGTATAAACAACCACTTAAAGAAGGTGAAGACATGGGTCCACAAATGTCAGAGTGAATCAAATCCAAAATCCCTTTTGATCTGCTATTACTCTTTGAAAAAGATTTCTTGGTGTTTTTACCAAGGGCACAACCTTTGCAAATACCACTATGTTCATTAGAAAACTCAGGCATACCTGTAACCATCTTTTGAAGACCAAGGAGAGTGGTATAATGAAGGTGCCCAAACCTTCGGTGCCATAACTCACAAAGGTTGATTGTACTGTGAACCAATGCTTGAGTAGAATGCCCGGATGCCTTGTAAAGACCTCCCTCTCGAACCCCAATCAATTCTGCTGCAATCAACCTTTCATTCTTTGACCATAGCAGAACCTTTTTGTCCATGAATATAACTTTGTAGCCTTTATATTCTAAGCCAGCAACAGAAAGGAGATTTTTCTTCAAGCCTGGAACATACAGTATGTCTTCAATGTGCAACATGGTCCCTGAATCAAGTTGAAATGAAACTGAACCTACTCCCTCAATTTTGTAGGTGGAGTCATCTCCAAGTTCTACTTGAGTGGCAAACTTCTTCTTTCTGTAACTTGTAAGAATTTCACAAGAACCTGTCATATGTTTTGATGCTCCACTGTCCAGCAACCAAGAATTTGAATTGTTGGTGAAGGATCCTGCTAGAGCAGAAATCAAGTAGTATTCTCTTCTTGACTCTTCTTGCTTGGAAGACTTGGCATTCTTCTTCTTCAGCTGTAGATGCTTGGAACCTTCTTTGTGGCTGCCTGCAGTCTCTAGCATAATGTCCCTTTTTGTGACAGTTAAAACATTCAATTTGTGACATATCAATTTGCTTACCTTGTGGCTTGTTCTCTTTCTTCTTGAGAGGGAAGGGTTTCTTGAACTTCTTCTTAGTCTTGGCTGTTAGTGCAAGATTCCCTTCCTTCGGACCCTTAGTTCTGCTTTGAACTCTGCCTTCTTCTTCCAAACAGTCATGCCAAAGTCTCTCAAAATCTGGCTGAGTCTCACGTCCACTCACAGAAGCCAAGAAAGTTTCCCAAGAGTTTGGAAGTCCATCAAAAACAGTTTGTACAAGGTCATCATCGTCTACTGTAACCCCAATAGCTAGAAGAATAGCGTAGTCAAACTATGCTCTACATTAGCCAAAAGGTCGATTACACCATAGAGACAATTACAAAGTTGATCCAGTGATGATCCCTGCAGAGAAATAAAGAAGCTGCAACAAAAATGGAAGGAGAATGGAAGAGAAATATGCCGCTACTGTTAAGAACCTCCCCTTTCCTTCATGCTCAAGCCTCACTAAATGGATGGGCAAGAATCCTGATGCACCCTCTCGTTTACTATCCAAGCTTGCATGAGAGTTTCCCCCCTTCTAATTGTTGTCTTCAACATGCATGAACTAATGTGCTCCCCTTCTACTATTTATCTATCCATAATGCGTGAGTGAAGTGCCTAGTCTAATTGAACTTCTCTTCGTGCACTTCACTCTCAAATGAGTCTTTACTAGCTTGCATGCGTGAGTTAAGTCGATGCGCCCTCTTCAAGGCTGAGTTAAGTGGAAGAGCTCTCATGCATGTGCCCAGTTCAAGTCTAGTTCACTTTAGTCCCAAGCAAGCATGTAACCTCTTTCTCATGCATGTGCCTATGCATGTTGCCATGTGTCGTACATGCATGGATGCCACGTCATACATGCATGGATGCCACATGTCACGCTTGCATGGCCAACTGCTAAAAATAGAAAAATGCTCGCATGTTTGAAGATTTGGCATGCAAAAGCATGCAAGTCCATGCATGCCACTGAAAATGCCATGCAAAGCCATGCAAGTCAAACCCTAAATGCCAAAAATAGAAGTATCATGCATGTCATTCAAAATAGACTCACTGGAATCTTGAGCTAGCAAGGATGTTGAAAATGTGGTCATCTCTGCTATGCTGACCTTCTAACCTTGTCTTCTAGAAACTAGGAAAACTGATAAAAAAAGAAATCTCCTCCAAGATTGATGAAAAATCTGTGCAATTGATCCAAAATTAGTGCTAAAACTGCTTCGTTGCACTAATTTGAATTCATATGCAAAATTTCTCAATTTGTTGCAATTTTGTTAAAAAATTCACTTAATAAATTAAAATCGGCAATTTAAATAACTTAAATTAAGAATAGGACATCAATTATTAAAGGCAATACTCAACAAATTGATAATGGTGTTCACCCTTGTGGACTACGTCTCGAGTTCTGCTTCTAAAGACAAACTGATTCGTTAAAAATGATGCAAAGTACTCCATTACATCTCTTTACATCAACGAATTGGTCTTCAACCTGCAAAAGACCTGCAAAAGAGTTTCTGGTGTGCTCTAGGAAGACAATAGCACTGCCTCCCAACCTTTAATGGTTTCTTCCTGAAACAATAAACACCAACTTGCCTATTTTCCCACAAAGGGTCTTTGCTCTGCCCTTCAAATACAATTCAATTAATTTTATAGCACTTCCCAAGTGCATGGTACAATGATAAGGTGCTGATTTTTTGTAGAAAATATCGGGGTTCAAATGCCCTTGGATCCGCCCTTTGCATATATATAGTTCTAACAACCTTAAAGGGTACAAAATATAATGTTGACTATGCCACACATAGTGCATGGTGGTTAGCACGTTTGATATTTAGGTGGGCACGTATGCCATTGTTAGGTGGTATGAATTTAATTTAATTTTAAAAATCCCTTCGTTTTTGCTTTATCCCACATTGATTGGGATTTAATAACCAACAACATTTATAATGCTGTATCCATGTCAATATAATCGAATGTGAAGGGTTGGCGTCACAAAGAAACCATGTAATAACTTTGACTACATAATTTGTTAAGTTTTTACTTGTTTAGCATAATAGCATTAAACAATGTACTCACTGAAAGAAAGACAAGCACATCAAACACAAAGACCACAAAATTTTTCTCGACGAAACCACAAGGGAGAAAACCCCGACAAAACTTCCTCAATATAGAATTCACCAAGTACAAGATAAAACCCCAAGACAAAAACAACTTCTCTCCTTCACATGTGCGAACTTCTCTCTCTCCTATGCGAACTTGAGTGAGTGATACAAATGAGCAACTCAACCTCTTATTTATATTCTTTTGTTGAGGTGACATTTTCCCCAATAGGGCCGGTTTGACCTAACTAACTGGGCCGACTTGTCAATTACATAATATAATATTCTTTTTTGGATTCTTCTAGGCCGACACAAGTCTTAGGGTTTACATTGACTCTTTCAATGACTCCTACATTATCAATTACATCAATGACATCTCCCGAAGGAGGAATACAATAATACAATAGACAAGTACATTTAGAATATCTTCCGCAGTTACATTTCTTTAACACTCCCTCTTAACTAGGAAGGTATTCTGCGGGAAACATCATCAACATCAACAACTGTCCAACTGACTGGTGAAACTCTATATGTCGTAGGAAGTTTTTGGAACATCATCATATGTCTAGGGCAAGATCAGCATCATTAGCATGGAACTCCTGGAACATCATCATCATCAACGTCAACAAGAAATTGCTGGAACATCAACATCATCATCGTCAACAAGAAATTGCTGGAACATCAACATCATCATTAGTATATGAATACTGGAACAACAACATGTTGGACACAATATTGTTCAAGGAGCAAGGTTTGTGGGATATTGTTGGAGCTTCCACTACAATAATAGTTCCTACAGATGCCACACAGAAATCTACCTTTGACAATGTCATGTCCCAAATTTGGAATTGGGTCACAATGGCCTAATCACATTGGCCATATTCATTAGAGTTTGTAAAATTGATGTTAAAGGTCAAATAATTGCCAAGGAGGAAAATTACTAGTTTCCTAGGTTTGGGGTGGAAGCTTTGGGATTTGGAATAATGGGGATAATAAATGATGTTTGAACATTAGAGTGGCATAAATATTTAATAAAGGATCTAAATAAATATATACAAGTGAAAATCAAAGTGGCATTTGATCATGAAGACACATGGAGGAAGTGGGACCCACATATGGCTAGATTTCCCCACTACACTTGGCATCATTCTCTCACCAATTCTAATTCAAGGTGAATGGTAACATACTTGGGGGAGTCCAAAAGGTATTATTCATGACATGACTCATCCAAGGTCGAAATATAGAGGAAGAGTAACTCCCATGGAAGAGGAAGAGGCAGTTTGGAGTTAGTGAGACACTTGGGCTAGATTCCCTAGTTCTATGACAACAATGATGAAGATGCTATGACACCTATGACACAAATCAGACCTGAAGGCTGAAATATGACATATATGACATGTCAGGGCTAAAAATAGACTCCAAGAGGGTGCTCAATTGTGCTAGGGCAGCTAAGATGCTTCCACATGTGATTTGGTGGAAGTGGAAAACTAGGAATTGTTGTACAAGTGGTGTTCTTTGGAATCTCTTCCCAACTTGAGTTGGCATGAGTCTCTTGGAAGGAATTCGACCCATGGAGGACATTAGAACTTTATAAATGTCAATAACAAAGAATGAAACCAGCTTTTGATCATTTGTAGAATTTGCAATTGCATTTGTGAAGAGGGAGAGCTAGTGGATGACTAGTTTCTTGCCTTAGCCAATTTCGAGGGTGAAAGATTCCCATCCAAGTTGGTAATTGGAAAGGCCATTCAGACCTTTCATTTGGAGCTTTAATGGATTCTTTATTTGCAGGTGTAAGCTACAGGGCAGCTCATGGTTTCTTCTATTGCAGCTCACTCCTTCAACCATTTCCAGTTTTGATGGCATATTCTTGATCCTTGAGAGAGGGCGTTTTTGGTGAGCTATTGTACTCTTTGGGGGAGCTTTTAATGCCCCATTTATTTTGTAATATGAATTAAATACTATGTTCTTCATCTCCAGAAAGTTTCAGGTCGAAATTCCAAGTAGAAATGTATAAATCTCATTTTTAATGGAAGAACAATGCCATTTCCCCACTACCTTGTTGTGAACTAATGTATTGATGATGATTTCGAATGAATGGATGATTCTCTGATGCACTTGTGATTAATGGACTGCCATGGATGTATTTTACAAGTTTCATGTACTGTACTTGAGCATTTGAAGTATTTTTACTCAGTTTAATTGCATTGGGAGAAGAAATAGTGCCATTTCCCCAAGGGTCGAATTGGTGATTTTTGCAGTTGAATGGGAGAGGGTTGGAACAGATATAATAATCAATTAATGGTGCACATGAGACCTTAATAACATCCTTAACACATTACATACCTCTTTTCATACATTTGAGTGGGTTTGGGGCAATTGGGAAGCCATTTTCAATACTTACCCCAGGGGGATTTGAACCCCAAATTACTAGTAAAATTGCATACTTGGTCCAGAATCTTAAGAGAGTTTTAAAAGGTCTTTTGGTGGCCGTATGTCATCCCTGAACATCATATTAAAGTCCTAATATCATTCATACACCTTCCTTGAATATTTGAAGGCATTTGGAGTCAATTTGAGACCTAGAGACCAATACTAGTCAAAGGGAAATCACTAGTAAAGTTACCTACATTGACCAGAATTGAAAGAGTATTTGCAGAAGTGTTTTAAAGGTCCAAAGGCATCCCTGAAACACATATTTATGTTCTAATATCATTCATATACCTTCTCAGAAGATTTGGGATCATTTGGGGCAAAATTGGGACCTAGAGATCAAAATTAGTCAAAGGTCGAAATTGGGGAAAAAGTGGAAAAATTGGCATTTTCATAGAATTTTGAAGAAGGGTCATTACAGTGGTATCAGAGCATGGTCTTGGGACCTGATGTGGTAGAACATTAATGAAGACCAGGAGTCAAAGAAATAATCCACCACCCTTATAAACTGAAACTGGATGTACTTTGGTGAAAGGGAAGAAGTAGGAGAAGAAGTGCATTCATTGGTCACCATGAGTAAGGATGAGAAAGGAACCTTAGAGGAGAATGAGGAGTTTAGAAAATTACTTAAACCATCCTTTGAAGACCAGTGGAGGCAATACTTTCAAGAGTTCAAATTGTTGCTTAGTGAACTTGGAAGCAACTCGGAAAAAATAATGAGCAATGGTTCTCTTTTCAAGGAAAATGATGAAATATTTTATGTCACAAAAGAGGAACCTAATGTAATTGTGGAACATGAGGTACATGTTGATATGCAGGTTCTTGAAGATGCTACACTAAAACAAGAAGAAGGACAAGCACTTGTCCTTGTTCAAAGGGATTATGAGTTGCCTCATGGAGAGAGTTGCAAAGCCTTGGAAGAGGTACATGATCTCACAATAGTTGGACCAGCTAATTATGGAGAAGATGAATTAAATATTTCAATGGGTAAGAGTTGTAAAGAATTAAAGTTGGTTCATAATTCCTCACCCCACACTTCTTTTCCAGCCACATCACTTTGGGATGATTGGGTGAAAGGTTTTTTTCTAGTGGTGCCACATGAGGGGTATGAAACTCCTACCTCTCCTTTTGATGATGACATGAATAGAGCACATCATTATTTAGAATTGCAGCAGCATATTGCTTTACCTTATGATGATACATATCCTCATGGATGTATGGATGAGACTTCTTTGAGTCCTTTGAAGTCTCCTTGTTTTTCCTGCTCATTATTTGGTTCAGATTTTAGTGGAGATTCTTCATTCATTTCTTGGATGAAAGAATGCATGGCTGAATATTTTGATGCATATCACGTTCTTTTGGAGCAACACTATCGGACATGGGATCCTCACCTATGTCATTGGAGCAGATTTGATTGGTCACTTGAAGATTGTATGCACCTAGCAAATGGTGGTCTACTTACTTGCAGGTATAAACACTTTCATGATTCTTTGATGAAGCATCTTCTTGATGTACATTTTCATTATGTTATGTACTTTGATGATATATATTTTGTACTCATGATGTTTGGAAGAATGCATACAAAAAAATGGGATCCAGGAATCCTCTTATCTGATGGTATGGGTTGGAGAGCACTTTTAATTGTTGGGGTGCAATACAAGCAATGAGACCCTGGAATAATTTTTGTCTCATTGGTTTGAATTTTTTTTGGGGGAAACAAGCAGTATGGGAGATGGATTTCCCACTTAATAAAGTGAATTTTATCAGAGTAGTGCAGCAGCAAGCATGGTGGTTCCTCTCTAAAATATTCAAGGAAACTCAAAGACTCAATGTTGGGCAATTCAATGGCAACTTCAAAGAATTATACAGGAAGCAGGTTCTTCAACACCCATGTTTGAAATTGCTTGAGGACAAGCAATATTGGGAAGGGAGGATTTGTCATGTCCCAAATTTGGAATTGGGTCACAATGGCCTAATCACATTGGCCATATTCATTAGAGTTTGTAAAATTGATGTTAAAGGTCAAATAATTGCCAAGGAGGAAAATTACTAGTTTCCTAGGTTTGGGGTGGAAGCTTTGGGATTTGGAATAATGGGGATAATAAATGATGTTTGAACATTAGAGTGGCATAAATATTTAATAAATGATCTAAATAAATATATACAAGTGAAAATCAAAGTGGCATTTGATCATGAAGACACATGGAGGAAGTGGGACCCACATATGGCTAGATTTCCCCACTACACTTGGCATCATTCTCTCACCAATTCTAATTCAAGGTGAATGGTAACATACTTGGGGGAGTCCAAAAGGTATTATTCATGACATGACTCATCCAAGGTCGAAATATAGAGGAAGAGTAACTCCCATGGAAGAGGAAGAGGCAATTTGGAGTTAGTGAGACACTTGGGCTAGATTCCCTAGCTCTATGACAACAATGATGAAGATGCTATGACACCTATGACACAAATCAGACCTGAAGGCTGAAATATGACATATATGACATGTCAGGGCTAAAAATAGACTCCAAGAGGGCGCTCAATTGTGTTAGGGCAGCTAAGATGCTTCCACATGTGATTTGGTGGAAGTGGGAAACTAGGAATTGTTGTACAAGTGGTGTTCTTTGGAATCTCTTCCCAACTTGAGTTGGCATGAGTCTCTTGGAAGGAATTCGACCCATGGAGGACATTAGAATTTTATAAATGTCAATAACAAAGAATGAAACCAGCTTTTGATCATTTGTAGAATTTGCAATTGCATTTGTGAAGAGGGAGAGCTAGTGGATGACTAGTTTCTTGCCTTAGCCAATTTCGAGGGTGAAAGATTCCCATCCAAGTTGGTAATTGGAAATTCCATTCAGACCTTTCATTTGGAGATTTAATGGATTCTTTATTTGCAAGTGTAAGCTACAGGGCAACTCATGGTTTCTTCTATTGCAGCTCACTCCTTCAACCATTTCCAGTTTTGATGGCATATTCTTGATCCTTGAGGGAGGGCGTTTTTGGTGAGCTATTGTACTCTTTGGGGGAGCTTTTAATGCCCCATTTATTTTGTAATATGAATTAAATACTATGTTCTTCATCTCTAGAAAGTTTCAGGTCAAAATTCCAAGTAGAAATGTATAAATCTCATTTTTAATGGAAGAACAATGCCATTTCCCCACTACCTTGTTGTGAACTAATGTATTGATGATGATTTCGAATGAATGGATGATTCTCTGATGCACTTGTGATTAATGGACTACCATGGATGTATTTTACAAGTTTCATGTACTGTACTTGAGCATTTGAAGTATTTTTACTCAGTTTAATTGCATTGGAAGAAGAAATAGTGCCATTTCCCCAAGGGTCGAATTGGTGATTTTTGCAGTTGAATGGGAGAGGGTTGGAACAGATATAATAATCAATTAATTGTGCACATGAGACCTTAATAACATCCTTAACACATTACATACCTCTTTTCATACATTTGAGTGGGTTTGGGGCAATTGGAAAGCCATTTTCAGTACTTACCCCAAGGGGATTTGAACCCCAAATTACTAGTAAAATTGCATACTTGGTCCAGAATCTTAAGAGAGTTTTAAAAGGTCTTTTGGTGGCCATATGTCATCCCTGAACATCATATTAAAGTCCTAATATCATTCATACACCTTCCTTGAATATTTGAAGGCATTTGGAGTCAATTTGAGACCTAGAGACCAATACTAGTCAAAGGGAAATCACTAGTAAAGTTACCTACATTGACCAGAATTGAAAGAGTATTTGCAGAAGTGTTTTAAAGGTCCAAAGGCATCCCTGAAACACATATTTATGTTCTAATATCATTCATATACCTTCTCAGAAGATTTGGGATCATTTGGGGCAAATTTGGGACCTAGAGATCAAAATTAGTCAAAGGTCGAAATTGGGGAAAAAGTGGAAAAATTGGCATTTTAATAGAATTTTGAAAAAGGGTCATTACAGACAAGAAGGATATCAAAACTCAGAGGATATTCTTGGACTCTATCAAGGATCATGTGATACCTCATGTATCCGGTAAGAAATATGCTTGTGAAATGCGGACTGCTTTATGTACCTTATGTCAGAGTAAGAACCAAAACAGGAAGATGGTTCTTAGAGAGAAGCTGAGAAATACCAAGATGACAGAAACTGATACTGTTTCTACTTATCTCACAACGATCACCCAAGTTAGAGATGAACTGGGTGTTGTAGGTGAGAAAGTGGATGATGAAGAGGTAGTAAGGTATGCTCTCAATGGATTCATTGCAAATTGGTACACCTTTGTGCGAGGAGTGGTTGCCAGAGAAAAGATTCCAGATTGGACAAGGTTATGGGATGACTTTGTTCAAGAAGAGTCTTGGGAGGGGACATTCCAAAATGGAGCTCAGAAAGGTGAAGACAATGTTGCCCTTGCAACAAAAAGGAAGGGCAAGTGGAAGAAGAAGGAAAAAGATCTCAGCAAGGTATGTTGCTTCTGTTGCAATAAATTTGGTCATTATGCTAGTCAGTGTCCAAAAAGGAAAGGGAATGAAGATAAAGAGGGAGCACGATTAACAGAGATGGGAGATTTTGCTTCCCAATTTGAAAGTGAGTTCTCTTTAGTTTCTGTTCAAACTAGTGTAGGAAGCACTTTAGATTTTCATGACATGTGGGTTGTTGATAGTGGATCAACAAGCCACATGATAGGGAAGTATGGATATTTTCAAAAGATTGAAGAAATAGCCAGAGGACGTTTTATTGGAATAGGTATTGGAAGCACTCGAGCGGAAATCAGAAGAGTTGGAACTGTAAAATTCCAACCCAGGTTTGGTGAAGTTCTTGAAGTAGACAGAGTGTTGTTCGTTCCAGGCATGAAAGTCAACAGACTTTCCATATCATCCTTAGAGGATGATGGATATGGAGTCTTCATTAAAAGAGGGAATGTGTTCCTCTATCGAACATAAAACTCTGACAACACTATTCTACTTGGGAATAGAAAAGACAAACTTTACTTTCTACATGGAGAAGTGATGCTTCCAGATTAAGGTGGGTGGCTATCCGAATCAGAGTCTAAGAATGAAGCAGATGCATCAGTGGTACCTTCAGATGAGGAGATTTGCACTGGTGGAAGACTCAACCAGTGCGGAGAAGATGAGCATGATCCATAATTTCAAGTTGTGTTCCGCATCAACTTCCAGAGTTAGTTGAAGCTCTTGACAGTGGTAAAGAAGATTGTGTTGGGACCTCCCTCATTAAGAGGGAGTGTTGAAATATTGTAATGAGTTAGGTCCCATCATGTTTTTGTGTTTATCAAGGTGGGGACATCATGTTTTTGTGTTTATCAAGGTGGGGACAAGTTTTCTTTCCTAATTAGTGTACTTTTGAAATATAAAAGAAAAAGTGACTTTATGTTTTAAAAGTTAAGTGACTTTATTAAATGTATTTGTGCATTAAATGATTAAAAAGGACATTTAATGTGCTTTTAATGTAAACCCTTAGATCATAAGTGATCTCAACCATTCAAAAAGTAGATTGAATTAGTTAGGGTTTAGAGAGGGTAAAGTCACCTATTTAATACATCTTGGGAGAAGACTCAAGAGCCAAAACACAAGATAGAAGACAAGTGAGAGAGAGACTAAAATCTTGAAGAAGATTTCTGTTTTGTGAGAGACTGAACATCAGACATCTTGAGGATACGATTCCCAAGAAGTTCTGCTCCAATCATTGAATCTGTATTGTCAGAACCGTACAACCATCTCTGCTAACCGTACAGGCACAGGACCCGAGGTAGATTGTAGGCACAGTTTTCAAGGTAGATTGAGGTCAAATCTGGCATAAATTTCGAGGCAGTTTTTTGTATTTAATTCTGAGCAGAATCCATACAGTCCGTACTGTTTGTACCTGGCACAGTTCCCGAAAAATTGCTGTGTGCAGTTCGCACGTGTGAGTTGGCTGAAAGTATTATTTTGGCACAAATTTCAATGCAGTTTTGCAGAACAATGGGATTTCTGAAATTTGTTTTGATGTTGTAGAAGAAATTCTGTATTGGTGAATTTCTGAGTGTATCTCTCTTTAAAAAATTCTTTCTCTGGGTTTTCCTTCGGCGAGGTTTTGCCCTGGGCTTGGGCCTAAATTTCTGAGTTGCTTTCATCTTCAGTTAAAGTGTTTGGTTGTATGGTATTTATACTTTAACTATCAGAAGTTTCATTTTTTATGAATTCATAGTTTAGAAAAGTTATAAATTAGAGTTACAGTGAAAGTGTTTGGTAAAAGTCCAATAAAAGGGTTTTGTGATTTTTATCAAAAATCTTCATGTCTCATACAATGACTCTACATCACTTGCTCCCCCTATCAACATGCTACGATCCTTGGACCTGTTTCCTTGCTTGGAGTATCGATCATTTACCAATGAGTCCATCCTCCACATTAATGAACTCAAGGTGTTCCAAGGTCTTTGAAGGACCTCAAGTTTGGCTTGCCCCATGGTTGTGAAAATCCTCACAGCAGATCTAAGAGATGATGTATACCTCACAAGAGTAATTATGATTAAGCAGGAAAATAGAAGAAGAGTAAACAATACAGTATAATGAGCAACATAATAATATGGTACAGTAGAACTTGGATAGAAGCAATAATACTTCACACACACTAATTAATTAATCACAGTATGGACAAATAAATAGTACAATGGTAGAGAGGATTCGAATGCCTAAGGTGGCAATTTGAATTAGCCTCTCAGAGTGATCATAAGATCAATAGAGTGTCATCGGAGCACAACTAGGTGTCCTCATGATCATCGGAGCGCAACTGGAAGTCTTCATCATCATTAGTGGAGTCATCAATGCTCAAGTAACTGTCAACCATCAGTCAAACTAACTCTGGTAGGTGTAACTGAGTGTAACTCAATGTAACTGAGTGTAACTGAGTGTAACTGACTGTAACTAAGTGTAACTGACTGTAACTGAGTGACAACTGGACTGGTAGGTGAAGAAGGGCGAGTTGCTCCCTAAAATCAAGGAAGAAGAGCGCATTAAGCAACTGGAGGGCTAAAACTGAATAGTGAGAAGCTCCTGGGGGCTGGCTAACTGAGGGCTAGGTGTTGGACTGATGACAGGGATGCATGCAAAATACATGCAAACCCTAGAATGCATGCAAACCCTAAAAGTGCATGCATGATTGAAAATGTAAATGATCAAAATACTGGTGGGACTAGGATGGAGTATAAGAATATCCTAACAATGGTAGCAATCTCCTTTGCACTGATCAACTTCTCCTAGGTGCAACTGTTCAATTTTCTTGACCCATACCTATTTCTTGGCACTTGTCTTAGCATTTGCTCCTTCATCATTATTTGTCTTCCTTGGCTCATTGGCTCTTCTAGCTGATGTGTGTGAGCCTTGAGGGACTAATCATGGGTTGTCTTCTAGAACTTGCACAGTCTTGGGCTTTGTGACCAAAGCCATAGCAATTGTAACATCTCATGGTGTGGCAATTTGCAGCAATATGGTCAACACGGTTACATGTCCAACATCTAACAGTATTGTTGGGAAGCCCAACACTTCTTGCATGAGATCTGCAATCCAGTGCCCTATGACCAAAATCAAAATCATTACATGAATAGCAATAACCGTTGAAACTATTTTCATACCTGGATGCTTGATTCCACCTTGAGGATGTCTCTTTTATGAACTTTCTTTGAGGAGTAGGACTAACTCCTTGATATCTTTCAAATTTTCTGATGTCTTTTGCAGGTATATGAGAGGCAACTTGGTTTTCAACCTTGGGGGATGATGAGCTTGCTTCAGTCTTCTTAGGAGTCTTTGAGCTATCTTCATAGTTTTCTTCTTTATTGTTGTAGCCTTGTTATCACATACATAGTAGCTGGGCTACCATACATTATTTTTCTGATGCCAGTACACTATTCAGCCATTTCCCTTACATTTGAGATGCTGAGATGAGCATCTATATTGGATCACTATCAGATTTTGGACAACAGTTGTATTCCCCATGCTATGACTGAGTCTCAGGACACTCAGACACTCAGAGAGATGACCGATGTAGCCATTATACCATTTGTACAGAGCAGTCAGTAGTGCCCAGAGTTGCAGTAGCAGTTTTAGAGGACAGGTGATGGTTCAGATGATGAGCATTCAGGTATATGACTCATCAGGTATATCATTGTGTTATGGTTATATTGCTTTTATACTTATTCTTATAGCATGTCTTAGCACTTAGTGTCATGATCTGGCGATCATATAGATATGTGGACCTGGTTGATCTTATTATATATACTATATTGTCCCTACTCAGACTTAGAAGTTCACTATTCATACTCATTGGTCTTACCCTCCTTAGGGAGAGCAGAGGTGATCATTCCACCATACCTTGGCTTGCTAGTGTTGGCTCCATTATTCACTGTCTTCATCCATCCATTGCCTACCTTTTAGTTTATCACCCTGACTTACTACTTGACTAGTGGCATGGAGGACTTTTCCCCACTATAGCCTCTGTATTGGATGAGCTTCCCTGTTTATTGTGTCTCGGCTTTGAGTTGGTGACAAAACTTATCTTTGGTGAGTTGGATTGTAGGCCTAAATCATTCTGGTCGGTTGTCCCGATGTTTGGCATTGGCTCGAACCCCCCCTAGTCACTTGAAATGTTGTTGGCTAAAACTGAAAACTCATGTACTACTTATGGAAACTGATAAATTCGCCCATGGAAACTAAAAAGGGCAAGAGCGATGAACTGCTGAAAAATACTCCTCGAAGAGTATAAGAAAGGTCCAAAAAGCAATGATTCTTAAAAGCTATATCTAAACAATTGCTGACCTTATATATGTATGAAAAACATGCCCTGGATGCAAGCTGCATCTAGTTGTGCTTATCAACACACCTGAGATCCGAAGGGTTATGTAGGCCAAAAAGGCCATGAAATGAAATTGAATGATCCTAATGAACCTGGATCAACTTGATATAGACATGATGCCTAAGTTGAAGAAGCACTCTCTAAACAACTTATCCATTTGGAGACACCGCCATTCCCTGTGTTGTTGCTCATTCAGTATATACTATGGTGTGTATTCCCTTTCCCTTTGCCAAAGTGTCACAAAGTTAAGTCAATCAAGTCATCCCTTAGCCTAGCCAGTTATTTTAGCCTTCACCCTTCACTAGCAAATTGATCACAGCTATGAAGTGAGTATGGTCTTGAAAGTCTGGTCTGAGTAATAATAATAATTAATGACATTATATATTTGGATTTAGATCGCCAGTAATGATTACTTTGTGTTATAATTGTTATTTGAATAAGTTGCAGAGCATGCATTAACCTTTGACACTTTGCAGCAGCTTCTGATGATAGATCGGAGTTATATTTGGTCATGTTGACTTGGTCAAACCTAGTTTGACCAAGGTCAACCATAGGACATGAGATGGTTGGACCTTGTGATGATATGGATTGATGATATATGGTCTATGTACATGTACATGATGATTCTATGCAGCAGCTACAGGGTTATGATGATGATTCATGGTTTACAACGTTATTTGATCATTTACAGATTATTATTATTTGACTTGTTTCGGTATATTGGATATATATATTGATCATGCAGAGACTCATATGGTGTATGAGTACACATTTTGGATGGATTTGGACCTTCTGAGTCCAATGAGACAGTTTGTTTTCAGTTCCGGGCACTTACAATGATGATTGAGCCTCAGTAGGCTATCCCAGTGTAGTTTTGGTCTGTCAGAGACCCTGTCAGAGCAGATGTGATTTTTATCCGGTTGACCTAGGGCGCGGTGCTTGGAGGGGGTTGTCCAGCCACTTGTTTTTACCATATTACCCCCCTCCCGGACACATCGGTGCCCTCACCTTAACAGCGCAGACACTCCAGGAGGCAATTTGGGGCAGTTTCAAGCTTCCCGAGGCATTTCAGGATTGGTAGAAATGGCTATTGAGGAATTCAATTTGGGCTACTGAGGCAATGTCTTGGCATGGGATGATCAGTGATGATGGGTTGATGTCTTCCACACCTCCTCCAGCAGTTTCAGCTTCATCGGGGCCCGCATCCATCACTTATGGCACTTTCTGATGATTTTTGAGGTCTTTTGAGGCCTACGATTTGACCATAAAGGCACGATTTGGTATATTGATGATTATTTTATTATTATTGTGCTATGGGGATTGACCAAGGGTGTCTAAAATTACCCCTTGGACCCACCATTAGCTTCCTATTATATTTTGTCATCATGATTTGGTGGGATTCCCCTCTTCTAGGGCGATTTTGTCCACTTATATTATATTTTATTAGTGATCCATGTATTTTATTGTTGAGCTCATCTCAACCATTGATTAGACATTTGTATCTTTTAATCTTAACCACTCATTCAAAAAGTGGTTAGGATTTTGATGCCTCTCCTTCCTATTTAAAGGAGAGAGCTTCTCATTGTAAGGGGTCTTTGGCTCTTGGATTATTGGTATAGAAAAACTTTCTTGTGGAAATTCTTGTGGTCTCCTTTGCATCTGGTGTTCTTAGATGGTGATTGGAAAGTCTATTGCAACCTAGCATTTGGAATTTGTGGTAAGATCTATCTATTTTGGAAATCATTGTCTGACTATAGGAGGGCGACTTCAACAAGGGCGATTTTGCAAGGCTTCTTGAAATCGACTTTCTTGGCATTTGCTTGTATCAGGGGGTTATCATTAGTATCATTGTGATCTATGCTCTCTTTCTGTTACTTCTCTTGTGGCATTAGTCTTATCTCTTGATTACATCAAATCTGATATTGTTGACATTTGTTGTGCAGGAGAGAAGGCGCATTGGCTTCTTGGACTAAATCGATTGCATAGAAAACTACCTCAAAGCTTCTCAAATTGATCGGGTTTGCATAGATCATCATCATCAAGGCATCTACAAGGTTACCCAGGTAAGATCCACAAGTTTTTTTCTCTTATCTTGATCCAATCCATTGACCTAGCTCATAAATTGATAAAACCCTTATTTCTTCAAACCCTCATTTTTACATTTTTTCAGATCTACTAAGATCTAGTGGATTCTTGGGTAAGATATTGAAAACCCACCTCTATAGTATCCACGACATTCCGGATCTATAGTTTGGTGAGGATTGGCCTCCATTTGACCCGCTTCCCAAGGCATTTAACCTCTCCAAGCAAAGGCGCACTTCCTAGTTTGGTGGGTTGACCTAGATCTAGTATGTGGGTAGTTGAGATCCCGCTTGATTCATGATCTACACATCCAATAACCTACCCCCAGATTGTCACTTTTCTGATTTCTACCTTGTGGGCCCTATTCCACATTTTAAGGGATTTAATCCCCATTTTGGACCACTTGGTATCTTCAAACTCAGATCTAGTAAGATCTAGCCATTGGATTGCCTTGAAATTGTAGATCCATACTCTCACTTGCCTAACCTACTTGGATCTAAAGTTTGGGTGCCATTGGACTTGTCTTGATCCATTTATCATCCTTTTTAGCCTCCTTGGGTAAAGTCGCACCACCTTGGAGAAGGGAGTTGGTCCACTTCTAGGACATGGGTACTTGAGATTTTTGTGGATTTGGAACGGGCATAATTCAAAACCTAGGTCGAGTAGGTCACTTTGTCAAATCTTGCCTGGGGGATAACATTCCTTGTTTTAAGGGATTGTGGTCCACTTAGGTCAAACCTAGATCTAGACCTATTCATCCATCAAGACTTTAATTGCCCACTTGTCTCATGCAATAGGAGTCCTTAACCACAACTTACCTTTACTTTGACTCCATTATCCCAATTCCCAAGGCACTGGTCTCTCTTCAAGTCAATTCGACTTTCCTTGATTGTTGGATTAACTTGTGGTTTGACCCTTGTATGGTGAACTAAACCCTTTGATGCCATCATACTTCATGATCAAGCTTGTCACTTGTACCAGTGAGCCCCAATTCAACCCCTAAACTACCCTGCATTGGACACGGTTCCCAAGGCAGTGGATTTTCTCACATTGAACTAGTACTTTAATCCTAGATCCTCTTTCACAAATCATAAGTCACTCTCACATCAATAATGAACCAAAGCTATACTCATTGAACCCCTCACTTGTCTTGTGACTTCATCCTACGGTCTAGGATAAACCATACATCTTACTTCACTTAGAATTAACTTGATTTGGTGTCTTGGTTTTGATCTCTCCTGTCGGGAGTAGATCGGGTCTCCCCCTTTGTTGTCTGGGCTAGATAACATAAAGTGAAGGTTGCCTCGACTGTCGTGACAACCATATATTGGAGGTCGAGGTGATCGTGGTTGCACCATTTGAGTTGCCCTTCCCTATTGCCATCCATGAGTGGATTCATCCATAGGGGTAACTACAGCTTAGGTGATAACAAGCCCAAGCTAGTCTTGTCATAAGGTGATCTTTGAGAATCCAAGATCTCATCTAGAATGACAAAGCTGTTGTTGAACTTGACATAGGTACTTGGATTTTCATTTTTCTTCCTAAGATTAACCACTTCCATTTCAAAACATTCACAAGTCTTCTCTTTTTCATTCAACTGGTTCTTCAAAACATCTTCTATCCTTTTGCCTTCCTCAAGTTGAATTTTCAAATCAACATTAGCCTTCCTTGTTTTTTCAAGCTTTTCTGAATCTTCACTAAGCTTTCCTTGACTGATCAGTTTGGCGTTTAATCTTCCAATTTCATCTTCTTTGTCTTTTAGGTCATCTTGTAAATCTTTGTTCTTGTGTTTCAGTTTCTTGAGCAATACCATTGTCTCCTTCTGGTATTTTTCGAAGGATCTCAAAATTTTCTTTTTGAGCCTTAGATTGTATTTGAGATCAGTATCCATTGGGGTACATGCAAATGCATGATTGGATTTCAACAGGTCCTCCTTATCATCTTCTGTAATAACATTTCAACATCGTCACATTCAGAGCTACTACAATCAGAAGGATCCTTGCCTTCCACAATGTTTGATGCTTGCACTTTCTTTTCTTCTTGCTTCACATCTTCAGTGGGCTTGACTTCCGTTTCCTTCTCTGTGTCTTGGTTTTTTCTTTGGTACTTACTTTCTAGCTTAAACCATAGGTCTTTGGCTGAAGTGTGTTCTCCTACATTCTCTTTGACAGAGTTTGAGAGTCCATCCACAAGAAATTTCAAGGCAATGGTGTTGTCCTTCTTGGCATCTTTTTGTGCGGCTGTCTTGGTCTTCTTGTTGGACGGAATGGGTGGATTGATCACAATCTCCCAAACACCAAACTTCTTCAGATAAGCTTTCATCTTGCTTCTCCATCCAAAGTAATCTGTCATATCAAATACTGGAACTTCATCATTTGATAACTTTTCTTGTCCTTCCATTGTGTGTCCACGGATCTCCTTCAAGCTAGTAAGGCTTGTGTTGAAGGCCTGCTCTGATACCAATTGTTGGAAACAATGGCACACTGAGAGGGGGGGGGTGAATCAGTGTGCTAGCACTTTTAACCAATTTTCACTTCCAAACTTAAGCACAGTTTATCATTCACATTAAGCTATACATCAATAGTCATTAATTAAACATGTCATCAATATAAATCATAAGAGACACATCACACGACACATGTAGTAAACTTAATTTATAATTTGATATGTATTACAATGAAGACTTCAATCTTCGTGATTACATCAGCACCAACTCCTATTCCAAGGCCCAACCTGGTTTTCTTAACACCAACTAAGAATAGTTGAGGTATCCAAACCTAAAATATGCAAGGCTTAGCTTGCCTTCACATACTGATAACTTTCATCATCCTTTCACTCACTCATGTCACTCCTTGCCAAGTTATTGTCATGCACTTTTCACTTCTATCACTTTCCCAGTCACATCACTGTCATGTTATTTCTAGACTGTAGCTGTAGCTTCCTTTAGATGCTTGTCAAATCATACACTTTCAAATCAACTGTCAAGTATATTTTGTTTTTAAAGTCAACTCAATCTCTGTTCACTGTCAATCTGATCTGGAGGTCTAGAGACAATTCAGTGCTCTTCTCTAAATACTTCAACCAATCAATTCAGGTCACGCAATAACTTTAGAACACAATCAAGTATCAACTTATGCTCCAGTAACTTCTATCACATCAACTTAGAGATCTGAACAAGATTTTAATCAAGGCGGCTTGGATATTGCTGTAGCTTCTCAAAATTTTCTTGAGTTTTGAGTTGTCTCAATAGGGCTTGTACACTGTAACCAAAATTGCAAATGTCTTCAAGATTGACTTTTACATACCTGATAATCATATACCTGCTTGAATTAGTTTGGACCTTCATTTGTACATACTCCCTTGGCTGCCACTGTAAGTGCCTTTGTAATAGTGCTATGACTGTCTCAGAGTAGAGTGCTTCAGTATACTTGTATTTGTATCTGTGTCTTTAGATGTCCTCTTTCAGATCTTCATCTTCACAAACACCTTGCTTATTCACACAATCTCAATACAGAGAGCTGCCTTCTATGAATCCGTTTGTACTGTGGCTTCGAATAAGATCAGCGTTTTATTTATTAGAAATTTGGATGCCTTACAGCAGAGTTTCAACAAATCAGGGTTAAAGCATTTAAAAGAAAAATTGGGCTGCTAATGTATCCTTGGATTCCCCCACAGAAATCAGTCTTCACATAACTATCATGTTCAAAAACTTGCACAGTAAAATACTCCTGCGACTGCCTCAGTAAGCTCGAAATTCAGAGCCAGATCATCCAAGCAAGCCCTGTCTAACCACCAAATATTTGCCTCAGAAGTGGTCGAATTTTAGAGGTAGAATATTTCATGTGTGGCTACCCGAAATACAGAGATTGAACCTCCACTGTAGCTGCCTCAGAAACTAATCCGAAATCAAAGAAGAATTCTTAAAAAGTGTGTAAAATGAATGGAATGAAGGTGTATTTATATAGATCCAAAATTTAATTTCAAACTGAGCCGACCTGCTATTCTTTTTTATATTTTTTATTTAATAAAAAATATCTTCTAAAGCTGAGCCGAATTCATGTTTATTTCTGTGGTTGTATTAAATTTTAATTTGAGTTTTTCAATATTATGGCCATCATTGCTTGCAAGCTTATCCAAAGGTTTTTGTCACCATCAATGATCTTCAACAGGCCATGTCATCAATTAATTAATTCAAGGTGTAATGTGTTTGTCATGTCATCATTCAATTGGTTCACAACATTGTGCATCAATGTCAAAGTAATGGCTCTCACATGTTATCAACCAACATTGCATCAAGTTCTTCAAACATATGGGTTTGTTGTCTCTCAAAACTGGCATGCGTGTGTTGAAGCCCAAAATGTAACACACTAGCTGGATGACAACTCTCAAGAGAGAGGCCAATGTCACCACACTCCTCTCCTCTTCGCTTCAGGTTGGCTCTTCTCGAACTCAAGGGGGGTATCCCTAAGGTAGGATCGCTAACGCAGGTGCAACGGAGGACAAGGTGAAATGAAGAGGCTACCTTAGAGAAACGATAGTAACAAAAAGGGTTTTTTTTTACTTGGGTGATGGGAAAGATGGGAGGATCAGTCTTCGAGGAGAAGGCCAATGCCAGTATATCAGAGGGGCGAATGGATTCAAAAGAGGGTTTAAAGGGGCCTTGTGTCATATATGACTGAGGGGGAAGCCATGCTCAGTCTAGTGTTTGACAGATCATAAAGAGTACTTCTTCCTCTCTAAATGCAGGAGGTGCACTATGCAAACAAAAGATCAATACCTGTGTATGCACGCTCACAAAGGGAAAACGAAAGCGGGCTGCCAAGAGTTCTTCGCCAAAGGGAAAAAGAAGGCCAGCTGCTAAGAATTTTTTGCCTTCCAATGTGGTGGATTGTCACCCTTCTATGGCCTCTTACACAATGAAAAGAAAATGCAGAATCTGGAAATGCTCACAGCCGTCTAAAAAAATTCACAATCTCACGCCACAAAAATACTCAATTTGTCCAAAGAATCCCATAATATTTTCATTAAGTTCACGGGAGAAGAAGTTCCCAGTTTTTCCATCCGTTACAATAGAGAGAGCTGGTCGCTTAAAAAGACTTTTCAAAAAGCAAATAAAATAATAAAATAATGGTAGAGAAAAGGTGGCATCTCAGATCCACCTTTTTCTCCCCTTGAATCCCCAACAGTTTTATTTTATTTTTATTTAAAAAGAAAACCCTGTTTAGCTAAGTTTTCAACAGCGTGGAATTGGCTGCCAAATGAAGTGATGTCAGGGGAAGTGTAGCTCCAATTTCGACGGATTGGCTGCCAAGAAAAACACGGGTCGAGAGTCATGGAGAAAAATCAGTGCTATGTGATAGCCAACTTCCACCTGGCAAATCGTGAACTGGTGTCATCTTTTGATATCAGAGAGTCCATAAATAAATAAACATGATGCTTTGCCCAACAACGACCCTGTGAACTGCTCCAAAACTTCAAGCAAACCTTGGTTGGTGATCGGCTGCCAATAGTTCAATTCTGCCTGCCTCTGTCGAATCGGCTGTCAAATTAAAGCGACGTGCTGATGATTTGTGGCTTTTTTCAATTGGCAAAAATTACGTCCAATTTAGAGATCGGGTAGAGGCGGATTCATTGGAATGTAGCCACAACTGCCTACGACAAAAATCGACCTGTCTTCAATTGGAGCTCGGAGTAATCGGCATTATAGGTAAGGGTGTGTTTAACTCTAGACCGGTTGCTAAAAAAGATTACTCCACGCGTTTGCAGTCACTCACTGCAAGCTTGGCGTGAATTTGTGGACGGGATCGACGCTAACTGGGCTCCGATAGCCACGTGTTACCATCAATTGTCAATTTCTCGTGAGAGCCCTCAAAGCCCCACGTAACAGGCTGCAATGCTTTTGAAACTTCAGTAAGTCAGGACCTAAACAGTGTTCGGGGCAGAGCCATTAATTTCCTACACGGCTTTTATGAAAGATGTGGAAAATAACCCTGCGACGTGAGCTCCGATCAAACATATTCGCTGCTTGCTAACTGTCCCATGGCACACTCAATTTTACAACTTTGAAGAGAGACTACTGCATAATCCTAGCGCTTTAACGCTTGTGCTCAACGGCTCATTACTGTGCTTGGTCAATTTCCAACTCTTCGATATGTCACCGATGATATGATGGTATGTGTATCGGTTCCATAAATCGGCACTCACTTCCTCTTTCTTCCTTAAAAGCCACAATCTCCAAAATATTTGGCCTGTGCTTGTTGCGAGCAGAGCACAATTCTTGCAGTTCTTTGTTCCTAGCTTTCAAGAACACTATCCACAAAATATTCTCGCTGATTCATTTGATAGCAATGATACTGTAGCTGCTTCAGAAGGATTTTCGCCATCGATTTATCTTAAACTCCAAGCAATGTGCTGAAACATATTAAAAAAGAACAAGACGGATCACCTGTAAACAACTCTTTTCTCCTTTTTTTTATTTTTAAAATTCACTGATACCCTTTTGCAGCAACCTGATCATGAATATGTCACCTCGAAAAGCGTGATGAAGATCATACGTGGACACCCATGACAATATGGGGATAACAGGCTTCTTTATCATTTGCGTGGGCTTCTCAAACCATCCACATGATCATGGGCTACATTAACATCATCAAAGTACCTCCATTTGTTTTGTGGGCAAAAGATCAACAAGCAACCAAGTGTGTGGGCTTCATGACCCCATCAAGCCACAAATGACCACAGAATGGGTCATTTGGACCACCTAGTGTCCCAATGCCCAAACCACCCATGTCATGCTTGTCATGTCATCAACCTTGTTACTCCTTTGTCATTAATGGCTTGTCATCAATGACAACCGTGCTCAACACAACAACCATTAGCATGTGAATGCTGGGACAACCATCAGCATGTGAATGCTGGAACAACATTAACCATTAGCGTGTGAATGCTGGAACAATATCAACCATTAGCGTGTGAAGCTGGAACAACCATTAGCATGTGAATGCTGGAACAACATCAACCATCAGCATGTGAATGCTGGAACGACATCAACCATCAGCATGTGAATGCTGGAACAACATCAACATCTGGAATATGTGCTGTGGTGGGCACTCTGGTAGACGATGCTGACTTACTAATCCTTTCGGACCAAACAAGCCTAGTCAGACATCCTAATCTACCCAGGGATCAAACAGGCATTGTCTAGCTTACTAATCCTTTCGAACCAAACAAGCCTAGCTAGACATACCAATCCCCCTAGGATCTAGCCAGTGTTGACATACCAATCCTTTCGGATCAACCAGGCCTTGTCAGGCTGACGTACCAATCTTAGACTGAGCTGCCATACCAAGGCTCCAAGAAACTACTCCCTCTTTCGAGGGTGCTCCTTTTAGACCCCACTCCTTCTTTCGAAGGAGCTCCTGTCAAACCAGTCATCATCATCACTCCCTCTTTCGAGGGAGGTCCTTTTGGACCACACCAAGCTTGTCTCGAAAGTATTCAAACTTTATGCGAGACAGAGGCTTAGTCAACACATCAACAACTTGTTCCTCTGTGGGAACATACTTGAGCTTTACAACTCTTTTCTGCACCATATCCTGGATATAGTGATACTTGATCTCGATATGCTTCGATCTAGCATGGAACACTGGATTCTCTGACATCTTGATACAACTCTGATTGTCACAAAGAATATCAGTCACATCTATCTGTGCATCAAACAAACCTGCCAACATCTTGCGAAGCCAAACTGCTTCACTACAAGCTGAACATGCTGTGACGTATTCAACTTTTGCTGTACTGAGAGCAACATAGGGCTGCTTTCTACTGAGCCACGAGATCATGCCTGATCCCAAACTAAAACATCCTGAAGTGCTTTTTCTATCTTTGGCACTTCCAGTGCAATTTGAGTCTATATATCCGTACAATCTGAAGTCACTATCTGATGCATATCTTAGTCCATAGTCCAATGTACCTTTTAGGTACCTCATCACGTGTTTTGCTGCAATTAGGTGTACATGTCTAGGCTCTACCATGTACTGGCTCAAGGTGTTCACAACAAAACATATATCTGGTCTAGTATTGGTCAAATACATCAATGAGCCAATAATCTGTCTGTATAATGTGACATCTACTGTTTCTGATGAAGCATCATTCAAGAGCTTCAAGTTTGTCATCATCGGAGTAGTCATGGCCTTACAATCCAACATCCCAAATCTTTTTAGGATCTCAACAATATATTTTCCTTGATTTAGGAAAATCTCATCTCGGAATTGCCATACTTCAAGACCTAAAAAATAGTGCATCATCCCAAGGTCTTTCATCTCAAATTCTGCAACAAGCTTCTTCTTACATTCAGTGATGGGCTTGTCTTCTCCTGTCAGAAATAAATCATCCACATACAATAGCAATATCATAGGTTCATCATATATGACCTTATAATAAAGGTTAGAATCTACTTTACTCTTGGTAAAGCCCAAGCTCATTAAGAAACTATCAATTCTTCCATACAATGCTCTGGGTGCTTGCTTCAACCCATATAGTGCTTTCTTTAGTTTGCATACACGTGATTTTCTGTCATCTGTTTCAAATCCTTTTGGTTGCTCGATATATACTTCCTCTTCTATTTTTCCATTCAGGAAAGCTGTCTTTACATCCATCTGATGTAACTTCCATTTCATCTTAGATGCCAAGGCAAGGATGGTTCTAATTGAGGTATATCTAGCCACATGAGCAAAAGTATCTTCATAATCAATTCCTTCCTTTTGAGAGAACCCCCGAGCTACGAACCTTGCCTTGTACTTCTCAATAGTTCCATAAGCTGAATGTTTTGTTTTGAAAATCCACTTTGACGAAACTATTGACTTGTCCTTTGGTCTTGGTACCACATTCCAAACATCATTCTTTATGATGGATTGGTATTTTTCAGTCATAGCATCCAACCATTCCTTCTTCTTTGCCGCATCTTCGAAACATGTGGGTTCTTCTTCAACAAGGTTACACATCAAGGCTACTGTTATCCCTAAAGTTGAACCTGACTGCTAGGGTCAAGCTTAGAGAAATCTTAGATAGTAGATATCAGACGTCTACTCAGTAATTTTTATGATGTTCTGGTGGCAGCTGAGTATATGACAGAGATCAAGCGACTCAAGAATAAGATGACAGGGAGTACATGGGTTTCGAAACATGGACAGAAGATGACTGTGATCATAAAACTACGAATATAAGAGCTCATATGCTATTTCATGATGGGGGCATAGTTATATACTGTTTGGAAGAATCATAGCATGAAATTTAGACCATGCACGGATAGAATACCAAAAGCATACACTTCATAAATTGAAACAGAATAAGCTCAAAGATCATACTTTATTTCATAAACAATCATGCCTGCAACAGATTAACATGAGAAACAAAATACATGCCTGTATAGTGCTGTATCAGACTGACCCCCTACCTCAGCCCTCTGCTGGAACTCTGTCTCCATCTCTCTCAATACAAATCAGAGAATTTATAGAAATTTACATCAATAAACTATTGTGAACTTCTTGGAACAAAAGTCTAACCGAAAAAATATGTATTACAAAAATCAGGAATTGTGAAATCGAATGCCCTCAAAATCTGGAATTTGTTCTGGACTATTGATTTCTCATTTGATTTGTTGTCTTGGAAATGCTCGATTTGAACTTTCGAATGCTAATCTTTCTCCTTGAAATCTGGAATATTCAACCTTTATAAGATATTTATTTATTTCATCGAAAACTAAATAAAATGGTTGACCTATCAAATGCCAACAAATCTGGTAATGATACTCTGTTTCATGATACTCTGCCACTTGTATTTGATCGTTTTTATTCCCTGGAAAGATGGATCCATCACTTTGATTGTTGATCTCCGTTCGAGATTTCCTCCAAACAGAGTAAGATACCAAACTAGAACATAAATCCTTCTACAATTGCTTGTCATTTGCTGATACTTCCACCTGTGTTCTAGAAGTCTTCTCTCAATTCCATAATGTTTTATCACCATCAACCATTGCTAATAATTTTGTCAAAGACGGAAATTTGTCTACTCCTCTTGTCTTGAACAGGGAAGGGGTTGGTTGTACAAAGCATGCTGGTTCACTCAGCGACATGATTGTTATTGATTGTAAGAAAACAGGTTGTTCCCAAAGCAAGAGAGCTTTAGTCGAAAGCTGGTGTTGACTATCCAAACACTAATATGAATTAGACAAAAGATTGCTCAAAAACTGGTGTGGAAGATTGAAACAGTGCAAATAACTGAGTACTTCCAAAAGGTATGAACCTTTGATAAACGATTCAACATTCAGTATTGTATAATCATATATTCTCCCGGCATTTAGCAATTTGTTGGTAACTCTGAGCGATCGGGTGCTTCTCATAACTTGGCTACGTACTCGCCCTTGGGCTTTTTCTTTTGAACATTTGGAACTCCATCATGACTTTTACACATATGCTCGCCACTTGATGGTTGCTCAAAAGAACTTGGCAGATTGGAAGACATTCTCCTTATGTTGATGATGGCTGGCACTTATGATCTACTTTGACATATAATCTCCTTCCTGTGTGAGTTTCAAAACTTCGGGCTCTTTCACTATCAATGGAAATTGACAACCAATAATAATCACATATTTTGATTTAGCATTGGCATTCACGCTGATTGTTTAACCCATTTGAATAAGATGTGAAGATACTTAACTATCTGATGGAATAAACTCTATTGTTTATGTCTTTCCCTTGCTTGATGTTATCGAAGAACTGGAACCTCAGCTTTATGTGAAGACATTTCAATGGCGGTCTTCAACACTTTGTCTTGGCACTTATACAGAGAACTGAAATCCACGGTGCTTGAGATATGTGAAATATACATCCCACATAGAAAATATAAAAGAGTTTTAATTTTATATTCAAATGTATTACTGCTTTAAGTCGACGTGTTGGGCAATAGATGGCCTATGGGCTCTGTCCAAAGAGTTTTTACAGTTAACTAAGAAATTTGTAGAATCATTTAACAACACAATGTTGTCAATACTATGAAAATGCTGCCAGGATTTGAAATTTTATGGGATAAATCTGAAGATAACATCTGGCCTTATCTGGGGATGGCATGCTTCCTGCGAGCTGCCAAGAACCTTGCAGACCTGTGCCTTATCATTGGGTTATACGGTCAACTCTTCAATCAACCCCTGAAAACTTTTGTAATCTGTTACCACTTATTTAAACCAAAATAATTGATAAGCCTGCTAAAAATCTAATCACAGTGTACAAGCTGCAAAAATAAATGCTCATGGATGAGCTTATTTATCAACACTGCTACTCTAATCTTGCAGAATCAAGTCGATTATGTGTAACTCGATTTCCAATGGAACCAAGTTAATAATTGAATTAGCAATTGAAACCCTGGAACATGCTTCGGTAAAATAAAATTTGAAGAACTGATAGGCAATTTATCATAGATCTGAAATCCATATTTGCAACTGAACGAAATTGAATGGCTTGAATTGATAAAAACCTCGAGATAAGTAGCTATTGGATCACTAAAAACCATGTTTTGATTAGATATCCCTATTTCTTCTTGAAAATAAGCAAGCTGCCTCTGGATAAACTCTGACCTCACTATCTCCATAACACCATCCTCTTCATAATCATTTGAAAACCACTTTCTACTTTCTAAGATATGCTGATTTAATTCTTCAGCCAAAACCACGCACATAAAAATGCTTGGAACAACAGCAGTAATACTATCATCTTGAGAAGTCTTTTTTGACAACCAACTTTCATATTCTAACTCAAATGCTTTTAAAATCTTCTTCAAAAAATCAATTTTATCTTCTTCACTTGAAATGTTATCAGAATCTAAAAAAGAAGACAACTCTTTGTTTAATTCATCAACAGAAGACATACTCATCCATTCTCGAAAACCTTGAAGAAAAACATGATCTACCTCAACCCCGGTAGTCTTGGTACAGGAAGTAACTCGCTCAGCAACTGAATCTTGCATTTTGAAACCAGTGGAGTCACCAGGTGAATGTCGCAGCCACTATGTCACCGGCCTTCGTTCACCATCAAAGTCTGGATATATTCGTTGTCATACAGCCCAGGGAAGATGGCTTCGTTCCTCCGTCCCCGGCAACGGCGCCAAAAGATGTTATCCCTAAAGTTGAACCTGACTGCTAGGGTCAAGCTTAGAGAAATCTTAGATAGTAGATATCAGACATCTACTCAGTAATTTTTATGATGTTTTGGTGGCAACTGAGTATATGACAGAGATCAAGCGACTCAAGAATAAGATGACAGGGAGTACATGGGTTTCGAAACATGGACAGAAGATGACTGTGATCATAAAACTACGAATATAAGAGCTCATATGCTATTTCATGATGGAGGCATAGTTATATACTGTTTGGAAGAATCATAGCATGAAATTTAGACCATGCACGGACAGAATACCAAAAGCATACACTTCATAAATTGAAACAGAATAAGCTCAAAGATCATACTTTATTTCATAAACAATCATGCCTGCAACAGATTAACATGAGAAACAAAATACATGCCTGTATAGTGCTGTATCAGACTGACCCCCTACCTCAGCCCTCGACTGGAACTCTATCTCCATCTCTCTCAATACAAATTAGAGAATTTATAGAAATTTACATCAATAAACTATTGTGAACTTCTTGGAACAAAAGTCTAACCGAAAAAATATGTATTACAAAAATCAGGAATTGTGAAATCGAATGCCCTCAAAATCTGGAATTTGTTCTGGACTATTGATTTCTCATTTGATTTGTTGTCTTGGAAATGCTCGATTTGAACTTTCGAATGCTAATCTTTCTCCTTGAAATCTGGAATATTCAACCTTTATAAGATATTTATTTATTTCATCGAAAACTAAATAAAATGGTTGACCTATCAAATGCCAACAAATCTAGTAATGATACTCTGTTTCATGATACTCTGCCACTTGTATTTGATCGTTTTTATTCCCTGGAAAGATGGATCCATCACTTTGATTGTTGATCTCCGTTCGAGATTTCCTCCAAACAGAGTAAGATACCAAACTAGAACATAAAGCCTTCTACAATTGCTTGTCATTTGCTGATACTTCCACCTGTGTTCTAGAAGTCTTCTCTCAATTCCATAATGTTTTATCACCATCAACCATTGCTAATAATTTTGTCAAAGACGGAAATTTGTCTACTCCTCTTGTCTTGAACAGGGAAGGGGTTGGTTGTACAAAGCATGCTGGTTCACTCATCGACATGATTGTTATTGATTGTAAGAAAACAGGTTGTTCCCAAAGCAAGAGAGCTTTAGTCGAAAGCTGGTGTTGACTATCCAAACACTAATATGAATTAGACAAAAGATTGCTCAAAAACTGGTGTGGAAGATTGAAACAGTGCAAATAACTGAGTACTTCCAAAAGGTATGAACCTTTGATAAACGATCTATCAACATTCAGTATTGTATAATCATATATTCTCCCGGCATTTAACAATTTGCTGGTAACTCTGAGCGATCGGGTGCTTCTCATAACTTGGCTACGTACTCGCCCTTGGGCTTTTTCTTTTGAACATTTGGAACTCCATCATGACTTTTACACATATGCTCGCCACTTGATGGTTGCTCAAAAGAACTTGACAGATTGGAAGACATTCTCCTTATGTTGATGATGCATGGGTAGATCTTGTTCATGGATCATGGCCTTCACTGCTTCCATGATAGATCTGTTCTTCCTTTCAGCTACACCATTTTGTTGTGGATTATAGGGAATGGTAAACTCCCTCTTAATCCCTGCTTGTTTACATAATTCTTTGAAATCATCTGAATTGTATTCCCCTCCATTACCTGTCCTTAGTATCTTGATCTTCTTTTTAGAGAGGTTTTCTACAAGAGCCTTAAACTCTTTAAACTTTTCAAATACTTCACTTTTATTCTTTAGAAAATAGATGCATGTTTTGCGGGAATAGTCATCAATAAAGGAAGCATAGTAAACATACCCACTTAATGAAGTGGTTGTCATAGGTCTACAAATGTCGGAGTGAACAATGTCCAATATGCCTTTTGCCTTGCTATCGCTGCTTGGAAATGGGTTCTTTGTACTTTTTCCTTGTGCACATCCTTTGCACACTCTTTCATGATCAACCTGGATTTCTGGTAATCCAGTCACCACCTTACTCACTATTGGTAAAGCTTTGTAGTGTACATGAGCTAGTCTTCTATGCCATAATTCACAGGGGCTCATGGTACTAGCCATTAGCATGAATCTGCATGACCCTTGAGTTTATAGAGTCGTCCTTCTTCAACTCCAATAACAATTGCATCATTGATTGTCTTCCCTTTTGGCCACATAAGAACTTCACCATCTACAAATGCAACTCTAAGACCTTTCTTATCTAATGCTGAGATGGAAAGAAGGTTCTTTTTCAAACCTAGAACATATAGGACCTCCTTCATGTTCATGGACTTTCTAGAGTCCAATTTGTAAGTAGCCTCTCCCATTCCTTTGATAGGATATTGGTATTCATCTCCAAGCTTTACTTTGTGTGGAGAATCTTTCTGCATGAGATGTGAAAGAGAGTCTTTGTATCCCGTCATGTGTTTGGAGGCTCCACTGTCCACTAGCCAAGTGTCACTTCCATGAGGTACCGAACCAGTGAGGGCTGAGATTATAACATATTCTTCACTGGAATCTTCGTCTTCTCTAGTTTTGATTTTGTCATCATGTTCACTATCTTTAGCTGCATGAGCATGAAATCTTTTCTTCTGCTTCTTTAATTGTCCAGATTTGAGAGGACAATTTCTTGCAATGTGTCCCATCTTGTGACAAGAGAAACATTCAAAGGAGGAGAAGTCTTTCTTGACCCTCTTGTTCCTTTGAGATCTTTGAGGTCTTCTGGGAGAGTGGTCATGAGCACGTACATCATTCTTTCTTTTCCTTCCTCCTTTGGCATGTGTTGCCAAAGCTTGATCTTCATTATCATTTAGTTTCTCTTCTGTTACATCTCTTCTTTCTTCTTCTTGCACACACCTTTCCCATAGTTGTCTGAAGTTGATTAATCTTTTCCTAGAGCATATGCCACGAACGAAAGGTTCCCAATCTCTAGGAAGACCATTCAGAGTGGTAATCACAACTTCAACTTCTTCTACCATGTCTCCAATGGCTTCTAATTGTTCTTTGATTTGAGATACTCTGGAGAAATATGAATACATAGTCTCAGACTTCTAAATCTTCACACCCTTGAGTTGATTTCTCAAGGTCATCTTCCTATTAATGTTCTTTCCTTCAAACAGATTGGTCAAAGCATCAAACATTTCTTTTGGAGTTTTCTTTGAGGATACTTGAGGAATCAAGTGATATTTGATAGAATCAGCTATGATCCTCTTAGCCTTGATCATATTCTTCTTGTGTCTTGCTTTAGCCTCATCTCCTTCTGGTTCTGCAACTTCTTCCTTTATAAAGCCTTCTAGGTCATGTTCTTCAAGAATGAACATGACTCTATATTTCCATGCCCCGAAGTTCTTTGCTCCTTCAAACTTCTCATCAAGCTTTGTAGTGCTTGTCATTTTGATAATATGAGAACCTCAAATGGAAATAGAATGGAGATAGTACTTACCAGTAAAGTTGTCCTTTTGAAAACTGATTCTACCTTGAATTAGGGTTTGACATAGAAACCCTAATTTTCCAGCTTCAAGATCTTGGGGAACTAATTGGATGAAAAGATGTGCCTCCTCAAGGCGAGTTGAGCTAAGTACTCTTTCTCCCAAATTTGTGAGCAGATCTTCCAAAAACCTGATGCCATAGTTCTCTGGGCTGTAGTGGTGGACCCAAAAATGAAAATTCTCGGAATTGAATTTTGCTTCGACAGAAAGATGCGCCCTAGTGAGGCGAGTTAGATGCACCCTCTTTTTCAGCTGATCTGTGGAGAGAGCTCCCGGAATAAGAATCCCTAGTTTCTGTAGTTGTAGTGGCTGCACAATGTTTTCTTTCAGGCCCGCTCTGATACCATGTTAAGTTTTTACTTGTTTAGCATAGTAACATTAAACAATGTACTTGTTATCACATATATAGTAGCCGGGCTACCATACATTATTTTTCTCATTCCAGTACACTATTCAGCCAGTTCCCTTGCATTTGAGATGTCGAGACGAGCATCTATATTGGATCACTATCAGATTGTGGACAGCAGCTATATTCCCCATGCCATGACTGAGTTTCAGGACACTCAGAGAGATGACCGATGTAGCCATTATGCCATTGGTACAGAGCAAACAGTAGTGCCCAGAGTTACAGCAGCAGTTCCAGAGGACAGATGATGGTACAGGTTGATGTGCATTCAGGTATATGACTCAGCAGGTATATTACGGTGTTATGGTTAGATTGCTTTTATACTTATTCTTATAGCATGTCTTAGCACTTAGTGTCATGATCTGGCGATCATATAGATATATGGACCTGGTTGACCTATTATATATATATATTACTGTCCCTACTCAGGCTTAGAAGTTCACTATTCATACTCATTGGTGTTTACCCTCCTTAGGGAGAATAGAGGTGATCATTACACCATACTCTGGCTTGCTAGTGTTGGCTCCATCATTTCATTGTCTTCATCCATCCATGGCCTACCTTTTAGATTATCACCCTGACTTACTACTTGACTAGTGGCATGGAGGACTTTTCCCCACTATAGCCTCTGTATTGATGAGCTTCCCTGTTTATTGTGTCTCGGCTCTGAGTTGGTGACAAAACTTACCTATGGTGAGTTGGAGTTCCTTGTGAATTCCCCCTAGTCACTAAAGTTGTGTTGGCTAAACCTGAAACTTTTAGTGCTGCCATCAATACAAAATCTGGAAAATGAAATGCTATATCTTGTATGAAAAGCCCATTCATGCAATGTGTTTCTAAACACACATGAATGAAAGGCGTGCCAAATGAAAATGGCCATAAAAATAAAATGTTATATCTTGTGGAAAATAAATACCTAGGTAAACAAGCTGTCCATGACACACCTAGAAGTGCTCAGGTAAACAAGTGCCTTAAAAACACACCTGCAGCAGAAAGCCTAAAAGAAAAAATGTAAATCTATGCAATGTGTTTATAAACACACATAGATCAAGGCTATGGAAACTTCAGGCCCAAAAAGCAATGGAACTTAAATGCTATATCTAAACGATTGCTGGCCTTATTTGTATTATGGATTGTGCGCATCTGTGAAGGTGAATAAACCTTCTTTAAACAACTCATCCATTTGTGAGACACCGCCATTCCCTGTGTTATGGCTCATTCAGTATATACTATGGTGTATTCCCTTTCCCTTGCCAAAGTGTCACAAAGTCAAGACAGTTAAGTCATCCCTTAGCCTAGCCAGTTAATTCAGCCTTCACCCTTCACTAGCAAATTGATCACAACTATGAAGTGAGTATGGTCCTGAAAGTCTAGTCTGAGTAATAATAATAATTAACGACACTATATATTTGGATGTAGATCGCCAGTCATGATCATTATGTGTTATAATTGCTATTTGAATAAGTTGTAAAGCATGTATTAACCTTGATACTTTTCAGCAGCCTTGGATGATGGACTGAGTTATATTTGGTCTTGGTTGGACCTAGTTTGACCATGGAGGACCATGGGACATGAGATGTTAGACCTTATGATGATATGGATAGATGATATATGGTCTATGTACACATACAGGATGATTCTATGCAGCAGCTAGAGGGTTATGATAATGATTCTGAGGTTACAACAGTGTTTGTATATGTATAGCGCATTATTATTGGCCCTGTTCCGGTATATTGGATATTTATTTTGATCATGCAGAGACTCATATGGTGTATGAGTACACATCTTGGATAGATTTGGACCTTCTGAGTCCAATGGGACAGTTTGTTTTCAGTTCCGGGCACTTACAGTGATGATTGAGCCTCAGTAAGCTGTCCCAGTGCAGTTTTGGTTTGTTGGAGGCCCTGTCGGAGCAGAGATGACTTTTATCCGGTTGACCTAGGGCGCTGATGATGGAGGGGGTGGTCCAGCCACTTGTTTTTACCATATTACCCCCCTCCCGGACACATTGGTGCCCTCACCTTGACAGCGCTAGCCCTCCAGGAGGCTGTTTGGGGCAGTTTCACGCTTCCCGAGGCATTTCAGGATTGGTAGAAATGGCTATTGAGGAAATCGATTTGGGCTACTGAGGCAAAGTTATGGCATGGGATGATCAGTGATGATAGATCGGGACCTTCCACACCTTCTCCAGCAGTTTCAGCTTCATCGGGGCCCGCATCCATCACTTATGGCACTTTCTGTGGATTTTTTGAGGTCTTTTGAGGACCACGACTTCACTATGGAGGCACGATTTGGTACATTCATGATTATTTATTGGTTATTGTGCTATGGGGATTGACCAAGGAGGGATAAAATTACCCCTTGGACCCACCATAAGCCTCTTATGATATTTCATCATCATGATTTGGTGGGATTCCCCTCTTCTAGGGCGATTTTGTCCACTTATGTTATATTTTATGTGTGATCCATGTATTATATTGTTGAGCTCATCTCAACCATTGATTAGACTTTTGTATCTTATAATCTTAGCCACTCATTCAAAAAGTGGTTAGGGTTTTGGTGCCTCTCCTTCCTATTTAAAGGAGAGAGCCTCTCATTGTAAAGGGACTTTTGGCTCTGGATTATTGGAATAGAAAATTATTATTGCATCTATCTCCAGTGTTGTGGTGAATGTTTTTGGTGTTCGTTCGTTGGTTCTTCCTTTGCACTGAGTTATTGAAGATATTGTTTGCCATATATTTTGTACCACGATTTTGCATCTACAGGTGGAGGCCGATTTGCTTGGAGGAGGAGGTATTGGTAGGGGAAGACTCTCCCTACTTCTTCTTTGGAGCTCTTCGTTGGTAACAGGGAGTATTACTGTCCCAGGACCTTCTATTTCATGTTACTATTTGCATTTCTCTTGTATTTCTTCCATACTTGATCTTACTGATTGAATTTTCATTCCTTGGTTTGACAGGTAGAGGAAGGCGCACTTGTGGGCTAGGGCATCATTTCGGCAAGCAAAATCAACAATCTCTCATTTGATCTCTGCGGGAATCTTCCTCAACATCAAGGCATCTCATCACATCACTCAGGTATGATCTCAAGGTAAGTTCTATCTCCATGATCTATCCAATTGTCAAAAAACACTTAAAACCCTAATTAATCAAAACCCCATTTTTACATTTTCTCAGATCTACTTAGATCTATTGGGTTGTTGGGCGTAATATTAAGAACCCACCTCTATAGCATCCACGGCATCCCGGATCTATAGTTTGGTGAGGATTGACCTCCGTTTGACCCCCTTCCCAGGCCAACTTAGCCTCTCCCAAGCAAGGCGCACTTCCTAGTTTGAGCAGGTTGACCTAGATCTAGGTGATGGGTGTTTGAGATTCCACTTGATTTGACATCTACACATCAAATAACATACACCCAGGTTGTCACTTTTCTGAAATTCACCTTGTGGGCCCTATTCCACATTTCGAGGGATTTAAACCCCACTTTGGACCACTTGGAACACTTAAACTCAGATCTACTAAGATCTAACCGGTGGATTGCCACGAAATTATAGATCCATACTCCTACTTGACCGATCTACTAGGATCTAAAGTTTGGATGCCATCCGACATGATTCGACCCACCTAAACCCCAATTGAAGCCTCCTTGGGTAAAGTCGCACCACCTTGGAGAAGTGAGTTCACTCACTTCTAGGAACTGGGTACTTGAGATTATTGCAGATCTGAAACCGGAATAATTCAAAACCTAGGTCTAGACTATCACTTTGTCAAATCTTGCCTTGGGGACAGCATTCCTTGTTTTAAGGGATTGTGGTCCACTTGGGTCAAACCTAGATCTAGACATATTCAACCATCAAGACCTGTATTGCCCACTTATCTCATGTTGTAGGAGTCCTAAACCATAAGTCAACCCTACTTTGACTCCACTTCCCAATTCCCAAGGCACTGGTTTCTCTACAAGGTAATTCAACTTTCCTAGATTGTTGGATTGACTTGTGGTTTGACCTATGCATGGTAGACTATACCTTTGAAGACATCATGAACCATGGTCAAGCTTGTCTCATGTACTAGGTAGCCCCAATACAAACCTTAACTATCTTGCATTGGACACAGTTCCCAAGGCAGTGGATCTTTTGACATTGACCTAGTACACTCAACCTAGATCTCACTTCAAACATTGTAAGTCACTCTCACATCAACTATGAACCAAAGCTATACCTATTGAACCCCCACTTGGCTTGTGACTTCATCTTTAGGTCTAGGATAAACCATACACCTAACTTCACTTGGAAATACCCTGATTTGGTGTCTTGGTTTTGATCTCTCCTGTCGGGAGTAGATCGGGTCTCCCCCTTTGTTGTCTGGGCTAGATAACATAAAGTGAAGGTTGCCTCGACTGGCGTGACAACCATATATTGGAGGTCGAGGTGATCGTGGTTGCACCTTTTGAGTTGCCATTCCCAATTGCCATCCATGACTGGATCCATCCATAGGGGTAACTACAGCTTAGGTGATAACAGTACTCACTGAAAGAAAGACAATTACAACAAACACAAAGAACACAAAATTTCTCTTGGGGAAACCATAAGGGAGAAAACCCTGGCAAAACTTCCTCAATATAGAATTCACCAAGCACAAGATAAAACCCCAAGACAAAAACAACTTCTCTCCTTCACTTGTGCGGACTTCTCTCTCTCCTATGCGAACTTGAGTGAGTGAGATGAGTAATACAAATGAGCAACTCAACCTCTTATTTATATTCTTCTGTTGAGGTGACATTTTCCCCAACAGGGCCAACTTGACCTAACTAACTGGGCCGAATTGTCAATTACATACTATAATGTTCTTTTCTGGATTCTTTTAGGCCGACACAAGTCCTAGGGTGTACATTGACTCTTTCAATGACTCTTACATTATCAATTACATCAATGACATCTCCCGAAGGTGGAATACAATAATACAATAGAGAAGTACATTTAGAATATCTTCCGCAATTACATTTCTTTAACAAAATTTTGGGGATTAACATGCACCAAATCTTTCCATGTATTACCTTCTGATTGGTCCTCAGGTCAGAATATTATTGGTCCACGTGTCAAAATTTCGTACAGGTCCAGGGTGCAGGGTGGCATCAACACTATACCTTTTTTTTTACTTGTTTGCCTTTAACTTCAGCAGGCCATAACTTTTGCATATGGTGTCTATTTGACCTTGTTCAAATTGCGTTGGAAAGCTCTTGACGAGTTCTTTGACTTGTAGACATTTCTAAGTAGAATTTGAGAACATCTCATTGGATCGGTTGTTGGGATCCTCTTGGATCAATAATGTCTCTAACTCAGAACTTGGATCACATTGCTGAACCAACCTATTTCTGAACCCTATGGGAACCAACCTCTTGAACTATGAAGGCTATCTCTCTAGAACACAAGTCTGGATACCAATCTGTTGAAATAAGTTGGCTCTTAACCCTCCAATTTGCATATGGGAAAATCTGGGGGTTAACAGTTCAGAAAGCATTATTTTCCATGTCTTCTAATCTCACCCGAATTTGGTAGTACCCTGACCTCATGTCTAGCTTTGAAAAATATTTTGCCCCATGGAGATCATCCAACATTTCATTTATGAACGGAATAGGAAACTTGTTCTTGATCGTTATTTTGTTAGGACCTTGATAATCTGCACAGTATGAATGTTCCATCTTTTTTCCCACAAGCACTATTGTGGTTGCATATGGGTTTCTACTTCTTGTGATAATTCCACACCTTAATATATCCTGAATTGACTTTTCTATTTATGTTTTGTGGTGATGTGCATATTGGTAAGGTTTAATGTTAACAGGTGTTGAGTCTAGTTTCACCTCAATTATGTGTTCAATTCTTCTTTTTGGAGGCAACTTCATAGGTAGGTCTTGAAATACCTTCTCATATTTTTGGATTAACCCATGGATCTTAGTGTGTTGTGAGTAGATTACTTTAGACGTTGATATCTTCTTTTGATGACATCGAGCCACATATGCAAGTGCCTCTTTTCGGATTAGCTTTTCTATTTGGGTAGGAGGTGGTTGGAACCCATACAAATTATATTTGATGATTTGTGGAGTAGATGCCTAACGTTTGTTGCCATTGGATTCCCAAGACAATGTCTACTCCTCCCAGTGGTACCATATAATTTCCTGACTCGAAGTTATAATCTTCTATTTGTAGTTTGACTTTGTGACATTTGTCGACGCCATCAATTTTTTTCCCATTTTCTACCATAACCCTTATATCCACTGTTGGATATACGAACAAATTTAATCTTTTTGCCACATTTACATCTATGAAATTGTGGGTGGTCCCCATGTCTATAAGTATGGCTACATTTTATTTTTTTACATGCCCTTTTAGTTCAATGTTTGTGGTTGAGTGACGCCCATTATTGCAGCTAGGGATATCTTGGGCATTGCCTCCTCCAACTCTGTATTTGTGTCCTTGCTTTCCTCATTGCTTCCTTCCTCCTCGGAGTCACTACTTGATTTGTATGGTTCCTTCCCAGCCTCACATTTATAGAATTTCTAGTTGTTGCACTTGTGCCATGGCGACCATTTGTCTCCACAATATCTACACTTACTTACACATGTCTTAATTGTATCCTGATATTGTTGTTTTTCTTCCTCCCTTAAGTGAGGTGGTTTGTATTTGTCCACCTTGTTTGTGGAATATTTATTTGATTTGTCGTTGACATTCTTGTTTGTTCTCTCGGACCTTGAGATGATGACTTGTTGACCTTATTTTTGTGTTCGATTAACTTTGCTGTATGTCTAGCGTCTTCAATAATTCTAGGATTCCACAATTTTAGTTCACTATGGATGTAATCCTTCAACTTATAGATGTGCATGTTTAGTAATTGCTCATCTGAGAATCTAGTCTGTCTTGTTGCCAAGACCTCCCATTCATGAGTATAATCATTTACATTCCCCTTTTGCCTTAGATGAACACATTTGGTGTGAAGGTCATCGTCTTCTTCATTATGAGACCTCTTTAACAGTGATGTGGTGAATTTTTTCCAATACAATGAGTGAGCATCACACTTTTAGCCCACCATAGGAACCAGTCGTAAGCTTCACCTTCTAAATTATTGGATGTCGTCATTATTTTTTCTTGTTCAGCAAGTGGAGGATTTGATTCAAGGATACCCACCATTTTGTTGATCCAGACAATGTCCCCTCTATGGTCTTTGCCATCATATTTTGGTAATTCCTTTTTTCAGGGTAATCTCTATCTTGAAACCCTGAGTTACTAGTATATCCTAAGAGAGATATCCCTGGCTCTTCTCTATTTGGTTCTTCTTTGAGGCTGGAGAAAACTGAGGTGTTAATTGATTCAGTTTCTCCATGATCGCGTTAAACTGGGCATTAATTGCAGTATTTGATTCATCTCTTTCAACTTTTTCAATTGCTCTTAGGTTATGTATATTGTGTATTTCATCTTCTACTATTTGCAATGCATTCTTATGCTCTGCTCCTTGTTTGGATAGGATTTCACTTAATTCTCCTGTTTGCTTGTTCAAGCCACTCTGAATGTCATTTAGACGAGATCTCATAGCTCTTGTGTCTTCCTTGTGGTTATATAATTCTTTATTTATGTTATCATTGGTTACCAATTTCTTCTTTCATGATTCCATTTAAAATTCTGAAATTAATATCTATGATCACGTTGGATTGTACAGTCTCCCAAATTGCTCAAATTGCAAACTGTACTGTCTGAATGTACGACTGTACGGGTGTATAGACCTATATGGAAGTACACATCTGTACAGATGTGTGCTATATGGAATGTACAGAACAACTCCTTGCAACCTTCAACCTGTGCGTGCAGATCAACAAGTTCTGATACCAATATAGCGGAAGCACATAAACTTTGTTTGATAATAAATAATTGTTGAATGAATGAATGATGAAATACAAGTACAATCGAGACCCCTAAATAGGTTTGTTTGTGTCTTTTCAAATGAAAAGGTATGACTTTTAGTTTAATAAGTGATAGTTTTTCTTTTATCTCTTTATGTTTATTTAGTTGTTATTATTAATTTTAATTATTATTTATTGTATTATTATTTATGATGTTTTAGGATTGTTTTTATTTATTTAACCTAGACTATATTGATTTATGTTTATTATATTCTATTGTCAAGCTCCAAGGAGATGATGATCAACAAGCAAGGTGTTCAATGCTCCTCCATCAAAGCTGCAAAGCTCCAATATATCTACAAGTGTCACGTGCTTTCTTAAGGACCACCACACCTACTTGTGCACTCCCTCAACCCTATTGAGAAATGTAGTTAGATAGGGACTTCTTGCATAGGTTTCATTGTGAACGTGCAGAAAGTGGTTTGAGACATTTTGTAAAGTGACCACTTAGGAAAAGTGGGTAATGATTCTATTTTGTAATTTCACTTAGGAAAAGTGAAAGTCTAATGCTTAGAAGTCGACTTAGCCTTAGGAGTCTAATGAAATGTACTTTATTACATCATGTTCTGTGAGTAGTTACTGTTTATTTGTTCTACCAATTAAAATTTTGGATGTTCATCTTTTGAAAACTCTAGAAGATGTTTGTTCATTCTTATTGAATCTGTTGCGAAGAAAGTGAAACCTTTACTCATCATTTAGTGTATTTTCTTGCATATGACCACTTAGTGTCTAACTTGGTACAAATTCTTATTCTGCAGTAGAAGGGGCATTGCGTTCAAGAACACAGAGTGGAGATGTACGCCAAAGAGTATTCTCATCAGAAGAGAGCTCAAATGTGTTGGTTGACAATCTCCATCAATCACAAGCTCCAATTGCAGGTCTTAACAACTAATTATGTTTCAAGAGAAAGTTTTCAAGAATAGGTCTTTTGGACAATCTATGGTGAATATGGAACAAGTGGCTATTGGACAATGCATTTATCTTTGTAAGTGTATATTATAGTTATGTAATGTAGATTCAATCCTTTCCTCTATTTGAAATTTGAGTACTTTTGTTGTAGATTACACTTGTACACTACAACAAATAATTGGATTTGCGAAATCATGGATGCTAGCAAAATTTGGTATCATTTATATTGTAGGCATACATAAACTTTAATGTCTATAATGTAGAGTGTTGTATATATTTCATGGTAATGAATGCAATTTAAGTTGTCTAAAGCTAATTGCTAGTTGCATACATTTTCTCTAAATTGCTAATAAGGGTTGGGTATGAATGAACTTACTACTGTTTTGTGAGACATGAATGTATGTGTTGACCTTGCAACACACCAATCTGTGCATATGGTGCTCCCCTTTTTAAGAAGCATGGCCCTTATTATGTTGCATAGGGTATTCTTTCTAGGGTCAAGATCTCAAGCTTTGCCTAGACCTAACCCCATTGCATAGGTACCCTTTGCTATCCATGTTGCATGCACCTTTGCGAGTTGATGTTCTTTGATTATCTCTCTAGGGTTGCTTGGCCAATGCATATTGAGTGCTCCTAATTCATTGATGAGTGCATTCTCGTTGCCGTGAGTGAGAAAGCATTTGGTTGTTCATGTTTCCCCTCGCTATCATAATTTCATCTTTGCTCAAGCCTTAGTACCGTTCTTTTGCAAAGTAAAATGCAAATGCAATCTAAGCTTGTTTACAAGCTACACTTTGTTTTAGCTCACAATTTTATATATATGGCCCCATTCCCTTATGAGCATAATTAGAGTTGCGTTGTGAGCTAGAACCCCTACGCATTATCTTGTGATTATCAATCTCAAAGAGGAAGGGAGCCATTCACTTTCATTCAAGAAAGGGTAGTTTGGGCTTTGGATTATATAACCAATTGATCGTTGAATCACAAATGGAGTAAGTTATTTACCTTTGTTCAAGCGATTGGTATTTTGAGCCTCACTTGTAAGCTAGCATCCTTTGATTCATATCCAACCATGGCTTTGCTGGCCACTAAGAATGGTTAAAGAGAGAAGATTACCCTCCAAGATGTCGTCTAATTCTATTCCAGAATATAAAGAGCACTGGAGTCTGGAACCAATAATTGGATCAATATGTAATAACCCCTCACAGGTTTTCTGATGTGTTTAAAGTTTTATTTGGTTCAAGACTTTTGTCAAACAGTTTCCTTACAGTCCACTGTAGTTTCCCTTTGACTGCTGATATGTTTTGTAGGGACTGCTGTTGTGTTTTGGTGCTTTTTGGTTTGGAGATTTTGTCAAACAGTTCACAGTTGGAATTTAATGTGTCTCAATACCAAAAAACAACATTATATTTTAAGCATTTAACGAAATCTCCTCCACTGTTATAACAGTCAATACATTCAGCAAATAAAAATCTCTTCTAAACTGTTATATCGGCATTTGAACTTAGCACATATACAATCAGATTTACTTGTTTTCTGACCTGTGGGTGATCACTGTAGAATCCTCTCTTTGAATATTTGACTGCTATAGATGAAAGCCTGAGTTTGCAGCTCACTGTTTACTGAGACGTCCCTCTCTTTGTTGCCCTGACTGCTGTAGATTGCTGGTTGTTAAAGCTCCTGTGTGTGACTATGAAATAACCCCTCAACTGCAAAATCATTTCCACAACAACCAAAGACTAAATATGCTGGCCGCCCTCTTTCTCAGCTCTGTAATGAGATGAGTATGAGCAGCTCGTCCCTCTTGCACAACAGTAACCACAGCCACTAAATCCCAAGTATTGGTGCGCCCCTCCAAGACCAATGCGCCCCCCTTTTTACCCTCACGTTTTTCCCAGCTGGTGTGCCCTTCCTCTATAGAAGCAACTTTGGGAAATGAGGGTAAATTGATTCCATGTTTAACAGTATAAGGCATCGAGTATAAGAAATGGGAAGAAAGTTGGCCCTACACCCTCCTCAAACAATGGCGCCCTCCTCAAGTGCCATGAAACTCTGTCAATCCCGACAAATATGCAAAATGGTGTGATTTACTTCTCCAATCTTTGAAGCACAGTGAAATATCCGAGTAATCTCTCCTCCAAATCAGCTAGGGTGGATTTCTTTCACCAATGAAACCAATTTCTCTTAGGGTTTGTAAATTTCCTTAAAATCCACTCTAGGGCTAGAGTATGCTGGATTAATTAATAAACCCAAATTATTACTATTAACCACACATGGATTTCTTCACTATGCAGTGGAAAATAAATACTGAAAGAAATACCAATCAATCACATCAATAGAGACAACACAATATTTTTGGGTATAAACCCCCGGACAAAACCCAAGATGGAAAAACCGATGCAGCAGTCTGAGATGAAATTTTATTATGAAGATATGGAATAAGTACAATACAAAATATCGATTTAGCCAACCTGGAAAAATCGAACCACGGGAATTCACTGGGAAAACCCTCAAACCTATTCATCCCTCTTTGTGCAGCTGTACGGCCACCCATGTCGGCTGTACGGAATCGGCGTTAGCTGTACAGACAAATCCGTACGACCTCCTCTCACACGTGCGGGTTCCTCTGCGATTGCTGTACGACCGACCTGCAGGTTTGTATGGCTCTCCCTCTACAAATCCGTACGGCTCTCTCTCTGCCTGGTCACTCTATCGATCTTCCTGCTGATTGCTCCTCCGTCTTCTCTTTGCAAACTTCTCTCTCAAACTCTCTCTCCATCTCTGTCAGAATGTGTGTGTTCTCTCCACCAATTGATCTTCCTTTTAACTCATTGGCTAAGCGAAAAACCTAATCTCACTATGGATCAATGGATGAGATCCTCCGGTGAGATCAATGGCCAAGATTAGATTAGCCATTACTTAAATATTTTTCACTTTCACGTTATAAAAAAGTGTTCCATTAAGTCAATTAATAATTAGATCACTTTAATATATTTTCCAAAGTAAAATTTAGGAAAAATACATCAAATACAAGCTGGCTTCTTCATTTAAGTCTTCTGCATGCAAGGACACATGCAATGCAGGAAGACTTTCCTTGTTGTCACTTTCTAACAGGGTTTTCATCCCAAGAGCCAAAAGCCACAAGAGCTCTCCAATCCCTTTTTCAAAAATGAAATGTCATGAATGAAGAGAGAATGAGCCCAACTTCCCTTTATAACTTCATATGTCTCTTTCCCCGTTTTAAAAATATAAAATAACTTTATAAAACTTTTTTATTCACTTTTCTCCAAAGTCACTTTATTAATTTATTAAGCTTTTTTACTCCAAAAAGTGATTTATTTCATTTTAAAACAATTTTGGGCACTGGAAGTCACTCTTCATCCTTCCCAACATTTAAAGCTCTTCATACCGGTTCCAACGAGCTATTACACCATGGTACCCCTCTTAGATAATTTATTAAAATGACAACCTTAGTGAATTCCATTAAATAATGCTTAATAATACTCTTAATTTACAGGAACGGTCAAATTGCATCTGAATCAAAATATGATTGCACAATAGTAACCCTGATGATGAAAGATGGTAAACGAACCTCTGAAAGCATATTATAACTTCTCTAAACCGCTAGAGCTCACTGTTAACATCCAATTACCCCTCTGATTAGGTTGACATAAACCCTTAAAGGCATCCCCAACTGTAGACCAAGGGAACTCGAAAATGGGGACATTACACAATAATGGTTGGTTGTTCTTATGATGCAATGAAAGAATGGGAATATCTGGCTTGATATCGCCATCAAAGGCTTATGGGTATACAATCGAGGATTTGGTAATGCTGTTGCTTCATATGTAAATAAACATAATAGATTATTTGGGTTCTATTGGGATTGATGCACATTTATTCGTGATGTCTAATAGACCTAAAATAATATAAATATTTGAGTATTTCAGGTAGTTGCTTGCTCAAGTGACAAACCTTCCCATTGATCCAATTTGTGAAACAATTTTCACTTGAACGAAAGGCATGAATGGTCCAAAAGGCAATCTTATGTAAACTAGTGAGAAGTAGAGGCATCACCTTTCTCTTAAAGGTCCCTTTAATTCCAGTGAGGATACATAAGCAATTTAAAGAAAATGAATTGCTGTGGTTGGTATAACAATGTGCTTGATATCACATTTCAAAGGAACTCGAACCCAAACGACTAGACGATAGCCTGGATAGAATTTGCTCAGAAGCTTGTCATTCAACCTATGAAGGAACGCTGCCTTCTCTCACTCATTCTTGCAATTGCAATTTAGTGTGTCGTTGCTTTCTGATCCGTGAAAGAAGATTGTCCCCTCCCACTCATTCGACGATAGTGATTAGGGTTTCCATTGTTATCGCATGTGAAAATATACCATTCATGTTTAGAAATGCGTTGGCGATTTGTCCCTTGAGGTGTATGATTGTTGACCACGATTATAAAAAAGTGTGAACCTTTATGGGGGAATTTACGCTTGATGTACCTATTCAATCAATTCATTCAACAAACAAGCAAAGTTCTTTTAAAGGATTTCATATTCAACATGTGCCTTCAATTATTATCGTCCTTGGATAATAAAACACGACTCTTCTCGTTCCAACAATGTCAAGCTGAAATTGTTTTAGAATTGATACATTCAACATTGTTTTGCTATGCACTCATTTCAAGATTATGTTGGCCACACCGAGATACGCCCTATGGAGGTTCAAGCGTCCAACATTATATTGCCATTGTTTTTAAAAGCATCTGAAAAAGGGTGAAAGGGAACCATTTTATGAGTTTTCCACTTTCAGATCTGATAATTATTTCCCTTATGAATTTTATGAACTTTTTGCAGTAGATTCATCATAAAATAATTATACACTGAAAGATTCAACCAAATGTTACACTTTAAATAAAAATGAATGATTGATAGAAAAAAATAATGATGAATACAATACAATACATGGACCATTAAATAGGTCTCATTGTGCCTTTTCAAATGTAAAAGACATGTCCGTTTACTCTTTATTTAGACACTTAATTAATTAATTATGATATAATATTTTTATTATCACTTCTCCATAGTTTCATGAAACCATGGTCTTGGCCCATGGTATTTTAGTTTTTTATCTTTTTATTTAATGTTTAATTCATTATTTTCTCTTATTTATATTATCTCTTTATTTAATGTTTAATTCATTATCTTCTCTTATTTATACTATCTCTCATGGTTTCATAAAACCATGGTATTTTATTTATTTATTTGCACATACCCTCAACTATTCTTTAATGTACATAACAAGATCTAGAAACTTAGTCTTCATATCCAATGAGCTTGCCTAACATGCACGTCCATCCATGTCGAGGAGAATGTTTGCCCACAACTGCCCCAAACATCAACACTCCCTCTCAGCGAGGGAGACATTCTCTACCACACCATGCTTGTCCCTGAAGTATACAAACTTTGCCTTGGATAGAGGCTTGGTTAGAATTTATGCAGTGTGCTCATATGTAGAAATGTGCTTAAGCGGCACTGCTCCTCTCTACACCATATTGTGGATGTAATGGTATTTGATCTTAATGTGCTTGATGCGTGCATAAGTGATGAGTGAGCATCTAGTGATTAATCTCCCTACCCCGTCACAGGATGTCAAGGAGAAAGCACTACCCCACTATGAGCCATTCACCCTACGCAAGTCACATGGCTAATACTTGGGGAATGCTCGATGCATCAACACTACTCATCATGCAAGGACCAATCTCCCCACCCCATTACAGGGTGTACGTGAAAAGTTATTGCCGTGCCTTTAGGCCATTCACTCCTAGCCAAGTCACATGGCTAATACTAGGGGAATGTTTGCCCAATGCTGCGAACATCAACATCCGTTTTCAAGCTCATCACCTCCAGTTGCTCCCTCTGTCACAGAAGCCATCCTGTAGTCCTGGAACCTGAAACCAACTCCCTCTGACAATGAGTTTCTTTGCTCCTTCTGAAGCCCCAACCCATTAAGTATTCATTAGCTGGAGTACATACAAAATCTACAAACATGAGATATCTTCCCATTTATCTTAAGGCCCTGAGATTGCTCCCTCTATCACGAAAGCAATCCTCTTGTCTCTTCTGAGTCTTGACACTTTCCAATGGTACCATAATATGCCTAGTACCAATATCATTTTTAACATAAAAAATCTAAATCAAACTTTATCAAATTTTTTGGGCTCCCGTACCAGGGAAAATGGCCCAATTACAATAATGATTCAACTAAGGAATAATAAATTTGTTGGGCTTCCATACCAGGGAAAATGACCCAACTACAAAAAAATCAAAAGAAATATTCTTTTATTATATCATCAAGCTTAGATTCTATTGAATTTTTTTGTGGGGGTTCCTCATCAACATAAGCTATTGATGCACGTTGCTTCCCTATCTTTCTATGAGGACAATTTGAAGCATAGCGACCAAACTTGTCACACCTGTAACACTGGATGTATGAAAGATCCTTCTTCTTCTTTGATTCTTGATCTGGAGCTGAAGCTAGTTTTCCACCTGAATTTTTCCTTTCAAACTTTCTTCCCATTCTTTTCTTTGCATGAGCAACAAGGGCCGGATCCTCCTTATACTGAGGTTTCTACAAGCCGTTCCTAGTCAGTATTCTGGATTCTTCCTGTACACACTCAATCCATAACTTGTCACTGTAACAAGTTCTTTGTCATTAACTATATCATCAATGGCTGCAAGCTAGTCTCTCAACTGGGAGACCCTCATAAAATAAGAGGCAACTGTATCTGATTTGGTCATACCAATACTGTGGAGTTGATTTCTCAAGGCTAAGTTCCTGCTAGTGTTTTTGCTCTTGAACAACCCCACCAAGGCATCGAACATCTTGTTAGCTGTCCCTAACTGAGCAATGTGAGGAATCAAATGATCTTTCATAGAATCTATCAATGTCCTTTTGCTGTTCCTTCATTCTTCTTATGCTTAGCCTTTCCCGTTTCATCTTTTGAATCTAGGATATCATCCTTCAGATGATTTTCTAACTCATTTTCTTCCATGATGAAGAGTATTTTGGTTTTCTAGGAATTGAAGTTAGTGCCCCCCTCCATTATGTCTTCCACTCTTAGACTGGTCACCATCTTTACTCCAATAACCTCTCTGATTATAGCTTAGGTTACTGAGATAGCTTTGAATCAACCCAGAGAAAAAAAGCTGCCTTCAAAATATAAGTCTGCTCCAAAAGTACTGTAGCAACTGAACTGTAGTAATAGAAAAGTACTCTAATTACCCTGTAGCAATGGTTCTTTATGACCTATGCTTTGATGCCATGCTGATTTTTCCACTTTAAGATTTGATAATTATTTCCCTTATGAATTTTATGCAGCAGATTCTTCATAAAATAATTATACACTAAAAGATTCAACCATATGTTACACTTCAAATAAAAAATGACTGGTTGATAAAAAAAATAATGATGAATACAATACAATACATAGACCATTAAATAGGTCTCATCGTGCCTTTTCAAATGTAAAAGACATGTCCTTTTACTCTTTATTTAGATGCTTAATTAATTAATTAATTATTATATCATATTTTTATTATTGCCTCTCCATAGTTTCGTATAACCATGGTATTTGCCCATGGTATTTTATTTCTTTATATTTTTATTTGATGTTTAATTCATTATTTTCTCTGATTTATATTATCTCTTTATTTAATGTTTAATTTATTATTTTCTCTTATTTATATTATCTCCCACTGTTTCATAAAACCATGGTATTTGCACATGGTATTGGTCCATGGTATTTTATTTATTTGCACATACCCTCAACTATTCTTTAATGTACATAACAAGATCTAGAAACTTAGTCTTAATTTTCCATGAGCTTGCTTCACATGCATGTTCATCCATGTCTAGGATAATGTCTGCCCACAGCTGCCCCAAATATCAACACATGTGCCTTCAATTATTATCGTCCTTGGATAATAAAATATGACTCTTCCCGTTCCAACAATGTCAAGCTGAAATTGTTTTAGAATGGCTTCATTGTTGTGCTATGTACTCATATTTCAAGATTATGTTGGGCACACGAGTACGCCCTATGGAGGGTCAAGCGTCCAACTTTATATTGCCATTTTTCTTAAAAGCATCTGAACAAGGGAGAAAGGGAACCATTTTATGAGCCACCGTTGTACCTGTTGCCGCCGGATTGCGCACCTGGTTAATGTAGAAGAAATCTCACCACTGCTCGGTGCGCCCTTGGGGGAAAGTCTCGAGTCAAGGCTGTCACCTGATCCTGAATCCTCTGTTTAGGTTAACTCCTAATGAAGCCAAGGGGGTAGTCCCTACGGAATGTTTCTAAGATTGTTAAGTGTTTTTAGAAAGTTAATTAGGTGGGGTGTTTTTAGGAGTTGAAAAGTATGGATTTACTGTCCAAGTTTATGCAAAAGAAATTAAGAATAACATCACGAAATTAACCCATTGACACGATGAAAGCTTACACAAAAAGATATAACAAATACGAGACCAGTGCCTTGGAGTCAAAATACATAAAGTAAAGTGCTGTTGCTGAATAAGAAATGTTTTGCAATGCTCTTGGTCAGTTTTAGACTTATTGATGATGGATTTAATTAAGGGATAAATGGAGCTCCAGATATACTGTCAGGTACAAGGAGTAATGTCCAAAAATCAAGCAAATGTGGCTCCTCACGAAGACGTGTGGGTTGGAACGGAATCTCGGGGGGATGTTCAACACTACACCAACAAGGATGTGTTGACTAAATTGTCATTGATGCCAACAAGTGTGTGTTAGTGTGTCTTGGTGCCCCTTGAGGAGCCTCTGATGGTTGAGTAAGTGTGAGCGTCTCATAGGAGACCTTTTGACTTTGCCCGAGCCCAAGTCTGAAGCCCTTGGAGCCCTTGGGACAATGGCAAAAGCCCTGATCTTCTAAGTTGGTCTATTCAAAACATTCACAAGGTTAAATGACAAAGTCCTAAATCATTAATAAAAGATTTAAAGTTAATATTAAAATCAAATATTAAAAGTTTTAATAAATAAAACAATTACTTATTAAAATAGCTTAATAAATATAAAATTTTTAATATATACATTAAAAATAACTTTTTATTCAATATTAAAAATAATTCATTAAAATAAGGAAAACGTTTTATTCAAATAAATATAACCAAGACACATTCATTAAAATAAGGAAAGATGACATTTCCTTTTTGAACAAATTCATTAAAACCTGGAAAGATGTTTTTTTTTAATATATAAAATCATTTTTTATATTATGTTGACATGGCAAACAAGTCGGCCCAGTCACTTAATAAAAAATTTAAACAAAATTAAAGCTGGGAAGTCGGCCCCATAACTTAATAAATTAAAAATTCAAATTAAAATTATATATATTGAAGGTCGGCTCCATAATTTGTGTTTTGAAAAACGAGTATAAATACTCCCCCACGATTTCACTTTTGGGGTGTGTTTTTTCGTGGGAGATAGAGCTTTGATTTTTGGTTCAGTTTGAGGAAGTTCGGTAATATAGCAGCAACAACAGTTTGGAAATTCTTTTTTTGGGTATGTGGAATTACGTGGAGATAGAGCTCTGATTTTTATTGGTGAAGGCAACGTGGAGATAGAGCTCTGATTTTTATTGGTGAAGACAACGTGGAGATAGAGCTTTGACTTTTATTGGTGAAGGCAACGTGGAGATAGAGCTCTGATTTTTATTGGTGAAGGCAACGTGGAGATGAAGCTCTGATTTTTTTTGGTGAAGACAACGCTGGAGATGGAACTCTGATTTTTGGTGAAGGCAGGCTCACATGATTCTTGTTTACTCCTCCTCTTGTTAGGAAAGGATTCATTGGGCAAGAGAGCTCTGTCTTGTATCGCTGGCCTTGAAATTTGATTGGTGCTGAATATCAGCTCGCTCACTCGGTAGAAGGAAGCTGGAGCAAAACTCGTGGAAGACTGTAGCAGACCCGAGCCTTCACAGAGATATTTTCTGGTTTACATGACAGTCCGAGCTTGAATTCCTGTAAGTTTTTACTGCTGAAAAGATCCGAATCTATACTATGTGTGACAGTTAGAACTAAAATATGACAACCCAGCATTTGAAAAGTTGACAGTTGAATGCTCATCCTAGGTCATGGAAGAATTTTGACAGTTTGACAGTCTAGATTTGAAGTCCTGAAATTCACAAAGAAAACCACTTATACACTGTGACATATTCAATGCACAGTGACCTGATGTATTTCTAGTGTGACAATTTGACAGAGAGCAATTGACATGACAATGATGTATGCAGATCAGCTTGACAATTGACTTGACAGTGATATGCTTGACAGAGAGCAATTGACATAACAGTGAAGTATGCAAATCAGTTTGACAATTACAGTGATATGCTTGACAGAAAGCAATTGACATGACAATGATGAACAATTCATGAAACATTTGAACACATTTATACAAGCAATGATGATGGCAAGTCACTGATTGCAATCACTAAGATAGTGAGTAGATAATGATTGAGCTTTGAAGTTGTTTTTGAAGATCATAATCACAGAGGCTGAGATCTGGTAGTTTGACAGTAACAAGTTAATTGGGACAGCCTTCATGACATCAGCTTGTATACATAGCTTATGTTTGATGCCTGCACGTATGCTCAGCTTGATGCCACAGTGATCCTTGTCAGCTTTGATTTTCGGTTATCATCAAGAGAAAAGGTTTGGTAAAAGTCTGACTGGTATGTATGATGATTTTATTGTTGCTTGAAGTTTTGGAACATATTATTTGCTAGGCTGAATTTGAAGGTTACACAGGACTACTAAAATACCTGTGACAAAGTTCTTAATTAGAACAAAGATAAGATTGACAAGAGACAGGGCAGTTTACAGCCAAGTTGGAATGAGCAGCGTAGAAGCAGACTGTTGATGATTGGAAATTGGGCAGTATTGATTTAGACACAGGGATTTGTTTGATCAGTATGAATAAACACATAGCCCTGACAGAGACTGCAGATGTAATCACAAATTGACATACAGGATTAGCAGAATATACACAAACAAGTTGATGAAACAGATTGATGGTTGAGAAGCAGTGGTATTTTGGCAGTGATCACAGAGCAGAGGTTATCAACAACAGGGTTTGTTGTTTGACAGGTCCACAGGTTCAACAATCTCTTTCTAGAGGGTGGTAGGGTGGTGCTAGGGCTCACAATCTTGTGAGCTGAGTTGTTGTAGCAGCTTGTCAGTTGTGGCTGACGAAGTCTAGGGGTTGTAGCCCCTTCCAGTTGTAGCTGGAGAATTTGTATTAAATTTGTAACCCCAGTTGTTGCTGGGTCAAATTTTATTATAAAGGCTTCCGTGGTTTTACCCCCAGGACTTGGGTTTCCACATAAAAATCTTGTGTACCGTGCATCTTGTTTTTTTATTGTTGATGATATACTGCTATGATTGGTGATTAGCAACTTGCTCTCGGTTAAAAATTTAATGATTGGCAAATACTGATTCACCCCCCTCTCAGTATTTCAACAATTGGTATCAGAGCGGGTTCCTTCAAGAACAGTCTAATCACTGGAAGGAAATTATGGGCAAGTTTGCCAGGCACAGTAAAAATGGAATACCCATGTTTGATGGGACTGGCTATACCTTTTGGAGTATATGAATGAAAATTTTTTTGCTAGCTCAAGGAGTACAGGTATGGCAAATAGTTGAAAATGGATATAAAGTACCAACACCCCCACCAACAGATCCAGATGACTTAGTTCGTTATGATACAAATTCAAAAGCCACGAATCATATTTCAAGTGCATTGGATGAATCGGTCTTCATCAAAGTCATGCATTGTACATCTGCTAAGGAAATGTGGGACAAACTCAAGACCATCTATGAAGGGGACAAAAAGGTTAAAGAAGCCAAACTCCAAACCTACAGAGGACAATTCGAACATCTAAAGATGAAGGATGACGAGAATATTGCAACCTATTTTCTTCGAATTGATGAACTTGTAAATACTATCAGAGGCCTGGGTGAAAGGGTTGAAGAATCAGTTGTTGTTCAAAAGATACTAAGAACGCTTCCCAACATATTCAATCCTAAAATCTCAGCCTTGGAAGAAAGGACTAACTTGGATACTATGACAGTAGACCAGCTACATGGGACACTTGTGGCTTATGAAATGAGATTAGAAGAGAAGACTCACCTAGAAAAGAAGCAGCCTTTAAAGTTTCCTCCAAGCAAGCAATGAAAGACAAACAAGCCAAGAAGGACAATTCAGAAATAAAATCCAAATCAAAGACATCATACCACTTCAACTGCAGTGATGATTCAGATGATGAGGAGATAGCAAACTTCGTAAGAAAGCTCAAAAGAGGCACAGGTAAGTACAAAGGTAAGTTACCTCTTAAGTGTTTTTCATGTGGTAAAATATGTCACTTTGCTTCAAAATGTCCCTATGCGAAAGACTCTGATAGTGATGGCAGTTTCAAGAAACACAAGAAATACAGGAACTTCAAAGGAAAGAAAAATGGAAGGTTTGCAAAGAAGAAAAGTCTCTACTCTAAAAGAAACCCCAGCTCATCAGATGAAGATTCTGACAATGACTCAGATAGTGATAGTGATTCAGACAACGACAGTGATAACGAATGAAAAAGGGTACTCTTCATGGCTGTTGATTCAAAAGACTCAGATGAGATCACCGAAAACAAAGAAGAATCCGACTCAGAAGGTGAAGTAGACCTGGAGGAAGAATTGATAAGTGCTTTGAAAGAGCTGAGAGGAGAAAGGAAAAAGAATAAACTATTTAAAGAGGAGATACAGGAGTTACGGGAAAGACCTCAGATATCTGAAGAAGCAGATCAACTCATTCAAAGTCTAACTATTCAATTAGAAGAATCCAAAAGAATTCAAGACAATCTCAGAAAACAACTAGAAGAAAGTATGAATGAAAGTGAGAGACTAATGGGGGAGATAGTGACTCTAAGAACTCAACTACAAAAGAAAAGTGTGAGTCAAGGCTATGACAACAGTTCCAAGATACTTGATCAGATCATCAATAATCAAAAGCCATACCTCGACAGAACAGGTCTTGGTTATAAGAAGCACAATGATGAAGGTTCAAGCTCCAAGACAGCTGAGGATAAACCAGAAGTTATCAAAGACTCAGTCATCCAGGAAGTACCCATCTATCAGCCAAAACAACAACCAGAATAGGCTCCAGTTGAGAATCAACATGTTAATTCGACAGCACCTCTAAGAAGATCATTTCAACCTAGACAACCAACCTCAGAATGGACCCCAGTTGAAAATCGATGTTTCAGATGGGCAGCATCTCCAAGAAGACCATTTGTTCCCAGGTATGAATATTCATTTTATGGTTATTGTTTTTCTTGCGGAATATTTGGGCATAAAGCAATGAATTGTATAAAAGGAAGATATGCAGAAAACATAAACAGGTATGAAAATTCTAGATGGCAACGAAACAACAACAACAGTTTTTCTCCCTTGGATTCTGAAGTCGAATGTCAGAAATGCAACAACTTTGGGCATACAGCCAAAAATTGCAGAATGACAATCCCTCCTACAGGCATTAAACAAGTATCAACCAATCAAACAGGTGACCAACAAAAGGTATGGATCAGACAGAAGAACAATCTGAATATTCATGAATGTGGGATAGCTCTTCAAGCTCAAGCTCAAACTGGTAGCAACAAATGGTATGTTGACAGTGGTTGTTCTAGGCATATGACAGGTAACAAAGATGCTTTCATGTTTCTTGAAAAAGATAAAGGATCTGTCTCTTTTGGGAACAATAAATCAGCAAAAGTTGTTGGAAAAGGTACAGTAAATCTTGGCGGCAAAGATACAGTAGCAGAAAATGTGTTGTTTGTCGATAGTATGAAGCATAATCTGTTGAGTGTCAGCCAGATGTGTGATCAAGGACATGAACTTACATTCAACTCAAAGTCCTGCAAAATAAGAAAAGAAGGATCAGGAAAGTTAGTGGCTACTGCTACCAGGACTCCAAACAACATATATGTTCTGGACGAAATCAAGGAAGAGAAATGTCACCTAGCAAAAGAAGATGAGAATTGGTTATGGCATAGAAGAATGGGACACATACATTTTGATAATCTGGTCAAGATCAGCAAGAAGCTAGCCGTAAGGAACATGCCACAGATTACCAAGCCTTCTGATACTATCTGCAAGCACTGTCAGCATGGGAAACTTACGAAAGCCAATTTCAAGACAAAAGAATACTCTTCTACAAAACCCTTAGAGCTTGTCCACACTGATTTATGTGGGCCAACCAAGAATAAAGGATTGGATGGTGAAGAATACTTCATGTTGCTCATTGATGACTACTCCAAGATGACATGGGTATGCCTTCTTAACAGGAAATCGGAAGCCTTTGAATGCTTCAAGATCTTTAAAGAACAGGTTGAAAATGAAACAGGTAAACGAATCAAGTGTCTCAGATCCGATAATGGCGGAGAATTCGCATCAAATGAATTCTATCAGTACTGTGAAGAAAATGGTATAAAAAGACAATTTTCTGTTGCCAGAACACCTCAGCAGAATGGAGTAGCAGAAAGGAAGAACAGATCAGTGTTAGAAATGGCCAGAACCATGTTGAATGAAGCTAAACTAAGCGAAAATTTTTGGGCTCAAGCAGTACATACAGCAGTTCACATTATGAACAGAGGATTGCTCAGAAGCAACACTGATAAAACTCCTTATGAACTATGGACAGGAAGAACAGCTAATGTTCAACACTTCAGAGTGTTCGGAAGCAGGTGCTACATCAGAAGAGATGATAAGAAGATTAGAAAATTTGAATCTCGAGCAGACGAAGGAATATTTGTTGGGTACTCATCCACAAGAAAGGCCTACAAGTGTTACAACCTCAGATTAGGTAAGATAGTGGAAAGCATCAATGTAAAGATTGATGAATCGAGCTTGCCAAAATGTCAGGAAGACTCAGAAGATCATGAAGAAGAAGATGATGATGATGAAGTAGAAGAAGAAGAAGAAGAAGAACAAAGAAAAATTCAGCCAAAAGTTACACAGGATCAACAAGTACAGGATCAACAACAAGAACAACAAAACTCTCCTAAGAATTGGTATCAAAAGAATCATCCACAGGAATTGATTATTGGTGACAAAAATGCCGGCATAGAAACCAGAAAAGATCGAAGATAAGTCCGAAGACCAGAACAAGTATATTTCTCACTACTATCTACAGTTGAGCCGAGTAACTTTGCGGAAGCCAGTGCAGATGAACATTGGGTCAAAGCCATGGAAGAAGAACTTGATCAAATTGAGAAAAATGAAACATGGGAACTAGTTCCTAGACCCAAGGACAAAAATGTGATTGGCACAAAATGGATTTTCAGAAATAAGCTGAATGAAGATGGACAGGTAATCAGAAACAAGGCAAGATTGGTTTGCAAAGGATATGCTCAAATCGAAGGGATAGATTTTGAAGAAACATTTGCTCCAGTAGCCAGAATGGAAGCTATAAGAATGATATTGGCCCATGCTTGTGCTAAAAACATCAAAGTGTATCAAATGGATGTCAAATCAGCCTTTCTGAACGGCAAACTAGAAGAAGAAGTCTACATTGAATAGCCAGAAGGATTCCAACTATCAGCAAACAAGGACTATGTGTGTAGATTAAAAAGGGCCCTATATGGGTTAAAGCAAGCTCCTAGAGCTTGGTACTCCAGATTGGACAGTTACTTGCAGAAACAAGGTTTCAAAAGGGGAACTGTAGACAGCAATATGTATATCAAGATTGATCATAACAACATAATTATTGTTGAAGTGTATGTTGATGATATTATCTTTGGTAGTGATGATGATACTCTAAGCCAACAATTTGCCAAGGTTGTGCAAAACAAATTTGAGATGTCGCTACTTGGTGAACTGACCTTCTTCTTGGGACTTCAGATATCACAAAGTGAGGAAGGCATCTTCATCTCTCAGACCAAGTACATTAAAGAAATGTTGAAGAGGTTCAAGATGGAAGATTGTAAGCCTGTGAGCACTCCTATGACTACTAGCTGCAAGTTAAGCAAAGACGATGAATCAAATGCAGTGGATCAAAAACTTTACAGGTCAATGATTGGAAGCTTACTATATGTGACAGCTTCAAGGCCAGATGTGATGCAAGCTGTTGGACAGGTTGCAAGATTTCAAGCAGCTCCGAAGGAAACTCATGTTATTGCAGTCAAAAGAATCTTCAGATATCTTAAAGGAACTATGGACTTTGGATTATGGTATTCAAAAGGAAATGAGTTGGACTTATTAGCTTACTCAGACGCGGATTGGGCAGGATGTGTGGATGACAGAAGAAGCACAAGCGGAGCAACATTTTTCTTAGGAAACTGTTTGGTATCATGGTCTAGCAAAAAGCAATCCTCAGTATCCTTGTCAACAGCAGAAGCAAAATATATAGCAGTAGCAGCATGCTGTACTCAAATTCTTTGGATGAAACAGAACCTGCAAGACCTACAAGTAACATATGATGAGCCGATTCCAATTCTATGTGACAACACAAGTGCCATCAACATCTCCAAGAATCCGGTCATGCACTCCAAGACAAAGCACATCCCTATCAAATATCACTTTCTTCGTGAACAGGTCATAGAAAAGCACATCAAGTTGGAATATATTGAGACAAAGGAGCAGATAGCAGATATATTCACCAAGCCACTTCCTAAAGGGACATTTGAGTACCTCCGAGAAAAATTGGGGGTCATTCCTTCTTCCCACTAAATTGATTCTTTTGATTCTGTGTGGGAGAGCATGTTCTGAGGGGGAGTGTTACTTCAAGGTAATACCCTTTGCCATTGATGCCAAAGGGGGAGAGAAGTTGTGGATAGGGGGAGCCTATTCTCAGGGGGAGCCTGAGTGTTGTCATCAATGACAAAGGGGGAGATTGTTGACTAAATTGTCATTGATGCCAACAGGTGTGTGTCAGTGTGTCTTGGTGCCCCTTGAGGAGCCTCTGATGGTTGAGTAAGTGTTAGCGTCTCATAGGAGACCTTTTGACTTTGCCCAAGCCCAAGTCTGAAGCCCTTGGAGCCCTTGGGACAATGGCAAAAGCCCTGATCTTCTAAGTTGGTCTAATCAAAACATTCACAAGGTTAAATGACAAAGTCCTAAATCATTAATAAAAGATTTAAAGTTAATATTAAAATCAAATATTAAAAGTTTTAATAAATAAAACAATTACTTATTAAAATAGCTTAATAAATATAAAATTTTTAATATATACATTAAAAATAACTTTTTATTCAATATTAAAAATAATTCATTAAAATAAGGAAAAAGTTTTATTCAAATAAATATAACCAAGACACATTCATTAAAATAAGGAAAGATGACATTTCCTTTTTGAACAAATTCATTAAAACCTGGAAAGATGTTTTTTTTTTAATATATAAAATCATTTTTTATATTATGTTGACATGGCAAACAAGTCGGCCCAGTCACTTAATAAAAATTTAAACAAAATTGAAGCTGGGAAGTCGGTCCCATAACTTAATAAATTAAAAATTAAAATTAAAATTATATATATTGAAGGTCGGCTCCATAATTTGTGTTTTGAAAAACGAGTATAAATACTCCCCCACGATTTCACTTTTGGGGTGTGTTTTTTCGTGGGAGATAGAGCTCTGATTTTTGGTTCAGTTTGAGGAAGTTCGGTAATATAGCAGCAACAGCAGTCTGGAAATTCTTTTTTTGGGTATGTGGAATTACGTGGAGATAGAGCTCTGATTTTTATTGGTGAAGGCAACGTGGAGATAGAGCTCTGATTTTTATTGGCGAAGACAACGTAGAGATAGAGCTTTAACTTTTATTGGTGAAGGCAATGTGGAGATAGAGCTCTGATTTTTATTGGTGAAGGCAACGTGGAGATGAAGCTCTGATTTTTTTTGGTGAAGACAACGCTGGAGATGAAACTTTGATTTTTGGTGAAGGCAGGCTCACATGATTCTTGTTTACTCCTCCTCTTGTTAGGAAAGGATTCATTGGGCAAGAGAGCTCTGTCTTGTATCGCTGGCCTTGAAATTTGATTGGTGCTGAATATCAGCTCGCTCACTCGGTAGAAGGAAGCTGGAGCAGAACTCGTGGAAGACTGTAGCAGACCCGAGCCTTCACAGAGATGTTTTCTGGTTTACATGACAGTCCGAGCTTGAATTCCTGTAAGTTTTTACTGCTGAAAAGGTCCGAATCTATACTATGTGTGACAGTTAGAACTAAAATATGACAGCCCAACATTTGAAAAGTTGACAGTTGAATGCTCATCCTAGGTCATGGAAGAATTTTGACAGTTTGACAGTCCAGATTTGAAGTCCTGAAATTCACAAAGAAAACCACTGATACACTGTGACATATTCAATGCACAGTGACCTGATGTATTTCTAGTGTGACAATTTGACAGAGAGCAATTGACATGACAATGATGTATGCAGATCAGCTTGACAATTGACTTGACAGTGATATGCTTGACAGAGAGCAATTGACATAACAGTGAAGTATGCAAATCAGTTTGACAATTACAGTGATATGCTTGACAGAAAGCAATTGACATGACAATGATGAACAATTCATGAAACATTTGAACACATTTATACAAGCAATGATGATGGCAAGTCACTGATTGCAATCACTAAGACAGTGAGTAGATAATGATTGACTTTTGAAGTTGTTTTTGAAGATCATAATCACAGAGGCTGAGATCTGGTAGTTTGACAGTAACAAGTTAATTGGGACAGCCTTCATGACAGCAGCTTGTATACACAGCTTATGTTTGATGCTTGCACGTATGCTCAGCTTGATGCCACAGTGATCCTTGTCAGCTTTGATTTTCGGTTATCAAAAAGAGAAAAGGTTTGGTAAAAGTCTGACTGGTATGTATGATGATTTTATTGTTGCTTGAGGTTTTGGAACATATTATTTGCTAGGCTGAATTTGAAGGTTACACAGGACTACTAAAATACCTGTGACAAAGTTCTTAATTAGAACAAAGATAAGATTGACAAGAGACAGGGCAGTTTACAACCAAGTTGGAATGAGCAGCGTAGAAGCAGACTGTTGATGATTGGAAATTGGGCAGTATTGATTTAGACACAGGGATTTGTTTGATCAGTATGAATAAACACATAGCCCTGACAGAGACTGCAGATGTAATCACAGATTGACATACAGGATTAGCAGAATATACACAAACAGGTTGATGAAACAGATTGATGGTTGAGAAGCAGTGGTATTTTGGCAGTGATCACAGAGCAGAGGTTATCAGCAGCAGGGTTTGTTGTTTGACAGGTCCACAGGTTCAGCAATCTCTTTCTAGAGGGTGGTAGGGTGGTGCTAGGGCTCACAATCTTGTGAGCTGAGCTGTTGTAGCAGCTTGTCAGTTGTGGCTGACAAAGTCTAGGGGTTGTAGCCCCTTCCAGTTGTAGCTGGAGAAGTTGTATTAAATTTGTAACCCCAGTTGTTGCTGGGTCAAATTTTATTATAAAAGGATTCCGTGGTTTTACCCCCAGGACTTGGGTTTCCACGTAAAAATATTGTGTACTGTGCATCTTGTTTTTTTTAATTGTTGATGATATACTGCTATGATTGGTGATTAGCAACTTGCTCTCGGTTAAAAATTTAATGATTGGCAAATACTGATTCACCCCCCTCTCAGTATTTCAACAGGATGTAGCCTAGCGGGGCCCCAAGGTCGCTTTCCAGTGGTTCCTGCTTCTTCTGAGAAATTTCCCCACTCAATGTTTAATTAAATCGTGTGTCAGATTTCACTATGTCCAGGGTTGTTAATTTTATAATATGAGTGGTTAATTAAATGTGAAAATTAAGAAAGTTGTTGCAATTGTTTTCTGATTTCCTAAGGACTAGGCCAATGCTCGCAAAGGGAAAGAGCTTACTTCGAGTAAACAACAAAATGTTTATTCCGATTTAAGTGCTTCAAACTAGAAATTAAACAATTAACTTGCAAACAAGGAAATATATTAATCACCAAGATTATGCGTCACTTTCTGATCAACCACCACTAATCGACAATGCCTTTAGGTGGTGGTGAGAGCATACTTCATGGCGACTAATCTGGCTTTATTTTTCTATTTGTGAAAAATGAAAGAAAGAAAAACTTAAATAACTAAAATAAAGTATACAACCTGCAATGAAAAGTGATTGTGTGCTTGTGTTATGAAATACAACAAATGTTAGAAAAAATCAATCTCACGAAAAGAGACTGCAATCCCCCTAGGGGGGATGGGGTGTGGGCACTGTTGTCGCCTGGAAACACACCTGGGGGGAAACGCGGCAGAAATATTCAAGCAGCTCGGTGTGGTCTTGGGGGCAAGTCAGAGTTAAGAGCTGTCACTCGAAACTTAACTCCTCCGTCTAGGCTTACTCCTAGCGAAGCCAAGGGGGGCGAGCCCTAATAAAATAAAATCTAATGTTTTTAACCTACTAAGAGAAAAACACACTTTAAACTACGAGTTAGATATATGACGATAAAATACTGAAAGATATATGATGATAAAATACTGAAAAAAACCATTTGCAATTTATTTGAGCATAACAACATATGAGATTAAAGATGCATTCACAACATTTTGATTGAAACGATGATATTGATGACCAGTGCCTTGAAGTGAATATGAAATTGCCATGTGGTGTTGGGAAAGTATTGCAAAGTCTTGTTTGTCAGTTTTAAAGCTTATTAATGTGTATTAAAGGAGTGGGTTTATTCGGGGTTTGGCCCAAGTAAACTTGACCTCTCGAACTGAGTGCTATAGCAGTTTAATCAACTGTCCAACAAGGCTAGGCATGACCTGCTTACAGTAGCCTTTTGACTCTATGGTGTCAACCCATACAACCTCCCCAGTTCTTGAAGTTCAACTTAATTGGATTTTCCTATTAAGACTAGTGCTCACCTTCCTTTCTGGTTGACCAACTGATCAGACTAAGCTGCAACGGCCAAGAGCTACTCAGAGTTTAAGCGTTGGTTTATTTTATTAAAACAAAATAGATTTTCTACTTGGTTAAATCTACCTCCAAGAATCTCTTTTCCGGCCGAATTCCAGTACTTGAGCAAGCTCTTTCCGTGGCACCGTACTTCGACAAAGCAAGGAAAAAATTACTTTGATAGCGGGAAATTGTCAAAAAAAATGAGAAAAACTAAGTCTTGAGAACTCTTGTGGCCCACCGTTGAAACATATCCAACAAGTTAAATTTTAGTCCTATGTTTGATTTTATTAAAACAAGAAATAAAACTAAACTAAAATAAAAAGGAACAAGCACATAAAAAATGAGACGAGGTGAATCCCCCAGGGGGGATGGGGTTGTGGGCGCTAGGTATCCCACTAGCTCTCGTTTAACTATTCTTTTACAATGCTTTTCAAAAGTACTTGTAGTCCCTTGAAGAATGGGAGTAATAAGTTTACAATAGTTTCAAAGAAAATGAATTGGATTAAGAGAAGGGTTCCCAAAATGCTCCAGATGGCTCAAATCATTGAACATTTGCCAGCACGCCTCTCTACCTGTCCAACAAAAAGATAAAAACAACAAAGAGTAATTGGTAGAAAAGTGGCCCAAAGCACTTTAATAGTGACTTTGGGTTTCCATCTAAAACTTGCAAAAAATTCTAAATTAAACTAGGAAAAGACTACTCAAAATGAACCAAGAAGACAAGCTAGAAAGTGTTTGACTACACAAGATAATTCCAAAAGACCAAACACCTAGAGCAGCTGCTCACACAAAAAAATCACAGATCAACACACCGATGTTTTCACGTGGTTTAAACCCTTGAAAGGGAAACACTCCACGACCCCAGCCAAATAGTTGCTTGAGGCAGTTTATTATGCAAAATAAAGAAAGTTACAAATGAGCTTCTCATAATCGATCAACTAGCAAGTGACCCTCCATGCTCTTTAAATAGATATCATGGACAATTCGAGTGTTAAGCCACATATCAAAGGTAGTTATGATCTAAGAGAAGTTGAACTCTCGCATCACTCTATGTCTAGAACATATTGTGACCGTCAGATTAGATATTTACAAATGTATACTAAAGAAACACACTTTTCCTAACAGATATATTATAACAAGTTGATCTTAACGAACTCTTAATTGTCTAAATATACTAACATTCCCCCTTAAGAACAACTTGGGATAGGATTGAAGGATTTACAAAAGTGACACTATTAGGAGAAAGAAGGAGGTATTAGAGCATATCCCCCCTTAATGACAAGTTCTTGAACTCCTAACATAGATCGAAGTTTAGAAAACTTCGCTTCTGTAAGAGATTTGGTGAAGATGTCCGCAACTTGATCATCTGTAGGGAAAAAGAGCACTTCAAGAACGCGATCATGAATAAGTTTTCTTATGAAGTGCATATGTAGCTCAATGTGTTTGCTGCGTTGATGTTGAATTGGATCTTTGGCGAGCTTGATGGCACTTTGATTGTTGCACTAAAGGGGAGTCGGATGCTGCTGGAATCCAAACTCTGAAAGGATCTGTCGAAGCCATAAAGCTTCTTGATTGGCGTTAACTGTTGCATGATACTCTGCTTCTGCTGAAGAGAGAGCAAGAGCTTGTTGTTTCTTACAAGCCCAAGTGATAGGTCCAAAACCAAGATTGAAGACATAACCTGCAGTAGACTTCCGATCATTAGGATCGCCAACCCAATCTGAATCAATGAAACCAACCAACAAAGGAGTCCCCCTTGAACTGTAATGAATCCCAAACTGAATTGTACCACAAATATATCGAAGTATTCTTTTTGCTGCTTTCCAATGACTTTCATGGGGCATTTGCATATAGTGGGCAACACGACCAATGACAAAGGAAACGTCATGATGGGTATGAGTTAAGTATAAGAAACTACCAACAAGCTGACAATACAGGGTGGCATCAACTTCGTGTGAAGTGCAAGTGGCAGAAAGTTTGACTCCAGACTGGAAGGGAGAGGGGGCTAGTTTACAATCTTCCATGTGAAAGCGACGAAGAAGGTCACAAGCATACTTAGACGGAGAAAGAAAGATTCCTTCTTTTGTTTGCAATACTTGGAGGCCAAGAAAATAATGCAAATGTCCTAAGTTTGTCATTTCAAATTTTCGCTTAAGACTGCATTTCACATAGGATAAAAGCTTAGGGTCGCTACCGGTAAGAATAAGATCATCAACATAAAGAACAAGGATGATGCGATTGTTTCCTACTTTCTTGGTATAGACATTGAGATCAGAATGGGATCTAGAAAAACCAGTGTCAAGGAGAAAGTTATCCATTTTGGCATACCAGGCTCGAGGAGCTTGCTTAAGGCCATATAGGGATTTCTTAAAGCGACATACAAGACTAGAGTCATTCTGAACATATCTAGTAGGTTGTTCCACGTAAATTTCCTCTTGCAAATTTCCTTGCAAAAAGGTAGACTTGACATCCATTTGATGGACCTCCCATTTATGTAAGGTTGCAAGGGAAAGAACAAGGTGGATGGAGTTCATTTTGGCGACAGGGGCAAAGGTTTCATTGTAGTCAATTCCTTCAACTTGGGAAAAACCTTTAGCAACTAACCTTTCCTTAAGCATTTCAATACTTCCATTTGAGGCATACTTAGTTCTGTAGACCCATTTACATTTGACAAGTTTTCTTCTTTTCGAAAGAGGGACAAGATCCCAGGTATCGTTCGCCATTAAGGAACGATATTCTTCATCCATAGCTGCATCCCAATCTTGATTCCCTGAAACTTGATCATGATTCTCTGAAACTTGAGCCAAAAGAGAATAGGCTCACTGGAACTGAGAACATGTTCGTCGTTGATCTCTAGGATCACTGGCAAGATCACCAGCTATTTCGCATGTTGAATGGACCCATAGAGGAAGCGGTTGTGCTGGAGGAAAATGAGCAGGCGGAGGTGGAATTTCATCCTCACTGTCATCATCAGAAACTGGAATTGGAATCCTGTCAAGGAATTTGGGAGTAGAAGAAGGCACAAGCACCGAATTAGGCTCGCAGGCCACATATGGCATGAACGCCGAGTTAGGCTTGCAGGCCAAGAGTTTTTCATTAAATTTTACATCTCTTCTAATTATTATATCATGAGAATGTGCTTGAAGAAGTCTATAACCTTTTACATTTTCAGAATATCCAACAAATATGCACTTTTCACTTTTAGGTTGCAATGCTTTTCGTTTTTCATCCGGAATATGAGCCCATGCTTCACTACCAAACACACGGAAGTGACTTGCATATGGTTTAATTTTACTCCATGCTTCTTCCAGTGTGATATCTTGTAAAGCTTTAGTGGGGGTGCGATTAACTCTGTAATTTGCACAATTTACGGCTTCGACCCAAAATTGAAGACTTAGTCCCTTAGCTTGAAGCATACAATTAGCCATTTCTTTTAAAGTGCGGTTCTTCCGTTCAGCTACACCATTTTGCTGTGGTGTATATGGAGCAATGTGTTGTTGTTAGATTCCTTGTTCATTGCAGAAAGTAGTGAACTTGTTGTTAACATATTCTCCCCCATTATCAGATCTTAACTTTAGAATTTGATGACCATATTGCTTTTCAACAAGGGCCTTGTAGGCCAAGAACATGTTAAATAGTTCGCTCTTAATTTTTAGGAAATAAACCCAAGTGCGTCTAGAGTAATCATCAATGAAAGTTAATAAATATTTGAAACTAGAAAAGGAAGCAAATGGAAGAGGACCACACAAGTCACTATGCACAAGCTCCAAGGGGGCCGAGGCGTGACAAGAGGCATGTTTGTCAAAATTGTCATGATGATGTTTTCTAAGTATACAACCGAAACAAACACCATCCCTGCAAGATACCATCGTAAGACTTGTCACCATATTTTCTTTACATAGTTGTTGCAATGAATTTAAGTGACCAAATCACTTATGCCAAAGTTTGCTCAAGTCATCACTATGAGCAACAAAATTGAGAGAAAAGGTGATGACCCAAAGTTGTTAAACTTGTACAACCTAGTAATATCATCAACAATTCCAGTGGTTAGGACATGCTTGGGATCTTTAAAATCCTTGATTACAACTTGGTGAGGTGTAAATGTTACAGTTTTACCTTCACTAGAATGAGTGATTTGATAGACTGACAACAAATTGCAGGAAATTCCTGGAACACGTAGTACATCACTAAAATGTCCATTATCTACTGGAACTGTTCCAAATCCTACAACACTAAGAGATCTATCATCACCAACAAATATTTGTTTGGTGTTACATTCATGCATAGTATAAAATATGGCTTTATCCTTAGCCATATGATAAGATGCTCCAGAATCAATGAGCCACTCATTCGAAGTAGAAGAAGAAGATGCATTATAGGAAAAACCAGAAGCACAAAGTGCATGTCCGTGAGATGAAGATTCTGAAGATGAATCAAGGTTGATGCGGTGTTTCTTCATTGCTGCTTCCAAGGTTGCTATCTTCTCGAAACATTTAGATTCATCATGATTATATTTCCCTCAAAAGTTGCAATGACGCTCAGTATTCTTACCTTTTGGTTTGTTTCCTTTGTCATTTTTTGAAGAATAAGTTGGTTGAGAGGGTTTGGGACCCTTGTTTGGCTTATTATTGCGAAGATTTTGCTTGGACTTCTCTTTCTGTTGTGCAAGCAAGGCTTTGCCAGATGTATCTGCATTGCTAATCATTCCAAGATGTATGAGCTTATCCTGCTCTCTAATCAAAGAATCACAAAATGATTCAAGAGTAGGCTCTTTATAGCTAGTTGGATCCAAGGATTCTTTCATGGAATAAAATGTAGATACAAAAATAGAATATGCAGGTCAAAGTTTGGAAAGAATATGATAAATGCATTGCTTGTCTTCTCTTTTAATTTTGCATTTTGCACATAAGACTCTAAGAGTTTTGTACTTATATAGATAATCTTGAATGCACAAGAAATCAGTTGGATTTAAGGAAATCAACTCATTTTCTAGATGGTGACCTCGAATCTCATTATGTTTACCAAACACAAATTCCAATTTTTCCCAAGCTTTATCTGGTTCATCAATTCCAGATATGTGGAATCGTAAATCAATAGAGATTGATATCCTAATCAATCCACGAGCTTCATCACATTTATTGGCCCATTTTATTTTCTTATCAGCATCAGTCATTAGAGAAATTTTGAGGTCAAAAAATGGTCTCAAAACAAAGAAAATGTACTATAAAAAACAACCAATCACATTCTAGTAGATGACATCATCCCCCTTGGTGAGGTGGCATTGCATGAGTTAAGAATGCTTATTTGTCAAATTTTCTATGGTGGATGAAAACACATAGTTAACCAAGGTAGTGGTGTAAGTACTTTTAAGTCATAAAGTAAAGTACTCATAATGATAGTCTTTTCATAAAATAATATTATTGTCATTTTCAAGTGAAGTACTCTTAATTCATAAAGAAAGTCCTTTCACATTTTTTTATAAAATAATATATTATCATTTTTATATTTTTAATTTAAAATTATATATTCACTCCATTCTATTTAATAACATAATGTCAAACTAATAAAGAATAATAATAGATTTAATAAATAATAATAATAATAATAATAATAATGCAATGCGGATTATAATAATATTATTAATATTTTACATGTAAATAAATTCTCAATTAAATTACATTATATTAAATTCATGAAAAAAGTACTAAATATAAAAAGTCAACATAAAATTAAAAAAATAGCTCTTAAAAATATTTTTTATTATTTAATTTCATTTGCAAGTTCAAGACAAATAAATGCTAAAGGACAATAAATTTTTGAGAATTTACAATGAATCTTAGTCACATCAATGTAGACTTATTTTATTAATTTTATTTCTAGTGAATTTTGAAAAGCAACTCAACCATGGTTATTTATATTGTGCATAGAAAATAGTGTGGGAGATGACTTGTCATATATACCTACCCCATAAAACTCCCAATTCATAATATTTTAATATATCTCATATTTTTGTAGTACATCTCTTAGGAGGCCCTTTTTTGACCTCAAAATCTCTCTAATGGAGATCTGTTTCTTTCCCTGAGGTAATTCGGTAAAGTCCCCTACTTCATCAGACATCCTCCATACGAGATTTGCATGAGAAGTAGTTGGAACTAGTAAGTAGAATATCACATGGGGCGGCCATACTGTAAAATGAAGGCCGTAAAAACAAAAACCAATGGTCTAGATGCAAAGATCTCGAAAAACCAGGCTGTTTAAAAAAAACGGTATTGAAAACTGACTCTGGATGAGGAAGTTATGCTTGATTGAAAAATGGTTGCAGGTGACCCCAACAAATACGAGGCAGACAAATGATTGACCCAACTGAAAAAAAGACCCCCCTCTTCCCAAGCTTAACTTTTTAAACTCACTTTATAATAATGTTGCTTTATGTGAACAACTTTTGTAAAATAAATGGAGTTTCACTTTTACAATAATGTGACTTTAAATATTGCATGCAAAAAACTAAGACTGTAAATGACTCACTTTTATAATTAAAGAGAGATGCACTTTTACAGTAAAGTAACTTAAAATAGAAATTACATCCAATTTTAAAAAAAGTAACAAACAAGAAGACTTGAACTTAAGAGTTCTTATTAAATATAACAACTTTTGACCAAGTGAGTTAATATTAAAAGGTACGTAAAAGATGGAAATGAGGAAGGTTTTTTTTTACTCTTTTGTCTCGAACTTCGTGCTTGCCAAAAAAATACTTTTTTGTTAGACACAATGGGACACTGAGAGGGGGGCGGGGTGAATCATTGGGCTAACACTTAATAATAATTTCAACTTCTTCAAAACTCAATCATATATCATTTTACAATTTCACTTCAAAGTTCATCATTCATACTAGGCTATACATCAACATTCATCAAAATTTACCAAGTCATTCATTTCATCAATCCACACCATTAGAGCCACATCACAAGATAAGCTTTGTAAACTTTTTATATTTAAATCAATCGACTACAACCGTTGGGTTTTATCAACTACAACTGATTGAGAAGCACCAACTTCTATTCCAAGACTCAACTTGGTCTTTTCTTAGATCCAACTAAGAAAATATGTACAAGACCCAGCTTGTATTTACATACAAATTCTTGCCTTATCACATTTCATCAAACAACCATTTGTTCATCATCCTGTAACTGTATAAGTGTTTAATGGAAAGTACATCTTTGCCAAATCAATTGTTCTGTCAATCAAACCACTGTCAAGGCATATCACTGTTATTATTACACTGTGCATGTATATATCACTGTACATCATCCCACATCACTGTGCAGATATGGTATTGTTACCTGTACATTACTGTACATCACCGTGTCACTGTCAGTGTACATCACTGTGTCAGTTTATTATTTCAACCAAACTGGTGTCACATCTTGACTGTCTTTTGTCACTATATATGCTTGTTCGAAGGCTGTAGCTTCTATAATCTCTTCACCATTGATCTATAGTAATATTTGCAAAAATACTTCTGCTGATATGGACCATAGTTACAGGAATCGTGATTGTCCCAAGTTTGACTCGGATCGAATGCCAAGCGAGCTGATTCGGAGCAACCCGAGTCAAAATTGGTGGCTCCCGATTTAAGCTCGGAGATCCCAAAAAAATCAGCTCAGATCGGCTTGGCCTGGCGAGTTTGTCTCGGGCCACATGTCGGTCGCTCGAAACCCTAAGATCCTGCCCTTTTCCGTCGCATTTCCCATCATTTTCGAGAGTCTTTTTCCCAATCTCGACATCGTTTTTACCACCTGTTGTTTTTCGTTTTCGGGCGCACTTTTAACATCCATTTTCGGGCACCCTCAGCAAGAACAGAGCAGTCTCCCACTTCTCAACAGTAACACTCTCAACTCTCGACCTCGGTCTGTAATATTCGCAGCAGAAGCAAACGATGCAAGCTATCATCTGTAGCCTGTGTAGTCTTCGACGCGAGTTGTTCATTGTGTAATATTTGACGCGGGTTCTGCATTTGTGTGCGAGCTCTGTGCACGGTTTTGTGACAGGAGGTAGCCATAAACTCGGACGCCATCAACCATTCAACAATTTACTTTTTCTTACTATTTAGTATTTAGTATTTTAATTTTTACTTTTTCTTACTATTTTTAATATATTTAGTATCCTGGAAAAAATATATTTATAGGATATTTAGTATTTTTATTTTTACTTTTTCATTTTTAATATATTTAGGTATATATTTAAATTTTTTTATTTGCCGATTTTTTCCTGATCCGATTCAAACTCTTCGCTCTTTTCCCTCACCAATTTATTGCCGATTCCGAGTCTGGTAAGTATGATATGGACTGTCATAAATTTGTTTATTGTCTATTTACAAACAATTCTTATTACCCCAAGAGAGATTTATTTCAATGCTTCCAATGCAAATCCTTCAACAAGTTTTCATCTTAGATCTTCAATGTGGATTGTGTTACTGTAGATGCCTTTGATTTTAAGCCTTACATACAGCTGTCTATGCCATGAGATAAGAGCAATAAAAACCTTGATACTGTGGCTGCCACATAACCCAAATTTCAGACTTTAAAAAAAAAAATCAGACAAAACAAAAAAAAATTAAACTGCTTCACTATGGCTTCCTCCACTGTTGCTGCCTTAGAGACTGTGTACCCGAAAATCAGAGAGCTGTTGATCATAACTTGCAACTGTGGCTGCCCAAACTCCGATCTTGATATCCACCAACAAATTCAGAGCTGAAAAGATGACCTCTACTGCGGCTACTACAGTAAATCCGAAAATAAGATCTATATACTCTTCCACCGAATTTCCACACATAAAAATGAGGCTAACTTCTTATTTATACATATTTTCCATAAAAATTATTTACTAGGCCGACCTTGCAAATGTATGTTTCTTTTTATATTTTTCATTTAATACTTAAATTGTCTTCTAGCACTGAGCCGACTTGTTATATTTCTTATATATCTTTTGTTTTTTATTTGAAAAAATGAGGGCTCTTACATGTCATCAAGGTTCCATACATCATTGTCAAGGTCCTCCATTTAGCTTGTGGGCATGGGCTTCAACATCAAGAGGACCATAAACTTGTTGATTGGATGTTGTAAATTTGTTTTATATTTTTCTTGCCACATCAAGTTTTAACCATTCAATTCTTTCTGGGGTTTCCGTGTGTAAGGTCCATAAGCGAGAGTATCATAAGAACTCACCAACAAGGGCATCCCCATAGACTTTATCAAGGGTGCTTGATCAAACCATTCATGGCTCCAATGCCTATATCCAATGTCCTTCTTTCCATGTCATCATCCTCCTTTGTCCCCTTATCAATCCTTTGTCATTAATGGGTATCATCAATGACAACCAATGCTCAACACTTTTTGCTTGCAATTGCTTCACATAAACCGAAACAAAAACAAGAAAAAAAATAATATGCCTCGAATTTGGGGTTAGACCTCGTTAGCTTGCCTGGACTGTATATGTTTTCTTACTGTTTTTGATTTGCCGTGGTCGCACGAAGTGCATGACAAAGAGCATACATAGTTAAGAAAACCCTTTTCCTTTTGTTTTTGGTTTGCCGAGATTGCACAAGGTGCAGGGCAAAGAGCATACGCAGAAAGAGAAAGTAACAACTCGAAACTAAAAAAAGACTAGATGTAAAAAGAAAATGAGAAAATTATTTTAAATAAAAAAAACGTCACTGTAACAGTATACCTCTAGATCTAATGAAATGCAAGTATCTTGGGCAAACAGAAGCCTTTTTCGATGAAACGAAAATTTTTCCCCACTGGAAACGACACTCCGGATGTAATGAAACACCTCTCACAGCCCAAAAATGCACAGAAATTTCAGAATCAGAAACCCTTTCACAACTTTGACAGCACCAGTTCAAGATCTATATCATCAACGAAAGCGACTCTTCAGAAAGGCTCTGATACCATGTTCGACTACATGGGATAATTCCAAAAGATCGAACACCTAGAGCAGTCGCTCACACAAACATATCACAGATCAACACACCAATGTTTTCACGTGGTTTAAAACCTCGAAAGGGAAACACTACACGGCCCCAGCCAAATAGCTACTTGAGGCAGTTTGTTATCCAAAAGAAAGAAAGTTACAAATGAACTTTTCATAATCGATCAACTAACAAGTGACCCTCCATGCTCTTTAAATAGATATCATGGACCAATAGGGTGTTAAGCCACGAATCAAAGGCAGTTATGATCTAAGAAAAGTTCAACCGTCGAATCACTCTATGTCTAGAACATATCGTGGCCGTCAGATTAGATATTTACAAATGCATACTAATGCATACTAAAGAAACACACTTTTCCTAAAGGATATAATATAACAAGTTGATCTTAACTAACTCCTAAGTGTCTAAATATCCTAACAGAAAGCTTATTTCTTGGGATCTTTGCTTTCCCTTTTAGGGCAACAAATAACAGACTCTTAAATAAACCAAATTTAAGTTTTGAATCATAAGCAAACTATCCTAACAAGTCTTTAGATCTTTTGAATAAATGAACTTATAAAGGAAAGGTTTCTTTCACTAGATCTAGATATAAGATTTACAAATTTTAAAACTAAGATCTAATGAAAAAAAATTAGATCTATTTTAAATGCAATAGGATTTATAGATATGAAGTAGAGTACCAAAGTAACCAAGGAAAAATTATGAGTTTTGAAGCAGGGAGATAGAACCCAAAGATTGGAGAAGAAGTTGGGCGAATGGAGTCCTCTTGGTAGTGGGATTGAGAGGGACTAAGCTCTTTTTTTTTTCCGGAAATACTTGAGAAGAAGTAACAATGCTAGCACAATTGCTACACCTTCCAGTTTAGATACCCTAACACTCACAACAACTTGCAGAAGGGGATTAAAGAATCGATGCTTAACCATATAAAAGACTTAAAAAAATTTGCTTGTTCAAACAAGAAATCACAAATCCCAAAGAATTTCTATATAGCTATCAATAAAAGGAAAATATTAAATGTTACCTCTTACCCTACTAGAATGCACATTCCCTTCAAAGGTTGATATAGATCCCAACAATAAACAAAATTGCAAAAGACACAATTTTACCTCAATGGTTCAAAGAGCTTCCAACATCCACACAATGGACAATCACATAATGAGATAGCCTCCAAAGCCTTTCTTCTTATTCCAATACTAAAAAATATTACACAGAACAAGAGCAGGGGTTCCACCTTCAGATACCGAAAGGCTTAGAAACTTCTATCATTTATAGATTTTACAAGAGGTTGGGGTGCAACTCCCAAGAGAGGGGTACATATCTTGATTGGGTGTCTAATTGGGAGATTGAGGATATGAAATGGCCTTGATTGGAAGCCAAATAAATGAGGATTGCGCCACCTCAAGAGAGGTAGGCACATCCTACCTTGATATTACCATGCCCAACAAATAATTTCCAAGTGGAGAATTCACCCAAGTTTGAGAGGGAGCATATCTTGATTGAAGGAGTTTACATTGAGTGATGGGATTTGATTGGAAGCCAATCCCAAAGGGATTGTGCCACCTCAAGAGAGGTAGGCACATCCCTTTCTTGAAATCATCACATCCAACAATGAATCGCCAAGTGGAGAATATGCCCACCTGAGAGGGGTGCATATCCAATTTGAAACTCAAATGTTGACTCTTAAATCAAATCAAATCCAACGCTTTATCTAAGGGATATATTCGCCTTCCATAAGAGACATAATGCCAACTCATTTGGCACATGTCAAATTCCTTTTTTATTTTTTTGATATTTGGTGCATTTTGTCGCGCCATTAGCATTTATTTGCCATTCGGTTGGCCTGATAAGAAAAAATTCTCCAAGTGATAATTTAATCACCCGAAACATAGAAAGATTGGGTCCCAAAGTAAAGAGGATGCCCTTAGTGTGAAAATGAGCATCCCTGTACCAAATTCCTCCTTCGAACCACACTTTTATTACAATTTGAAATTTTCCAATTAAACCATTAGAAAATGGCCTAAGTTTGCGGAAAAAATATTTTTTTTGGAGTTGACTCACACTCCTAGGGGACCTATTGTATGTCCATATGACTCATTACTAATGGCTAACATGTAAAAATACATAGACACTTAGGCGTTAATAACCTCCCAAGGTTTGACCACCAAGGTGAATACTCCAGCTTTGGAGGTGTGAGTGAAAAACTCAAGAATTACATGTCACTGAAGCGCAACACATAATGCCCAAGGAAAAAACACTCTAGAGTATCCCCTTGACAAATAAAACTAAGGCAAGCCAAACTTGTTACAAAAAAACCATGCTTACACCAACTTATTACAATTCCCCATGGGGGTACGACCATGCAATTTATTAAAAAAAAAGGCCTGATGGACTTCAGTATCACTGAAAAAGAACATGCAACATGTTCAACTTTAGCACACTCGCTTGAAAGTCCAGCTAAGTGCAACTTAGCTGTTAGCTGGTAACAGGTGCTGTGTAGCCCACTTGCTCTCTTTATTAATTTATTTACAAATGCTCAAAGAAGTGCCAGTTAGTCCTTTTAGACTTGGATCTAAGGGCTTACAAAGCTAGAATTTGAAAGAATGATGGAAGAGGGTCTCCGGAAGCTCAAATTGGTCAAATCTGATGAAATTTCGACACAGTTTCATCCTCTTTTTCCTTGGACCTGCTAAAACCAGCGAGTAAACTTATTAGAATGTGATGGCAAACACAAAACAAAAATAAAAAAAATTGAAATTTTTTGTACTTAGAATTAAAAAAAAAATGCTAAGTATAAATACAAACTTATAGCTTAGATCTAGTGAAAAATAAGGCTTCTTAAAGTACTTAGATCTAACTATTTAAGCATGCTAAAGTAAGATAGATCTAAATAATACACATGAATAAGGTGGATTTACTTCTTAAGCACTGTTCAAAAAAAACCAAAAAACTGAAAGAGAGAGAAGATTTTGATGCAGAAGATGGATGAATTCTTTCAAGCCAAAGCTTGATCTTTGGTGTTGTTCTTGGAAGCCCCTACAAGCAAAGTGTTAGCTTTAAAAAATATTCCCAAAGAGGAGAAGATACAATCGAGTTCAAATTCCCCTCAAGCTCTGTGATCTGCAACTTATAAGACAAATCTTGCAACACAAGATATTATATCTAGTGTGTTAGAATGAAAGGAAAACTAAAAGAGCCTAAATACAACTGAATATTGTTGGCTACTTCTAGATCTCTTGAAATCCAAGCACAAATAAACAAATTGACATCTGCAAATGTTTACTCTATTTCAACTAATCTAGATCCATCAATAATTGGAAACAATAATAGCATAAACCACAATATCACCCCATGAGATAATCATTCAACACACTTTCATAGGATAGACCTCCAAAGTCTTCAACATATATTCAAAATAATATCAAGTTACAAAATGGCAAAGGTTCTATGCTTCCACGAGGAAGAGTGAGGAAAGACCTCACTTTTATAGTGAAATGAGAGAGGGGGAGGTGCACATCCCAAGAGAGATCCCCTTTGACACTTGGAGAAATGAGTTGATACATTTGGAAAAGTCGTGTTGACACATGTGAGTGGTTTGGGGAGGTTAATGACACCTTTCTCTAACCATTTGACACTTTTCAACCTCCACTTGACACCTCTCCAACCACAAATTCGCCCCCCTTTAGATGAGATCCAATCTTCAATCAAATCGGTGAAGAGATGCTCTGGAATTGCCTTGGATTTGATTTCCAATCATCGTAGATATGAATCCGACAAACTTCTTTAATTAGTGGGATCTCAATTTTGACTTTATTATGTCTTATTTGGCCATTTATTTGGTCTTTTTGGCAATTTTCGAGTAAATATTATTTTTGGAGATAAATACTCACTCGAAACTTAGGAAAAGTGGGTTTATGGGTTAAATGGGTGTTCTGACTTGGAAAATGGGCATCCACTTGTCAAATTTAACCCACAAACCATACTTTTATTACATTTTCAATTTTTCCATTTAAACTATTAAAAAATAGTCTAATTTTACGGGAAAAATTATTTTCTCGAAAATTAAAAAAAATCCTAGGGGACTTAACACATGTCCATATGACTCAATATTGATATCTAGCATGCAAAAATACATATACACTTATGCTTTAATAACCTCCCAAGGTTCGACCCCCATGGTAAATACTTTAGATTTGGAGGTGTGAGTGAAAAACTTAGGGATTATACGCCACTGAAGCGCAACACATAATTCCTAAATAAAAAACACTCTAGAGTATCCCCTTAATAGCTAAACCTAAGGTAGGCCAAGCTTGTTACAAAAAAAGGCCTGATGAATTTCTAAACTCTGGTAATGAACAAGGGAAGTTGGTCAAGTCTTCTGAGTTTCACAAGAAGTTCTACTAAGTGCAACTTAGTGGACAACATCTGGCTCCAACTGCGACACATGTGCTTGATATGGCCTTCAAGCAAGGAGAGGATGCGAGAACACTAGAATATTTGGTTCCTAACCTGTAAAAACATCTCAACTTGACAAAAAAACCCTTCAGTAGCACAAGTTTTATTTAAAAAGCCAATGAACCACAAGTCATATTTATTTTGAAAAAATGAAACTAAGAAAATTTTCTAAATATATAAAGGAAAATACTGAAAATGAAGTGTAGAAAGTAAATGCTCACTTTAAGGAGCTTATTTTACTACTCTAAACAAAATATAATAAAATGTTAAGTAAAATGAAAAATCCAATGTAACCATCTTAACATTTCATCAATTTTAGGGTTTTTGACCTCCTGTTTGGTTACCACCCAAAGCAAGGATTTTTTTTTCAAGAAATGCAAACATGCATAAAATTTATGGATGGGAGGATTGGATGGGAGAACATAGGTATGTAATACGTTGTTGAACTACTTCCCAAACTGGTAAGTCCTCCCGCAGGCTTCTTCTATCCAAGACTGGATATGACTGATAAAAATTTCTGAATGACGATGCACATTAACCACTTCATCATATTGTTCGACAAGACTTATCAGATGATAGCTCTTTGTGTAAGCCCCAAATCACTGCAAATCATAAGGAATCTATGTATGTGAAAACAACGACTGAGAATGATCCTCATTTGATTGTATCTGATTTGACTCTCCAGTGCATTGTTTCTCCAAGTCTTCATTGGTGATACTCATGCAAGGATCTAACTATTCATACATACAAATAACATGTTCTTCTTCCATGTCCACATGTTCCAAAGTCTCAAAATCCATGCTCCCTTCTCTTGATATATAAAAAATGGGACTTCCAATTTCTTTTGAATGAACACTACCCTCCCTAGAGATATCATAAATGGGGTTTGTTATCACATATATAGTAGCCGGGCTACCATACATTATTTTTCTCATTCCAGTACACTATTCAGCCAGTTCCCTTACATTTGAGATGCCGAGATGAGCATCTACATTGGATCACTATCAGATTATGGACAGCAGTTGTATTCCCCATGCCATGACTGAGTTTCAGGACACTCAGAGAGATGACCGATGTAGCCATTATATCATTGGTACAGAGCAGACAGTAGTGCCCAGAGTTACAGCAGCAGTCTCAGAGGACAGATGATGGTACAGGTTTATGAGCTTTCAGGTATATGACTCAGCAGGCATATCATGGTGTTATGGTTAGATTGCTTTTATACTTATTCTTATAGCATGTTTTAGCACTTAGTGTCATGATCTGGCGATCATATAGATATGTGGACCTGGTTGACCTATTATATATATTATACTGTCCCTACTCAGACTTAGAAGTTCGCTATTCATACTCATTGGTACATACCCTCCTTAGGGAGAATAGAGGTGATCATTGCACCATACTCTGGCTTGCTAGTGTTGGCTCCATCATTTCATTGTCATCATCCATCCGTGGCCTACCTTTTAGATTATTACCCTGATTTGCTACTTGACTAGTGACATGGAGGACCTTTCCCCAATGTAGCCTCTGTATTGGATGAGCCTCCCTGTTTATTGTGTCTCGGCTCTGAGTTGGTGACAAAACTTACCTATGGTGAGTTGGAGTTCCTTGAGAATTCCCCCTAGTCACTAAAGTTGTGTTGGCTAAACCTGAAACTTTTAGTGCTGCCATGAATACAAAATCTGAAAAATGAAATGCTATATCTTGTATGTGAAAGAAATGCCAATTGAAAATGGCCATGAAAAATAAAATGTTATATCTCTTGGAAAAATAAATACCTAGGTAAACAAGTTGTCCATGACACACCTAGAAGTGCTCAGGTAAACAAGTGCCTTAAAAAACACACCTGCAGCAGAAAGCCTAAAAATAAATGTAAATCTATGCAATGTGTTTGTAAACACACATAGATCAAGGCTATGGAAACTTCAGGCCCAAAAAGCAATGGAACTTAAATGTTATATCTAAACAATTGCTGGCCTTATTTGTATTATGGATTGTGCGCATCTGTGAAGGTGAATAAACCCTCTTTGAACAACTCATCCATTTGTGAGACACCGCCATTCCCCGTGTTATTGCTCATTCAGTATATACTATGGTGTATTCCCTTTCCCTTGCCAAAGTGTCACAAAGTCAAGGCAGTTAAGTCATCCCTTGGCCTAGCCAATTAATTTAAGCCTTCACCCTTCACTAGCAAATTGATCACAACTATGAAGTGAGTATGATCCTGAAAGTCTAGTCTGAGTAATAATAATAATTAACGACACTATATATTTGGATTTAAATCGCCAGTCATGATTACTCTGGGTTATAATTGCTATTTGAATAAATTGTAAAGCATGTATTAACCTTGACACCTTGCAGCAGCTATGGATGATGGTCTGAGTTGTATTTGGTCTTGGTTAGACCTAGTTTGACCATGGAGGACCATGGGACATGAGATGTTAGACCTTATGATGATATGGATAGATGATATATGGTCTATGTACACATACAGGATGATTCTATGCAGCAGCTACAGGGTTATGATGATGATTCTGGGGTTACAGCAGTGTTTGATCATTTACAGAGCATTATTATTGGCCTTGTTCCGGTATATTGGATATTTATTTTGATCATGCAGAGACTCATATGGTGTATGAGTACACATCTTGGATAGATTTGGACCTTCTGAGTCCAATGGGACAGTTTGTTTTCAGTTCCGGGCACTTACAGTGATGATTGAGCCTCAGTAGGCTGTCCTAGTGCAGTTTTGGTCTGTTGGAGGCCCTGTTGGAGCAGAGATGACTTTTATCTGGTTGACCTAGGGCGCTGATGATGGAGGGGGTGATCCAACCACTTGTTTTTACCATATTACCCCCCTCCCGGACACATTGGTGCCCTCACCTTGACAGCGCCATCACTCCAGGAGGCTGTTTGGGCAGTTTCACGCTTCCCGAGGCATTTCAGGATTGGTAGAAATGGCTATTGAGGAAATCGATTTGGGATACTGAGGCAAATTTATGGCATGGGATGATCAGTGATGATAGATCGAGACCTTCCACACCTTCTCCAGCAGTTTCAGCTTCATCGGGGCCCGCATCCATCACTTATGGCATTTTCTGTGGATTTTTGAGGTCTTTTGAGGACCACGACTTCACTAGGGAGGCACGATTTGGTACTTTCATGATTATTTATTGGTTATTGTGCCATGGGGATTGACCAAGGAGGGATAAAATTACCCCTTGGACCCACCATGAGCCTCTTATGATATTTTGTCATCATGATTTGGTGGGATTCCCCTCTCCTAGGGCGACTTTGTCCACTTATGTTATATTTTATGTGTGATCCATGTATTATATTGTTGAGCTCATCTCAACCATTGATTAGACTTTTGTATCTTATAATCTTAGCCACTCATTCAAAAAGTGGTTAGGGTTTTGGTGCCTCTCCTTCCTATTTAAAGGAGAGAGCCTCTCATTGTAAAGGGTCTTTGGCTCTTGGATTATTGGTATAGAAAAATATTCTTGTGGAAATTCTTGTGGTCTCCTTTGCATCTGGTGTTCTTAGATGGTGATTGGAAAGTCTATTGCAACCTAGCATTTGGAAATTGTGGTAAGATCTATCTTTTTTTTTGGAAATCATTGTTTGTCTACAGGAGGGCGACTTCAACAAGGGCGATTTTGCAAGGCTTCTTCAAATCGACTTTCTTGGCATTCGCTTGTATCAGGGGGTTATCATTAGTATCATTGTGATCTATGCTATCTTTCTGTTACTTCTTTTGTGGCATTAGTCTTATCTCTTGATGCATCAAATCTGATATTGTTGACGTTTGTTGTGCAGGAGAGAGGGCGCATTGGCTTCTTGGACCAAATCGATTTGCATAGAAACTACCTCAAAGCTTCCAAATTGATCGGGATTGCATAGATCATCATCATCAAGGCATCTACAAGGTTATCCAGGTAAGATCCACAGGTTTGTTTCTCTTTCCTTTATCCAATCCATTGACATAACTCATAAATTGTTAAAACCCTAAATATTTCAAAACCCCCATTTTACATTTTCTCAGATCTACTTAGATCTAGTGGGTTGTTGGGCATGATATTGAAAACCCACCTCTATAGCATCCACGGCATCCCGGATCTATAGTTTGGTGAGGATTGGCTTCCGTTTGACCCCTCTCCCAAGCCAACTTAGCTTCTCCCAAGGAAGGCGCACTTCACCATTTGAGCAAGTTGACCTAGATCTAGTTGATGGGTGTTTGAGATTCCACTTGATTTGACATCTACACATCAAATAACATACACCCAGGTTGTCCCTTTCTTGAAATTCACCTTGTGGGCCCCATTCCACATTTTAAGGGATTTAATCCCCATTTTGGACCACTTGGAACACTTAAACTCAGATCTACTAAGATCTAACCGGTGGATTGCCACGAAATTATAGATCCATACCCCTACCTGACCGATCTACCCGGATCTAAAATTTGGATGCCATCCGACATGGTTTGACCCACCTAAACCCCAATTGAAGCCTCCTTGGGTAAAGTCGCACCACCTTGGAGAAGTGAGTTCACTCACTTCTAGGAACTGGGTACTTGAGATTATTGCAGATCTGAAACCGGAATAATTCAAAACCTAGGTCTAGACTGTCACTTTGTCAAATCTTGCCTTGGGGACTGCATTCCTTGTTTTAAGGGATTGTGGTCCACTTAGGTTAAACCTAGATCTAGACACATTTAACCATCAAGACCTATATTTCCCACTTATCTCATGTTGTAGGAGTCCTAAACCATAAGTCAACCCTACTTTGACTCCACTTCCCAATTCCCAAGGCACTGGTTTATCTCCAAGACAACCCAACTCTCTTAGATTGTTGGAATGACTTGTGGTTTGACTTTTGCATAGTGAACTATACCCTTAGAGCTATCATGAATCATGGTCAAGCTTGTCTTATGTACTAGTTAGCCCCAATACATCCCTCAAAACTATCCTGCATTGGATACAGTTCCCAAGGCAGTGGATCTTTTGACATTGACCTAGTACACTCAACCTAGATCTCACTTCAAACATTATAAGTCACTCTCACATCAACCATGAATCAAAGCTATACCTATTGAACCCCCACTTGGCTTGTGACTTCATCCTTAGGTCTAGGATAAACCATACACCTAACTTCACTTAGAAATACCCTGATTTGGTGTCTTGGTTTTGATCTCTCCTGTAGGGAGTAGATCGGGTCTCCCCCTTTGTTGTCTGGGCTAGATAACATAAAGTGAAGGTTGCCTCGACTGGCGTGACAACCATACATATTGGAGGTCGAGGTGATCGTGGTTGCACCTTTTGAGTTGCCCTTCCCTATTGCCATCCATGACTGGATCCATCCATAGGGGTAACTACATCTTAGGTGATAACATTTTGGCGCCGTTGCCGGGGACGCAATAGGCTTACCTTGGAAAAGCTAGTAGTCCTTCCCGCATATACAACGACACATATCTTGGTAGAAGAGTTAAATCTACCTGGCGACTCCCAATCGTGACTCCGCTGAGGAGCGAACTCATTTTACATCCTTAAAACACTTAGAACTATGCCTTGTGTCACTAATTCAGAGAACGATATGATTTTGAAAATGATGACCGAAATGAGTGGTTTAATCCGAAACCTGAATGGAGTAGTTCTCAGAAAACAAAGAGAAAACATTGAAAAGTATAAACCTTTTTCTAGAACCTTTGAGGGTGTGTATGCCAATGAATGTCTTCAAACTAAGCCCATTTCTGATGGCAGAGTAGTAACTAGGTCTCAGGCAAAGAATAACGCGAAAGACATAGATAAGAACAAAACCAGTCTGAAAGAAACTTCACTGGACCAAAGAAATACCACTCGTAGGTTCCCCACTCAAACTCCAAATACTTCTCCTAAAGGGGTTTTAAAGAAAAATGATCAACCCAGAAGGTTATCCCCTCAAGTCACCAAGAAGGTAATAAGTTCAAATCCTGCTAAACCCCATGCTAGGGATCCAGTACAAAGAAAACAAGAGAGTACTCCTAGCAAAGAGATATCTCCTATAACACAAGAAAAGCTAAATTCAAACATATTGGGAAAACTCTCAGGATCTTCTGTCATGGTATCTTTAAAAGATTTGGTAGTTATTCCTTCTGTTAGAACACAGGTAATGCATTTATTGGGTTTAAAGATGAATACCAAGGACAAAGAAAAGACTTGCAACTTAAAGATTGATTTGAGTAATTTCGTATCCAAACCCAATATCCCTGTGCCCTTGGAGGAACTTCTGAAAATCCCTTCATACTTCAATGAAGCAACTAAATTCCTAGGAATCGAGCCTAAAATTAAGAATCCTGTGAAAGTGACGGTTGAGGATGATCCCCCCATCATGATTCAAAGTGTAATTGATAAAGGTAGGGGTCACCCCCCCTTTTATATTGCTTTGGAGATAAATCAATTGATATTGCATAACTGTATGTTAGACTCAGGAGCAGAAGTAAACATTATGCCTCTTAAGGTCATGGAACAATTGGAGTTAAAACCATCCAGAGAATATAGAAATGTGTGCGGGATGGATTCCAGGCCTGTTAAGTCAAAAGGTATGATTGAAAACCTCAAAATGAAACTAGCTGCTTACCCTGCAATTGAAATAAGTATGAATGTCCTAGTCTTAGACATTCCTGACGCATGGGGGATGTTGCTATCAAGGGAATGGGCTGCCAAATTAGGAGGAAGTATCCAAATGGATTTATCTTACGCGACCATCCCTATAGGAGAAAAGGCCACTTATAGATTGATGAATGAAAAACCTATGATAGAACACGTAGAAACACCCGACTACTTGTTTGAAGACGCTATGCGTCCCACTGAGGAAGTTGGAAACTATATGGTAATGGCCAACTATTGGGAAGAACCCCGACAGCACCCTTTCCCTCCTAGTCAAGTTTGGAAAATGCATTTTGATGGGGCAAAGTCCAGGCATGGTGCTGGAGCTGGGATTGTCCTTACATCTCCTTCTGGTGAAGAAAAATTGTTTGCATACCGTCTTGAATTTGATTGTACAAACAATGTAGCTGAGTATGAGGCATTGCTTTTAGGTCTAGAAATTTGTCGTGAACAAAAGATCAAATGTCTAAATGTAACTGGAGATTCTGATTTGATTGTATCCCAAGTGAAGAACCAGTTTGCGGCCAAAAACAATAGGCTTAGGGATTATCGAAATGCTGTTTGGGACACTATAGAAATGTTTGATGCCTTTGCAATACGAGCAGTCCCAAGAGAAGAAAATACCCTGGCTGATGCATTATCAGTAATAGCATGCACCTTTGAAACTCCTGATCATCTTAAAAATAAAGAGTGTAAGGTTGAAGTAATATTTAGACCTTCCGTTCCTGATAATCAAGATCATTGGCAAGTCTTTGATTCCGATGCACAAATCATTGCATTTTTACAAAACCATGAAAGCTTTCAGAATTGCAATGTGAATCTAGAAGATAAATCAAACGGGTGTTCCATTCAAGATCTTGATGTTATGAAACTAGCAATACCTCTGGAGAAAAATTTCAACAGACATGATGAATACAAGGGTAAGAGAGCTGAACCGGTAGATGAGGTTATAGAGATAAATATTGGAACTTCAGTTTCCCCCAGAATGATTAGGATAGGAAAGAATGCCTCCCCAGAAGAAAGAAAGGCGATTGTAAATCTAATTAGGAAGTATCGAGATATTTTCGCTTGGGCATATGACGAAATCAGAACTTTCGACCCTGAAATTATTGAGCATACTATCCCTTTGCACGAAGGAGCTAAACCTTATAGGAAAAAGTTAAGAAATGTCAATCCAAAACTTGCTCCCTTAATTAAGAAAGAGCTTGAGAAAATGCTAGCAGCCGGAATTATCCAACCTGTTCGACACACTACTTGGGTTTCTAACCCGGTGATTGTGAGAAAGAAAAGTGGTGAAATCAGGATATGTATTGATTTCAGAAACCTAAACCAAGCATCCCTCAAGGACAATTACCCCTTGCCAAATATGGAAAATCTTTTGCAAAGTGTTACTGGGGCAGGTATGTTGTCAATGTTGGATGGTTTTTCGGGGTATAACCAGGTACGTATTAGAAAGGAAGACAGAAATAAAACAACCTTTACTACTCCATGGGGAACTTTCCAATATATAAGAATGCCATTCGGATTATTAAACGCCGGTTCCACTTTTCAAAGGGCTATGGATCAAGCATTTAGTGATTTGATTGGGAAAATCATTGCCATTTATCAGGATGACCTAACAGTATTTTCAAAGGAACGGGGAGACCATATCGAACATTTGAGAAGAGTTTTTGAACGTTGCAGAAAGTTTGGTATATCATTAAATCCAAAAAAATCAACTTTCGGAGTAGATGAAGGTAAGCTATTAGGACACATTGTGTCAAAAGAAGGTATCAGAATCGACCCAGAACGTGTCCAGGCTATCAATGCTATTGCAGCACCCCATAATGTGGCCACCTTGCAATCTTTCTTTGGCAAAATAAACTTTGTTCGAAGATTCATTCCAAACCTAGCAGAATTGGCCAAACCATTGAATGCCCTTCTTAAAAAGGATGTGAAGTTTGTTTGGGATAAAGAATGTGAATCATCTTTCACCAAGCTCAAAAAGGCCATTTCAACCTCCCCGGTGCTAGCTTGTCCTGATTACAACAAAGAGTTCATGATTTACTCATATGCTTCGGAAGATACTATTGCCGGTGTGTTATTACAAAAGAACAACGAAAACCATGAACAACCTATAGCCTTTATGAGTAAAAACTTGAGAGATGCCGAATTGAAATACACCACAACTGAAAAGCAAGCGTATGCCTTAGTTAAAGCCTTGAAACATTTCAGAACCTATGTGGGGTATTCCAAAATTAAAGCATATGTGCCTTATCAAGCAGTAAAGGATGTTCTATCACAAGCAGATGGCATAGGTGTAAGAGGAAATTGGATTTCACGTATACAAGAATATGATCTAGAGATTAAGCCAATTAAGATTGTGAAAGGTCAAGGGTTAGCTCAACTTCTAACTGAAAAGGGAGGAAATGTGGTAAATATGATAAGTAAAAGGGATCCTTTTATTTTAAACGTTGATGAAGAGCATGAATGGTACAAAGATATCGTATACTTCTTAAGAAACTTGTCATGCCCTGATCACCTGGTGGATCATCAAAGAAGGGCGTTAAGGCTAAAAGCTGAAAAGTATGTTTTAACCCAGGATGGATTAGGATGGAGGAACCCCGATGGGATAATCTTGAAATGTGTCAACCTGGAGGAATCACAAACCATTATGAAAGAAATGCACTCTGGATTATGTGGTGGGCATTATGCCCCAAGAACAACCGCTGCAAAAATCATGAGGGCTGGTTATTATTGGCCAACACTTTTCAAGGATGTGCATTCTTATGTTAGAGTTTGTCAAGAATGCCAACTTTTTTCAGGAAAACCGAGACTACCTGCACTACCTCTGAATCCCGTAGTAGTAGAAGCTCCTTTCCAGCAATGGGGTATGGATTTTGTTGGACCTTTTAGTGAAAACTCGAGCAATGGATATAAGTACATGTTGACCTGTACTGATTATTTTACTAGATGGGTAGAGGCAATCCCAACTAAAAAGGCTACAGCAGAGGTAGTTGTGAAATTTTTGGAAGAAAACATCGTATCCAGATATGGTTGTCCTTTAAAAATAACAACTGATAACGCTCCAGCTTTCAGTAAAATAGAAATGTCAACTTTTTGCATGAATCATGGAATCACTCTCTCGCATTCATCGAACTATTATCCTCAAGGAAACGGTTTCGCTGAGTCTAGCAATAAGAATTTGATAAGGTTACTAAAAAGAATGGTTGGCACCAATAAAAGAAGTTGGGATACAAAGTTGAAGTATGCCTTATGGGCTGACAGGACAACGGTTAAAAGGATTACCGGAAAATCACCTTTTGAGCTGGTATATGGACAAGACTGTAGACTCCCAATAAATTTGCAAATTCCTGTATATGAGCTATTACAACAATGCACTTCGGATGAAGAAGCTTTCCAAGCAAGAATTGATAAACTAGTAGAACTTGATGAAATGAGAAGGACGGCATTCAACAAAACCGTCATTGAACAAGAAAGAGTTAAAGGAACTTTCGACCAAAGAACAAGGAATGTGAAATTTAGGGTAGGAGACATAGTCTTGCTATGGGATAAAAACAAGGCAAAACCTGGGAACCATGGAAAATTTGAAAAAATTTGGATGGGTCCGTATCGAGTATCGAGGATAGCTGGAAAAGGGTCAGTGTTTCTAGAAACTCTAGATGGGGATGAACTTGAACTCCCTGTAAACGGGCTTTTGTTAAAGCATTATTTCCCACCCATTGAATAAACTATGCATTGCATTGCCTGGTAGAGTAGGGTAGGTAGGAAACAGAATAAGCCTACTTAGGCAGTAGTTAGTCTTTTCAGCCATTGAGTCTGGCACCTTCTTAGTCTCTAAGCTCCTTTGTAAGCTCCTAGTTTAACTGAGTACCTGTCACTTTTTCTTTCCTGCACAATAAATTTCAAATTTTGCAAATTATGTTAGTAGTTTAATTTACTTTCTGCATTTATACTTCATGCATTTATATTTCTGACATAGAATAGATTTTATTTCAGTTGGTTTTATATTTTTCCCACACATGCGGCATGAGGTATTTTCTTTAGATGTTTGTGAATGCAGAAAATAGGTTGCAAGAATAAAGCTGGAAATAAAATGGTAGAGTGCTGGATCGTGGATTCGAGTAGCAGAGTTCGAGGACCAGAGATTCTGAGGTTCTCAAGCGCTCATTTCAGCAGAGCACTTGTCCCAGCCGGAGCCAGATGTTATCACATATATAGTAGCCGGGCTACCATACATTATTTTTCTCATTCCAGTACACTATTCAGCCAGTTCCCTTACATTTGAGATGCCGAGATGAGCATCTACATTGGATCACTATCAGATTATGGACAACAGTTGTATTCCCCATGCCATGAATGAGTTTCAGGACACTCAGAGAGATGACCGATGTAGCCATTATATCATTGGTACAGAGCAGACAGTAGTGCCCAGAGTTACAGCAGCAGTCTCAGAGGACAGATGATGGTACAGGTTTATGAGCTTTCAGGTATATGACTCAGCAGGCATATCATGGTGTTATGGTTAGATTGCTTTTATACTTATTCTTATAGCATGTTTTAGCACTTAGTGTCATGATCTGGCGATCATATAGATATGTGGACCTGGTTGACCTATTATATATATTATACTGTCCCTACTCAGACGTAGAAGTTCGCTATTCATACTCATTGGTACATACCCTCCTTAGGGAGAATAGAGGTGATCATTACACCATACTCTGGCTTGCTAGTGTTGGCTCCATCATTTCATTGTCTTCATCCATCCGTGGCCTACCTTTTAGATTATTACCCTGATTTGCTACTTGACTAGTGACATGGAGGACCTTTCCCCAATGTAGCCTCTGTATTGGATGAGCCTCCCTGTTTATTGTGTCTCGGCTCTGAGTTGGTGACAAAACTTACCTATGGTGAGTTGGAGTTCCTTGAGAATTCCCCCTAGTCACTAAAGTTGTGTTGGCTAAACCTGAAACTTTTAGTGCTGCCATGAATACAAAATCTGAAAAATGAAATGCTATATCTTGTATGTGAAAGAAATGCCAATTGAAAATGGCCATGAAAAATAAAATGTTATATCTCTTGGAAAAATAAATACCTAGGTAAACAAGTTGTCCATGACACACCTAGAAGTGCTCAGGTAAACAAGTGCCTTAAAAACACACCTGCAGCAGAAAGCCTAAAAATAAATGTAAATCTATGCAATGTGTTTGTAAACACACATAGATCAAGGCTATGGAAACTTCATGCCCAAAAAGCAATGGAACTTAAATGTTATATCTAAACAATTGCTGGCCTTATTTGTATTATGGATTGTGCGCATCTATGAAGGTGAATAAACCCTCTTTGAACAACTCATCCATTTGTGAGACACCGCCATTCCCCGTGTTATTGCTCATTCAGTATATACTATGTTGTATTCCCTTTCCCTTGCCAAAGTGTCACAAAGTCAAGGCAGTTAAGTCATCCCTTGGCCTAGCCAATTAATTTAAGCCTTCACCCTTCACTAGCAAATTGATCACAACTATGAAGTGAGTATGATCCTGAAAGTCTAGTCTGAGTAATAATAATAATTAACGACACTATATATTTGGATTTAAATCGCCAGTCATGATTACTCTGGGTTATAATTGCTATTTGAATAAATTGTAAAGCATGTATTAACCTTGACACCTTGCAGCAGCTATGGATGATGGTTTGAGTTGTATTTGGTCTTGGTTAGACCTAGTTTGACCATGGAGGACCATGGGACATGAGATGTTAGACCTTATGATGATATGGATAGATGATATATGGTCTATGTACACATACAGGATGATTCTATGCAGCAGCTACAGGGTTATGATGATGATTCTGGGGTTACAGCAGTGTTTGATCATTTACAGAGCATTATTATTGGCCTTGTTCCGGTATATTGGATATTTATTTTGATCATGCAGAGACTCATATGGTGTATGAGTACACATCTTGGATATATTTGGACCTTCTGAGTCCAATGGGACAGTTTGTTTTCAGTTCTGGGCACTTACAGTGATGATTGAGCCTCAGTAGGCTGTCCTAGTGCAGTTTTGGTCTGTTGGAGGCCCTGTTGGAGCAGAGATGACTTTTATCCGGTTGACCTAGGGCGCTGATGATGGAGGGGGTGATCCAGCCACTTGTTTTTACCATATTACCCCCCTCCCGGACACATTGGTGCCCTCACCTTGACAGCGCCATCACTCCAGGAGGCTGTTTGGGCAGTTTCACGCTTCCCGAGGCATTTCAGGATTGGTAGAAATGGCTATTGAGGAAATCGATTTGGGCTACTGAGGCAAAGTTATGGCATGGGATGATCAGTGATGATAGATCGGGACCTTCCACACCTTCTCCAGCAGTTTCAGCTTCATCGGGGGCCGCATCCATCACTTATGGCATTTTCTGTGGATTTTTGAGGTCTTTTGAGGACCACGACTTCACTAGGGAGGCACGATTTGGTACTTTCATGATTATTTATTGGTTATTGTGCCATGGGGATTGACCAAGGAGGGATAAAATTACCCCTTGGACCCACCATGAGCCTCTTATGATATTTTGTCATCATGATTTGGTGGGATTCCCCTCTCCTAGTGCGACTTTGTCCACTTATGTTATATTTTATGTGTGATCCATGTATTATATTGTTGAGCTCATCTCAACCATTGATTAGACTTTTGTATCTTATAATCTTAGCCACTCATTCAAAAAGTGGTTAGGGTTTTGGTGCCTCTCCTTCCTATTTAAAGGAGAGAGCCTCTCATTGTAAAGGGTCTTTGGCTCTTGGATTATTGGTATAGAAAAATATTCTTGTGGAAATTCTTGTGGTCTCCTTTGCATCTGGTGTTCTTAGATGGTGATTGGAAAGTCTATTGCAACCTAGCATTTGGAAATTGTGGTAAGATCTATCTTTTTTTTTGGAAATCATTGTTTGTCTACAGGAGGGCGACTTCAACAAGGGCGATTTTGCAAGGCTTCTTCAAATCGACTTTCTTGGCATTCGCTTGTATCAGGGGGTTATCATTAGTATCATTGTGATCTATGCTATCTTTCTGTTACTTCTTTTGTGGCATTAGTCTTATCTCTTGATGCATCAAATCTGATATTGTTGACGTTTGTTGTGCAGGAGAGAGGGCGCATTGGCTTCTTGGACCAAATCGATTTGCATAGAAACTACCTCAAAGCTTCCAAATTGATCGGGATTGCATAGATCATCATCATCAAGGCATCTACAAGGTTATCCAGGTAAGATCCACAGGTTTGTTTCTCTTTCCTTTATCCAATCCATTGACATAACTCATAAATTGTTAAAACCCTAAATATTTCAAAACCCCCATTTTACATTTTCTCAGATCTACTTAGATCTAGTGGGTTGTTGGGCATGATATTGAAAACCCACCTCTATAGCATCCACGGCATCCCGGATCTATAGTTTGGTGAGGATTGGCTTCCGTTTGACCCCTCTCCCAAGCCAACTTAGCTTCTCCCAAGGAAGGCGCACTTCACCATTTGAGCAAGTTGACCTAGATCTAGTTGATGGGTGTTTGAGATTCCACTTGATTTGACATCTACACATCAAATAACATACACCCAGGTTGTCCCTTTCTTGAAATTCACCTTGTGGGCCCCATTCCACATTTTAAGGGATTTAATCCCCATTTTGGACCACTTGGAACACTTAAACTCAGATCTACTAAGATCTAACCGGTGGATTGCCACGAAATTATAGATCCATACCCCTACCTGACCGATCTACCCGGATCTAAAATTTGGATGCCATCCGACATGGTTTGACCCACCTAAACCCCAATTGAAGCCTCCTTGGGTAAAGTCGCACCACCTTGGAGAAGTGAGTTCACTCACTTCTAGGAACTGGGTACTTGAGATTATTGCAGATCTGAAACCGGAATAATTCAAAACCTAGGTCTAGACTGTCACTTTGTCAAATCTTGCCTTGGGGACTGCATTCCTTGTTTTAAGGGATTGTGGTCCACTTAGGTTAAACCTAGATCTAGACACATTTAACCATCAAGACCTATATTGCCCACTTATCTCATGTTGTAGGAGTCCTAAACCATAAGTCAACCCTACTTTGACTCCACTTCCCAATTCCCAAGGCACTGGTTTATCTCCAAGACAACCCAACTCTCTTAGATTGTTGGAATGACTTGTGGTTTGACTTTTGCATAGTGAACTATACCCTTAGAGCTATCATGAATCATGGTCAAGCTTGTCTTATGTACTAGTTAGCCCCAATACATCCCTCAAAACTATCCTGCATTGGATACAGTTCCCAAGGCAGTGGATCTTTTGACATTGACCTAGTACACTCAACCTAGATCTCACTTCAAACATTATAAGTCACTCTCACATCAACCATGAATCAAAGCTATACCTATTGAACCCCCACTTGGCTTGTGACTTCATCCTTAGGTCTAGGATAAACCATACACCTAACTTCACTTAGAAATACCCTGATTTGGTGTCTTGGTTTTGATCTCTCCTGTAGGGAGTAGATCGGGTCTCCCCCTTTGTTGTCTGGGCTAGATAACATAAAGTGAAGGTTGCCTCGACTGGCGTGACAACCATACATATTGGAGGTCGAGGTGATCGTGGTTGCACCTTTTGAGTTGCCCTTCCCTATTGCCATCCATGACTGGATCCATCCATAGGGGTAACTACATCTTAGGTGATAACAGGGTTTTCCATGAAACCACCAAAATGATCAAACTCAACATCCTCCTCTATGTCATAGATGGGATTTTCCATGAATGTCCAATAATCATCAACAATATCTTGGTCATATATAAGGGAGTCTTCATCACTTCTATTGAGCTCCAGGCTATGTCTGTCCTCTTCATGCTCATAATCATCCTCATCAGAAAAAAGGTCATAAGGAAGTAAACCCTCCAAGCCTTCATCATCATATACATTACAAACTTCATCTTGGATTTCTATATGGGCTTCTGTAATGGCTTCTTCTGAAGGCAGATCAGGAATACAAATGTGCTCATCATCACTGAAATAAACTTGAGAAAATTCCCAATCTTCAATGCCTTATGTTATGGTGGCATGAGGAGGGTCTTCAATAATATTTTCAATAATCGGATCTTCGTGAATCTCTTCAATAGGGCCACGCCGTGCTTGATGGAAAAAGGCACGATTTTCTTGAATAAGTTGCCTAATCTTCTCGTCACTGCAATAACTCAGAGGCAACTCCAAATATTTTTTGTTTTCTATTATGATGATATTCTATCCAAGGTAGGAAGATGGGATACAACTTCTCGAGGATACTGTCGAAAGATTCCATACCAAATCCTTTATTATGCCACTGCCTCGAAAATATTCTAAGGAAGCTCGAAAGGGAAGTAATACATTTATCCGGGAGGCCCTTAGAATACAAATAGTGAGAATTTCCCCGCAGAGTACTAACAAACATCTCCGTCATGTTATATTCATATAAAACCTTGAAATCAACCAGGACCTTAAGAAAGGATATAACATGCTGGGTCTCTGAATCACCATTTCCCCAAAAGATTGGCAAATGATCAGATATCTCTCTACGTCCAGTATGATAATTAGGGAACTAGGGATGTTTGAGAAGTCAATAGGAGGATATTCATTTGAAAATTCATCACCAGAATCTTCATCATCCATACTCAGCGATCAGAAGCATATATTTGAAATGATCATGGAAAGTATCTGGTATTGCATCAGGGGTGCTGACAAAAAATGAGCTTAAAATTTTGTGTGTTGTATGGGATCATCTACACACAACAAGTCTCAACAAACTTGTGAGAAACAAGGGTTTTATCCCTTGGTGTCACCATGTGAGAATACAAATATGCATTTTAAAACACTCATAAAAGTTCTATTTTTTACCTTGAAATTTTATAAAAAAGAAAAAATGTTAGTGGAGTCGCCAGGTGAAAAATGAAAGATTAGATCTAAGGGTTCATCAAACAAAGCAAAAAACAAAAAAGGTAAAACTCAAAAGTCGTACCCAAGGATAGAAAGATTTATCCCCGGCAACGATGCCAAAAATGTTGCCGCCAGATTGCACATCTGGTTAATGTAGCAGAAATCTCACTACTGCTCGGTGTGCCCCTGGGGGCAAGTCTCGAGTTAGGGTTGTCACCTGATCCTGAATCCTCCGTTTAGGCGAACTCCTAACGAAGCCAAGTGGGGTAGTCCCTACAGAATGTTTCTAAGGCTGTGAACTGTTTTTAGAAAGTTAATTAGGTGGTGTGTTTTTAGGAGTTGAAAAGTATGATTTTACTGTCCAAGTTTATGCAAAATAAATTAAGATTAATAGCATGAAATTAACCCATTCACATGATGAAAGCTTAAACGAAAAGATATAACAAATACGATACCAGTGCCTTGGAGTAAAAAAATATAAAGTATATTGTTGTTGCTGAATAAGAAATCTTTTGCAATGCTCTTGGTCAGTTTTAGACTTATTGATGATGGATTTAATTAAGGGGAAAATGGAGCTCCAGATATACCGTGAGGTACAAGGAGTAATGTTCAGAAATTAAGCAAAGGTGGCTCCCCATGAAGACGTGTGGGCTGGAACAGAGTCTCGGGGGGATGTTCAACACTACACCAAGAAGGATGTAGCCTAACAGAGCCCTGAGGTCGCTTTCCAATGGTTCTCGCTTCTTCTGAGAAATTTCCCCACTCAATGTTTAATTATATCGAGTGTTGAATTTTCACTATGTTTAGGGTTGTTAATTTTATTAATGTGATTGTTTAATTAAATGTAAAAAGTAGAAAAGCTACTGCAACTCTTTTATGATTTCCCAAGGACTAGGCCAATGCTCGCAAAGGGAAAGAGCATACTTCGACTAAACAACAAAATGTTTATTCCGATTTAAGTGCTTGAAACTAGAAATTAAACAATGAAATTGCAAATAAAGAAAGCTATTAATCACTAAGATTATGCGTCACTTTCTGATCAGCCACCACTAATCGACAATGCCTTTAGGTGGTGGTAAGAGCATACTTCGTGGTGACGAATCTGGCTTTATTTTGCTCTTTATGAAAAATGAAAGAAATAAAAACTTAAACAACTAAAATAAAGTATACAACCTACAATGAAAAGTGATTGTGTGCTTGTGTTATGAAATACAACAAATGTTAGAAAAAATCAATCTTACGAAAAAAGACTACAAATCCCCCTAGGGGGGATGGGGTGTGGGCGTTGTGTAGCCCACTTGCTCTCTTTATTAATGTATTTACAAATGCTCAAAGAAGTGCTACTTAGTCATTTTAGACTTGGATCTAAGGGCTCACAAAGATAGAATTTGAAAGAATGATGGGAGAGGGTCTCCAGAAGCTCAAATTGGTCAAATCTGACGAAAGTTTGCCAGAGTTTCCTCTTCTTTTTCCTTAAACCTGCTAAAAACCAGCAGGTAAACTTATTAGAATGTAATGGCAAACACAAAACAAAAATAAAAAAATTTGAAAATTTTTGCACTTGGAAAAATTAAAAAAAAGAGCTAAGTAGAAATACAAACTTATAGCTTAGATCTAATGAAAAGTAAGGCTTCTTAAAGTACTTAGATCTAACTATTTGTTACCAACTATTTTGTACCATAGTTGGACTTCTTGTTAGCCGCAAGTTTTATGAACATGTTCAGTGTTCATCTTCAGTGTTTAGAAGTTCAAAGACTTTTTGCAGGGCCAATTTTGGCCCCTTTGTAATAATTGCATGTCCAGCCCCCCTTGGGGGAATTGTAATAAGTTGGTCTAAGCATGATTGTTTTGTAAAAGACTTGGCCTACCTTAGGGTTTTCCATCAAGGGGATACTCTAGAGTGTTTTTTCCTTAGGAATTATGCGCTACTCTTTAGTGGCATATAATTCTTGCGTTTTTCACTCACACCTCAAAAGCTGGAGTATTGTCCATGGTGGTCGATCTTAGGGGGGTTATTAAAGTATATGTGTCTATAATTTTTTTACATGCTAGACATCTAAATTGAGTTGTATGGACATGCACTAGGTTCCCTAAGAGTTTGGTTTCATTCTGGTAAAAATATTTTATTTTATTTTTCCGTAAAATTAGACAATTTTTAATGATTTAATTGGAAAAATTCAAAATGTAATAAAAGCTTCATCTGGAGGCAGAATTTGGCACGGGGAGGCTCGTTTTGACGCTCAGAGCGTCCTCTTTAACCTATGACCCACTTTTCCTAGGTTTCAGGCGACTAAATTGGCATTTGTAGCATTGTTTCCTAAAGATGCCAGAAAACGACACTTAATTACTAAGTGTTCTACAAAATGCACATATGACAAAAATTAAAAAAAAGTAAAAAATGAATAAAAAATCATATGGAAAGGTGGCATAAGGTTTCAAAGAGGAGGTCGAATACATCTAAGTGATAAAGCGTCATTTTGGATGGATTTAAAAGTCAAAGTTGGAATATTTTAATTGAGGCGTGTGCCTCCCCCTTCACATGGGTGGCTTCCCCATGGTTGCATGTTTGCATAATCGATGGGTGAAGGTTCCAATAGGTGGGCATGGATTACAAAGGAGAGGGGCGCCCCTCTCATGAGGTTGCAGCCACCTCATTCCTCACACCAACCTCACACTCCAAGGTTTCCATTCAAGGAGCGAATCACTCCATAATTCAAGTGTGCGCACTCCTCTCACGCCCTCCATCCCAAGTACCCCCCTTGCTTGCAATTTCTTATATAAACTGGCTCTTCCTCCTCATTCCACATGGATGCAAGGAACCTCTGTTGTAATAGTTGTATAATGCTTCTTGCCTTTTGTGCAAATATTTTATTGGAATAAATTGAGACTTTGGAGGTCCATATGGTGCAAATGTAATGATTAAGAAAGCTTGTTCCATATCGAGGTGATATTTTTCTATGCTTTACTTCTACAATTCTTAATTCATGTGATCCAATTTTAGCATAGAATATTATTGTTAATCCATTGAATAAGCAATTGTAGTCTCAATTTGTTTGTTTATATTGTGTATTTGAAGTCAAGGAGTAGCCGAAAGTAGTCAGTTATGCTTAGGCTCTTCAAAATTTGTTTTATCACAATATACTAGATTTGGTCATGTGGTGTTTGTAGTTGTATTGTGTTGCAGATCACCAAAATCGAAGAAGGTTGTTAATATCAACTGCATTTTCTTCCTCTTCTCAACCATTTTAACACTAATATTCTTTTGTCCTACAGTATCCTCCTCATTCTCAAAAGATTCGAGATTCGACAATCACTCTTCTTCCATCTTTCAAATTTTAAAACTCTTTCTCTCCACTTTTCCTTATTTTTGCAAGCAAGTTAGATCTACAAGTTTTATTTTTTAAATTTGATTTGTCATGCAAAAATAGTAGATCTAAGAAGTGCTTTTAAAAGTTACATTTCAAGCTTTAGATATAGTTCCAAATCATCAATATTTGAAGTATTAGTTTCCTATCATTATCAAATATTGTATTGTAATTTTCATGTACTTTTTAGCTAGCCAATACTAACCTTAACAAATTCTTTGTTCGTTGATTTCTTGTTTGTTTTACAGAAAAAGCGAAGGAAGGAGAGCTAAAACTCAAGGCATAAACACAAAAATTTCGCTCTTCTTCATTCCTTTGCTATCCCTTTGCCTTCTTAGGCCCATAAGTTTCTTGAATCTCGCTTTTTTGCGGATCAAGAGCACTCTCTATCGGAGAGTTATTTTAATTGTAATAAAATATTAATAAAGAGCAAGTGGGATTACGACTCCCACACTCTTCTTCCCCCATTTGGGGGAAGCCTGTATCTTTTTTCATTTGCTTTTTACTCGCACTAGAACACTAGCATGTTAGATTAGTTTTATTTGCTAAAAAGTTTCATGTTTGCAATTTAGCTAGTGTTGCTTATTTAGATTCTTACATTTTTCCCTTTTTCGATAAAGTTGTAAAAAATCATTAAAATCTCTTGAATCTTGCCATTTGCAGATCAAGAGCGCTCTTTGTCGGAGAGTTCACTTTGTTTTGTTTTTTGCTAACCCCCTTGCTCTCCCGAGTATGGTCCTAGACCTGAAAGAGATTCTTGGGTAGTTTTAGTTTATTTCAAGTCTTTATTTTGCAATTTTACAAATTATGTCATTAAAAATCTCTTGAAGCTCACCATAAGGCAGATCAAGAGTGCTCTCTATTGGAGAGTCTATTTCAAAACTTAAAAAAATCTCTTGAATCTCGTTCTAAATCGGATCAAGAGTACTCTCTGTCGAGAGTCAATTGGAATAAACAATTTGCCCACTCTGTGCATGCTCTACCCATCGCAGGCTAGTCTGAGCTTTGGGATATCAAAAGCGGAAGTGTCGCATTCTTTAATTTTCTCACATTTAATTAATACTCATTACTAAAATCAAGTCCCGCGAAAACCAATGAAAATACGACGTCGCCACATTGTGATCGAAAGTGGGGAAATTCTGACTAAGGATGCGGGAACCACTGGGAGGTGACCTCAGAGCACCAGTTAGACTACATCCTTGTTGGTGTAGTGTTGAACACCTCTCTCGAGACTCCGTTATAGCCCACATGTCCTTGTATGGAGCCACCTAGATCACATTTCGGACATATTTCCTGTACCGCAAGGTATATTGGAAATCCCCTTTTTCCACAATAAGTTAACCTCACCTCTTAAAATACGTAATAAAATAAACCAAGAAGCATTCGCACAACGATCCTCCCAAGCATTTTGTTAAACAGACAATGACTCCATTGGCACTGGTCCTTCATTAGCAACAATACATTTTTATCTTTTATGTTTATCTATCTCAAAATTGTTTCTCACATTGTGATATCATGCTGTGAATGTTATTAAATCATACAGAGCTATTCTTGTCATTTATTTTATATGCTGTGGATGTGCCATTAATAAAATTACGAATCAACTTGGTTTAATTTTGTTACATTTAAAAAAAATCGTAAAAAAAACACTCTTTCCAAATCACTTAAACACAAACTAAAACGCCTTAGCAAGCTTTTTCAGTAGGGTCTACACCCCTTGGCTTTGTTAGGAGTTTGCCTAAACGGAGAAGTCGGGATAAGGTGACAGCACCTGATTCTTTGCTTGCCCCCAAGGCCACACTGAGCAGCTTTGAAAGATTTATGCTGCGTTCCCCCTCCAGGTGTGCATCTCGGCGACAACATTTCTGGCTCCATTGCCGGGGACAAATTTTTTGTTTCTAGTTCGACTTACCTTAGTTTTTCTTTTAGTTTTTTACCTTCACTTTTTTATAGATATTTAGTCCAATAAACTCTGAAATTAGACTTGATCTATCTGGCGACTCCATTGTCAAGTAATTTACCAAGGTATTCAACTAGAAGGAATTCTGTAGGTTTGTTTGATTTCATGCCTGAACCTGAGAAGGTTTATCGAAGAAGATTAAACAACCTTTCTTCTCATAGGAACCTTGAAAATCTAGGATTCGAGTCTATTTTGGACATCCATTGCCTTTTTGTAGAAAACAATAATATTTTGTCTGATGTAATGGGTGAATTTTTAAGTCCCCTTAACATTTCTCAGATAGCAGGTCAACCCCATGATCTACTCGACAAATATATTGACAAATTTCCCACTTTCACTGGAACCGATGCCATTTCTGCAACTGTCCATCTAAAGAGATTTTCAAAGTGTCTCAGTAGTTGGGTCCGAGCAGTTGAACACCAACATGAAGATGTTTACATGAAGTTGTTCGCCTTATTTTTAGAAGGGGATGCTAGTGACTGGTTTATGAATTTACTTGAGAACTCTTTGCAACTTTAGTAGCCTTCAAAACTGCTTTTACAAACAAGAGGAGAGAGAAAAAGGAACCTCGTCACCAACTAGCTGCTTTACATACTATCAAAAGAAATGAGAATAAAACTATGGATGAATTTAATAAAAAATTCCAAGACTTAGTGAACAACATGCATGTGGATTTTAAACCAACAAGACAGTCCATATTGGTTTACTACATTGAAGCTTTGAGTGGTGAAATGCAGTATCAACTTAGAGATAAGGATCCCACCACCCTTTTGATGGCTTGGGATATGGCTGTCAAAATTGATAGAAACATGCAATCATCTTGCAAGTCCAACATTCCTGGATATACAAGAGCTTTAGTTCCCATGAAACAGGCTGAGCCTAAAGAAAAGGCATCTTCTTCTCTTCAAGATAATCATGGTAGAAAAATGAAAGAGATGAATGAGAAGATGGAAGCTATGGAAATGAAATATGTTTCTCAACTCAAAGAGATGCATAATCGAGTAATAGCTATGGAACGATCTCAGTCCCAACCCATTCAAAGAAATTTTCCTCCAAAGGAAAATTGGCAAAAGAAGGGACCAAACCATGAAAAGAGGCCTCCCAATCAGTTAGAGACTGCTAACATGGTTGACAATTATACACCTTTCTGTAGAGCATGCAAAGACTTTCATGAAGAGTCTACTTGTTACTTTGCATGTTATGTCCTTGAGAATGGTTTTCCTGAGGCAAGTAGTAGTGAGTAGATTTCAAGCGAACCTAATTATATAAATATCGTAGGTGATGTCCATGCCATTCCTAGAGAAAGTTGGAAACGGGCTAGGAAATACAGCCAGGAGAAAGACAACCTCACTAAAACTTATGGAGAGATGCCTTCACCTGACCAAATTCGAGAGATGCCAAAGTCCAAAGGCCTCACGTACCAATGAAGAGAAAATGTTGGACATAATATTCAGTATCCTTCCAAGGTAACAAATCCTTATTATTCTAATGAGTTGAATGTTGATTTAGGTAATTGGTTTAAAAAATCTAAAATACCTATGCCTGTTATCGAAGTCCTCAAAATTCCTGAACAAAGAGAAAAGTTAATGAGAGTTTTAAACCCTCCCATTCCTAAGAAGGTCGCCTTTTTTCTGAAAACTTGAGAGCAACCTTCCACGAGCAACAACAATGTCATGGAAGATCCCTTAGTAATTCTACATACCATGGACCATGGACCCAAGAAAAGAAGACCATCCGCCCTTTTATGTATCATTGATGATAGGTGATCTTCTTCTACACAATTGTATGTTAGATTTAGGATCTTCATCCAACATCATGACCAAGAAGGTCATGCATCAACTTAATCTTAGAACATCTAGACCATATCAAAATGTTTGTGCCATGGATTCTAGACAAGTTGATGTAGTAGGCATTATTGAAAATCAACCAGTGAGATTGGCCAAGTATCCAAACATTCATGTAACTATGGATATTGTTGTCATAGATGTACTCGATAAGTGGGGGATGTTACTTTCCAGAAAATGGGCTGCTACTTTAGGAGGTTGGATCCAAATGGATTGGATTTATGCCACTGTACCTGCATCAGAAGATTCATTAGTAAAATTGCATAACGAGAAAGAAAATAAAAATCACGTGGAAAACCCCAAGAGACCCTCAAATCAATATGTTTATAATATGATGAACTTGGGAATTATGCAATTAATTCTACCTTTTTAGCTCCTATTCAAGAACAGATTAAAAATGAAAAGGTAGATGAAATTTGGAAAATGAACTTTGATGGTGCTCATTCAAGAGCAAGAAAGGGGGTTGGGATTATCATTACTTCACCAGGAGGCAAATTTTTTAACTTTGCATATAGGATGGAATTTGAAGCAACAAACAATTTAGCAGAGTATGAGGCACTCTTACTTGGGATTGAACTAGCAAAATATATGGGGATACAAATTTTAAGTATTAAAGGCGACTCTGATTTGATAGTTCTACAAATAAAGAACCAATTTGCATGTAAGTGTCAAAGATTGAAAAAATACAGAAATGCAATTTGGGACACCATGGAATTCTTTGATGCGTTAAACATAGAAGCCATTCCTAGAGACCAGAACAACGCATCGGATAAGTTAGCAGTTTCAGCATCAACCCTTCAACCATCTAATGAGATGTTAAATGGTGACTGTACTTTAGAAATCAATTTCAGACCATCGGTACCAGATAACATGGAACATTGGCAGGTTTTTCGAGATGATGAACAAATCTTAAAGTTGATTCATAATATTGATGAATTCTCGAACTTTAATGCCAATTTACAAGAAGAGGGTAAATAGTATCAGGGCGAGGGTGATCAATTCAAAAATCCTGTGCCTCGCGGCCTAGTGGCCTTTGAAAATATTTTTGATAGGCAATATCAAAGGAAGAGCAACATTGATTCAATGAAGCCTGGATTATGTGGAAATAAACATTGGGTCAAATAAAGAACCTAAAATGATAAAAATCGGAAAAGGTACTTCAGAAAAGGAAAGGAATGACTTGATCAATTTAGTTAAAGAGTATAGAGATGTGTTTGCTTTTACTTATGATGAATTAAAAGCATACCGTGAAGATGTATTTCAACACACTATACCTTTAAAGCAAGAGATAAAGGAAGTCAAACCTTTCAGACAAAAATTGAGACATATCAACCCTAAGTTAGTTCCCATTGTTAAAAAATAGCTTGAGAAAATGTTAGCAGCAGGAATAATTGCATCTACAAGACATTCATCCTGGTGCTCTAATTTAGTGGTTGTTAGGAAGAAGAACGGAAGCATAAGGATATGCATCGACTTTAGGAACCTAAATGTAGCTTGTCAGAAGGACAACTATCCGCTTTTGAATATGGAAACCCTTCTCCAAAGGGTCAAGGGTGCTAGCATGATGTCCATGCTAGATGGTTTTTCAGGTTACAACCAGGTGGCTATTCAAAAAGAAGACAAGCATAAGACCACTTTCACAACTCCTTGGGGCACCTTTAAATACTTAAGGATGCCTTTTGGCTTATTGAATGCTGGGGCCACTTTCCAAATGGCTATGGACTATGCATTCAAGGAGTTGATTGGAAAAATCATAGAGATTTATCAGGATGACTTAACCGTTTTCTCCAAAGAAAGATCTAGACATGTAAATCACTTAAAGCAAGTTTTCAAAAGATGTAGAAAATATGGCATTTCTTTAAATCCTGCTAAGTCTGTCCTAGGTATTGAAGAAGGAAAGCTCCTAGGACATATCATCTCCAAGGATGGAGTCAAGGTTGATCCCGAGAGAATAGAGGCGATTAAGAAAATACGTTTGCCTAAAAACGTTAAAGCCCTCCAATATTTTAATGGACACATCAATTTTATTAGAAAATTCATCCCTAACTTGGCTAAGCTAATGAAGCCTATACATAAATTATTGAAAAAAGATGCCAAGTTTATATGGAAGAGTGAGGGAAGGGAGGCTTTCTCATGTATAAAAGATGCAATCACAAAGTCACCTGTCCTAGTCAGCCTAGACTACACCAAAGACTTCATGATATTCTCCTTTGCATCTGAAGATACCATTGCAGGGGTGTTTCTCCATAAGAACCATGAAGGGTTCGAGCAACCTATTGCTTTCATGAGTCGTGCTTTACAAAACTCAAAATTGAAATTCACCACCATGGAAAAGAAGGCTTATGGCTTGGTCAAATCATTGAAACATTTTAGGACCTATATTGGGTATTCTAAAGTCATAGGTTATGTTCCCCATGCTGCAGTAAAAGAAATCTTGTCCCAACAAGATTGCTTAGGAATAAGGGGCACACGGGTGTCAAAGATTCAGGAGTATGACTTAGAGATAAATCCCACCAAGCTCATCAAGGGACAAGGTCTTGCTAAAATGTCAACTCAAAAGAACGAGGAATCCATAGAATGGTTTGTGAAAACAATAGGTCTGAGCCTGTCATGACCTCATCATTACAAAACCTTGACAACCACTGGTATTCGGGCATCATCTATTTCCTTCTCTGCCTTACTTTCCCATATCACCTCAAGGGTCATAAAAGACAGGATTTAAGGTTGAAAATAGCTAGGTATTGTCTCACTCAAGAAGATTTGGGTTGGAGGAACCTAGACATGATAATACTTAGATGTGTCAATGAGCAAGATTCCAAAAGAATCTTGGTTGAATTCCATTCAGGATTTTGTGGAGGCCACTTCGCAGCAAATACAACTGCCCACAAAATCCTTCAAGCAGGTTACTAATGGCCAACCCTTTTCATAGATGTGCATAAGTATGTTAAGTGTTGTCAAGAGTGCCAACTTTTTATTGGGAAGCAGAAATTGGCATCTCTTCCCCTCACGCTAGTAGTGGTCCTTTCCCCCTTTCAACAATGGGGGCTTGAATTCATCGATCATTTCAAGGATAATTCAAGTAACGGATTTAGTTGGATCCTTACAGCTACGGATTATTTTACCAAGTGGGTAGAGGCCATACCCACCAAATCAGCCACTGAGAAAGTTGTTATCGATTTCCTTGAGGATAAAATCATCACAAGATTTGGTATCCCTCTTAAAATAACAACAGATAATGCCAAATCTTTCATTTCCATTGATATCACTTCCTTCTGCTTCAAGTATGGCATTACCCTATCCCATTCATCCAATTATTACCTCCAGGGAAATGGACTTGCTGAGTCCACAAACAAAAAATTAATGAATATCATCTAGAAAACTGTGGGAAACAATAAGAAGGCATGGGATAGCAAGATCAAGTATGCACTTTGGGCTGATAGGATCACCAAGAAGAATGCTACCGGGAAGTCTCCCTTTGAACTGGTATATGGTTTCACAGCTGAGTTTCCCATCAACATGCAAATACCGGTATATCGAATGATTATGGAATATGGTTCAGAAAGAGAGGAGATGGAACAGAGGATAAATCAGATTATTGAGCTAGATGAGAGCAAAAGGGCAACCTTAGATCAGAGTTTGAGACATCATGAGAGTATGAAGAGTAACTTTGATAAGTCAACAAAGTCGGGACCTTTTTAGATTGGGGAGACAGTCCTCATGTGGGATAAAAGAAGAGACAAGCTGGGCAAACATGGGAAATTTGATAGTCTCTAGAAGGGGCCATTTATCATTCACGATTTTGCTGACACAAATTCCTTTTTGCTCAACAACATGGAAGGATAAAGGTTGAACCTACCAATAAATGGACAACATCTGAAGCTATTCTACAACGGTGACACATAAATGTTGATTTATTTGTAACTTCAGAATGTATTTCTCTTGTATATTTTATATTGTCATTATATTTCCGATGGAGAGGTTTCATTCCTCCAATCGGGAAGGTTATCATTGTACTTGAGTGGGTTATTAGACTCCCCTAGTGGGGTCGGCCTTGAGTTAGGGTTTAATGGTTTTTAGACTCTCCTAGGAGAAGTTGGACCAGTTAGGGAAAAAGGCAAGTGAAATAAAGTATAAATAGAGAGTGTGACTCTCTCATTTGTTCATTCATTGACTCACTCACTCATTCACATAAGTGAGAGAGAGACAAGTTCGCACAAGTGGAGGAGGAGGAGCTGCTGAAGTCTATCTTATTGTTTTGGGGTTTTGTACTATTCCTCATTCTATCTTTGAGGAAGTTGTGGGGTTTTCTCCTTTATGGTTTCCCCGGTGAAATGCTTTGTGTCTATTGTCTCTTGTGATTGATTTATTGTGCTTGTTATTCTCTCAGATAAGATCCTAGATCATATTGAATTAAATGTTGAAAAACTAATATGGTATCAGAGCTAACCTGAGAAGAAGACACTGTGCAGGTGCATAAGCTAGGGATTCTTAATTTTTGGGTCTCTTTCCACAGATCATCAAAGGAAGGAGGTTAGGCTGACTCTCCTAAGAAAGGCGCATCTTTCTGTCTAGACATAATTTAATTCCGAGCATTTTCAGTTTTTGGCCTGTCACTACTGTGGGAAATTAGGGCTTTTGACAGAAGTGGAATTTTGGAGTTCTCTTAGCATAGGATTGATCTCCTCAACAAAATAAAAATTTAAAGACCAAGATCGAACTTTTTGGTTGGGTGAATCTCTAGGAAAGTCAAACCCTAATTTGACTTTTGGACCAGAAAACCAGAATTTGACAGAAATTAGAGATCCGAAATTCGCAGGTCACTTTTAAGGGGTAAATTTTTGGAGTTTTCAAAATCTGAGCACACCAACTTGCTCGCCTCAGTCAAATTGCATCTCCTTGTCTAGACATAAGTTTGAAATTCCAAGTTTGGATTTTTAGGGTTTCTTTGTCAAACCCTAGCCAGCTCCAGATCCAGTTTCAGCAAATCAAGTGGTAAGATCTAAATCTTTCATTTCCATTTGATTTTCTCATTAATATGTCTCACCACACCAAGCTTGAGGATAATCTTTAAGGGGATGATAAATTCCAAGCATGGAAGTATAGGATTGGGTTAATCCTAGAAGAAAATGAATTGGACACCTACATAAGTGAAGAGGTTCCAGTCCCAGAGGGAGATGAGGCTAAGGCCTTACATAAGAAGAACTTGGTCAAGGCCAAGAGGATTATTACAGATTTTGTCAAAGACCATCTCATACCTCATGTGTCTTCTCTAAAGACACCCAAGGAGATGTTTGATTCCTTGACCAAGCTATTTAAAGGGAAGAACATGAATTAGAAGATGACTTTGCAGAACCAATTGAAGAATGTCAAGGTACAAAATGCAGAGACCATGCAATCCTACTTCACAAGAGTCTCTCAGATAAAAGAACAACTTGAAGTTGTGGGAGAAGATATAGAGAATGGTGAAATTGTGATGACCACCTTGAATGGTCTCCCTAGGTCATGGGATTCCTTCATTCAAGGAATTTGTGCTAGGAAGAAGCTCATTCCATTCAGTAGGTCGTGGGAGGAATGCTCACAAGAAGAAGCTCGACTTGTGGCTCGAGAAGAGAAGATGGGTAATGAAGACCAAGCTCTCACATCACACTGATGACAAGAGGGTGCACCACCACAGTAAGAAAGAAAAGCACCACCACCAGAATCAGAGGGGTAACTTTAAACCCCAGAGAGACATGTCCACCATTCGATGCTATACATGTGATGAGAGGGGATACTACTCCAGGGATTGTCCCAGGAATAATAAAGGTGGCTCTCACAAGAAGAAGAGCAACAAAAGAAGGCATCATGCTCACATTGTAGAGGATGATGAACCTCCCAGGAAGAGAGCCAGAGAAGAAAGTGAAGATTCTTCAAGCGATGAATAGTATGTTTTGATTTCTTCCTTCACAGGAACTATTACTCATGGAAGCAATGATTGGATTATAGATAGTGGGGCTTCCAAGCATATGACAGGATTCAAGGAATCCTTTATGAACCTATCTGAACATGAATCACCCCACAAAGTGAAACTTGGGGATGACTACCAATATCCTATAAAAGGAAGTGGTGAATCCTCTTATAAGATAGACTCTAGAAGTCTATGAAGATGAAGGATGTCTTGTTTGTACCATGACTAAAGAATAACCTTCTCTCCATATCTGCATTGGATGCAAAAGGTATGAGGGTTGCATTTGCAGGTGGCCAAGTTCTAATGTGGCCAAAGGGAAAGACCATAGATGATGCAGTAGTAATTGGAGAGAAAGAGGGATGCTTATACAAATTGAAGGGCCAACTAGAACAAGCCTTGGTCCATGATTCAATAGAGCCAAGTGAACTTTGGCATAGAAGGCTTGCACATGTGCACTATAGAGCACTATCTCTTGCAAGAAAGGTTGTTGAAGGTCTTCCAGATATCCAGGCAAAGCATGAAGGCGTTTTAAGAGGATGTGCAAAAGGAAAGAACACAAAGAAGACATTTCCAAGTAGCGAAAGCAAGGAAAAATGAATCTTGGAAATCATCCACTCCGATGTATGCGGTCCCATGTCATCCAGTTCTTTGAGTGGGTATGTATATTATGTTTCTTTCATTGATGATTTTTCTAGGAAGACATGGATATATTTCGTGAAGGGAAAAGATGAAGTATTCAGTAAGTTCAAGGAATTCAAAGCCTTAATCAAGAACCACACAGAGAAGAGAATCAAGACTTTTCGGTCTGACAATGGTGGAGAGTTCACATCATAAGACTTCAAGAAATTATGCAAAGATTCAGGGATTAAGAAGGAGTTGACCACTCCATATAATCCACAACAGAATGGAGTTGCAGAAAGGAAGAATATAACATTTATGGAAGTAGCAAGGGAAATGCTTCATGACCAGGATCTTCCTATGCATCTATGGGAAGAAGCTGCTAGGACAGCTGTGTATGTACAAAATCGTACTCCACATAGAGTACTTGACAACAAAACACCGGAAGAAGTTTTCTCCGGCAAGAAACCAGAGGTCAACTATCTCAGAATATTTGGTTGCCCTGTGTACATACACATTCCTAAAGAGAAGAGGACGAAGTAAGATCCTTCAGGAAAGAAGGGTATATTTGTGGGATATAGTGAAAGCTCGAAGGCTTACATGATTTATTTCCCAGTATTCAAGAAGATCGACATCAGTAGAGATGTAACATTCGACAAAGACTCAGGATATCACAGATCCAATAAGATACCAGTTGAAGACATTGAAGAACCAGAAGCACCCAGGAATCGAGATACAACAATGAATGAAGTAAATCCAGAAGAAGACCATGAGATAGAAGATCCACAGGAACCTGTAGATCATCCACGTGAGAAGAATTCTCACTAGAGAAAACCACCATGGGCACGGGAAGCAATTCAAGATGCAGAGAGATATGGTGCTCCAGAAGGAATGCATAGAGAAAGCAAGAGGCCGAGACCATTCTCCAGTTATGTAGCCATGCTATGTGACATCATTGAAAAAGAGCCTTCCAACTATGAGGAAGTAGCTGAGAAGAAAGAATGGAAGGATTCCATGATCGAGGAGTACCAGTCGATCGTGAAGAATGATGTCTGGGATGTGGTCCAGAGACTAGTAGGGAAGTCTGTTGTGACTTCCAAGTGGATCTACAAGATCAAGCATGCTGTAGATGGTAGCATAGATAAATACAAGGCAATATTTGTGGCACGTGGCTTCTCCTAGAAAGAAGGAATAGACTATGAGGAGACATTTGCACTTGTAGCCATATATACTTCCATCATATTAGTACTTGCTCTGGCTGCAGTGATGAAGTGGAAGATACACCAGATGGATGTCAAGACAACATTCTTGAATGGTGTAGTGGAAGAGGAAGTATATGTGGAGCAGCCACTCAGGTTTGAGACACATGACAGAGAGAATCATATGTGCAAACTGAAGAAAGCCTTGTACGGTTTGAAACAAGCACCCAAGACATGGTACTACAGGATTGACAACTTCTTGACTAGTTTGGGATTTACCAAGAGTAAAGCGGATTCCAACCTTTACTACAAGGTTGAGGAAGGCAATCCAGTGATACTCCTACTATATGTAGATGACATGTTTGTGACAGGTGAGGATGGGTTGATTGCTGATACAAAGAGGAAGCTTGCTGTCGAGTTCGAGATGAAGGACTTGGGTATGATGCACTATTTTCTAGGCATGGAGGTGTGGCAGAGTGCAGATGGAATCTTCCTTGGACAAGGGAAGTATGCAGTAGAGATCTTGAAGCGGTTCGGCATGATGGACTGCAAGGCCATGACCACACCTATGGAATCGAACTTGAAGCTATTGTGTGATGCTTCATCAGAGTCGGTTGATGCCACGATGTATGGTCAGATGATTGGGTCATTGATGTACCTGACGAATACGAGACCAGATATTTTCTTTGCTGTGAACACATTGAGCCAGTTCCTGACAGATCCAAGACATGTTCACCTGATTGCTGCAGAGCATATTTTGAGGTACCTAAAGGGTACGGTTGATTATGGGCTCAAGTATGATGCAAATCAGAATATTAACCTGGAGGGTTATATTGATTTAGATTAGGCAGGAAGTGCCATTGATAAGAAGAGCACTTCAGGGTGCTGCTTCAGTATGGGATCGTGTGTGATCTCTTGGTTTAGCAGGAAGCAGTCCTGCATGGCACTGAGTACAGCTGAAGCAGAGTATGTCGCAGCTTGCTCGGCTAGTTGTGAGGCAGAATGGATAAGGAAGCTACTGTCTGATTTATTTGATCTCCAGTTGGATGCTACTTGCATATATTGCGACAACCAGAGTTGTGTGAAGTTGTCGGAGAACCTAGTGTTCCATGACAAGTCGAAGCACATTGAGATCAAGTTCCACTATATTAGGGATATGGTGCAGAGAGGAGCAGTAAAGCTCCAGTATGTTGCGATGGATGAACAGATAGCCGATGTATTGACCAAGCCTCTGGCCATAGTGAAGTTTGAATACTCCAGAGAGAAGCTTGGTGTACTTCAGATCGAGGTTCCTTCCAAGGGGAAGTGATGAGTCCGGAAGACGCAGATGCACATGGGAAATTCTCACATAGTGGTAGGAAAGTCCTCCTATGGTGTAGATGTAAGGGCTGGGCCATTCTCACATGGTGGTAGGAAAGTCCTCCCATGGTGCAGATGTAAGGGCTGGGCAAGGATTTTTTGACATGGTCATAGGTTAGTCCTTCCATGGTCATTGATGTAATTGCCGAGGCTTTTCCGACATGGTCAAAGGAAAGTCCTTCCATGGTCGTTGATGTAATTGCGGAGCTTTTCCGACATGGTCAGAGGAAAGTTCTTCCATGGTCGTTGATGTAATTGCTGAAGCTTTTTCGACATGGTCAGAGGTTAGTCCTTCCATGGTCGTTGATGTAATTGTCGAGGCTTTTCCGACATGGTCAAAGGAAGTCCTTCCATGGTCGTTGATATAATTGCCGAGCTTTTCCGACATGGTCTAAGGTTAGTCCTTCCATGGTCGTTTATGTAATTGTTGAAGCTTTTCCAACATGGTCAGAGGTTAGTCCTTCCATGGTTGTTGATGTAATTGCGAGCCTTTCTCGAATGGTGATAGGAAATTCCTTCCATGCCGGTGAGTGTAAGTGCTGTGTTATGTGCATCTGGGATGTGCTCCGTTGGCGACGAGATGATCTGAAGATGATGAGGTGACAATAGGGTACACAGGTTTTGCAGAGGCATATAATCAGTCCTGGGATGCTCCTTCAGGTTTTGCAGTGGCATATGATAAGTCCTGGGAGATCTTGCGGGTTTTGCAGAGGCAGTGTAATCAATCATGAGATGTACCTACTTGATGGCTTGCTCACAGAGATTATGAAGACCAACATGGAGGCTAGGCCTACATCCAACATGAAAAAGGGATGGCTTTGTACAACTTCCTATTACGAGTAGATTGGAGATTGATGATCGAGATAGCAACAATAGTGACAATAATGATCCAGCTTTGATGATGATCCAGTAATGAAGACTTGTGCTGATGAACTGTGTCAAGAGAATACCTTCCTAGTTAAGAGGGAGTGTTGATGTATTTGTAACTTCAGAATGTATTTCACTTGTATATTTTATATTGTCATTATACTTCCGACGGAGAGGTTTTATTCCTCTGATCGGGAAGGTTATCATTGTACTTGAGTGGGTTATTAGACTCCCCTAGTGGGGTCGGCCCAGAGTTAGGGTTTAATGGGTTATTAGACTCCCCTAGTGGGGTCGGCCCAGAGTTAGGGTTTAATGGGTTATTAGACTCTCCTAGGAGAAGTCGGCCCAGTTAGGGAAAAAGGAAAGTGAAGTAAAGTATAAATAGAGAGTGTGACTCTCTCATTTGTTCATTCATTCACTTACTCACTCATTCGCATAAGTGAGAGAGAGACAAGTTCGCACGAGTGGAGGAGGAGGAGCTGCTGGAGTCTATCTTATTGTTTTGGGGTTTTATACTGTTGCTCATTCTATCTCTGAGGAAGTTGCGGGGTTTTCTCCTTTATGGTTTCCCTGGTGAAATGCTTTATGTCTGTTGTCTCTTGTGATTGATTTGTTGTGCTTGTTATTCTCTCATATAAGATCCTAGATCATATTGAATTAAATGTTGAAAAACTAACAATAAATTCCCATGGGGGAATTTCAGGATTTTCTAAACCCTCTCTTGTTGTACTTATATTTTTTTGCACTATTTTTGTATAATATCTCATGTACAATAGTTGTTTGAAAGGCGTTTTATATTAAATGTTGTATACTAACATTTGTAAATTGTAATTTATATCTTATATGTTGGATTTTATTTGGCATATTTATCATGTATACGTGGGACTGATGCACTTCAGTTTTTGTGTAGGAACTGGAGAGTCTAGGATTCTCAAACACTCTTTTTTATTGAAAATCAAACGAGTGCTCGTCCCGCAGTTGGAGCCAAATGTTACCAACTATTTTGTACAATAGTTGGACTTCTTGTGAGCCACCAGTTTTATGAACATGTTCAGTGTTCATCTTCAGTGTTCAAAAGTTCATAAGACTTTTTGCAGGGCTAATTTTGGCCCCTTTGTAATAATTGCATGTTCAGGCCCCCTTGGGGGAATTGTAATAAGTTGGTCTAAGCATGATTATTTTGTAAAATACTTGGCCTACCTTAGGGTTTTCCATCAAGGGGATACTCTAGAGTGTTTTTCCTTAGGAATTATGCGCTACTCTTCAATGGCGTATGATTCCTGAGTTTTTCACTCACACCTCCAAAGCTGAAGTATTGTCCATGGTGGTCGATCTTAGGGGGGTTATTAAAGTCTATGTGTCTATGTATTTTTAAATGCTAGCCATCTAAATTGATTCGTATGGACATGCACTAGGTCCCCTAGGAGTTTGGTTTTTGTTGGCTGTAAATAACCTTCCAGAGGTTTTCAACATAGACCCAAGTACTTTGCGGTTCAAGGAACCAACAAAACCCCTATTCACTGGCCCTTTCGGAACCAGACTGCTTGCAACCTGAGGTCTCACCCGAGGTGAAGCTGAGGGGGTGGTTGCGGAATCAAGTTTCCACAACCGGGTGATGCAAGGGAGGAAAGACTGATAAGCAGCACAATACCTTGCGGACTGCTGCGGACGACCAACTGCGCGAACCTTCTGTTCCACGTTGGGTACTTCAACGCGTAATTGTGCTTGCGCACTAGCGCCCCTAATGACTACGCGATACAGGATTCTTTTGCGTTACGATAATAAGCTATCAACAACTTACCTCGCAGCAAATCTCAATGACTCAGCGCGTCAACTAGACTACACGTCCCTTCCAGGATGATTAATTCTAACCAATCCTACTTAGCATTCTTTATCCCTTCAACTTGTTCAAGTTCTTATCATTAAGTTGTAGGTGATTGGATAAACATATATTTACTGTGCGCTCCAACGCTGCGCTTAAATTCAATGTTCAACTATGTGACTAATTGGCAGTTCATACATTCCCAAACTCGTAAGTGTTGAATACTTAACATTCCTCCATGCATGTATTACTTAACATATTATTCCCATTCTCTGCGGCGAATACATATAAAATCAATCACATAACAGAAGATTTCAGCATTAAACATTCATACCAAGCAAATGAACAATCATACACACACAATAGTCACATAACACAGAATTTAACGTGGTTCACCCCCCGGATGGAGGATACGTCCACAAGAATGGTTGTTAATATTGCTCTTTATGGGAAGGGTACAACCGTTCTTAGCCTGCGCACTTAGCTGCAGACTCTCTTCTCTCTCAAAATTAGGTCTCTGCGCACTCATCTACAGATCCTTTACAATAGCTTTACAACTCAAAAGATGTTACAATACTCAACAATAGATAATTCTACGAGAGAACTCTCTAACCCTTTCCCATACAATGTGCCCTTATTTATAGATCACGCCCAAGGGTCATGTCTTTACAATCATTAGGCTGAAACCCTAAGGTTTCCAAAACTGGCGTGGCTAACTGCCTCCCTAGTTGTCGCCATCGACAGCCTGCTCCAGCTAGGCCACTCGTGGCTCACACGCTCTTCTGACAGCCGTAGTCCTCAAAACGGTTACAGCTACATCATGGCATGTCCCTTTCCACTCCTTCACCTACCTGTCTCCATCGACGTCGTGGCCTAGCTTCTCAACTGCTTGTTGCCACACGTTCGAACAGGTCGCTTTCCTCTGCTGTCCACCTATTCCTTACCCAAAATAGGTCATATCCTCATCTGACCGTTACCCATGTTGTGAACCAAAAATAGCTCATGCGCTACTATGCGCATCGTCCTACTGCGCGACCGTGCCTTGGCCATTGCCGTTGCGCGACATGCACAATTTCTCAAAATTGTCTGTCGCGTGTCGCCGTGCACAATACGCACTTAACAAAACTGCTTCCTCTTCTTGCCGCAGCACGCAATGCGCAGTTATGAAAGTTTCCTTTTCTTTCTGCCGCAACGCGTGATTTTCCACACTTGTATATTTTTCCAATCCATTTGGGCCCCGCCCAACAACCCCCTAACACTCACCTGTGGCTCGTCTCGAGCCACTTCCACTTGCAGAATCTGGTGCCGCATATTCCATCGTACCGAGCTTTGATGTAAAGCTTTGCAGAGTTCTTGCTAACTCTGCAACTATTTCCTTGGCTTTTCGTTCGAAACCTTGAAGCGTCTCCAGAGTTTCCTGCGAGACCTTCTCCCGAGCCACTTGTTCCTTCATCGTTCCTTCTGCACCCTAAAGTTCTACGAACTTCGCGTCGAATTGCTACATCAGTTCGTGGCCTTCTTGCTCAATAAGCTGCAGCTTGACCGATGTAGCAGCCTCTTTCTCCCTTAGCGTCGCCAACTCTTTTTGTAGGTCCTTGACCTCATTAAATTTCTGCACTTTCTCCCTTTCCGACACATTCCTCAGCTACACGCTTGCAACATCTACCTGCTGCTGCTTCTGTTGTAATTCCGCTCTTACTTGCTGGAGCGCAGGATCCTCACTCAACCCGGTGACTGCTGTAGTTATATGTTCAAGTATGTCTTGGCATTTCGTCACTTCCGCTGAAATGCCATCCATGGTTGCTTTGATGTCCTCAGCTGGAGTTGGGCACTAATCTGGTGGAATGACAGGGTGCCTAGTCTATAGCTCTGCGATTTTTCCTTTATAAGAGGCTTCCATTTGTATTTTCTCAGAGGTAAGGGACTCTACCTTGGCCCCAATTTTCTTTATCGTGTCCTCCATATCATCTTCTTCTTTGCATTCTTCTATGTTTGCGCACACAGCTGAAATGGTTTCCTTAAGCTTTCGGCCCTTTTCCTTGGCTGCGTTCAATTCTTGCTTGTTGTTATCTAATTCCTGCCTTAACTGATTGATGTCTTCAGTTAACTGTGCACACTTATCATATGAGGCGAGGCCTCTCTCATGAATTTCTTCCGCAACTCTGATGTGTAACTCGTTTAGGTCCTCTAGGGGTAGGGCCCCAATGTTCAGGTCGAGGCGCCCAGTCTTTACGGCCTCCTTAACCGCTTCATTTGGGTAAATAAGGTAGCCTGGTTCAAGGTTCAAGACGCACAGATACTTACTTCCAGTAACAGGTGGTCTTCTTTGCGCACTTGGTTCCCCTGACTTCTCGTCAGAACCTGAAACTGGCTGCCCCAATCCCATATGGGCTACCATTGTCTTGACCTCCTCCATAGCGTGGATTATGGTCAGCTGCAGTTGTTCTTGCTTGGCTTATTTCTCAGCGCAAGTCTCTTGCCATACTTCCTGCATTTTTGTTGCGATGATCTCGTAATCATCTAGATGTAGTTGTGGCTAGAGCTCTGGTTTTTCAGCCTTCCTCTTTGTGCGTCGGCTTTGGGATTGCGAGGGGCCTTCAGTGGCCTTTCTTTTGCCCGCCGATTTCGTTGTAAGTTGTCTCTGTGCATCATCCTTCTCTTCCTCAATGGGCATGCCTGTAGGTAGCTCGCCCTTCTTTTCCTTCTTTGTTGTTGTTTCTTCCTTGTCTTCCTGATCTGTGTCTGTGTTTTCTTCATCAGTGTCTTTTACATTGATCTTCTCCCGAAGAGGTTCTACATTCTGCTCGTAGTCTGATGCATCATCGCATGAAGTGGGATCTTTCCATTCTGGCTCCCATCGCTCCATCATTCCCTCGATCGCCTGCTCATCCAGTCGGTAAAATCCTGGATACCATAAGTCGTGCTCTGTTATGTCACCCCTTGGATGAATGAACGATTGGTGCCTTTTCGCGCTAAACCTCATAATGCAAGTGTATGTGTTAGTTAATGGTTTGGAAGTGCGCGGTGTTGCCATAATTGCGTCGCGCAACTGGTAATAGTAAACATAGAAGACTTTAGCCGTTTGCCGCTGCCTAGACGCCTTTGGGATTGCCCATAAATTGGCAAAGCGCGTTCCTCGACCTTGTCCTGCTAAAGTGGCAGCTCCCTAATATCCCTCAGGATCCTTCCAGCCTACAAAGGCTATCAACACTAGCATCCAACTAAAATGGAATGCTGTTCCATCATCTTGGGTATCTTTAACATCTGCTAGGAACTCGTTCAATAAGAACTGGCACCAATTGTAAGCTTTTCCGCGCAATATATTAGCGGCTGCCTTGATTGCGACCACAGGTATTTCAGGTGGTCTACACTTGCGCAACAGCTTGCCTGCAAGCAACTGGGTCGTAAACTTTGTTGCGCGGTCATTGATATTGGTGGTTGGGAACCCCCGTCCCTTCCGTACTACGCCGAACTCTTTTGCTACTTCGGTGCTAAGGGCTCTATCCTGCGCCCTCTTTATGATGAGGTTAGCAGGGTCCTCTCCTCTCTTGTTTAGTCTGGTGATTTGATGGATCATGTCGATACTGATATCAATGCCCTTTCCAACCATAGGAATCCTTCATGCACGCAAGTGAGCAGTGTTAGCACTACCGCGGAAAACTTAGGACTCTTAGTAAAGTGCGGCATTTGCAGTAAATTTAACAAGCCTGATGGCCAGATGGACCTTAGCCATTCTTGAACTTCCATCCTGTTGACTCCGGTCTGTGCGTCCTTGATCCAATTGATATAGGCGTCCGATCTAAATTGTGAGTATGTTTTCGGCGTTACCAACGTATTTTCCAGTAAGTCCTGGTCATCCAACTTGCAACCTGGTACGCCACCCATCAAATTCTCCTCAATCTTCACCCTGGTAGAAATAGTGGGTAGCAGGATTTCGTATTGGAAATTCTTTTCTATGTGGACTGGTGGGGCATCCAGCTTCCTTGGAGGGATTTAGTCGGGCACGGGATAAAACGACAGGTTCTGAGCCAAGGCTGACTGCTGTAATGGCACTTCAGAGCCCCCTTGCTATGAAGCTGGTTCTTTTCCCTTTCTGCTTCCTGCAACCTGCCATGTTGAGCTTCTAGATGCACTTGCTTTCGTCGTCGTCATTGCTGCTGGAATTCCTGCTTGCTCAAATAACCAGGAGATATCGGCCAACTCAACCGGTTCACTCATACAATGCTCTGGTCACGCGGCTCGCAAATAGTTCAAATGCTTCGTGAAAATGGTTAAATGGCCGAGTGAGGTCTATTTATAGCCGTTGTTGGTCTGCTACGTGGCCTTCCGTAGTTGTCGAGGCCCTAAAAGCCATATTCATTGCCAGTTCGTGCGTATTATATTGGCCCTGTCAGTTGGTCCTTCTCATGATGCGAATGTTGTTTCCTTAAATGCCAAAAGGTTGCCTGGCAAGCCAGCTTTTCAACTCCGTCGAATCAGCGTTAATGGCTTAGCCTGCCAGTCGGATTTCGATACAAACTGGTCACTTCGGTCTTTAATGGGTTCCAAAATGTCACATCCGCCCTTAAATTTTAAACTTTCCAAGTGCCGCAAATTTGGTTAATGGCCCATTAACCATGTAATATCCTTGGGAATATTTAACCAAGATATTAACTCAACTTCAGAAATTTTAATAAAATTCACTGGTTAAATTTCTTAATAATTCTTTTAAACCAAGCAGGAGGTCAATGATGGGGATGGAGACTGAATCTGAGTATGGTGGGATGAACTTTCAGTTCTGGAATTTGTATGGGGAAATGTGCAGTAGCAAATAATAACATCAGAGGGAGAGTCCTAAGCACAAAGCACTGGGGCCATTTATGTTTCGGACATCAGCTACCGCTGAAGCCTACTGCAAAGCTTCCTAGGCACACCAACATATGCTTACTATACTGGGTGGGTACAAAAATAAGTTATGACAGTAAAATAAGTTCAATGGACACAATGAGCAACATTCAAAAGGATTTGGGAAGAGTAGGAGTGGTTTGGAAGTTTTAGGCCCTGCCGAGATGACAAAGCTAGTCAAAATGCAATCTTTACAAACAAGGGTTAAATCCTCCAAAATTCTTTAAGTAGGGACTGATATAGCTAATATTATGTGTTATTGACCTTCTACAACTTACAGAAAGTAAATCTGACATTTAGAACAAATTTGACAGTCATTCTTGCAAAACTAGTCAATAAACAATGCTCAATGAGCTAGTCTTCCAATCTGAGTTAATAAATGACTTGATTTAATTAAAAGCTCTGTTCTGAAATATTAATATGCTTTGATATAATGTAATTAACAGCAGCGAGTCGAATTATTACTCACTGAACCAAGTTTGTACTCTTTAATTAGCTCCTCATCAGTACAATGTCTTGTAGACTAGAAAACCCCCTCATAGGGCCATAGAAGAACTATAAGAAGGGATGGAATGATTAAATCTATGATATGAAAGTGTACTTTGGTCTTCAACAGGTCTAAAACAGAGTATGGAGTCGTACTGGGCTTTCTGAGCTTCAATGGGCACATTCACTTAACTGGAACTACACACGTGCGCTCATTAACATATGAAATCTTGGCTCCGGTGAAAATGGTTGTATCTCGGTCATCCGGATACCTTTTTCGATGAGACAAAAAGTGTTTCCTACTGAAAACAACCCTCCGAACGCAATGGAACAGGTCTCACATTCCAGAAATGATTAGAAGTGCTGAACACGAAACCTCCATTTCAACCCTTCAATGTTGTCTCCTCCGAATGTACCCTGTATGATGATGAATCCTTGTAATCTTGTGTTCTTCTTAGTATTGGATTATATGGACCTGCATATTAGATCTCCATGGCTGCAAATCCTGAGAGAATATTAGAGAAGAGAAGTAGAATAGAAGAACGGGGCACATCACCCATTGATTAGCTTGGGCACATCACCAAACCTTGAGAAGCTAAAATGCTTCACTCATAAACTCACATTGACAAAAGTTGTGAAATGGAGTTGGTTGGCTTCTTTTATAAACTTCATGATGACCTGCTGAGCAAGTTGAAGAGCTTGGTGACCTGTGATAATAGGTCACCCATGAGTTGACATACTTTCCTTTATTTTGCCTTACAAGCTTTTCTCCTTTAGAAACTGTGCCCCCCTTTGTCTCCATATGTTTCCTGCTTTGTAAAAGTTGCTTGATTTGTAAACTGGACTCCTTTTTGGAAACTGTGCCCTCCTTTTGCTTTTTCTAGTTGTTTCCATTTTCTTGCTTTTAGAAACTCTTACACATTTCCTTCTTTTGTTCTTTTCCTAAATCCACAAATTGATTTAGCCATATTTCTATTTTCTTGTCTCTAGATCCAATTTGGAAACCTTATCTCCATGAGGGCACTCTTTTGGCCCACTTGCCCAATTATTTTAGGAATATTAAGTAAAGGAATTAATTTAAATTAATAAAATTAATTCCTCCAACAGAACTTAGGCTAAAATTTATTATATAGTTACAGGATTAAATTATCATTTATCTTCCTAGGAAAATAATGTCCCCTTTTACCCATGGTCACTGAATTAGCCCAAAATTGGGGACATGATATTCCTCCCTTCCCAAAATTGCTTGTCCTCAAGCAAAATATCCCAAGAGTCCATCATGCTTTTGCTGCAGTACTCTGATCATAATCATCTCTACAAAGACAAACAATGCCAGGATCCCATTGCTTGTATGACACTCCCATGGATCTGAATACCATCCAACAAAATCCACCAGGAAAAAGAAGGTCTAGATTCCATTGCTTGTGGTGCTTTTTCCAAAGCTCAAATGTCAGCAAGAATAAACTTTCAACCCAAGGAATTCCAGGATCCCATGGATTGTGCAACATTCTTCCAAATAGTGTGGCATTCTGAAGGATGCCAGGATCCCAATACCAAGTTGGAATCTCTCCATTTCTCCTGCTCATGAAATTTTTTATTATGAATTTGTACACTCGAGCCTTGTGTGAATGTGTACTGGAGGTGTCTAGTGCCTGCAAAATATGTCTCTGCTGCTGCTTGCAAATCATAGAAAAATCAACTAAATTAAAAACAATTTCCTTGCAGAAAGACAAGAAACTTTTACATTCCAGATTCTTCTTTTCAGTGATGCCTCTATCCATCCCTTCAATGAATGAATAAGAAATATTTCTTGCTGATTTATATGAGTTATAATCAGCCATCTATTCTACAATAGGATCTATCTCCCATAGGGATACAACATGATCCTCCTGTTGTACATGTGGCATCAACAAGAAAAAATTCTTCACCCAATGTTCATTCCTCATTGATGTGGCTGAATCTAGATCATGTGGGAAAGAACTGTGAAACTTCTTTGTATGTCTGCAAATTTTAGCAACCAAACTTATGGCCTCAACTTCTTCATTATTGGCTGGTCCAAATGGAATCATCTCATCCCTCTTCTCCATGGAACAATGACTCTCTTCAAGCAACAACTTAGGTTCCCTTGGGAAAAGATCAACTGGTTGGTTCTCATCAAACTGTTCTAAACACTCCTCCATGTCTCTCACGGAAGAATGCTCCAAAAGAGAGTAAGTTGTATCAAAATCAACCATGTTCATGTTTCGCTCAAATAAAAAGGTATCATGGTATCTATGGAACTCAACAGGTCCTCCCCTCTTCATCCAATGGCTCAACTCTCTGCCATTGATCCAAGGGTGAAAAACTCCATCAATTGACCCACACATTGAAGGTAAGTGTAGATCTGATGCCTTCTTTTCAAATGTGGCTGCACACACATGCATGGGCTTCCTCAACTGCTGCGGGTTAAGGAACATGCCATCGGCCTCAATTTTTGGATCCTCCTGCTCATCATGTGACACAAATAGGAAGAATCCTTTTACCCATTTTTCATTCCCAATATTTGTGGGTGAATGTGAAGTGGGGAATGAAGGATGGTGAGCCATGCTTCTGAACATTTCATCCACTGAAGTTGTGGATGTATCCTCTCCATTGATGGTTGACCCATCTATGGTGAACTCATATGCCTCTTCTTTGGAAGAGGAACATTCTTCAATGAACCTCTCAGGTTCATTCTGGAAAAAATAATGTGCTTGTTTTTCTGCACATTCTTCAAGCACATACCGAATAGACTGTTGCTCATGATCCACCAATTCATGAAGTTCCTCCCTTGGAACATGAAATAATTCAGCCATGTTATTGTGACTTTGTGAAAGCTGGGAGGTAAAAAGTGAGCCTGGCAACTTCTCATTAAACTGCTCAATCCGATTATCAGATTCTTGACAAGCACCATGAGTACCAATCAGAGAATCTTGGGTGGTTTCCAACATATGAGTGAGCTTGCTAACATCCTTGACATTCCTTATTATAGCATTATAGTACATATTCACAAGCTTTAGCAAGTGATCTCTATCAGAAAGCAACTGAGAGAAATTTCCTCTTAGGCTCCCTACTGCTTCCCAGATGTGCACAAAATATTCAACAAAGGGTTGATCCTCCATTGATGTAGTTCTCCAACAACAGTGAGAGATCAAAGCATTAAGTTCATGGAGATTTTTCAGTGCCTCCTTGATTTTTCCTTCACTCATTTTCAATGGTCCAATTAGGGCAAGAAGTTCTAGCTGGTGAACCTCCTTTTCTGATTTCTGCAATTCAACCTCCCGTGATTCTTGAACCCAACTACTGGAGGACTCAACCAGACCAATCCTCCCACTAGTAGTGGATGCCATATGGGGCTGCAACAAAGGCCTGCAAAAATCAGAATGGTATTCATGCCTCTGTGCACAATTATCCTTCTCAAGAGACATGTTTATGGCATCATGATTTTCCCCTACAATTTCTGATTCACACCCCTCCGAGGCGTGCTTGATTTCTGCTTCCTGATGAAGCTCAAGAGTTGACTGTGAATCTGATTTATGCTCATCCTTTGGATCAGATCCAATAGATGTCTCACCATCATCAATCTGCCCCATATCTTCTGCATTTATCTTGAAATCACCCATGAAGAAATTGGGACTGATTTCACCTTCCACATTGCCAACAATCAAATGTTTGACTGTTGGATCTTCCATTGTGCATTGACCTTCTTCATCCACCCCTTGGAGTAATGGGGCACCAACAAGGTCTTCTTGGTCATTTCTTTCCAAGAAACTTGATGTCTCTCCACATTGTGTGGTGCTCAGATCACAACCTTTGGACTTGCTTCTTGAAGAAAAACCAAACAGTTTCGCAATGCTTGGCCCTACAAGTGGCTTTGATGAAACTTCCTTCTTGATTCCTTTTCCATGAGATTGGGATGGATCCATATGTAGGGCTGCAAATTCATCTTTATTTTTTCCTGCTTCTTCTCCACCCAAAGAACTAGGTGGATCTTGGTTGCCTCCATTAATTTTTCCTGGCTGCATGGACACATCTTTATTCCTCCCTTCTATCTTAGCTCCTAGGGGTAAAGATCTTGCCTTGACTTCTTTGCACACACCATCAACCATATGTGCAATCCTTCTTTTTCTATCACTATTGTAGGAGTCTTTGAACAAACTTTGAATTTCTAAATCAAAATAGTCTCTAAAGGTTAGGAACTTCTGAACCTCCTTCTTCAAGGCAGAGTACTCCATGAAGTACTCATAGGATTTCTTAGGGTTACCTCTTTTGAGTATTCCTTCATAATCCCAATTAGTCATAGGTAGGTAATTTCCTATGCTCTCTTCAAACATTTGTTCATCAAGGAAATCATGTTCAACTTTGTGCAAATAAGAATTTCCAACATGGATTAAAGGCTCCTCTTCATATGGCTCAAAAATAAATTCTTCTTCTTCACTGACTGGTAGAAGCCACATTTTGCCTCTATGAGAAGATCTTCAATATTCCTTCCATCAGTGAGCTTCTTTCTTTCCACAGGGGTGGAGGAAAGTGCTCTGACACCACTGTAATATCCGTGGGAATATTTAACCAAGATATTAACTCAACTTCAGAAATTTTAATAAAATTCACTGGTTAAATTTCTTAATAATTCTTTTAAACCAAGCAGGAGGTCAGTGATGGGGATGGAGACTGAATTTGAGTATGGTGGGATGAAATTTCAGTTCTGGAATTTGTATGGGGAAATGTGCAGCAGCAAATAATAACATTAGAGGGAGAGTCCTAAGCACAAAGCACTGGGGCCATTTATGTTTCGGACATCAGCTATCGCTGAAGCCTACCGCAAAGCTTCCTGGGCACACCAACATATGCTTACTATACTGGGTGGGTACAAAAATAAGTTATGACAGTAAAATAAGTTCAATGGACACAATGAGCAACATTCAAAAGGATTTGGGAAGAGTAGGAGTGGTTTGGAAGTTTTAGGCCCTGCCGAGATGACAGAGTTAGTCAAAATGAAATCTTTACAAACAAGGGTTAAATCCTCCAAAATTATTTAAGTAGGGACTGATATAGCTAATATTATGTGTTATTGACCTCCTACAACTTACAGAAAGTAAATCTGGCATTTAGAACAAATTTGGCAGTCATTCTTGCAAAACTAGTCAATAAACAATGCTCAATGAGCTAATCTTCCAATCTGAGTTAATAAATGAATTGATTTAATTAAATGATCTGTTCTGAAATATTAATATGCTTTGATATAATATAATTAACAGCAGCAAGTCGAATTATTACTCACTGAACCAAGTTTGTACTCTTTAATTAGCTCCTCATCAGTACAATGTCTTGTAGACTAGAAAACCCTCTCATAGGGCCATAGAAGAACTGTAAGAAGGGATGGAATGATTAAATCTCTGATATGAAAGTGTACTTTGGTATTCAATAGGTTTGAAACAGAGTATGGAGTCATACTGGGATTTCTGAGCTTCAATGGGCACATTCACTTAACTGGAACTACACACGTGCGCTCATTAACACATGAAACTTGGCTCCGGTGAAAATGGTTGTATCTCAATCATCCGGACACCTTTTTCGATGAGACAAAAAGTGTTTCCTACTGGAAATGGCCCTCCGAACGCAATGGAACAGGTCTCACATTCCATAAATGATCAGAAGCGCTGAACCCGAAACCTCCATTTCGGCCCTTCAATGTTGTCTCCTCCGAATGTACCCTGTATGATGATGAATCCTTGTAAGCTTGGGTTCTTCTTAGTATTGGATTATATGGAATTGCATATCAGATCTCCATGGCTGCAAATCCTGAGAGAATATTAGAGAAGAGAAGTAGAATAGAAGAACGGGGCACATCACCCATTGATTAGCTTGGGCACATCACCAAACCTTGAGAAGCTAAAATGCTTCACTCATAAACTCACATTGACAAAAGTTGTGAAATGGAGTTGGTTGGCTTCTTTTATAAACTTCATGATGACCTGCTGAGCAATTTGAAGAGCTTGGTGACCTGTGATAATAGGTCACCCATGAGTTGACATACTTTCCTTTATTTTGCCTTACAAGCTTTTCTCCTTTAGAAACTGTGCCCCCCTTTGTCTCCATATGTTTCCTGCTTTGTAAAAGTTGCTTGATTTGTAAACTGGACTCCTTTTTGGAAACTGTGCCCTCCTTTTTCTTTTTCTAGTTGTTTCCATTTTCTTGCTTTTAGAAACTCTTACACCTTTCCTTCTTTTGTTCTTTTCCTAAATCCTCAAATTGATTTAGCCATATTTCTATTTTATTGTCTCTAGATCCAATTTGGAAACCTTATCTCCATGAGGGCACTCTCTTGGCCCACTTGCCCAATTATTTTAGGAATATTAAGTAAAGGAATTAATTTAAATTAATAAAATTAATTCCTCCAACAGAACTTAGGCTAAAATTTATTATATAGTTACAGGATTAAATTATCATTTATCTTCCTAGGAAAATAATATCCCCTTTTACCCATGGTCACTGAATTAGCCCAAAATTGGGGACATGAAAAACCGACCGACAGATGTCATGGTAATGGTTTTCGTCATAATGTGTTGGCAGCCTAACAGGATGTTTGCTTCGGGATGCGCACTTGGTGTCATCTTCTGCGCGATTGTCGTTCCGTCTTCTCTGCACAATCAGTATCTGGACTTGTTCTGCGCAGCTGCTCTCCCCCCCCTTTTTTTTGTGCGCAACTTCAACAGTGTTGCGCGATACACTTTCTTGAATCATACAGAATTCTGTGCAGCCGGACTATCGCGGTAAAGCTTTAGTCTGCTACCATTTATCAAACTTGGCAAGGTATCTCCGGTCAATGTAGCTAACTGGACTATGCCACCATTAGTAACATGCATTACAGTATATGGGCCAAGCCAATGCATCTTAAACCTTCCAGGGAATTTCATGAATTTGCTATCGTACAGGAGGACTAGATCACCTACCCGAAAGCTCTTGTTCTTGATGTGGCGATCATGCCATGCTTTTTCGCGCTTTTTCTGTACTTGTTGGTGGAAGCCTGTGACGAAGCGATCTTCCTCTGGCCCAACCAAGTGTAGGAGCCTTTCTTCGAGTGCTGCGCGATCTGCCATTCCTGTAAACGCTGCTATTCTCAAGCTGGGAACAATGTACTCCATTGGCATTATTTCTTCTTGCCCATAGGCCAACCGAAAAGGTGTATGGCTAGTCAGTTTCTTGCAGGTAGTCATGTATGCCCATAGTACAGATGGAATGCGCAGGTCCCAAATTCAACCTTCCTGGCTTAACCACAGTTTCAAATTCGTACACATGAAATAGTAGTAACCATCTGCATATGCGCCCCCCTAACACTGGCTTATTGACTAGGTATTTCAAGGCAGAATGGTCAGTGAACATGGAAAAATGCACACCAAGCAAGTAGTGCCTGAACTTAGTGCCCGAACTTCTGCAGTGCATATACCATTGCGAGTCCTTCTCTTTCAGTGGTGGTATAGTTCTTCTCAGCGGATGATAAATTTATACTGGAAAAGGAAATGGGATGATCAATACCTCCTTCTCCCGGCTGAGCAAGAACAACGCCTAATGCGACACACAAAGCGTCAACATGGACATGAAATAGTTTTTCCCAGTCCGGAAAAACTAGGATTGGTGCAGTGACCATCTTCTCTTTTAATGTGTCAAATCCTTTATGACAGTCCTCATTCCAAATGAATGGTACATCTTTCTTCAACAGCTTCTCCATGGCTGCGGTTATCTGTGTATACCCTTTTATGAATTTCCTGTAATATCCGGTATGTCCCAATGTGGTGCGCAGCTACTTGACTGAATTTGGTGTAGGCAGGTTTACAGTAACTGCGATCTTCGCAGGGTCAACCATCAAGCCCTGTTTGCACACAATGTGTCCCAACAAGATTCCATAGGGAACACAGAAAACACACTTCTTCAAGTTTAATGAAATTTGATGATGTCTGCACTTTTCCAGCATCATCCTGAGGTTCGCAGCATGGTTCTTTAATAAACCAAAAATGGTCCAATAATCAAAGTAAACCTCTAAAAACTTATGTATAAAATCCTTAAATGTTGCGACGACCACTCTAGAAAATATGGCGGGTGCATTCTTCAGACCGAAGGGCATCACTATGTATTGGAACGACCCCCATTCTGTAGCAAAAGTCGTCTTGTGCCTATCTGCGCAATCAATCCTAATCTGATGGTAACTAGAGAATCCATCAGTAAAAGAATATGCCTCATTCCCTCCAACACTATCTAGCACTTCATCTGTAAAAGGTGTAGGAAATGGGTCATGCATTGAAGCATCATTCAGTTTTCTGAGATCCACACAAATTCTAATCTCGCCCTTTGTTTTCTTATCCTGGATAACCATCGGGCTTATCCATTCAGATTCTTCGACTGGCTCAATGATCCCGACATCGATCATTTTATTGAGTTCTTCCTTAACTCGTTCTTTATAGCACGGATTCAATCTATAAGGTCTTTTCTTTACAGGCTTTGCGCCAGGCTTAAGAGGAATTTTCATCACTCCTAAATCTCCCAGTATACCTTTCATCTCTGTGAATTTAGTCGGGAACAGTTCGCGATACTCCTGTAGTATGCCCGCAACCTCCTCGATTATGTCTTTGTCCCAATAATCTTCGATAGTTGTGAACTTTGGCTCTTCACTAGTGCCAATGTTCACTTTTCTTGTCTTTACAGGTCCACTCATGTATGGGATTTCTAGTCGAGGTCCTTCTACCTCGCGTGCATCCTCTGATTCAGGTATCTTTATGTTTCACGGGTCGTCCTCATCACTGTCTGCCTGAGTTGTAGATTCGTCAGCGAGGTTATAACAATCAAGAGTAGGCTCTAATTGCTCCTCCCATTCCAGGTGTAGATGCGCAGGTATGCTCTCTGCACCAAAGGATTCTTCTAGGGTCATATTTCCATCAGCGCAGTCTGGTCCGAATATTTTTTTCTAAAGAAGCTGCAATGTATCATTGATGCTCGGATGTTCATCTTCGAAACTGAAATTTGTCTGGAAGCTCACAGTCAGGGAAGACCAATCTGTTGTGCCCCTACGTAGTTTCAGGTCTAGGTACCATTTCTTTGGAATCGGTTCTTTCAGTGTATGCACAAACAAATGCACCCATTCTGTTTTTGGTCTTTCCACGCAAGCTTGTGAACAAGTTTTCACGTGATCCCTAAGATCTTCCTGTCCATTATATTTTGCAAAAGGTAATGTAACTTTCTCAGCGAATCTGATTTGCATCTTAATTCTGAAATGATCCCATGTAGTCAATGTTTGCTTGTGTGCAACCCACTATCTGACAGGTGTCTCACGCAATGCTACATCTAATGCTTGTAAGCGGTGATCATCTGCAATTACTGCAGTATAATATCTGATGAAAGAATAAACGTTAGATGAACCATCATATGTGGGGATTGGTCTTACCTGCTTTCCAATCCAGCGTATTGACTTCGTGACCTGTGCGCATCTCCTTGCAGATACTTCATGCATGCGATTTTTCCAATTCTCCAAACCTGCATCCGAGTTTGAAATGCAAGAGTTGTCGCATCTCCAGCTAAGTGTACCATCTGCAGTAGGGTTGATGTAATCTTCCTGGTTCGCGGTCAGTTTGTACAACCGATCCAAATCCTGAGCTTGGGATTCCTCTTGAATCGGCTCACTGTATCTGTCTCCGTTGGTAGGGTCCAGTGGTGCAATCACCTTGAGATGTTTTCCTTCAAAGATCATCTTCCCGGTCTTCAGATTTATGATTGCGAGGTTATCAATAGCCCAATCAATCCCCAATAATGTCGGGAAAGGATGACTATCGTCCACAATCTCAATAACCTCGAAATTGGCGTGATTCTGTACTCCATCAATGTCAACAACCACATTAGCCAACCGTCCAAATGGTATGACTTTTTCCTAATTGGCCATTCTCAATTGGATAGGTGACCATGATAGCTTTGTTCGCCCCATCTGCTGCCATGTATGCTTAGTCAAGACATTGACCTTTGATCCCAGGTCAAGAATGATTTCATCCATTTCGTAATATCCTATTTGCGCATTGAGCCTCATCTCTCTGCATATTCTCTTACGTTTCTTGATATGATAAACTGCGCTATTAGTAGTGTCTTCTCCACTGCGCGGTTCATACTGATCTATAACCTTCTGCAGTTCTGTTATAACATCTGGGTTCTTTAACAATTTCATGTAGCTTCTAAGGAACTGCGCAACAGAGGTGCATGTCTCTACTGCGGTGCTTGTGTTATCATAAGCAGCCAGTATGTCTTCCACATACGGCATTTGACTGCGCAACGGGATCCTCGGCAACCTTGGTGCCGATTCTCTAAGGATATCCCATGCTTCCATAAATGCTCCTTTGTTCTTTGCCAGGTCGAAGGCAAGTGTTTTCTCAGGAGCGTTTCTTATCCACTGTGTCTCAAGGGGTGGTTTCTTAGTTCCAAAATCTCCAGAAGTTAAAGCTTCTGCTCCTCGATCACGCCTTATCGCATCACCGCTGCACGTTACTACATTGATGCTTGGATCTTCAGGTCTCCTTTCTGTTGCAATCCACTGAATGTTTGGAGTCAGTGGGTCTATCCTCCTGTGTTTCTGCATCTCGACCTCTAGTACGGGGCAATCTTAAGTAACATGCTCAAAATATTTACAGTAATTGCACGTAGTGCATGGGTTGGTACAATCCCTAGAAACATGACCTGGTTGGCCACAATTATAGCAAATTACCTGACCACGGCCTCTTCCTTGCGCCGGGCCTCTTCCTCTTCTGCGATATTCACCACCACGGCCTCTATATCCCCCCTGGTCATACTGCGGATTCTCTTACTTTGGCTGGTTGTCTTCTTGGACGCGATATATTCCAGCACCTTGCATCGCTTCCATATCGCGCTTTCTTTCATTCATCAGCTCATATGTGCGACAATTGGATTCATCATGTCCAATTGATTTACAGAAATTACAATACAAGCTCTTAGGTGTTTTTACATATTTCTGTATGAGATAACAGTCTTCTGGTCGGTGTCCTCTGCTTCTGTAGATTTCACACCAGGGTGCCTGGTTCTAATTAATCGGGTTTGGTGCACCGCTGTTAAGATAGTCTTGAAATAAAGGGCAATGTTCCCTGGTGTGGCTTTCTCCCTTACAACTTGTACACCATATGTCGTGCCTTGGTTCATATCTTTGTTCCTTTCCATTCTTCATGCTTTGCAGTTCTAGTGTCAACCTGGTCAACTGGTTCTGGATCTGTGACATCCCAGAACTAGTCTCGCCAATCGGCGAAGCCTCTAGCTTCATCGCGATCTCTAAGGCCTCTACCTGCGATGCAACCTTCTGTTGCATCAATGGTTGTCTGATGTGGGGGTAGCAGGGCAGCAATGAACCATTCTTTATGCTGTTGCGGAGCTATCACAAATGTTACTTGGTCTAGGAGTGTTTTAAACTTCTGGTCAAATTCCCAGACCGTTTCGTTAGGTTTTTGCTTAATCTCTTTCAGCTCTGTGATACATTGGGATTCAGATTTTGGTTTCTTAAACTCTGCTACCATCGCAACCTTTATTTCTGCTAAGGTTCTTGGTTGTGCTTACGAATATTTCATATACCAATGAAGGGCTTTGTCCCTGAAAGTAGTGACGAGTTGCGCTCTCTTCACAGCATCATCCTGAATTTGCTTTACACTCCATATGGATTCACATAGAAACCAATGCTGATCAGGGTCTTCCAGACCCGTTCCTTTGAATATCTTCAGTTTTATGTCGTTATCTGTCATTCTCCTTCCTGGTGGTGTATTGGTGTTCTGATTCTGGGGAGGGTTCTGATTCTGGGGAGGGTTCTAAGTGGAAAAAGTAAAAGGGATATTTGGAATAGTGCTAGGGATACCACTCTGTGTATTATTCTGATATTGGGTGTTCTGGACTGGACTGTTACGAGTCGTATTTACCTGCGCACCCGCGCCTACGGTGCATCCAGTATAAATATTATGCGGGGTGGGTTGCGCGACATTCGCAGCGGGTGGGTTCTGAGATACGGGTGGTGCGGTATCTGCAACCAGCGGGTTCTGTGGTTTAATAGGATGGATGGTGGTTGATGACAGTGCAGTCTAATTATTAAGGTCACACGAGAGTTCTGTATTCACACGAAGTCCAGGTCCTCCCAGATTCTTTTCTTTATTAAACTTATATCTCTTTCCACTTCTTAGGTTATGTGTCTCTTCGTCAGAATCACTATATATGCTATTGACCATGACATATGCAAAAATATTACTGCATTCTTAAAACGCCTTTTTCAGCTAAAAGCATTTTAATGTATAGACTGAGTTTGTTCAGGAACTTACCTCTGAATCCTTCAAAGAAGTATGCTTCGGCTTGACTGTGGGACTTCAGCGTGTTTACAACAAATTCAGTTACAAATCCTTCAAGTATGCTATCAACCCAGAAGTCGACTGCTCGCGTTAGTGGGCTGTCTATTGCTGTGACCTCTGGAGTTTACTCTATAGGTACTCCTCCTTGAAAACAAGTTTTCTTTTCTGCGAGTCGCGAGATCCACTTGTGCAACTCGTTTCCAAACGAAGCCCAGAAAATCTCGTGAATCTCTCTCCACAAGTATCTATTCAACCACTGTACGTCGGTGAGACACAGATGTTTTTTCTCTTTCTTTGCAAAATCTCTTTCAATCTTGTCACACCAATCCCAGATCTCTTTCTTTTCAAGATGCCAATTGTCTGAACCAAATGGGAACTGGTATTCTTCTTCACACATTACTTTCTGACCACACTATCGCATCACTGGTCTTAGCCGGGAAACATAACCATTTGTTGGATGTAAATAACCTTCCAGAGGTTTTCAACATAGACCCAGGTACTTCGCGATTCAAGGAACCAACAAAACCCCTATTCACCGGCCCTTTCGGCAACAGACTGCACGCAGCCTGAGGTCTCACCCGAGGCAAAGCTGAGGGGGTGGTTGCAGAATCAAGTTTCCACAACCGGGTGATGCAAGGGAGGAAAGACTAATAAGCAACCCAATACCTTGCGGACTGCTATTGGCCACCAACTGCGTGAACCTTATGTTCCACGTCGGGTACTTCAGTGTGCAATTGTGCTTGCGCACTAGCGCCCCTAATGACTGCACGATCCAGGATACTTTTGCGTTACGATAATAAGCTATCAACAACTTACCTCGCAGCCAAATCTCAATGACTCGGCATGTCAACTAGACCGTGCATCCCTTCCAGGATGATTAATTCTAACCAATCCTACTTAGCATTCTTTATCCTTCAACTTGTTCAAGTTCTTATCATTAAGTTGTAGGTGATTGGATAAACATATATTTACCGCACGCTCCAATGCTGCGCTTAAATTCAATGTTCAACTATGTGACTAATTGGCAGATTCATACATTCCCAGACTCGTAAGTGTTGAATACTTAACATTCCTCCATGCATGTATTACTTAACATATTATTCCCATTCTCTGCGGCGAATACATATAAAATCAATCACATAACAGAAGATTTTAGCATTAAACCTTCATACCAAGCAAATGAACAATCATACACACACAATAGTCACATAACACAGAATTTAACGTGGTTCACCCCCCGGATGGAGGCTACGTCCACAAGAACGGTTGTTAATATTGCTCTTTATGGGAAGGGTACAACCGTTCTTAGCCTGCACACTCAGCTGCAGACTCTCTTCTCTCTCAAATTAGGTCTCTGCGCACTCAGCTGCAGAGCCTTTACAATAGCTTTACAACTCAAAAGATGTTACAATACTCAACAATAGATAATTCTACGAGAGATCTCTCTAACCCTTTCCCATACAATGTGCCCTTATTTATAGATCACGCCCAAGGGTCGTGTCTTTACAATCATTAGGCCGAAACCCTAAGGTTTCCAAAACTGGCGTGGCTAACTGCCACCCTAGCTGTCGTCGTCGACGGCCTGCTCCACCTACTCTAGCTGGGCCACTCGTGGCCCACACCGCTCTTCTGATAGTCGCAGTCCTCAAAATGGTTTCAACTGCATCATGGCATGTCCCTTTCCACTCCTTCACCTGCCTGTCGCCATCAGCGTCGTGGCCTAGCTTCTCAACTGCTTGTCACCACACGTTCGAACAGGTCGCTTTCCTCTGTCGTCCACTTGTTCCTTACCCAAAATAGGTCATATCCTCGTCTGACCTTTACCCATGTTGTGAACCAAAAATAGCTCATGCGCTACTATGCGCATCGTCCTATTGCGTGACGGTGCCTTGGCCATTGCCGCCGCGCGACATGCGCAATTTCTCAAAATTGTATGTCGCATGTCGCCACGCACAATATGCACTTCACAAAACAGCTTCCTCTTCTTGTCGCAGCGCGCAATGCGCAATTATCAAAATTGCCTTTTCTTTCTATCGCAACGCGCGATTTTCCACACTTGTATATTTTTCCAACCCATTTGGGCCCCGCCCAATAGTCTAAGCATGATTGTTTTGTAAAAGACTTGGCCTACCTTAGGGTTTTCCATCAAGGGGATACTCTAGAGTGTTTTTCCTTAGGAATTATGTGCTACTCTTCAGTGGCGTATAATTCCTGAGTTTTTCACTCACACCTCCAAAGCTGTAGTATTGTCCATGGTGGTCGATCTTAGGGGGGTTATTAAAGTCTATGTGTCTATGTATTTTTTACATGCTAGCCATCTAAATTGAGTCGTATGGACATGCACTACGTCCCCTAGGAGTTTGGTTTCATTCCGGTAAAAATAATTTTTCCAGTAATATTAGACCGTTTTTAATGGTTTAATTGGAAAAATTCAAAATGTAATAAAAGCTTCATCTAGAGGTAGAATTTGGCGTGGGGAGGCTCATTTTGACGCTTAGATCGTCCTCTTTAACCTAGGACCCACTTTTCCTAGGTTTCAGGCGACTAAATTGGCATTTGTGGTATTTTTTCCTAAAGATGCTACAAAACGACACTTAATTACTAAGTGTTCTACGGAATGCACAAATGACAAAAATTAAAAAAGTAAAAAATGAATAAAAAATAATATGAAATGGTGGCATAAGGTTTCAAAGAGGAGGTCGAATACATCTAAGTAATAAAGCGTCATTTTGGATGGCTTTAAAAGTCAAAGTTGGAATATTTTAAATGAGGAGTGCGCCTCCCTCTTCACGTGGGCGGCTTCCCCCATGGTTGCATGTTCGCATAATAGATGGGCGAAGGTTCCAATAGGTGGGCGTGGATTACAAGGGAGAGGGGCGCCCCTCTCATGAGGTGGAAGCCACCTCATCCCTCACGCCAACATCACGCTCCAAGCCTTCCATTCAAGGAGCGAATCACTCCATAATTTCAAGTGTGCGCACTCCTCTCATGTCCTCCATCCCAAGCACCCCGGCTTGCTTGCAATTTCTTATATAACACAGGCTCTTGCTCCTCATTCCACATGGATGCAAGGAACCTCTACTGTAATAGTTGTATAGTGCTTCTTGCCTTTTTTGCAAATATTTTTATTGGAATACATTGAGACTTTGGAGGTCCATATGATGCAAATGTCATGGTTGAGAAAGCTTGTTCCATATTGAGGTGATATTTGTCTATGCTTTACTTCTGCAATTCTTAATTCATGTGATCCAATTCTAGCATAGAATATTACTGTTAATCCATTGAACAAGCATTTGTCGTCTCAATTTGTTTGTTTATATTGTGTATTTGAAGTCAAGGAGTAGCCGAAAGTAGTCAGTTATACTTAGGCTCTTCAAAATTTCTTTTATCATAATATACTAGATTTGATCATGTGGTGTTTGTAGTTGTATTGTGTTGTAGATCACCAAAAGCGAAGAAGGTTGTTAAACTCAACTACATTTTCTTCCTCTTCGCAACCATTTTAAGGACTAATATTCTTTTGTCTTACAACATCCTCCTCATTCTCAAAAGGTTCGAGATTCGGCAGTCACCCTTCTTCCATCTTTCAAATTTTAAAACTCTTTCTCTCCCACTTTTCCTTATTTTTGCAAGCAAGTTAGATCTACAAGTTTTATTTTTTAAATTTGATTTGTCATGCAAAAATAGTAGATCTAAGAAGTGCTTTTAAAAGTTATATTCAAGCTTTAGATCTATTTCCAAATCATCAATATTTGTAGTATTAGTTTCCTATCATTATCAAATATTGTATTGTAATTTTCATGTACTTTTTAGCTAACCAATACCAACCTTAACAAATTCTTTGTTCGCTGATTTCTTGTTTTTTTTACAGAAAAAACGAAGGAAGGAGAGCTAAAACTCAAGGCATAAACACACAAATTTCCCTCTTCTTCATCCCTTTTCTATCCCTTTTCCTTCTTAGGCCTATAAGTCTCTTGAATCTCGCTTTTTTGCAGATCAAGAGTGCTCTCTATGGGAGAGTTATTTTAATTGTAATAAAATATTAATAAAGAGCAAGTGGGATTGTGGCTCCCACACCCTTATTCCCCTATTTGGGGGAAGCCTGTATCTTTTTTCATTTGATTTTTACCCGCACTAGAACACTATCATGTTAAATTAGTTTTATTTGCTAAAAAAGTTTCATTTTTGCAATTTAGCTAGTGTTGCTTATTTAGATTCTTACATTTTTTCCTTTTTCGATAAAGTTGTAAAAAATCATTAAAATCTCTTGAATCTCACCATTTGCAGATCAAGAGTGCTCTTTGTCGGAGAGTTCACTTTGTTTTGTTTTTTGCTAACCCCCTTGCTCTCGTGAGTACGGTCCTAGACCTGGAAGAGATTCTTGGGTAGTTTTAGTTTATTTCAAGTCTTTATTTTGCAATTTTACAAATTCTGTCATTAAAAATCTCTTGAATCTCACCATAAGGCCGATCAAGTGTGCTCTCTATTGGAGAGTCTATTTCAAAACTTTAAAAAATCTCTTGAATCTCGTTCTAAATTGGATCAAGAGTGCTCTCTGTCGGAGAGTCAATTGGAATAAACAATTTGCCCACTCCGTGTATGCTCCACCCATCGCAGGCTAGTCTGAGGATCAGGATATCAAAAGCGGAAGTGTCACATTCTTTAATTTTCACACATTTAATTAATACTCATTAATAAAATCAAGTCCCGCAAAAACCAACAAAAATCCGGCGTTGCCACACTGTGATCGAAAGTGGGGAAATTCTGACTAAGGACGCAGGAACCACTGGGAGGTGATCTCAGAGCACCAGTTAAACTACATCCTTGTTGGTGTAGTGTTGAACATTGCTCTCTAGACTTCGTTCCATTCCACATGTCCTTGTACGGAACCACCTAGATCACATTCCAGACATATTTCATGTACCGCAAGGTATATCGGAAATCCCCTTGTCCCGCAATAAGTCAACCTCACCTCTTAAAATACGTAATAAAATAAACCAAGAAGCATTCGCACAACGATCCTCTCAAGCATTTTGTTAAACAAACAATAAGTCCATTGGCATTGGTCCTTCATTAGCAACAATACATTTTTCTCTTCTATGTTTATCTATCTCAAAATTGTTGCTCACATTGTGATATCATGCTGTGAATGTTATTAAATCATACAAAGTTATTGTCATTTATTTTATATGTTGTGGATGTGCCATTAATCAAATTACAAATCAATTTGGTTTAATTTTGTTACATTTCAAAAAACTCCTAAAAAAAAACTGTTTCCAAATCACTTAAACACAAACTAAAAATCCTTAGCAACCTTTTTCAGTAGGGTCTACCCCCCTTGGCTTCATTAGGAGTTTGCCTAAATGGAGGAGTTTGGATCAGGTGACAACACCTGACTCTTTGCTTTACCCCGAGGCCACACCGAGCAACTTCGAAAGATTTATGTTGCGCTCCCCCCTCCAGGTGTGCATCTCAGCGGCAACACCATTTAAGCATGCTAAAGTAATATAAATCTAAATAATAAACATGAATAAGGTGGATCTACTTCTTAAGCACTGTGCAAAAAAAACCAAAAAACTGAAAGAGCGAGAATATTTTGATGTAGAAGATGGATGAATTCTTTCAAGCCAAAGCTTGATATTTGGTGTTGTTCTTGGAATCCCCTGCAAGCAAAGTGTTAGCTTTGAAAATGGTGCCCAAAGAGGAGAATATACAACCGAGTTCAAATCCCCCTTAAGCTTTGTGATCTATAGCTTATAAGACAAATCTTGCAACAAAAATATTAGATCTCGTGTGTTAGAATGAAAAGAAAAACAAAAGAGCCTAAATACAACCGAATATTGTTGGCTAGTTCTAGATCTTTTGAAATCCAAGAACAAATAAACAAATTGACATCTGCAGATGTTTATTCAGTATCAACTAAGCTAGATCCATCAATAATTGGAAACAATAATAGCATAAACCACAATATTACCTCATGCGATGATCATTCAACACACTTGCATAGGTTAGACCTCCAAAGTCTTCAACATATATTCAAAATAATATCAAGTTGCAAAATGGCAGAGGTTCTATGCATCCAGAGGAAGAGTGAGGAAAGACCTCGCTTTTATAGCCAAATGAGAGAGGGGGAGGTGCACTTCCCAAGAGAGATCCTCTTTGACACTTGGAAAAATGAGTTGATACACTTGGAAAAGGATCGTTGACACATGTGAGAGGATTGGGGAGGTTAATGACACATTTCTTCAAACATTTGACACTTTTCAACCTCCACTTGACACCTCTCCAACCATAAATTCGCCCCCCTTTAGATGAGATCCAATATTCAATCAAATCGGTGAAGAGATGCTCCAAAATTGCCTTGGATTTGATTTCCAATCATCGAGGATATGAATCCGACAAAATTCCCTAATCAGTGGGATCTCAATTTTGACTTTATTATGTCTTATTTGGCCATTTATTTCGTATTTTTGGCTTTTTTCGAGTAAATATTAATTTTAGAGATAAATACTCACTCGAAACTTAGGAAAAGTGGGTTTATGGGTTAAATGGGTACTCTGGCTTAGAAAATGAAAATCCACTTGTCAAATTTAACACACAAACCATACTTTTATTACGTTTTCAATTTTTTCATTTAAACTATTTAAAAATAGTCTAATTTTACGGAAAAAAAAAAAAAAAAAAAAAAAAAAAAAAAAAAAAAAAAAAAAAAAAAAAAAAAAATATATATATATATATATATATATATATATATTTTTCTCAGAAATTAAAAAAAATCCTAGGGGACCTAACACATGTCCATATGACTCAATATTGATGGCTAGCATGTAAAAATACAAAGACACTTAGGCTTTAATAACCTCGCAAGTTTCGACCACCATGGTAAATACTTTAGCTTTTGAGGTGTGAGTGGAAAACTTGGGCATTATAAGCCATTGAAGTGCAACGCATAATTCCTAAGGAAAAAACACTCTAGAGTATCCCCTTAATATCTAAACCTAAGGTAGGCCAAGACTGTTACAAAAATACCATTCTTAGACTAACTTATTACAATTCCCCATGGGGGTATGGACATGCAATTTTACAAATGGGCCAAAAAATGGCCTGATGAACTTCTGAACTCTGGAAATTAACAAGGTAAGTTGTTCAAGTCTTGTGAGGTTCACAAGAAGTCCTACTAAGTGCAACTTAGTGGACAACAGTACCCTCCATCAAGGATAAATTACTTGCCTTCGGGTTGGTGACTGTGAGTTAGGTATCCAAAGTATAAGACAAGTCAATGTTTACATAACTTCATTGCTATGTTGAGTGTGAATAATTGGAAGGCTTAAACATAACCCTTGCAACTTCTCAAATAGTGTTCGGGTACACAGGGTATTACCAAAGGACCGAACACCAAGAGCAACCACTTCACACAAACAGATCACAGATCAACACACCGATGTTTTGACGTGGTTTAAACCCTCTTGAGGGAAACACTCCACGGTCCCGGCCAAATAGCTTCTACGGGACAATTTATTATGCAAAGAAAGAAAGTTACAAATGAGCTTCTCATAATCGATCAACTAAACAATGACCCTCCATGCTCTTTAAATAGAGATCATGGACCAAGCGGGTGTTAAGCCACGGATCAAGGTTAGGTTTGATCTAAGAAAAGTTGAGCCATCGGATCACTCTATGTCAGGAACATATTGTGACCGTCGGATTAAGTATTTACAAATGCATACTAAAGAAACACACTATCCCTAACGGATATATTACACAAGTTGATCTTAACTAACTCCTAAGTGTCTAAATATCCTAACATCCCCCCTTAAGAACAACTTGGGATAGGATTGAAGGATTTACAAAAGTGACACTATTAGGAGAAGGAAGGAGGCATTAGAGCATATCCCCCCTTAATGACAAGTTCCTGAACTCCTAACATAGATCGAAGTTTAGAAAAATTCGCTTTTGTAAGAGACTTGGTGAAGATGTCTGCAACTTGATCATCTGTAGGGAAAAAGAGCACTTCAAGAACACGATCATGAATAAGATTTATGATGAAGTGCATATGTAGCTCAATGTGTTTGCTGCGTTGATGTAGAACTGGATCTTTGGCAAGCTTGATGGAACTTTGATTGTCGCACCAAAGTGGAGTAGGCTGCTGCTGCTCGAATCCAAACTCTGAAAGGATCTGTCGAAGCCATAAAGCTTCCTGACTGGAATTAACTGCTGCTCGATATTCTGCCTCTGCTGAAGAAAGAGCAAGAGCTTGTTGTTTCTTACAAGCCCAAGTAATAGGTCCAGATCCCAGACTGAAAACATAACCTGCAGTAGACTTTCGATCATCAGGATCGCCGGCCCAATCTGAATCAGTGAAACCAACCAACAAAGGTTTCCTCCCTGTACTGTAATGAATCCCAAACTGAACTGTACCTCGAATATATCGAAGTATTCTTTTAGCTGCTTTCCAGTGACTTTCATGAGGTGTCTGCATATAACGGGCAACATGACCAATAGCAAAGGAAAGGTCAGGACGGGAATGAGTCAAGTATAAGAGACTACCAACAAGCTGACGATACAAGGTGGCATCGACTTCAGGTGAAGTACAAGTGGCAGAAAGTTTGACTCTAGACTGGAAGGGAGAAGGGGCTGGTGTACAATCTTCCATGTGAAAGCGACGAAGAAGGTCACAAGCATACTTAGACTGAGAAAGAAAGATTCATTCTTTGGTTTGCAGGACTTGGAGACCAAGAAAATAATGCAAATGTCCTAAGTCTGACATTTCAAAATTTTGTTTAAGACTGGATTTCACATGGGTTATAAGCTTAGGGTCACTACCAGTAAGAAGAAGGTCATCAACATATAGAACAAGTATGATGAGATGGTTTCCTACTTTCTTGGTATAGACATTGGGGTCAGAATGGCATCTAGAAAAACCAGTGTCAAGGAAAAAGTTATCCATTTTGGCATACCAAGCTCTAGGAGCTTGCTTAAGGCCATATAAGGATTTCTTAAGGCGGCAGACAAGGCTAGAGTTATTCTGAACATAGCCAGGACGTTGTTCCATGTAAATTTCCTCCTGTAAATCACCATGTAAGAAGGCAGACTTGACATCCATTTGATGGACTTCCCAGTTGTGTAAGGCTGCAAGGAAAAGAACAAGGCGGATGGAGTTCATTTTTGCGACGGGAGCAAAGGTTTCATTGTAGTCAATCCCTTCAACTTGGGAAAAACCTTTGGCAACTAACCTTGCCTTAAGTCTTTCAACACTTCCATCTGATGCATACTTAGTTCTGTAGACCCATTTATATCTGACAAGTTTTCTTCCTTTTGGAAGAGGTACAAGATCCCAAGTATCGTTCGCCATTAAGGAACGATATTCTTCATCCATGGTTGCATCCCAATCTGGATTCCCTGAAGCTTCTGCAAAAGTTTCTGGATCATGATTCTCGAAAACTTGAGCCAAAAGAGAAGAGGCTTGCTAAAACTGAGAACGTATTCGACGTTGATCTCGAGGATCACCGACAAGATCACCAACTGCTTCACATGTTGAACGGACCCATCGAGGAAGCACTTGTGCTGGTGCAACTGGAGGAACATGAGCAGGCGGAGGTGGATTTTCATCCTCACTGTCATCATCAGAAACTGGAGTTGGAAACCTGTCAAGGAAGTTGGAAGAAGAAGAAGAAGGAACAAACGCCGAATCAGGCTTGCAGGCCAAAGATGGCACAATCACCGAGTTAGGCTCGCAAGCCAAGAGATTTTCATCAGATTTAACATCTCTTCTAATGATTATATCATGAGAATGTGGTTGAACAAGTCTATAACCTTTTACATCTTCAGAATATCCAACAAATATGCACTTTTCACTTTTAAGCTGCAATGCTTTTCGGTTTTCATCCGGAATGTGAGCCCATGCTTCACTACCAAACACACGGAAGTGACTTACATCAGGTTTAGTTTTACTCCATGCTTCTTCCGGTCTTATACCTTGTAATGCTTTAGTGGGGGTGCGATTAACTATGTAATTTGCACAATTAATGGCTTCAGCCCAAAATTGAAGACTTAGTCCCTTAGATTGGATCATACAATTAGCCATTTCTTTTAAAGTGTCGTTGTTCCGCTCAGCTACACCATTTTGTTGTGGTGTATATGGAACAGTGTGCTGTTGTTGGATGCCTTGTTCAGTGCAGAAAGTAGTGAACTTATTGTTAACATATTCTCCTCCATTGTCAGATCTTAACTTAATAATTTGATGACCATATTATTTTTCCACAAGGGCCTTGTAGGCCAAGAACATGTTAAATACTTCGCTCTTAAGTTTTAGGAAATAAACCCAAGTGCGTCTGGTGTAATCATCAATGAAAGTTAAGAAATGTTTGAAACCAAAAAAGGAAGCAGATGGAAGAGGACCACACAAGTCACTATGCACAAGCTCCAAGGGAACCGAGGCGTGCCAAGAGGCACGTTTGTCAAAACTGTCTCGATGATGTTTTCCGAGTACACAACCGGAGCAAACACTATCCCTGCAAGATACCATCGGAAGACCTGTCACCATATTTTCTTTACATAGTTGTTGCAATGAGCGATAATTTAAGTGACCAAATCACTCATGCCAAAGTTTGCTCAAGTTATCACTATGAGCAACAAAAATTGAAGGGAAAGGTGATGACCCAAAGTTGTTAAACTTGTACAACCTGGTAATATCATCAACAATTCTGGTAGCTAGGACCTGTTGAGGATCTTTAAAATCCTTGATTACAACTTGGTGAGGTGTAAAGGTCACAGTTTTACCTTCACCAGAATGAGTGATCTGATAGACTGATAACAAATTGCAGGAAATTCTTGGAACACATAGTACATCACTAAAATGACCATTATCTACTGGAACTGTTCCAGCTCCTATAACACTTAGAGATCTATCATCACCAACAAATATTTGTTTGGTGTTACATTCATGCATAGTAGAAAAGATGGCTTGATCCTTAGCCATATGATAAGATGCTCCAGAATCAATGAGCCATTCATTTGAAGGAGAAGAAGAAGATGCATTATAAGAATAACCAGAAGCACAAAGTGCATGTCCATGAGAGGCAGATTCTAAAGACGAATCTAAGCTGATGTGGTGCTTCTTCATTGCTACTTCCAAGGCTGCCATATTCTTGAAACACTTAGATTCATCATGATTATCTTTCCCGCAATAGTTGCAATGACGCTCAGTCTTCTTGCCTTTTGGCTTGGATCCTTTGTCATTTTTTAAAGAAGGGGCTGACTGACAGGGTTTGGGACCCTTGTTTGACTTATTATTGCAAAAATTTTGTTTCTTGGGAGGCTTGGACTTTTCTTTCTGTTGGGACAATAAGGCTTTCCTAGATGTATCTGCATTGTTGATTATTCCAAGATGAATGAGTTTATCTTGTTCTCTAATCAAAGAATCACAAAAGGATTCAAGACTAGGCTCTTGATAGCTAGCTGCATTCAAGGATGCTTTCATGGAGTAAAATGTAGATACAAAAACAGAATATGCAGGTCCAAGTTTGGAAAGAATATGATAAATGCATTGTTTGTTTTCCCTCTCAATCTTACATTCTGTACATAAGAGTTTAAGAGTTTTGTACTTAGATAAATAATCTTGAATGCATGAAAAGTCACTTGGATTTAAAGAAATCAACTCATTTTTGAGTTGGTGACCTCGAATTTCATTGTGTTTACCAAACACAGATTCCAACTTTTCTCAAGCAGCATTAGGTTCATCAATTCCAGATATGTGGAATCGCAAATCAATAGAGATTGACATCCCAATCAATCCACGAGCTTCATCACATCTATTTTCCCATTTTATTTTCTTCTCAGCATCAGTGGGTTCTGTTTCTTTCCCTAAGGTAATTCTGAAAAGTCCCCGACTTCGTAGAACATCCTCCATACGAGATTTCCATGAGAAATAGTTGGAACTGTTAAGTAGAATATCACAAGGGGCATCCATATTTGTAAATTAATGGTTGTAAAATCAGAAACCAATAGTCTAGATGTGAAGAGCTCGAAAAAATAGGCGGTTTAAAAAAAAACGGCACTGAAAACTGACTCTGTATGATGAAGTTATGCTTGAACAAAGAAACTGTTGAAGATGTCCCCAATAGTGACGTGGCAGCTAGAGAATGTCCAGCAAAAAAAAGAACCCCCCTTTTCTCAAGATGAACCTTTTGACAATCACTTTACAAGAAAGTTGCTTTGAGTGAACCACTTTTGTAAAATAAGTGATTTCACTTTTACAATGATATTACTTTTAAATAGTGCAACAATAAAAAAAACTTAAATGACTCACTTGTATTTTTATTTTTTATTATTTAAGTGAGATGCACTTTTACAATAAAATAATTTGAAAATAGAAATTGCATGTACTTTTTTTTTTAAAAGTATCTTCCTAAGAATTGAACTCAAGACCTATTAAGGAATAAAGCAACTTTGAACCAAGTGACCTAGATTAAAAGGTATGTAAAATATGGGAATGAGGAAGGGTTTTTTTTTTTAATTTTTTTTTACTCTTCTTGCTTGGTTTGCATGCTTTCCCTTTTTCCTGCAAAACACAGCACAAATCGAAACAAAAAAACTTTTCCACACTTGTGGAGTTAGATTTTGTTAGCTTTCCCGGAAAGTCTACGTTTTCTCTCTGTTTCTGATTTGCCGAGATCGTGCAAGGTGCACGGCAAAGAGCATACGCAGCCGAGAAAAACCATTTCCCTTTCTGTTTCTGATTTGTCGAGATCGCTCAAGGTGCACGGCAAAGAGCATACGCAGACGGGAAAGCAAAAATCCGAACCCAAAAAAATCTAACAGTAAAAAATGATGAAATATGAGATTTTTTCCTTTAAAAAAAAAGAAAATAAAAAAATGCGTCACTGTAACATTATACCTTCAGATCTGATGAAATACGCGTTTCTGGAGCAACCGGGAACCATTTTCGATCAAACGAAAACTATTTCCCAATGGAAACGACGCTACAGACGCAATGGAACACCTCCCACAGCCCAGAAATGTACAGAAATACCAGAACTAGAAACCCTTTCGAGTTTCGGCAACAACAGTTCAAGATCTAGATCATAACCTGAAGTGGCACTTCATAAAAGCTCTGATACCATGTTTGGGTACACAGGGTACTACCAAAGGACCGAACACCAAGAGATACCACTTCACACAAACAGATCACAGATCAACACACCGATGTTTTGACGTGGTTTAAACCCTCTTGAGGGAAACACTCCAAGGCCCCGGCCAAATAGCTTCTACGGGACAATTTATTATGCAAAGAAAGAAAGTTACAAATGAGCTTCTCATAATCAATCAACTAAACAATGACCCTCCATGCTCTTTAAATAGAGATCATGGACCAATCGGGTGTTAAGCCACGGATCAAGGTTAGGTTTGATCTAAGAGAAGTTGAGCCGTTAGATCACTCTATGTCAGGAACATATCGTGACCGTCAGATTAAGTATTTACAAATGCATATTAATGCATACTATAGAAACACACTATCCCTAATGGATATATTACACAAGTTGATCTTAACTAACTCCTAAGTGTCTAAATATCCTAACAGATAGTTCTCTAACATGCATGGAGGATAATAAGAGGGTTAGTTTTATTATGTTTCTTCCACAAGCTTGTCTTTTGGTTTATGTTAATCTTATGATATATCTGTGTGAATTATTGTTATCTCATTCTAGAACCATTGACCTACATCTCTAAACTCTATATCTGTGTGAATTATTATTATCTTATTCTAAAACCATTTAGTGCACTAAACTCTATTCTTTTTGGATAATGTGATGGAAAATCTATCATTGGGAGATGGTAGGCTCCTCCATATTAACTATGGTGACTGGGATATCCATTGTTTGTTGCAAGTTGATATTATTGGTGAGATTTAATTCAACATAGATTTAGGTATGAGACAACTAAGGTTTCATAACATATGCCTTCATAGCGATCTTGGATTATGTGTTAAGGCATTCTAGGAGTAGTTTTGTATTGCTTGAGTCACTAGCGAGCAAGGAGGATATCCGGTTATGGGAGTGATGCATGCTTCTTATTATCGAATTATCGCGTTCAGGACATTTCTAAAAAATGAATAAATTTTGTTCGGTTTCTAATGACCGCTTCAGAATATCCTTCATGAGTTGCATGCCCAAGGTGTTCGTGTTAAAAGATGGGTCTTGTAGCTAGCTTTTATATAATAGTGTGCATTATTCAGAGTTGATGCGACCCTATCCACGTCTGAATTCATACTACTAATGAATTTCTAATCCTTTGTCAAAATCGATAGTCATAAATGTGAGCCTGGTAGTTGACAATTTAAGAATATTGGTTACATTTGCCTCTGTTTGTGGTACTTGATCATATTATGAACATAAATGGGATTTGAGATATTCAAAGCTTTCCCACCCTATTAACCCTTCTAATATCTCCATCTGTTAAATCCCAGTTGTGCCTACACTACATGAGGTTTAATATCAGTAAGATTCCATCAGGCTGGTCACATTGTTTGTTAATCCAGGCATGCACATTGATTACGAGGGCCACGTGACATGGATTAATCATGCTTGTTGGGTTTGTAAAAGTAGCAAGTCCTAATGAGACTGCTTATTTGTTTTATGTATTTTCAAGCACATCTATGATTACCATTTTTGTATTTGGAAGGTACAAGTTTAATGTCAAAACATCGAGCAGCCAATGAGGAGGGTGGTCAAGGTTTTGATTGGTGGAAGAATGTTGAGTTAAGAATGCAAGGCGCTGAATTGCATGCAAATAATGTTTGTAATGGATTAAGGTGCAGCCAATCAAAAGTAGAGATCTGATCCAACATATTACAGGTGAATATCGATAAGAATGATGATTGAAAAAATGCCAAGAACCTGCAGTCAAAACAACCAAATTATGTGGTGAAATCAAGAGCCAAAGTCTGTTGTCCTATGTTCCTTTGTCAGCAAGGGAAGCCTCCAAAAATTGCATTAACAAATCCAAAAGCAACAATATGATGAAAGTACACATGTTAGGGTGCATGAATCACTTCATAGTACACGTGTGAGGGTGCATGCATCACTATTGAAGAGGCTAAGAAGAGGGGCACAATGAAAAGGAGGTGAAGGGCACACTTAAGGAATGTGAAGATCGTGAGTTAGGGGAGGAACTAACCCATCTGTGGAGAGGTGTGTTCACACATGAAAAGGTTACTTCAATTAACTGGTGGGTGCATGCATCGATCAAAGGTATTGTTTTCTGTAAGTCAACAGGAAGGGTGCATATCAGTTCAGCTATCAGTTAAAAGGCCACTTCATTAGCAGTTTGCATGCATGGTTTAGTTAAGCAAAAGAAAGCAAAATAAGACTTAAGTTCTATTTTGAGAACAAGGGCATTGTTATTCGATAAATTCCACTTAGTGGATCCTGAGTGAACGGTCGAAGACTTGAACAATCAAATTGTTCATCATCAGTGTTCTGTGATCCATTAGGCCAATTTTTGGCCCTTTTTTCAAAAACATTGCATGTCCATACCCCCATGGCGAATTGTAATAAGTTCGTCTAAGCATGGTATTTTTGTAACATGCTTGGCTTACCCTAGGTTTATCTATCAAAGGGATACTCTAGAGTGTTTTTTCCTTAGGAATTATGCGTTGCGCTTCAGTGACGTATAATTCCTGAGTTTTTCACTCACACCTCCAAAGCTGGGATATTTTACTTAGCGGTCAAACCTTGGGAGGTTATTAAATCCTAAGTGTCTATGTATTTTTACATGCTAGTCATCAATAATAAGTCGGATGGACATGCAATAGGCCCCCTAGGAGTTTGAGTCAATTTCGACATTTTTTTTTTCTCGTAAAATTAGACCTTTTTTAATGGTTTAATTGGAAAATTTCAAATTGTAATAAAAGTGTGGTCTGGAGGCATATTTTGGTGTGGGGATGCTCATTTTCACACTCAGAGCATCATCTTTACCCTATAACACAATTTTCCTATGTTTTGGGTGATTACGTCGTCTCTTGGAGCATTTTTCTTTAAAGATGCGACAAAATGGCAAATAAATGCTAAAAAGACACAAAATGACACAAAAAGACAAGTTGAAAAAAGTCAAAGTAACATGTTTAAACATGTTGCGGTGATGTGGCAATCTTGTCTCCCATAGTGGGAAACCTCATCACATGAGAAAAGCATGTTATTGGTTTGAGTTTTGGAGGGTAGCGAATGTATCTCCATGAAAGAGTGCGTCATTCCTCTTGAAGCTCACGTGTGGATTCTTGATTGATTGACTTGGGAGAGGTGGCGTTCTCTTCCTTATTCAAAGGCGAGTTATTTATGATTTTAGCATGTGGTTGGGTAATCAAATCGTGAATATAGTGATTTGAGCTTTTAAGAGGATGCACCCTCTCCCTCAAGGTTGGCACGTAGCATATGTGGCAGCTCTTTCATAGTGGATGGAGAAACCAATGAAGGGATGCGCTTACCTTTTGAAAGGTGGCGCATCCTTCTTGGATGTGGATCCCCATTGTATCAATCACATGGATCTAGTTTGGATCCAATCCCTCATTCAAAGGAATTCGTCCCTCCCTCAATAACTCGCCCCCCTTCTCCCTTTGGCTATATAAAGCGAGACCCATTATCATTGTTGAGGTGTGGAAAATGGTGGAACCTCTGCTCTCATGTACAATTTCAGTGTTGAATATTTTGATGAATAAAAGGATTTGGAGGTTTATTACGGTGTCTTTGGCTCAAGTTTGATGATCATTGTCTTATGTGTTTTTTGAGGTAACTATAGAGTTTCTTTTGCATTTGCTTTACTTGTCAGTTATTAGCCTTGGAAGGATTAGTATTAATCGATAGGGGTGAGTAAAGAAGTTTCTTTTCTCATTTAAAATACTTATGTTTAAGATAGGAAATTTGCATGCTTAATAGTTTTTATGTATGCTCTTGTCATCTTCGATTTGAGTTTTACTAATGGATTTGACAAGTTGTTTGGAAAGTGTAAGGGTTTATTTTACACATGCTTCAATTTGGTTTGATGGAGGAACTAGTTTGATTGCTCCATTCTCTGAATTCTTTGTGAAGAGGATATAGTCTCTCTCAACGCCACAAGAACAACTCCATTTCCCAAGTTCAAAAGGGTTTTGGCTTTCTACTTTCTCTCCCTTCTTTAAATTACATTTATTTTCTGGTTACTGTTCTTTACATGCTTAATATTAATTAGTTTCTTTCAAGAAGATCATAAGATGATTTCTTTTAAGTATGTTTTCATAAGCTAGATCTGGTTATTCAAGCCGTAATTTTGTAGATCTAGTCCCTTTCAAGTACTTAGTTTATTGCAATTTTTTTTAATCTTTCAAGTACTTGAAAAATTTTGTGCTTCTAATAACATATTAGGTGAAAAGTTGGTGGTTGTTTTTTCACTTTTTATTAACAGGTAGGAGGAAGTCTTGCCGAAAATTTTGAAGTTCTGGGATATCCGAGACCCTAGGAGCACTTTCCATGCCTTGAAGTTAAATTCTTGTGAAAACTTGTAACCTTTTGGATCCATATCTATAACGACCAAAGGAATTCACCTTGAAATTGTAAAATAAGTAATAAAGGGAAGAGGGCTACTTCAGTTCACACACCTAATCCCCCCTGGGGGGATCTCACGGGCTCAATTTTATGGTTTGCAACTTTTGTTCTAATTTTTCTTTATTTTATTTTATTTTCACATGCACACAATCCGCCCCAATCGGGTTGTATAGTTAGTTTTATTGTTTACTGCTACAATATTTCTTACAATCGTGTACTTTACAATTAACGAACATCAAAAACTAAATCTGGTTGTGCATTCCCGAAGTACCGAAAGGGAAAAGAGATTCTCAGCCGTCAATAATTTTGTTGTTACAATTTTTGTACATTATTAACAATAAAATCCAAGGCAGTGTATTCCCAAAGTAAACTGAAAGGGTTTAACCCCGGTAGGTAAAAAGAGATTCTCAGCCACATAATAAAACTTTATTTTTGCTTAATAAAATCTACCAAGGCTTAAAGTTCCAAGTATGCTCTTGGTCGCTGCAGCTCAGTTAGATCAATTGGTCAATCAGAAAGGGACTTGAGTGACTAGTTTAATAGGGAAATCCAACAAAAACTTGAGCTCTAGAACTTGGGAAGTTGCGTGGAACTAACTACAGAGTTAGCGGGCTACTTTAAGCAGGTTATGCCTCGCCCAATTGGACCCTTGGTTTAGTTTTCACTATGCTCAGTTCGAAGGATCAAGTTGGAATTGGGGCAAACCACGAACTAACCCGTTCCTTAATTCACGCATCTAATAAAATCAATTAAAACTTACCAACAAGACTTGCAACACTTTCACAACACAACAACAATCCAACTTATGTGACTCCATTTTGGCATTGGTACAATCTGCAACAATCACACATTTTTTAATTAAGTCACGTTTTAGATGGATGTATTAATTTCATGTCGTTGATCTAAATACTACTTGCAATTTCTAGTTCAGAGTTAAATTGTCTTCAAACTCCTAGAATCATTTTTTTCTTTAACTTAGCTTAAAGGCCGTAGTTTATTTTCATAGGGACCACCCCCCTTGGCTTCGCTAGGATTTGGCCTAGACAGGGGAGTTGAGTGTCGAGTGACAGTATCTCGAATCTTTGCTTGCCCCCAAGGACGCACCCAGTGGCTTGAAGATTTCTACCACGCTAATCTCCTTTTCCCCCGAGGTGCGTATCTGGCGGCAACATGCACTTGCATGCAAACCTATATTTGTAACACCAGTTAGTCTAATTGAAGGAGGTGTGCACTCACTTGCATGCGGTTAGTCTAAGTGAAGGAGGGGTGCACTCACTTGCATGCGGTTAGTCTAAGTGAAGTAGGGGCACATCTACTAAAGTGGTAGTTAAGGAGGGGTGCACTCACTTAAGAGAAAAAAAAAGTACTACATGAGGATCAAATGTGCATGGTTTGAGGCTTGCAGGTCACTTGACGTGAACATGAACAGAGCGCGCCTAACACATATACAAAGAGGAGTCTTACACTAGACTACTACAACAATTAGAGGTCGACTTACATGAGGCCTCTCTTAGAGTTATTTCTATGTAGAGTTTGAGCAAGAGAGAGAGGACACATTCATTTTTGGGAGCACTATTGGCTGTAGAGGAACCCTCTTTAGTTCGTCATCCACCATTCTCTAAACTCCACTGTCATTTGCTGGCAAGGAGATCATTGGCACCCTATTGCATGCCAATCACTATTGTGCAAACAATCTCTTAGTCACATGTAATAGATTTGATTGTGTTTTTTGTACTAGTTATTTGTCTCATTGGATTCTAATGGTTGATTGCTGGTAAATATTTGGTCTTTTCCCTCTTGTTCTTGTTTTGATTTATTTAATCACTCAAAGACACAAATTTATCCATTTCTTTCATTGATTTTTCAGTTAAAAGTCTCTTAAAATTATTGTTCTCAACCTCCAAATTTGACATTTTTACTAACCCTCCATCTCTAACTATTTTAGGACACAGTCGAAAGGGAGCTATTGTATGTTGTTTTCTCTTACTTCCTTTTGCATATTTTCATAACATATTACAGCGTGTGACCTCCAAGGACACCCCCCTTGGACTTGGAAAGCACCAGTCTGAAACGGAGAGGCACCTGGCCATGAAAGGACTAGGAGGCCTTTAATTATTGGGTTGATTTGTTGGCGCAGACCTGCGTGATAACACCATCCAAAGACATTCCAAATGATGGTTATCAAACATTGGTAATTGTGGAAGAGTGATTGAAAATTGAAGCTCGAGATCAAGGTGTTACTCCAAAAGCGGATTATTAACTCTTTTGTGGAAAAACAAATGAATTGCCTTCATGATTTTGACCATGAATTATTAACTTGCATTTTGCAAAGAAAACGAACCACCTTCATGATTTTGACCATGCATTGTTAACTGACGTCTTCAAGCACGATTCCCTGTCTTCAAATGCAAATTTCCTTTGTTGGGTTTGGTGTGATATTCCTTCGCTAATTGCAGTGTGCTCAACCCTCAGATTTGTAAAGGGTCATGAGCTAAGAGTAATAGTTTCTATCGCACCCTCTCTTGAGAAGAAAAGAGAGCACCAATTTCTATGTTCTGCCACTAGGTTTTTAGTACCCAAAATCCGATGGCATAGATGTCCGATTTTCGACATCATGCTGTCGACCATCCGACAAGCATCTTCCTTTTTAAATGTCGGTGGCACTTTGACGGATATCCGATAGTAAAATGAACGTGTCGGATATCCGACATCTGTGGGCATAATATAATGTCGGATATCCGACCTAGTGGGCATAATCTCGTGTCAGATATTCGACAACGCGGGCATAATATAGTGTCGGATATCCGACCCTGCGGGCATAATATAGTGTTGGATATCCGACCTTGCGGGCATAATATAATGTCATATATTTGACCTTGTGGGCATAAAATAGTGTCGGATATCCGACAATGCGAGCATAATATAGTGTTGGATATCCGACCCTGCGGGCATAATATAATGTCAGATATTCGACCATGCAGGCATAATATAGTGTCAGATATCCCACAATGCGGGCATAACATAGTGTCGGATTTGCATTGTAAGAAGCCATATATCCGACGTTGTTAGCCGTAGGTGGTATGGTAACTTCATTGGATATCTTGGAATGGGGAGTTGGATCTCCGATAACGCGGGCATAATATAGTGTCAGATTTGCATTGTAAGAAGCCAGATATCCGATGTTGTTAGCCGTCGGTGGTATGGCAACTTCGTCGAATATCTTGGAATGGGGAGTCAGATATCCGACGACGATGTGTAATTTAAAAAAAAGATACAAAGATCCCGATGATCTTATCTATGATCTAGAAATCATATTTAAATTATATTTGGGTGAACGATCTAAAAATCATATTTAAATATTTTGAAACAAAATGTTATAAATCAAATTGATTTTTGACCAAATTTAGCTATGGGAGACCTCTTTTTAAAAAAAAATCCAAATTACTTTTAAGCAAATTAAATCTAATTTGTTTTTAAAACCTTGATACATATATCGTTATCATTAGAGGTAACCCTATAACATCTAAGGCCAATTCCATTTTCAAAACTACTTTCCCTATCTCTCGCAAAGATGAGTTATGGTAAATTTCTTACTTGGAAAATTTTATTCAATCCATAGCAAGCATTCTACTCTACAAAATCAAATTGAGTCCTTGGAGGAAATAAATTAATGTTTTTTTGTTTCAAGGGTGGAGACAAAATTCTCGTCTTCATGTACAACTGCAAAATTGGATGGGAAAATTCTAGAATTGAAACAAAAGGAGCAATTCAATCCAAATTGGATCAACAAAAGGTAGTACCTTCCTGTGCTTGGTGTTAGCTTTCCTTCTTTTCTCAGACCCCTCTCCTTTCCATCTTCCACTAGAGATTTCCACTCTCTTGCTGGAATCATTGGAGGGCACTCATACCTAGGGTTCCTTTCTAGGTGAACCCTATATTGGTCTCGGACAATCTTCATATGTTGTCCAACCTTTTTCATGTAAATATTTGATTCAGAGATCACTACTCCCTCTGAATCACCCATAGATCTCAAGCGGCATGAGCCTCGATATCAATACATGCTCATATAAATATCAACTCAACAACTAGATCTGCATTTACCATACTGAAACATATGCAATCACACATAAACAACAAATATACCCTGGAAACCCCAACCGAGGAAAACCAACAAATTGTGGGGTTGTCTTCTCTCTTAAACCCAGAGCATATATATAAATGACAAGTACAATATAGGATTACCTCAAGAGGTAACTTAATCCCTGAACCGAGTAGACTCTAGATTTGCATGCATCAATTGATGCATGCACTGGAAGAGTAAACCCTAACTGGTAAAATGGATCTGAGTAACTCTGTAGGTGCCTTTGACTGATCTTCCTCCTTTGTATCACACTACTCTGATCTGTTCTCTCTGAAGACTTCCCTCTGAAGAAATCGACCTCCACTGCATACAGAAGTGCGCCCTCCCCTCTGGATGTCAAATGCTCGTACCGGGCTAGATCTCAGCAGATCTGAGCTCTGATCATCCCTAACCTTCCTCAAATGCCGAGGCAAGGCTATCCAGGAAGACTCAGACTATGAATCGGTCAATCCAGCTCCAAATGAGCTTCTCCCTCCTTGGGAAATGCACCCTCCTCCAAGGGAACTCAACCTCCTCTGAACTTATCAGTAATCACACTGATGAGCTATCTCAGCTCACAGTCCTGGGTTCCTAGTGACTTTGGAACTGAAGGTCACTAATCGAGCTCAAATATGACCTTCCTAGCTCCTGCAGCAGCTCCTCTCTCTCTCTCTCTCTCATAAAGTCACCCTGCATGCACAACTGTGCCCTCCTCACTCCAACAATATCTCTCTCTGACAATGCAACTGAGTAACCTCATCTGGGGACCCCCTGCCTTTATAAATAATCTCACCAATGAATTAGGTTTTCCAAAACCCTAATTCTTGGTGCATGCAAAAGTCACTTTTGCATGCATCCAATAAAAGCTGACAGTGCATGCAAAACTCATGCATGCAAGGGCCAAAACACTCCTGAAAGTCCACATGCAGCCACCACTGGACTCATGCCACTGAGTAGAGTGTATCTCACTTTTTACTCCATCCTGATGCCTATGCATCTAATGTACCTCTATGTAAGGCATCTGAACCATGAAGGACATCCCGAAGTTACCACAATCTAACACTCCCTCTTAACGAGGGAATTCCTGACACTGATGCTTGGATCCAACAAGTCCCCTTCTGCTGACACTGATCTAGCTAAGCTACCTGTCACTGCTGCCCTCTGACCTAAAGAACCCTTATCGATATCCATAAGTGTGGCTTCAGAAGAATCCCCCTGATCAACCACTGTTGACACTGCCACTGCTCTCTGACTCAAACTCCCTCTGAGTCTCTGTTGCTGTAACCAGTCCTGAATACCTTTGTCAAGTGGGTCCACTGCTTGGTAGGTGATATGTCTGTGTCCTTGAGTTGACTCATCTCTGTAAGTCAACTCCCTTTGTCTCTTAGCTAACTCAACTCTCTCCTGAGCTAAGTCTATGTCAATCATATCATACCAACTCAATCTCTGACTGGTGCCTCTATAAGCAGCATGCTCATCCATATGATATGGGCCCAAGGGCTTAATCTCCTGAGACTCATCGCTATCAAGAGCATCTCGCTCATCCATTTGAACTCCAGAATCACTCCCCTGATCATCATCATGTGAGCATCACGCCCACTCATCTGCTAGCTAGGATCACTCCTCCTGGCCTCATCTCTGCTATGAGCATCTCACTCATCATCCCCCCAAGACTCTGAGGAGGATGTACTTAGCTATCCTGATGTGACCGAAGTAGTCTGTCCATGAACCAAGTATTCACCATCGATCCTGTGACCCAACAAGACTGGTTCTACTCCTCAAGGATAGGTGAATATTTGATCCCACTAAAATACCACTGAACAGCCAACGGCTTCCAAGGCTGCCACTAAGAGGATACTCCCTCTCAACCCTGGAACAAAAAGCACTCCTGAAATCTCTAGGAGCTCCCCATGGTCAAGCAAAAACCTCACTCTTCCCACTCTAGTGACCAAGTGGTCAACTCCCTGCACATCCTGATCCAATTGCAAGGGTGTGTGCTCTAAGATAAGGAATGCATCTCGCACTCCTGTCATGTGACTGCTAAGCATGTAGTCCACCCTCTAACTCTGATCAACCAGAGCCTCTAGTAGGCTACTATCATGTCTTGATTGAACTGAGGCTAATGATAACTCCTTCTCAAACCGAGAAGTAAACTCATCAAACTCCTCCGCTGTTGCCACCTGCTCATCCTTTGCTTGCTTCCCCTTCTTCTTATGCAGATACTATCCCGCATAATGTCCATAATCGTTGCAGGTGAAGCATTTGATCTTGCTCAGATCCTTCTTTTGTCTACCTCTATGTTTCCCGCTCGATGCGAGAGCCACATCCTCCTCCTATGGAATAGCAGAAGCTGAACCCTGTATGTACCCTCTCCGGATCTCCTCCTATGTGAAATTATCCCACATACGATCCCACTTGGGGAGGTTCTCCCTAGCTAGGATAGACTGTACGAACACTACCCATGGCATAGTCACGCCATTCAAGGCCTGTCGAACCAGCTCACTATCCTCTACCTTCTCACCAACTGCACCCAACTCATCTCTCACTTGATTTATTGTGGTGAGATAGGTCATCATGCTCTCATCCTTCCACATTTTGATGCTTCTCAGCTTCTCCCTGAGAACCATGTTCCTGTTTGCATGGGAGCTCTGGTACAAACTAGTAAATGCATCCCACATCTCAAACACATTGTCTTTCGTAGAGAGATGTGGGATGATATGATCATTGATCGCATCAAGAAGGATCCGCTGAGCTTTCACATTTTTCTTATCATACACTGCTCTGGCAGTGGCATCTGATGGAACCATAACAGGATTTGTCATTGAGTTGTTCACAACATCCCATAGCTCACACTCTTTCAACAAGAGTGTAATACATGCCCTCCATGCACTATTGTTGGAGGCCCCATCCAACTGGTCCTCCACTCTCAAGCTGGTAGCCATACTCCCCCAACTGAAATACTGAAACCCACAGTGAACAAGAATATCTCCTGATCACGGATCTGGTAGATCTATCACAGATCTAACCATGGAACCCACTGAACTGATAAATTTGACCTCTACAACCTCATATCTGAACTGTGCTACTCAGATCTGCTCTCTATCTCAACTGATCCACTAGATCTGTCTCAGATCTAGTCTCCAACACCATGGATCTGATAGATCTTACCTCTACAAACTCATATCTGAACCATGCTGCTCAGATCTGGTAGATATGGTCTCTATCATCACTGATATCTGTGTGAATTCCCTCTCTGATCCTCAACAGGGCTCTGATACCATGTAAATATTTGATTCAAAGATCACTACTCCCTCTGAATCACCTAGAGATCTCAAGCAGTATGAGTCTCGATATCAATACATGCTCATATAAATATAAACTCAACGACTAGATCTGCATTTACCATACTGAAACATATGCAATCACACATAAACAACAGATATACCTAAGGAAACCCCAACTGGGGAAAACCAACAAACTGTGGGGTTGTCTTCTCTCTCGAGCCCAGAGCATATATATAAATGACAAGTGCAATACAGGATTGCCTCAAGAGGTAACTCAATCCATGAACCAGGTAGACTCTAGATTTGCATGGATCAGCTGATGCATGCACTGGAAGAGTAAACCCTAACTGGTAAACTGGATCTGAGTAACTCTGCAGGTGCCTCTGACTGATCTGCCTCCTCTATATCACACTGCTCTGATCTTCTCTCTCTGAAGAAATTGACCTCCATTACATGCAGAAGTGCGCCCTCCCCTCTAGATGTCAAATGCGCATACCGAATCGGATCTCAGCAGATCTGAGCTCTGATTGTCCCTAACCTTCCTCAAATGCCGAGGCAAGGCTATCCAGGAAGACTCAGACTCTGAATCAGTCAAACCAACTCCAAACGAGCTTCTCCCTCCTTGGGAAATGCGCCCTCCTCCAAGGGAACTCGGCCTCCTTTGAACTGATCAGTAATCACACTAATGAGCTATCTCAGCTCACAGTGCTGGGTGCCTAGTGACTCTGAAACTGAAGGTCACTGATCTAGCTCATATCTGACCTTCCTAGCTCTTGCAGCAGCTCCTCTCTCTCTCTCAAAAAGTCACCCTGCATGCACAGCTGCGCCCTCCTCACTCCAGCAATATCTCTCTCTAACAATGCAACTGAGTAACCTCATCTGGGGACCCCCTGCCTCTATAAATAATCTCACCGATGAATTAGGTTTTCCAAAACCCTAATTCTCGGTGCATGCAAAAGTCACTTTTTTATGCATCCAATAAAAGCTGACAGTGCATGCAAAACTCATGCATGCAAGGGCCAAAACACTCCAGAAGGTCCACATGTAGCCACCATTGGACTCATTCCACTGAGTAGAGTGTGTCTCACCCTCTACTCCATCCTGATGCCTATGCAGCTAATTTACCTCCATGTAAGGCATATGAACCATGGAGGACGTCCCGAAGTTACCACAATCTAACATTTCAGGACCGCAGCTCGATCGAAGGTCTCGTTGCCGAACAGGCCAACCAACCGATTAGTGAGCTCATCTTTTAATTTTTTTGTTTTTCTATCCCACCTTGTGCGGCTGAGGGCCCCAAAGATATCCAAGGAAAAATCATTCAGATGTTTATAAAAAAAATCATTTGCTGCAAAACGATCATGCCATGATCATAATTAGTTGAATTTGTTTTTTATAGGTATATTACAATCAAATTATAACACTAACTTGATCAACGTATAATTACCTGGGATCTTCTCTATATTTATTGGAACGAGATCTTTGTCCACCAAAAATGTTGTCTCGATTGTACCCGTGCTAGTGACACGGGAAGATCCATGAAATGCGGCTTCAACAATATCAATACTAGGAGTCTTGGTGTCGACCCCTTCTTCTGCACGATCTGGTGTGCGTCGGTCACTAGCGGCCGATGCACTCACAAATGGCATCTAGGGTGTTGTGAAATGTGTTTCCGACTGTTCAATCGACAAAAATGGCGAATGAGTCGATGCATGTGGAGTCATTTTCTCATGATGCGATGTCTCTCCACGAGCATCACTGGGGCCAACACCACCTTGACCACTAGTGTGTGGTCCCAGAAAATCCTGTAAATACAAACCACATTTTATAAGTTCACTGTCATATATAAAAGTCTAAATTTTAAAGTTATAAATGAATTTATATTATGATTCAAGATTCCGCAACTTACTTGTAAGGCATGAGATCACTTTGTCAACACTTCAATCCTGGCTTTAATCTCGTCTGTCTGTGGAATTTCGAATAACAAACAAAGAATTTTTGCACTAATTTTTTTCAAGGTCTTCTCTATCAGCTTAATCGGGTCTAGAGAAGAACCGGCGATGTCAGCATCGCCCAAGAACTCATCCACTTCAAAATCTATTGATTGTTGTGATGTTGTTTCATACACCGAATCATTGGTCTGCAACAAAAATATATAAAACACTACTGAGTTATATCATGATATATTCCTAAAATGATATTAACAAAACATATCTATCATGATAGATTCCTAAAATTACAACTAGGTTTACTTGATGCCTGGATGATGGTGTCGTCTAATCCACAGCTGGGGACTTGCCTCGATCATCCCCCTGCAAAAAAGAAGTAGAAAACATTATCATAATGAAACCAATATACACACGAAAAATACATAACAAAATAAACATTATGCTACATATTATATTGGTACAATTCCAATGAATTATACCTGCCTCCTCGAGGATCATGATCTACTCATCGGATCAATGGTTATAGGTGACCTACCCCGATCTACTAATAGGTAGGTGCCCCTTACAAAACCTTGAATAAAAAACATAGAAAAAATCACCTAAACGAATCCAAAATACTCAATGAAACAATATCATAACAAAAAAATTTGACGTATTTAAATTGTACAATTACAATCAGGTTTACCTGTTGCCTCAAGGCTTCTATCATCTGATCAACAGCTGGGTGGCTTCCCCGATCAACACTCTGCATCAAATATAGATAACATTATATAAACCAAACGAATATAATCATGAAAAAACAAAGCAAAAAAAAACTATTCTTCATATTATTTTTTTACTATTACAAAGATGTATATATGTTTCCTTGAGGCAGGTCTGGTATGATCTATTACTATGGAGGTGCCCCTTACAGAACCGGCCTGCATAAAAAACATAGAAAAAATTACCTAAATGAAACCAAAATACTCACTGAAACATTAATATAATAAGAAAACATTTTGACATATTTAAATTGTACCATTACAATCATGTTTACCTGTTGCCCCGAGGCTGTTGTTGTCTGATCAACACCCTGGTGGCTTCCCCGATCAACGTTCTGCATCAAATATAGATAACATTATATAAACCAAACTAATATACTAATGAAAAAACAAAACAAAAAAAAACTCTTTTTTCTTATTATATTTTTACTATTACAAAGATGTATACCTGCTCCCTCGAGTAAGTTGTACTCCTTTGACCATCTGTTGGCCGGGATTTTCCCCGATCACTAGCCTGCGAAGTAAATATAGAAAATTTAAATGAAATAAACTAACGAAAAATCCTTAAGATGTTAAATTCATTAATAAAAGGCTGGGTAAATTGTTAGATGTACCACTCCCATAGTAACCGTGTTTGTATCTACTCAATTCAAATTGTAATTAATAAGCAACTCTCCCCCTGCAGATATTGATTTAATGGCACATACAAAAACACGGTTTCCTTCACGCCCCTCAAATTCGTAGTTGGGTTGCTTAATTGTAGACCCTGGTTGTGTACTGTTTATAAACCCCACAATATTCCCTGTGGCCTTTGGCCTTCCGTCAATGTACAACGTTGCTCCTTTATTTTGATCTTTGTCTTTCAACTGTAAATAGTTTGCTGACAATCCATATCTACGGATACTTCGTGTATATTGGACCAAGCGCATCCAATCTTTGTAGTTGTAACCAGGTCCAACATACTCCATCAATTATGTACATCTTTCGTAACCGACCTTTATGCCATCCATGCAAAACAACCCCAAACCATGTAATGACGACGGTGCAATTCGATATATCCTCTCGTTCACACACAAAAATATGTGTTCAGTTGAGGAAGATCCGTAGGTACCCATTGTTTCACTATATGTCGGTACCTCAAGGGCACCTCGATGTCGCCTATTGTCTCATCATCATAGGAACATGACCCCCCTCCAGCGAGAAAAAAATTCATGTGTTTATGGAATTTTCTTCTGATCTTTTGACATCTACTTGATAAAACTCTTGTAGACCTACTGGATGTCTCACTTTCTTCTAGCCTTCCTAAACTCCCCTTGCTCAATGAAGACAGATCTGACAAATACCTATTTGGTTCTACCTGCACCATGGGAAAAAAGTTTAGATAGGACCTCAAGGCATAATGCCTTTTAAAAGGTGACGTGTAGAACCTTTTATAAGGTGATGTGTAGAACCTTTTATAAGGTGACTTGTAGCGCCTAGGTGCAGGTGTCGGTTAAGGGTTGTGCGTTAAGTTTAGCTGCAGTTTTTGGCAGTTTTCAGCCTCAGGTCCTAGGATTTTAGCTGCAGTTTTTGGCAGTGAATATCAGTTTCAGGTTCATTTTTTTGTTTCTGTTTTAGTTTCATTTTTAGTCTCATTTTCATTTTTTGTTTCAGTTTCAGTTTCAATTTCATATTGTCTCTTTTTTTTGTTTCTGCTACTATGGGTGAAGAGAGCGACTCAAGGAAAGGCTGGTCTTACAACCTTCTGCAACTGATAATAGTATGGCTCCGGAGTTGCTTCACGCCTCTTACAAAAGGCTCTACAATGCATATGCATAGTTCATATTATAAAATTGCAATGCATTAAGGCATGCATTTTCCACTATCATCATACGTAGTTAGCCCTTAATAAGTCTCAGCATCACAAATAAAACTCAACAAATATATATAACCACAGATCAAGAAGTACACAAAATCTGAGGATATAAAACAAAGGTCAGTAAGAAAAAACAAAACTTAAAAACTCAGACCAAACTTCCTATACAAAATTTTGGCCCTCATAGATGAGCTGGTAGCCAGCAGACCGAGGCCAAAGAGACTCATGGCCTCCACATATGAGTACACAGAAGGGTAAAGAAAACCCTTAAGACCTCACGACCCTTATTAAAACAACCAACAGAGAAAAACTAGGGCTCACAGCTGAGTCTGAGTGTCACAACCTCCCCAAGAGGTAGAAGGAGAGCAGATCGAAAAACACAGTAGGAAGAAAGGTTACCAATCAAATCTCAATAACCTTCAAACTTCAAAAACAGATCTGGAAAAAAAATATTAAAAAAAAGTAAAGTAGAATGTCTTAGGTGGGTACCAGGGTTACACAATTAAATAGGTGAGGGTACAAAGACCAACCAATAAGGTACAAGTCAAAAAAAAAAGAGTGGGTATAAAGACTCATAACCATTTGGACTAAGGGGGTGTACCTCAAATGTGGACAAACTACCATAGTACCAATAAGACCAAAAACATAAAAGGTGGTACAAATCAAAAGATAACTCAAGATGAGTAAAAGACCCAAAAGGTAAAAGGCAAGGTACCACAAAAATATTATCAACAAAATGAAAGGACCAAAAGTCAATCAACCAAGGTGGGGTACAACGAATCCTCTCTCTCTCCAATGTACCAGTGTTCCATATAACCTGAAAGTCCATTATCACTATAAAAGGAAAAGTCCACACGGATGATGTGATCATGTGGTCCTCTAGACTACTCCTAAGGTCAAGCGTTAGTGGCTCCATCAAGGGGTGCCCAGTCCCTTAAGAAGACCATCTAACTCAACCATCTCGAAGACCTAGGAGAAGAGGATAGCACACATCATCATATTGGTAACTGACCATGTAAGAACTCAAAAACCCTAAAGCAACCAGAAAAAGAAGAGGCGTGCAGGCCAAAAGCAAGCTCTAAAACTATACCGAGACTGATGTCACAGCAAGCGAGCTACAAAAAAAAGGCCAGAATGCCAACAACAAGCACTATAAAATAAAATAACATCTAAATGGTATGATAGCAAGCAATCTTCCTAACTAAGGTCTGGAGACCTCAACAGATTGTATCCTTCACAAGGTGATGAAATCCAAGTTGAACAATACGAAGTGAGAGACCAAAAGTAGAAGAATATCCCTCTACCGAAAGGGATCCTGGGTAAAAGAATCCTAGAAGAAAAGCCACAAAGCTACCTCGTTCATGACACGTCTGAGAAGGTTAACCGGAGCTTCTGCCTTTGAGCCCTTGTATCACCTATACGGAAAATACAAGGAAGACAATGGAGAGATGTCCTTATGCACTAAGTGGAGTGCGGCATTCCACAAAGTCCATCTGGAACCAATCCTCGCTGCTTGCTCCCGTGGAACAATGGGCCCTCTCAACAAACTGGTCGATGACCATGTCAACAAATACAAGAGGATTTTGGTAGCCTAAAGGACAACAACTATATCTCAGATGAAAAGCGACAAGGGGGAATTATTTGGATTCCTATCCACGGTGTCCTACCTAACTAACAACTTATTTTGTATCCTCAAGTGAGGTTAAAATGTGTTGAGTTAGGGAGATAAATTTTAATGGTTTGTTGTCTTACTCAATCGGGTAGCGAAAGTGCAACTCAATGGTGTTATGACTCGACTCAAACCTTGCATATGTGAATGAATCAATGCACTTTTCTTTCCGATGAAAAACTAGCTATAAGAAGGAGAGAGTTCTTCGATCCAAAAAGAAAATAAATGCAAGCACAAATTTTTCAAAGAGAAAAACTACACATTTTTGTATTTTTTTCCTTTTATGCCAAACTAGAACTACTCTTTCAAATTAAATGAATCCAACAATAACTTTCTTCTACTTCTAATGAGTAAAATGCATGACAAGTAAATGGAAATATGGCTTCTATTTGCAATGAAACTTGTGAATTTTAAATGAAGAAGAGGATAGGGTTTGAAAAAAATTTCTAAGCCAATTGTATGAATATGATAATTTGTTGAGCATGGATTTTCCTTGTGGTATGAGTTTAATGATAAATGAAATAGTAAACACAATGTGTATTCACATGAAATAAATAGGAGAGCACGTAAAAAATTGTGAGTATGAAAAGAAGCCTAAGTCTTACTACGAGAGATATCGGTTTATATGTATATACAAGGTGATTAACATAACATAGGTATGAAGCCCAACTCAGACAAAAATGCTTCTATTCATGATAACACAATTTGTTACACTAGGGCCCTCTTATGCTAAAGCACATTGCATGTATACATCAGGTCACTCATTGGAAATTGGACTTTGATTTGTGCATTGATCTATGTACTGTATAGTATTAATTTATTAACAGTTTCATAGTTATTTAGAATATTTAGAATGAAGAGGAAGCTAGTGTGAAAAGACTTATGGCTTCAACTTCCAAAATTGTCCCATGAGCTATTACCACTCATATTGAATAAGGCCTTGTAGTTGTACAAGTTTGAAGACCCTGCCCAAGCAGGTTATGTTTGGAGTATATTGGGTATGAAGGCGTTGCATTTCTATTTGGATGTATATACATCATGGCCATTATTTATTTGTCATTTTCATCACACATGTTAGAGGCATACAGGTTGGTTTGATGGAGCACTTAGCTTAGTAAGGGGCATACCACTTGTCTACACTATCCTCGGATGCCTCCCTTTTGAGAGTTGTATCTGCAGAACACTTTGTGGGTGTTGAGGTGTTTTAGTAAGTATGGTTCACTATTATACATCTTCAATTTTGTGTTGACCCTTACAACACTTCATCTTGGAGATTTTGCCATGTCTTTTTTTGTGGATTCTTCATCGTGATTCATGGCATATACATCAGAGAATTCCTCATTACACACATTCCTAGATGGCCTATTATTCCAATTGCTACATTTATTGACCTTCCATGTGATATTTTCCTTGATGGATGAGTGCCCTAGTCGATTTTTATATTTTTAGCATGGGGTTGGCTTGTTGAGGTAGTTGACTCCTCCGTTTGGTGGAAAAATCCCTTTATAAATACTCTTTGGCACATTTATTAAGGTATAACTAACCTGCATGCACATTTCTCTAGAATTCTTACCTTATTTTGTGAATTTAGGAGTTGTTTTTACGCTTATGCACATGGATTTATGCACATTGTTTGAGGTCTCCTTCATCCATGGAGGTTGTTATAACAGCTAATAGTACCTTATTTGTTGGTTTCTTGGAGAACATTCCCTAACTCATTGTACTATTTTAGTCATGTTTGTTGTGGACAAGTTTGTTGGCTTCTTAAAGAAATCATCCAACTAAAACCAACCATAAACCTAAAACCCTAAACCCTAAACCCTAAACCAACCATCATCCTTGGCATGTTGATCCCTACATATGTCTTTAAAGACATATACCATTATGTGCATATATGACTGAATATACCCAACATTCCTCTCTATTGTTCCCCACCTTCTCCTTTCTCCTTCTCGGTCAATCTCACCTAAAGATATCAATGATGGAGTAGAGTGTAAGAGCAACAGAAATATAAATATGAGCCCAATCTCGGTTAATTTTCTCTTAATTTTAAGAGTCTTCTCAAGGAGGATCTCTATTGTTTTAACGAATGGTTGTTCTATTTTAGTAGTGAGAAAATCTTGCCAATAGGTATTACTTTTTTTTTCTTGGCTTACAAGTTGTTCATCATCTTCATTGTCACTGTATTTATGAATAGGTACAGAGCTGGAATATAGATTTGACATGTAGTTTTGGATTTCATCCTCCTTGTTATCAAGGTGTTCTATGATTTGGACAGTGTTGGGATATATATTATGCATGAAGTTTGAAATGAATGTGTCCTCATCCATTTCTTTCAATGCTAAAGCAGTTTCAATAAGAGAACACGATGGATCGATGGATCGTATTTCCAAAGTTTTCATGATCCCCCTTGTCATATCTATAATGGCTATTGTATTTATATAAAATATCTAGGAGGGGGTAGAGAGTGAGCTTCTTTTGTAATTGACCATGATTAATGGTCATGTTTACTATCTTAAACCCTATATAGGCATCGACTATAGGTAACCATGATCTACCAAATATTAGGGGATACCCATTGAATTTGGATTTGGGTTGTAGCACTATAAAGTCAGCTGGATATATTCCCAGGAGTGCATTTATATAGTAAGATATTCTAACACTCCTTTGGGGCTAACAGTGGACTTGTCTGCTAGTTGAATCTCCCAAACAAGTTCTCAGTAGTGGAAGAGGACCGATCTTAATGAGGAATATAATATGACTGTGTAATTATATATCATATTAATATCATATCAATGAATGAGAGATAGAGTATGCCACCAAAACTATGCTCTTGAAGTCACAAACCAAACAAAAGCACCAAATGTATCACTATTGAAATATGTAAAGGACATTAATGATCATGAGTAATAAAATATCATCATGAATCTCAATAAGTATTTGGTAGCAAGGGTTAAGGAGCTGGAAACAAAAAAGCATGTCTCGGACTGAATGCCAACGCTAATTACAATCACAATCACAATTTCTAGAAAAAAACGAAGTAAACAGTGAAACCGTCAAGGCTGCAGGGGCCGTTTTTTCCCGTGAAATTCCTACACTGGTAGGGTTAATGGCCTTACTGAATTCATTGGGCCCTAGGAATGCATGTATCCTCTAGAATGTCGTCGGAATTCCTCTCCTCTCCTCTGCAATGGGCGCATGCAAGTATCCTCTGCAATGGGCAAGGAATGCCTCTCCTCTCCTCTGCAACGTGTGCAAGTATCCTAGACAATACCGGCCGCAATGGAAGCATTGGTTCTGGTTCGCTGGTTTTTTTTGGCTATCACGGGAGGGAGGGCCAATATGTTCTGTTACCGCGGGAGGGAGGCCAATTTTTATATATATATTATATATAACATAACATATATATTATGATATGTTATGTTATTATATATGTTATGCTATATATATAACATATATATAGCATAACATATATAATAACATAACATATAATAATATATATGTTATGTTATATTATGTTATATATATGTGTGTTTGTGTGTGTGTGTTATATAATAACATAACATAACTCTAATGCTTGGATCATAACTCTATCAATCCAACTAAATTTAGGGCAAGTAGCATTAGTTTAACCGCTGCTAAAATGAAGAAAACCAAACAAGAGGAATTCCATCTTGAGACTCTAACCATATGGACTAATTGTAACTAGCTTAATTGGTTGAGGGAGTAGATATTGAACCTAAGACAACTACTCAACAAGAATACATAAGACCAAAGTCTTAATTCCATGGCTCCTATGTCACCTAGTTTAATATGCCACAATTGCTTCACTACTATGTTGACAATGTAAATCATGAATATGTGAATATGTTTAAATCATAGGGGACCTTAATGGTGATTCAAATATTAGCAACAAAATGGGTTTCTCACTATCTAAATTTCTTAAGGAAAATTCACAGACAGCCATTGAAAGTTTAATTCATCTTAGTGATCAACCACATATCCTCACAAGTGAAGGTTATGTTTAATTATAATTGAGTTCTATGAAAAAGAGGAAGGAAAAACAAGGGGTGAGGATTAACATGAACATGGGAGATAAGAAAGAGAGAAACAAAGGATCTCAAAAAGTGAAGAGAGGGAGCATAGAAGGGAGCAAGAAAGGATCTAGATGGAAAATAGAAGGGACAATAGAAGAGAGCAAGAAAGGATATGGGGGGCACTAGGGAATGCAAAGAGAAATTGAAAGAGCCCAAAAATATTTGGAAAACCAATAAGAATATGAGCACATGCTTGAACCCCTTGCATAAAAACAATCTTCTTATTAAAAACCATCTTCTTATATCATCATCATCTTCTTCGTCATCATCATCATCATGACGATAACGATGATGATCATTATGATGACGATGATGATGATGATGATGAGGATAATGAGGATGGTGGTGACGATGATGATGATGATGAAGAAGAAGATGATGATGATGAAGATGTTGAAGATGTTGAAGAGGAAGAGGGTGATGACGATGACGATGATGATTATGATGATGATGATGATGATGATGATGGTGGTGGTGGTGGTGGTGGTGGTGATGAAGACGACACCGATGGTGATGATGATGATGATGATGATGATGATGATGATGATGGTGATCATGGTGATGATGAATCTGAAGACCTCGCCATACCACCGACGGCAAGAAGCATCAGATATCATACTTCTGAATTCAAAAGAATCCAACGAGATCGCTAAACCACCGAAGCCAAATGCCATTGGTCTTTTTAGGTATCTGCGTCAGATATCCTAGAATGATGATGATGATGATGATGATGATGATGAAGGTGATGATGATGGTGGTGATGACAATGATAACGATGATGATGAGGATGATGATGATGAAGATGATGATGATGAAGAAGATGATGATGAAGATGTTGGTGAGGAAGAGGGTGATGACGATGATGATGATGACAATGAGGATGATGATGATGATGATGATGATGATGAAGATGATGATGATTAATATGTTGAAGAGGAAGAGGGTGATGACGATGACGATGATGATGATGATGGTGGTGGTGGTGGTAGTGGTGGTGATGAAGACGACAACGATGATGATGATGATGATGATGAATCCGACGACCTCGTCATACCACCGATGGCAAGAGGCGTCGGATATCATACTTCTGACTTCAAAAGAATCTGACGAGCTCGCTAAACCACTGGCACCAACCGTCGTTGGTCTTTCTAGGTATCTGCATCGGATATCCTAGATGACAACGACAATGATGATGATGATGATGATGATGATGATGATGAAGATGATGGTGATGATGATGATGAAGAAGATGATGATGACAATGACAACTATGATGATGATGATGATGATGATGATGATGATGAAGAAGATGATGGTGATGATGGTGATGATGATGATGAAGAAGATGATGCCAGAAGATGATGATGATGATGATGATGATGATGATGATGATGATGATGACGACGATGAAGATGATGATGATGAAGATGATGATGAAGATGGTGATAAGATGATGATGATGATGATGATGATGATGATGATGATGATGATGATGATGAAGATGACGATGATGATGAAGATGATGATGATGATGATGATGATGATGTTGGTGGTGATGACAACCTCAATGATGATGATGTTGGTGGTGATGACAACCTCAATGATGATGATGATGATGATTGTTAGCACTCAGATTTTACCCTTTGGCTGTGGAAGGATAGACTTGAGGTAACTATTTCAAACCAACCTTTAGGAGGGAAATTAGCCTTTTCCCTACCAGAGGGGGCTCTCTCAAAATATGTAAATGGATAAAGATATTAAATGAGATTTTTTAAAATAAGTATGTGGTTGAAATTCACACAAGAATCACTGGTCATGGAGTCAAAAGTTAAGAATTCTTTATATCAGCAGATAAACAACAATAAAGATTGTCACATAGGCAAGATAGTTGTCACATTACAGTCAAAGCTTTTTGCTGGTGATTGAGAAAGAAATATAGACAGTCCATCAATAATGGGCACCGTTTTAGATGAATCCACTATAAACTTTAGAGAAATAAATGGATACTCAGACCCGATAAGCCAAGGCATACATATATGAATCTCAACTTATTATAAACTTTCATCTAAGCATAGAAGATAAAACATAATGGAAGATATAATGAAGGAAAGTAAACATGCACATGTAAGAAGAGAAAAATATAGACTGCAACTCTGATCAACACATGAATCTCTGATTCTGTAAAAATATGTTATTCTTTGTATGGCTCTTTTATATAAAAAATATATCAACTTGATACAAAATTCTTGTCTCTCAAAAAGTTTCCAACCCTTTCAAAAATAATTTTCATTGTCTTTTATACAAAACTTCTTTGAAGCAAAACCTAATTGCTTCTTTTAACTAAAAACTGAAATAACTTAACTAAACTTGCCAATTGTCATTTGAGTCAATATTCATAAAAATATTACAAATTACTTTTGAATAAAAATATTTTCAAGACTTCATTTGATGTAAAATCCAACAGATACTTTCAAGCACGAAGTGTGTACTTCGTTTTCCCAAATTTCTCTACGTTAGTCCACTGAGAAGCAGTTGGAAGATCGTAGCTTGTCATCTCTTTTACCATAACTCTTATTTCAATATGATATGCAAGAGAAATCTGTGGAAGTCTTTCACCAATTGAAACCAGCTTATTTAGAATTTCAAAGTCTTCTGCAATCTTTTCGATTAAAATCTTCCCTGTAAGTAAGTGATTTAAATGCTGAAATTTCCCATGATCCATTCTTATATCAAACAATAATTTATTATATTCATATTAGGGAATCAACTCCTGATTTTCATCCCAGAATGCAGGTAAACCTTTTTCAATCAATTTCTCAAACTGTTTTTTGAATCCCGCTACTTGTTTCTTCATAGCTCCAGCTTTGGCTTCAACATTCTTGATATGTACATGCTTTCCTAAGATTCTCCTTGCCCATGTAATGACTGCAATCATGTTCTTAATACCCATAATCCTCATATCTTCTTCTATTAAACTATTCAAAAAGGTAATTATGTTTTGTGTTGTTTCCTTGGGCTTCCTATTTAGATTCTCTCTGATTGCAGTACAACTTGTTAAAGCATCTCTAATAAGCTTTCCCTTCACTCTTATGAAATCCAAATAAGGTCTGAAATTTTCAGCTTCTTTAATGATCAAATCCCACCCCATGTGCTTACATCCTTGCATTGCTGCTTGCCCTGTCACTTGGTGTGCCAATTTTTTATTCATTTCAATCATTTCTTTGTACTTCTTTTGCAAAGATTTTGTTTCTTCATCTTTCTTTTCACTTTCTTCTTTTAACCTCTGAGTTTCTTCTTTTAATTCTTTAATATCAACATCTTTCAAACATACTTGAGACATGGCCTGTAGAATGCTATCTGCACTATTGACGTCTTCAATCTGATCGGTACCCGTTTGTTGTTGGGCTAGATTTGACAATTTGTTTTTCAAATCTTCAACTTGACTTTTCAAACTTGTTTTTTCTTTTTCCCAACTAGCTTCCTTTTCAATCATTTTTAATAATCTAGTTGTGGCATCATTCACTTCTTTAGATAACTCTTCTTTTTCATGTTCCAATTTGGACAATTCAGGTCCTTGAATAAGCTGGGTGTCCGGGATTTTCAACCTCTTTCTTAACTCTTGGATTAATTTTTTCTTTCTCTTTCAACAAATTTTTCCATGCATTCCCTTCAGTGCCACTTCCAACCAAATCAATTTGCAATTTATTGATTTTCTGTTGGCGGGATTTGTTTTCTATCTTTTCTTGCTTTAATTGATTATTCAACTTATCCACAACAATCCTCAATTTTTCAACTTCCAAAGTTGCTTCCAAAAACTCAACATATATCACCTCCCCTGTCTGCCTGTGTAAAAGAATTTTATCAGGCGCGATGATCTTCTTCAAATTGAATTTCATTTCTGTAACTTTATCACTTGATGATATTGCCAAATTCAATGTATTTTATTTTACACCATGACTAGTAACCAAATCAATATCTGACTTAGCCAAGTTGCTAACTTTAGGAAATAACTGGAATGTTTGCTGAGATGAAGATTTTCTTGTCTTGGCTGTACTTGCTAAACATATCCGCTCTATTTTGAAATTTATTAACATCTCCTGCTTCTGTAGCCTCTTGAAATGTATACTCTTGTATTCGGACTTCTGGTACTTCCTCATCTGTAAGTAATAACAAATCTTATTGTTCATCAAACTTTGATCGTTTCACTTTTTCTTGTTCTCCACTCTCTAAATCGAATGCATCTTGAAAACTTCTTTTTCCTCCAATAACTACAGTGCTCGTTGAAGTCTCTGATTCTCCTGTACAGTCTGTCAACACTAGTTCTCCTCCTTGTAGACTTATATTTTCTTCGCTTTCATAATGTAGCCAGTTTTCCTTTTCAGACATTACTTCCACTTCTTGATGAACGAAAGCTTTAGTATGATTTAACTGTCTCCTTTTCAATATGACATGAAAAGGATAATAATCGATAGCCACTTCCTTTTTAAAATTCATTTCTTCTAACAATTTCTCTATGTACAGAATAGCATATTCATTTTTTACAGTAAACGGACCTACTGTAAAAGGATACTTGATATCGGTGGCTTTCTTAAAAAATAAAAAATGATTATCTTCCACAATTAGTTTTTGTCTAACAAACTCAAGGGCAAAGATCCTTAATGTCAAAAATGCTAGTAATATGTATGGCTGATGTTTGAAACCATACAGTCTAAGAACAGTATTTTCTTTCGACAAAAACCAATCTCCTATGGACAAATCGGTACTCAACTGCATCAATGTCTTCATTTAAGGTAACACTCTGGGTAGCCTTTCTCCGAAAATCATGCTGTATATCTCTAACAACATGTAATTCATATAATTGAACATATTATCCTCCATTGGATTTGTGAAAATTATCTTCGGAAAAGTATTTCTTCTCGACTGGCGTACATAACCATCTTCATGAGATGGGATTGAAACCTAAACTACCTTAGGGTATGAAAATTTTCCATCTGCAAATGAATCCTTTCAACCAAAAAATATTCAAACTTAAGACAGGGTATCTGACTACCTTCAGCTTCAGGTGAACTGATGTTCATTCTAAACAACAAACATAATTGAAACTCGGTCACCCATGCATCTGTATCAAAACCTAAAAACAAATCCAAAAGAGAAAGGACGAGTTGGGTATTCTCATTGAAAAGACTGACATCTAAAGGATAAGGAGTTTCAGTGACTTCCAAATATGGTTTAAGGCGAGAGGCCATGAAAATCTGCTTAGTCTCAGGGGACGACTGGTGATACAAGTCAATAATTGACTTCTCAGAAAAACTCTCTGGTTCAGGAATTTTGGATGCAGGGACTTCTAAAGCGTCTCACGAGCAGGGATTCTATCCGATAGACAATTCTAGTTTTTGGGGCATTCATAACAGTTCGCTCGCCTTCGAAGTAATTCGACACACACCATGACACAAACTCTAGGAATGATACAATTTGGTCAGGGCAAAATGAAAATAGGGATGACTGATTAACTTTGTGCACGTCCAGACCTTCTTCCAGCAAATTCTTCAATCTCATCTTAATTTCTGCCACTGATAACCTAAGGGAAGTATAAAAAATATCCCTATCTATATCCTCCAATGCGTCTTTAACCTTAGCTTCGTCTACATCATGGACTGTTTCCATTTTAAATCCTTATAAACAAACTCAAACTTAAAATATTATTAGTTTGAAGTTATAAGGGCCTACCTGTCGCTGACAACCATGTGCTTCGTCCTGCTTTGTCGCTTTCTGCTGTGCCCACTTGTTTGGAACCTTCTAGCTCTGACAATGCAAAGACAAATGTCAACTTTTTCAGGTTTCTTTGCTATATATAACCCACTTTCTTTATCTTCCGGGCATCTTTTCGAGCGCTTATTTTTCCCAACCATTGATCTCACGTGCCATAATCTAGACCATCAGATTTCATGTCCTTTTGTTACTTGATAAGTTCTTAATTCCAGCCGTCCGATCATCCTCATCTTTCAAATCTAGACCGTTGGATCTCAGTGGTAATCGTATAAAATACAACTTCGCGACCCCAAAAGGTGGTTTATGAACCCAGCTTTATCAAAGGCGGACTAATCTAATGCTTCCACATGCCTAACAGTTTTCTTTTTCACATCCGCTACCTCTTCTATCTGTCGTGCATCTTCCCAATGCGCCAATCATCTGGGACCGTTGATCCGCTGCTGCCACGCATCTACGGTGGAAATTTGCAAAGTGTTTAAGCTTTCAACCTTTCCTGCTAGTGGGATCCATGTCACTATTCTTCGCGTACCTTTAAAACTCATTACCTTTGATTTAATTCATCATGCAATCTGAGCCGTCTATCTTTTGAAACTTGCACTATGGTTAAATCCTTTTTCCCAAGCCATTGGATCTTCTATCATCAATCTGGACCATTGATTTGTGATAACCCTTTTATTTCGGCGGTATCGCATCCTATCAAAATGGTTTTCTATACCACTTTCCTCGCTTGCGGAGCACCCTATAGCTGCCACCTGTCCACCGATATTGCCTTTTGCAACCGCTTATACTCCCTTCTATCCCGTGCATGTTGGCAATGCGACAACAAACAAGGACCTTTGATTTCCTTCTCGCGCTCGATCAATGGTGCATCTATGTAATATCCCTTTTTCAAATTTTATTAAAATGCCCAATTTTCCACTTTTTTCCCAATTTCGACCTTTGACTAGTTTTACTGTTTTGACCTCCAAATCAACCCAAATGCTCCCAAATATTCTGTAGGAGTGTATGAATGGTATTTAGACTTGAATATAAGGTTTATGGATGTTTTATGTCCCTCCAAATACTGCTGCAAACTTGATTTGTATTCTGATCAATATATGTAATTTTGACTAGTAATTTGTGCATCAAATCCCCCTCGGGTAACACTGCAAATGGCCTTCCAAATGCCTCCAAACTCCCACAAATTTATGAACAGAGGTATATAATGTGTTAAGTATGTGATTAAGGTCTCATATGCACCATTAATTGATTTTTAATACTGTTCTAATTCTCTCACATTCAACAGCAAAAACCCCCAATTCGACCCTTGGGGAAATGGCACTATTTCACCTCCCAATACAACTAAACTGAGTAAAAATGCTTCAAATGATCAAGTACAGTACATGAAACTTGTAGAAGACATCCATGGCAATATATTTATCACAAATATATTAGAGAATCATCCATACATTCGAAATCATCATCAATACATTGGCTCACAACAAGGTAGTGGGGAAATGGCATTGTTCTTCCATTAAAAATGAGATTTATACATTTCTACTTGGAATTTCGACCTGAAAATTTTTGGAGATGAAGAACAGAGTATTTACTTCATATTACAAAAGAAATGGGGCATTAGAAGCTCCCCCAAAGAGTACAATAGCTCACCAAAAACGCCCTCCCTCAAGGAGCACGAATATGCCTTCAAAACTGGAAACGGTGGAGAGAAAGTGCTGCACTAAACCAAACCATGAAACTTCCTGTAGCTGCTACCTGCAAATACAAAATCCATTAAAGCACCATGAAAGACCTGAGTGGCCTCTCCAAACACCAACTTGGATGGGAATCTTTCACCCTCGAAATTGGCTAAGGCAAGAAACTAGTCATCCACTAGCTCTCTCTTCACAAATGCAATTTTTCTCAAATCATCAAAAGCCATTCTCATACTTGATTTCTACATTTTATAACCAACATTATCCTTCAAGGGGTCGAAATCCTCTCAATAGATTCAATAATTTTCCATTTAGAAAATATTCCTCATTTGCCACTTGTCTCCTAGTTCCAACCTTCCATCTTCTCCCAAATTTGAATTTGAGTCTCTTTAGATTCCTCCAACTCCATGAGCGCCTTCTTGAGCCTATTTTTGGGGCTGACATGTCATAATGGTCAGGTGTAAGAAGTCAGGTCTGAATTTTGTCATAAAATGTCATAGATGCTTCATTATTGTTGTCATAAAACTAGGGAATCTAGCCCATGTGTCCACTAGTCTCCAATTTGACTCTTCCTCTCCCATGGAGGTTACTATTCCTTCCCATTTCGACCTAATATGCTCAATGCCATGTGTTATGACTTACCAACTCACCCAAAAGTGTTCACCTTCCCATGAATTCGAATTGGCAAGAGAGAGCTGCCATGTGTCATTGAAAAATCAAGCTAGTGTGGGTCCCACCACCTCCATATGTCTCCAAAACCACTTGCCACCTAGAATTTCTCTTGAATTTATTTATTCATCATATTTATTAAATTCTTGAACCTTTCTAATGTCTAAATATCATTTATTAGTTTCCTTATTACCATCCCACATGTGCCCATCCAACCTAGGAAACTAGTAGGATTGATGGGATTGTCTTACTATGCACTTATTTGAATGGGGACATTACAATCTAGCACGATAGTTAGCGCTTGCAATTTTCCAATTTTGGAATATAGTTCTTTGGCATTCTTTTGTCCTATTCGTTCCATCTAACTCCAAAATCATAGAACTAGAAAAGGTTTTGGAATTTTTTCATCAAATTAGCAATTGTTTTCAAACATTCTCCTACCATACTCCATTATTTACATTGTGAAAACTAGGTGCTAATAACTAGCTCCAACTGGGGATGCTATCCTCCCTGTGAGGTAGCAAAGAATCTCGTAGACCAAGTGCATGATCCATTGGGTTGTTCTCAAATTTTCTTAAATTCATATAACAACTTGCAATCTGAAACCTGTTCTTTATTCATCCTCTGAAAACTGAAAAAAAAATTCTGCACCACATAGAATGAAATTCATTTTTATTTTTTTTTAAACCTTTAAAGTACTTCAAAAGAATATTATATTTACACTGTACATAAGTTTTCTCTTTTTGAATCTTTAAGAAAGATAATGCTTGAGATGTCTCCCATTCACCGGTCCTCCTATAAGAAACTCTCCATTCTGATCTTAAAGAATTAATGCATTTTCTCCCTGAAATCCTACTATTATATAAGGGCCTTTCCATAAATGTTCAAATTTACCATACTTATCTTCTCTTCTCGCATCCCATTTCAAAACCAGATCATCCATCTGAAAATCCCTCTGCTTGATTTTCCTGTCAAAGGTTTTCTTCATTTTTTCTTGATGTACTTGAGTTCTATTGTAAGATTTTTCTCTCAGTTCATGTACTTCTATCATCGGATTTATCCTCCTTTGCATATGATTGGGTTCCTCTGCAACTTCCTGTAATAATTTCATAACTGGTAACCCCAAAGAGATCGGAAATATTACTTTTGTGCCATAAACCAACTGAAAAGGAGAAGTGCCAATAGCTCTCTTTGTGTTGATTCTGTCTGCCCACAAAGCATACTTGAGTTTGGTATGCCATGCTCTCTTATTATCTTCCAACATCTTCATTATAATCCTTACCAGACTTTTGTTTGAAGAATCCGCCAATCCATTTCCCTGAGGATAATATGCAGTTGAATTATTTAAATGAGTGTGGTACTTATTACAAAAATTTATCATCTTATTCGACTTAAGAGCTGGAGCATTATCTGTCACTATTCTTTTAGGACATCTGAATCTTGATAAAATGTTTTCTTCCAAAAAGTTCATGATCACTGTCTCATTAGCATTTATAGTTGGGATGGCCTCGATCCATTTTGTAAAATAGTCTGTTGCAGTGAGGATCCACTTGTGTTGTCTTGAAGAATTTGGATTGATTTCGCCAATGAAATCCAATTCCCATTGCTGGAATGGTGCTTTCACTGAAATTGGCTTTAAGGGTAAGGGCAGAAGTTCCCTTTTTCCATCAAACATCTAGCATTCATGACACTTTGATATCTCTTTATATACGTCTGAAAAAAAAATTGTCGAGTAAAAACCCGCTCTTAGGATTTTATTAACTGTATCCTTCCAAGAATGATGTCCTCCACACATCCCCTTATGAAATTCTCCCATGATATGATGTGCTTCATTTTCTGGAGGGAGAAAAGTGGACGAATGGCTAAAGAAAACGTAATATGTAATGTATAATTGATAAAAAATGTAGAAGATGCTAAATGAATACAATGAGTTGGGCTTAAATAAGCCTGTCTTGCATTTTTTCACCAAAGGGCATGACTTTTTTTAATATTAATTATATTTTATTATTATTTTACTGTTACATTGCCTTCCCCTTAAGGGAAGCTTTGTCCTGAAAGCTTATTTGACGACAATGATTACGTGAACTGTCGCATTGTCTCTGATGTGGACACCTGTATGGTTTGCTACTGGTGGGTTTTGTCCCTGGTTCTATTTCGAATATGTGTTCAATTTTTCTGTTTGGTGGGAGCTCCATAGGTAGCTCTTGAAACACCTTGCGATGTTTCTGAATTGGCTTTTGTATCTTTAGTTGTTTGTCCCTATCTTCTTTATTTGTTAGAAGTTTCATTTCTTGACATTGGAGTATGTACGTTGGTGCGTCCTTCCTAAGTAGCTTTTCTATCTAATGTGAAGTAACCAGCTGTGTCGGAGGTGGTTGGAACCCGTATAATTTGTGTGTTTTCCGGAATGCTTGGAATTCAATAAAATGTTCTTGGTGATTTGCGGAGTATGTACCCAAAGTTTGTAACCATTGTATTCCTAATACTACGTCGACTCCTCCCAACGGCACCGCAAAGAAATCTGATTCTAAGTTATACTCTTGTATTTGTAACTTGACTTGGTGACATTTCCCTACGTTATCAATCTTCTTTCCATCTGCTACCATAAACTTCATGTTAGGAACTGGAAAAACAAATAGGTTAAATACCTTAGCAAGGTTGACATTAATGAAGTTATGGGTGCTGCCAGAGTCGATGAGAACTGTGACGCTATTCTTTTTTATATGTCCTCTAAGCTTCAATGTTTGAGGTTGGGAGATTCCAGTAATAGCGGCTAATGAGATTTGTGGGGTGCCGTCCTCAATTTCTGTGTGGTAGTCTTGTTGATTCTTCGCCTCATTTCAATTGGTTCCTTGACTTCCAACTCTACTTCACAGGCATACAATTTCTTTTGTAAGCATTAGTGCGTAGGATCCCATTTGTCTCCACAGAACTTACATTTCCCTTCTTTTATTCTCTGGGCCTCTAAACTGGGCTTCGCTCCTTCTCTAAGTTGAGGCGATGTATATCTTGGATTTCCTATGTACGCTGATTGGAGGGGGTTCTTTTTGGAGTCATCTTGGTCGAAATTTGTATGAACGGATTTGCTTTCAATAATCATGACTTTACATCGTACTTCCTCCATGGTAGCAATGTTATGTAACTCTAGTTCATCATGGATGTGTTGTTTTAGGCCGTGTATGTAGGTCTGTAGTCGTTGGTCATCGGTTAACTCTGGAACTCGAGTTGACAGCGCTTCCCACTCACAGGTGTATTCATCGACACTTCTTTTCTATTGTAACCTTGTGATTTTGGAAAAGAAGTCTTTTTCTTCAACGCCTTGGAATCTTCTAATGAGGTCGTTCTTGAAACTAACCCAGTTGTGAGAACAGATTCTTGCAGTTTTCTTCCACCATAAGTACTAGTTGTAAGTGTTTCCTTCTAGATGCATGGCGGCATATTTAACTTTCTCCTCTTCATAATGGATATTGTGGATGTCTAAGTATTCCTCGGCCTTGTTAATCCACGCTATGCACTGTCGTTCATCCCCGTCGTATTTGGGTAGCTCGACTTTCACCCGTATTTGGCGTCCTTGTGTATATGAGAATGATGACGACATGTTGAAGGGATCCAGCTGCTCTGGTGTTCTAGGAGAGTTGGGATCTTTTGGTACTGGTAATCTTTCCAAGATGGCTTTTAAAATTGCCTCATTTTTCTTTTGGTTGTCTTGTAGAGTGGAAACGGAATTCTCTATTCGTGGGGTGATTTGTGACCACTTCACTGTCAAATTGTCACCGGTTTGATCGATCTTTGCCTGGAGTTCATCATAGTTATTCTTAATCTTCTCATTGATGGAATCGAATTGGGCGTTTAATTCACTCATTGATTTGGTGATTGGTGGAATCTTCTCGGCGCTAAACGTGGATTTATTTTTATTTGTTGTACGAAGCCAGCCTGCCACGATTTTTATTTTTTTTTAACTAATTATAATAATAATAATTGTTATTATAATATAGTTTTTTTTTTAAATAATAATAATATTAATAAACAATATTAATATTAAGGTATTAATATTTAAAAAAATTATTGACAAAAAAAAAAAAAATTATTGACAGCCGAGCCGACCATGGGAAGGAGGAAGGTGTGGGGCTGCGAGGAAATGGCGGCGATGTGGGATGGCGGAGGTATGGCGGAGGTGTGGGAGCTGTGGGAAATGTCCGGAGCACAAGAAGAGGGAATGGAAGGGACAGAGGAGGGAGGGAGAGGACGGGGGTGGATGCGCAGTAGAGGAGGCGCAATGAAGGGTGGAGTGGTTGCAAGCGGTGGTGGGAGTGGTGTGGAGTTGCAACATGACGGGGGGGACGGTAGCGAGGGAGGAGCAATGGGGTGTGAGGTGGGAGATGGCAGAAACACGAAGCAGGAGTGGACGCGGTGTGGGATATGTCGGGGAGATGATGGAAGGAAGAGCGTGGAATGGAGCGGAGTGGGAGCAGGCTGGCGGAGCACGCAGGAGGGAGCGAGGAGTATGGAGTGGTGGGCAGCGGAATTGGAGTGGTCAGGTGCTGAGAGTCGAGAGAGAGGTGGAAACGGGTGGTGGGGGAGGCATGAGCGCATGAGGGTTGGTGGAAGCTGGTGGTGGATGGCAACGTGAGCGGGGGGAAGGTAAGGAGGAGGTGGGTGCAGCGGAGGTGGGAGTGGTGGAGGATGTAAGGCGGTGGGCTGGTGCCGAGAGCCGAGAGGCTCTGATACCAATGGAGGGAGAAAAGTGGATGAATGGCTAAAGAAAACGTAATATGTAATGTATAATGAATACAATGATTTGGCTTAAATAAACCTGTCTTGCACCTTTTCACCAAAGGGCATGGCTTAAAAATGTAGAAGATGCTAAATGAATACAATGAGTTGGGCTTAAATAAGCCTGTCTTGCACCTTTTCACCAAAGGGCATGACTTTTTTTAATATTAATTATATTTTATTATTATTTTATTGTTACATTTTCCAACAAACAATTCAACAAAACCCCACCTGGATCTTTCCAATACAAATACTCATTTAATATACAAAACTTTGTTGCTTTCATCTTCACTAATCTTGATCTAGTTTTGTCCATTCTTGGAGGTGCTTGCAAATTTTTCAAAACATATATAATATCTGAGTACCATGGGGACAAAGAAAAATCTTCAACTACTTGGCATTCAGGGACTGTTTCTGTTGACATTTCTGAAATGAAATTTATATCTAAGGAGTCACAATTGGTTTCAGTCATCATCTTTGCTAAGCCTTGTCCTTTTATCAACTTTGTGGGTTTAATATCCAAATCATATTCTAATAAAACAACAATCCACTTCCCTCTCTTCCCTTCTGGGTCAGGCTGAATAAGAATATATTTTATTGCTGCAGAAGGAACATATGCCACAGTATGTGAATGTAATATATAAACTCTGAAATCTTTCAATGCTTTCACCAACGCATAAGCCTGCTTATCCATGATATTATACTTCAGCTCTCCATCTCTGAAAATCTTAGTAAAAAAGGCAATTGGTTGTTCCATACCTTCCTGATTCTTTTGCAATAAGACCCCAACCAATGTATGTTGTGATGCATAAGAAAATATAATGAAATCCTTAGAAAAATTAGGACTGATTAAAACAGGGGCTTCAGTTAAGGATTTTTTAATATCATTGAAGGACTGTTTGGATTCAGCTGTCTGTTTGATTTCATTATTTTTTCTTAACATTTCAGAAATATTCCTCAAAAGTTTTGTAAAAATTGGAACAAATCTTCTCAAAAAATTCACCCTACTAATAAAATATTGTACCTCTTTTTTACTTCTGGGTATCCCGATCTTCTGTATTGTTGATACTCTTTCTGGGTCAGTCTTGATGCCATCTTTTGATATGATATGTCCCAGCAACTTTCCTTCCTCCATAGCAAAATGAGATGTTTTGGGATTCAAGGAAATGCCAAACTTTCTGCATTTTAAGAAAACCTTCTCTAAGTGTTTCTGATGATCTACAATAAATTTGGAGTATATGGTTATGTCATCCATGTACACTACCACAAACTTATCCTTTTCTTCCGCAAAAGCAATGTCCATAGCCCTTTGAAATTTAGCTCCTACATTCATTAGCTCAAATGGCATTTTAGCATACATAAATGTTCCCCATGGAGTGGTAAAAGATGTCTTCTCCCGGTCTTCTGGATGAACTTTAATCTGATTATATCTAGAGAATCCATCCAACATGGAAATTCTCTCTGCTCCAACAACTTTCTATAAAATATGATCCATTTTGGGAAGTGGATAATTATCTTTCAGAGATACTTTATTTAAATTTTTGAAAACCACACACAACCTTATTTCTCCATTTTTCTTCCTTACAGGAACCAAATTCGCCACCCATCTCGAAAATCTCAACGACAATAATTTTGGCATCAAATTACTTTTTGACTTCTTTCTCAATCACTGGAAGTAACTTGGGATTTATTCTTCTCAATTTCTATTTGAAAGGTTTTTCATTTGGCTTGATTGGAATTGTATGCTGAATTATGGAAGTATCATATTCTTTTAAATCCTCATAACTGCAAGCAAAGACATCTGTAAATTCCTTCATCAATTTGACATATTTCTTTTCTTCTTCTTCTGGAAGTTTATTTGAGATCTTCACTATTTTGGGATTCTCTTTAGTTCCGATGTTACAATCTTTGACATCTTCCCCCTTGGGTTCTACCTTCAGATTCTTAGCTACATCATTTATGTCAAATAACTTTTCTAATGGAACAAGGCCTCTAGGAATAACATTATTTTTCAACTGAATTATATCTTTACCTCCAATCTTTTCTCTAAACCTTTTTGGTTCTTCAGAAAATTCATGTATATCAGGAAAATCTTCAGCATCTTCCGTGTCAATAGATCTGTAACTAAATTGATCTGTCATTTCTAAAAACCTTTTGATCTGCTGATCATCTTCAAAGACTTTCCAATTTCTGATGTTATCAGGAATAGAAGGTATATTCACAACCTCAATATCATATTGTAAAATTAGTCACAGCAGATCTAATGAACAAGTAAATCAATCACAACAGATGAACATAGAAAATATGGTGCAAAACTGTGCAAAACATGCAGCAGTGCTCAATATCCCAATAAGGGTGAATAATTACAATACAATCTGACAATGTGAGTGAGCAATTCGAATTGACTAAGTAGGCCATTCGAATCACTGAATGGAGTAGCTTGACTCCAACTAGGAGTCCTCATCATCAATCGGTGGTGCTCATCAATGCACAAGAACCAGTCATCCAGGTGTCAATCTGAGTCTAACTGAGTGTAACAAGTGTAACTGAAGTGTGTAGCACTGATTAAGGGAAGGAGGCTCAGTGGGGGGCGCATGGGAGACTAACTAAAGTCAGAACAAGTCATCTAGTCAAACTGGAGGTCCAACGGAAGTGAAACAGTCAGTCGGGAGTGAAACTAGCCTCAAATCAGGGAGAATCGGAGCTAACTGAATGTAACTGAAGTGGAACTGCAGTGGTAGGTGAACAAGTGCGCCCTTCTCTGGCTAAGGTGCTGGAGGCATCAAACTGGTGACTGGGATGCATGCAAAGTGCATGCAAGTGCATGCAAACCCTAGAATTTGCATGCAAACCCTAATTGCATGCAAGATCCTGAAAAAGATGATGTGGATATCCGAACACCCCCCCTCAAGCTAGACTATGATGTGCAAAAAATAATGTGGGTCCCTGGTAACTAAGACCAAAGGTCACCCCAATACAATAATCCAAAAAATGCTGAAAATAAACTAAGTGAGGAAAGAGGGAAAACCCAGTGGGAAGAAAGCCCCCCCTCAAGCTAAAGCATAATAATGAATCAATCTGTCTCCACCATGATGGAACTCACCCCCAACAGTGAACGGAGGTAAGAGAACTTCTTCTCAGTGAAGCTCTTGGTGAAGATGTCTGCAATTTGCTCATCAGTAGGGCAATATTGCAGAATGATGGTGCGGTCATGCACCAACTGTCGAATGTAATGCATATGAATCTCAATGTGTTTGGTCCTCTGTCGCTGAATTGGATCTGTGGAGATCTTGATATCACTTTGATTGTCACAAAATAGGACAGTCGAAGTAGTGCCACCAAAACCAAACTCGGAAAGAATACCCTGCAACCAAACTGCCTGAATGCAGGCATTGACTGCCCCTCGATACTTTGCCTCTGCTGAAGAAAGTGCAATGGCTGCTTTCTTTTTGTTGGACCAGCAAATAGCACCATGGCCAATCATGAAAACATAACCAGAAGTGGACTTCCGATCAATGCTATCACCTACCCAATCTGAATCAGTAAAACCAATGAAATCAAGCTCAGAATCTGCAACATAATGTATGCCAAAATGTCTCGTACCTTGCACATACTGCAAGATCCGCTTGGCTGCTCGCCAATGAAGCTCATGTGGTTTCTACATATATCTTGACACGGCACTCACGGCATATGATATATCAGGCCTATAGTGTGTCAAATAAAGTAGTGAACCAATCAACTGTCGATACATACTGCAATCTGCAAGCGGTGTAGAATCTCCCTCCTCAAGACTGATTCCTGAGAGGAATGGGAATGGGGCTGCCTTACATTCAGCCATATTAAACTTCAATAACAAGTTGGAAGCATATTTTTGCTGAGATATAGTGATCCCATCAAAATTTTGAGCTATCTCCAAGCCCAAAAAGTGACTCAGCAAGCCCAAATCGCTCATGTCAAAAGCTAGATTTAAGGCATTTTTTAGCTTGTTTATTGAAGTAAGAGTGCTACCAGTAATGAGAAGATCATCAACATAAAGTACAATAACCAACAAATTACCTTTAACTCGCTGAAGATACACATTCGGATCAGATTTGCATCTTTGGAAATTCTCAGAAAGAAGGAAGGAGTCCATCTTTGCGTACCAAGCTCTTGGGGCCTGTTTTAACCTGTACAAAGATTTCTTCAATCTGCAAACCAATGATGGATCTGATGTATAACCCTTTGGCTGCTGCATATATACCTCTTTAGCAAGGTCTCCATGTAAAAATGCACTCTTCACATCCATGTGGTGCACTTCCCAGTGCTTGGATGCGGCAATGGCTAAAACAAGGCGGATGGAATCCATCTTTGCAACCGGTGCAAAAGTCTCAGTGTAGTCCACTCCTTGGACTTGGGAGAAACCTTTTGCCACCAACCTTGCTTTGTATTTGATAATAGTTCCATCAGAAACAACTTTAGTACGGTAGACCCATTTACACTTCACTAATTTTCTTCCAGGTGGAAGAGAAACTAGCTCCCATGTGTTGTTCTTTTGAAGAGAACTGTACTCTTCATCCATGGCACTTTGCCATCTCGGATCTCGGTGGGCAGAATAGTATGATGTGGGATCTGAACCAGCCATCAAATAACAAATCTTAGGAAGTAATGGATCATCAATAGATAGTTCCATACCTGCTCTTTGAAAGTCTGCTCTTGTTCGTCTCGGATCAGCAGGATTTCCAAGGTTCGAACCAGCAGATTGGAGAGTGTTTTGGGCCCACTTTGGTAACTGAGGAGTATCATAATGGTCGGATTCTGAACCTGATATGTCATGATCATCATATGCTTCTAAAATATCAGAAATATCAGAACTCATACCTTCATTATCGTTGCACGGATCTTCTTCTGGTGAAGGCTGTGAATCGGCAGTCTTTTCCTCGACTAGTTGCAATTCTTGAAGCGGTTCTTCAAATTGCACACTGCGCTTTATGAATATCTTTTTAGATCTGATATCCATGAGTTTATATGCTTTTAATTCTTCCCCATATCCTATCAGTATGCACTCGGTACTTTGTGGATCCAAAGCTCGTCTCTTCTCAGAAGGAATTCTAGCCCATGCAGTAGAGCCAAAAACTCTCAAATTTGACACATCCGGTTTGTGACCAAAGAATGCTTCGAAAGGAGTCATACCTTTCACGGATGAATGTGGAACTCGGTTCTGTATGTATGCAGCAACATTGATTGCTTCAGCCCAAAGATTTGCATCCAAACCTTTTGATTCAATCATGCATGTAGCCATCTCTTTCAGTGACCGGTTTTTCCTTTCCGCTACACCGTTCTGCTGGGGTGTGTAGGGAACTGTATGTTGGATCTGAATTCCGCTTTGGGCACAAAGTTGCAGCAACTCGGACTTAATATATTCTCCACCATTATCAGATCTAAGAGCTTTGATCTTGCTCTCAGTGGCGGTCTCAACAGAAGCCTTAAAATCCTTGAATTTTCCAAGCACTTCCGACTTGTTTTTGAGAAAGAATACCCATGTAAAGCGGGAAAAATCATCAATAAATGTCAAAACATACCTTGAACCATTTAATGACATATGGGGCAGCGGACCACTGATATCAGAATGGATCAACCCCAAAATAGTAGAAGCTCTGCTAGCTTTGTCGCGGTCGAATCTATGCTCGGGGTGCTTCCCAATGATGCAACCAGTGCATATTCCCTTCGAGGAACGGAGTTGTGGAAGACCATCTACCATGGATTTGTTTGATAACAGCAGCAAATACTTATAATTAAGATGTCCAAATCTTTCATGCCAAAGCCTACTAACCTCATTACCATGTGTGCGAAGAGCAGTGGGCTTTGCAAGCGGAATAAAGTGTGAAAACTCATAGCATTTTGCAGTGTGGTTTGCCTTTCCGACTGCAACAAGTCTTCCACTTTTGATATCAGAAATTTCAAACATATTAGGGCTGAATGTAACTTGCTTCGGTTCACCAGTGTGTGTCATTTGATACACAGAAAGAAGATTTGAAGCCAAGGAAGGCACATAGAGAACATTCTGAAAGCTTCCATGATCTACATGAATCGTACCTTTGCCCTTTGAAGAAATTTTTGAGTCATCTCCCAAATGGATGGGGATGGAGCTGTTTGAATCGAATGAGGAAAAATAATCAATATTTGCAGCCATATGATTTGATGCACCCGAATCTATCAAGAGATTAGTGGGCTTCGAAACCATTGCCATGAGTGCTTGTCCTCTTTCATTATCATCATTCCTATCCTTCTTCCTTGCACCGTCGGGAAGAGTTATGTTGTTCTTTTCCAAAAGGAGGGCCATTTGATCTATAGTCTTCTTCATACATGAACTTTCGGGATGAAAGCCACGATTGCAATAAGTACATTTAGATTTTTGGTTACCTTCTTTGCCCTTTTGCTTGAACTTCGAACTGGATGGTGCATCCGTTTGTTTGCCTTTGTCTTTTTGCTTGTGAGGCTCGAATTTGGGCTTCTCCTTCTTTTGCTTTCCTTTACCATTCGAGATCTTGGGTCCTTGAACATATAGGGCTGAATCTTTGGAGATTATGGACCCCATTTGAATCAACTTGTCATGCTCTTTTGTGACGGACTCAATGAAGGCATTCAAGGTAGGCATCTTCCAATTCGGGGTAGTTAGCCGACCGGAATTGAAAGTAGAGACAAATACCGAATAATCTTTACCAAGCTTGCTTAGAATGGAGAGGATCAATTGTTTGTCCTCTTTGATAACTCCACTGTTCTTCAACTGCAAGTTCAAGTTCTTGAATTTTGTGAAGAATTCATTGATGGTCTCGAAATTCTCAGGACTAAGGGCAATCAATTCATTCTCTAATTGAAAAGCCCTAAGCTCATCCTGCTTGCCAAATAGTGTTTCAAGTTGCTCCCATATAGCTTTTGGAGTCTTCAATCTGCTGAGATGGAAGTGAAGATCTTTGGAGATGGAGAGACAAAGAAGACCATAAGCTTCATCAAGCTTGTTGTAGTGTTTGGTTCGATTTGACACATTGTTTGGCTCCAATTCAAGACCAAGAGTGACTCGGTAGTAACCTTTTGAACGTAATATGATCTCCATATCATCTTTCCAATCAAAATAATTGAATGGGGTGAGGATAGGCTTTGAAGAAGAGTATTCCATTGCTAGGAGCGAGTCAAACTGATGTAGATGAGCTTGCATGCAGAGTGTAGCGAATGCAAAAGAGGAGTTTGCATGCACAGTGTAGCGAATGCAAAGGAGGAGCTTGATAACCTGCAAATCACAATCAAACCAAGAACAATAAGGTCAAAAAATCCACCCTTTTAGAGTTGCATCACACCTGGGATTGGAGATCAAACAATGTTGAATGGGTCCAATGTATCAGATCCAGGAATTATGTGGAAACTCAAGCTTCTGGAGTGGTATAGGATGTATTTTCAAGCTTTGCATGCACAGGAGCGAATGCTCTTGAGATATCTCATGCCAAAACTTTTTGCAATTTGAGCAATTCAGTCAAATCTTCTTGTAGAAACACCTGTAGAAAAGAGATCTTGTCCCTGCAATGGCTCTGATACCATGTAAAATTAGTCATAGCAGATCTAATGAACAAGTAAATCAATCACAACAGATGAACATAGAAAATATGGTGCAAAACTGTGCAAAACATGCAGCAGTGCTCAATATCCCAATAAGGGTGAATAATTACAATACAATCTGACAATGTGAGTGAGCAATTCGAATTGACTAAGTAGGCCATTCGAATCACTGAATGGAGTAGCTTGACTCCAACTAGGAGTCCTCATCATCAATCGGTGGTGCTCATCAATGCACAAGAACCAGTCATCCAAGTGTCAATCTGAGTCTAACTGAGTGTAACAAGTGTAACTGAAGTGTGTAGCACTGATTAAGGGAAGGAGGCTCAGTGGGGGGCGCATGGGAGACTAACTGAACTCAGAACAAGTCATCTAGTCAAACTGGAGGTCCAACGGAAGTGAAACAGTCAGTTGGGAGTGAAACTAGCCTCAAATCAGGGAGAATCGGAGCTAACTGAATGTAACTGAAGTGGAACTGCAGTGGTAGGTGAACAAGTGCGCCCTTCTCTGGCAGTAGGTGAGAAGTGGGCGCCTTTCATCCTAGGAGGGCTAAAACTCTGAAGGAAGTGGCTCCCGGGTGCTAGAATAAGGTGGCTAAGGTGCTGGAGGCATCAAACTGGTGACTGGGATGTATGCAAAGTGCATGCAAACCCTAATTGCATGCAAGATCCTGAAAAAGATGATGTGGATATCCGAACACATATTTCTTCTTAGAAAAACTGAGAACCTTGAAAGATGCAGCAGTAGTAGCCAAAGAATCTGCTATTGAATTATCAACCCTTGGTATTGTAACAACATCATGTTCATCAAAGAAATTTTCTAACAAATCCCAAACTTCATTTCTGTATGATCTCAATCTTGGATGCCTTGCTTGATAGATAGCTTTTACTTGGTTTATCACCAATTTTGAATCTCCAAATACTTCAATCTTTTTTTCTTTCATATCTTTCAATAGATTCAACCCCAAAATCAATGCCTCATATTCCGCAACATTATTTGTGCATTCAAAAGCCAACTTAAGGGAAAACATCAAAAATCTCTATCTGGTGTAATTATCCAAACACCTGCACCAACACTTTCTTTACTCATGGATCCATCAAAATGCATAATTAAAGTACCTTCTTTTCTCACCTTTTCTTTCAGCAGCTTTTCTTCTTCGCTTGGAAAATTGTCTTCTTTTGGCTTAATCAAATCTATTTTTTCTTTAAATTGATCATCATTGTAAAAGATTGAAGATCCCAAATTTGTATCTATTGCATGTATAGAATGAGTTCCAGGTTCATCTCTATTACTTACCACATAATCAAGCCTTTTTTCAGAATGCAATCTTCTATGCTCCCCGAGAATTGGAATAGTAGCAAATGACATATACATCTGCAAAGTTCCTTTAAGCTTTGATGCCCATGATTTGGATAACAACATGCCAAACTTTGGTGGAATATCAGCAACAACCACATCCATAACAACTCCTTTGACTGGCATTTTAGTAAGATTCACCACCAAATCTTTGATTAATACCAAGCATTTTACTTTCTTCGAATCAAAAGAAAATAAATCCTTATATGGTCTTGTTATCTCTAAACCCAAACTTTCTACTACAACTTTAGGCATCAAATTATGCGAGGCACCTGAATCAAGCATACAATTATGCAAAACCTTATCATGAATATTCAGGTTTATATAAAAAGGTGGTATAGCATCCACACTATTGTCTTCCATCTTTGAACCCATATGAATAATTGGAGTATCATCATTCAATTCTAATGTGTCTGGTTCCATTTGTATTTGACCTCCAACCATTTTAGAAATTTGTTCTTTATATTCAGTGTTTTTCAAAATTTCATTAAAAGGTATGGAGATTTTGATTTTAGCTATCTCATTTTGAAAACTGAAAGGAACGAGATTCTTATCACTTTCTTTAGTCATTTATTTCTTGTTTTCTGAGACCTTTTTCATTACATCTTCATTTTCTTTGTTCTTTCTATTCTGACTAGTAGAGGGTTTATCCATTTGACCTTTGCCTTTATCCACCATTACATTCCTATTTCTAAGACTTATCTTCCTTTGAAGATCATCTATTGCATTTTGATATCCAATCTGATACTGTTCAGTTTCTGAATCCAAAGTGTTGCATTCTCCATCTGTAGAAAACATATCATGCTCCATTTTAGTTAAAAATATCTCTGAATCCAAATCTCCAAAATGATGTATTTCACTCTCTACTAACTATGTTTCATCCCTTTCATCTACATAATTCTCAGAGAATGGAGGTCTCACTAGATTATCTTCTGCATTTCTTGGATTCCTTTGATCTCTTTGATCTTTTTGTCTAATTTGTGGGGGAATTGGCCTTCTGAAATTTGGGTTTCTAATGGGTGGTTCTTGTTGTTCTCTATTTTGAGTTATGTTGTCCAATGCCAATCTATCTATTAATATTTCCATAGTTCTCATAATGACTTCAAATTTGGCATCAGTAGAAGAAGAAGTTGAAGGTTGATTATCTTCTTTAATCTTTTTTCTATCCATGTCAATTTTTTGTTTTATCTTTCCAGAAGCCATCAAATTTGCTTCCACTTCCACGACATCTCTCATCATATCTGATAAAGTAGCTGACCTTCTTTCCCTTAATGTACAAGAAAAATCACCTTCAAATTCATCTGCATAGTGTAACTTGGAAGCCCCTACCAAAGGTTTAAAATCAATAGGAATTTAATTATAAACCCTCATGAATCTAGCAGAAAATTCTTGGACTATTTCAAAAGCCCCCTTTTTTAGATTATTATATTGTGTTAATATTTGTGAAGGATTCTTTTTGTGTTCCCACCGCTCAATAAAAAGTGTTACAAAATCATTATATGTAGCAATTGATCCTGCACCTAAAGTTCTGAACCATTTTTTAACCTCTCCTGAAAGACTCTAGGCTAACAGTCACATTTTTGCATCATCATGGTCAACTTCTTCAAGATCTATAAAGTCACTGAATCTATTAATATGTTGTTGTGCTATAATATCTCCCTCCCCATCAAACTCTATAACCCTCTGTGCATAATTTTGGGGAAGGTCATGTAAAGCAGCTAGTAAAACAAGGGGAGCAAACCTAGCATCCATTACCACTGGTGGAACTAATGGAGGATTTTGAGTATTTGAAATATTTTGAGAAACGTTCTGATTCCTTAAGGGTACTCTCTAAGCCTTGGGTTTTTTAGATTATGCTCTTTCAGACCTTTGTAAACCCTCCCAAACTGATTGTAAAGAATACTTCCAAAAACTATCTTGATCAACATCAGTTTCTTTCAAATCTGATTATGATTTAGTTCTAAACAAAGGTCTTTCACTTATATAAACATTTTCATCATCTAATAACTTTTCTTGAAAAGTAGGAAAAGAATTTATTGTTTGAGAAGTACCTGTTTTATCTTTTCCTTTGTTCTTCTTCAAGAGTCTTTCTGAACTTTCTACACTGGAGAACAACTGTGAACTTGGATTTCCCCTCGTAGGGATTCTTTTAGAAGCCACAATGTCTTTTCTTGGAGTCGCATGTTTAAAACTGAAAATTTTTAACGTGAAGTCACCAAGGCAAGACACAACCAACTAAAAATATCAAACTTCTTTGCCCACTGAAATTTGATTGCATTGTCATTCTTCCCAGGGAAAATGAAACCTTCGCTCCCAGGCAATGGCGCCATAATGTTAGCACTCAAATTTTACCCTTTGGCTGTGGAAGGATAGACCTAATGTAACTATTTCAAACCAACCTTTAGGAGGGAAATTAGCTTTTTCCCTACCAGAGAGGGCCCTCTCAAAATATGTAAATGGCTAAAGATAATAAATGGGATTTTTCAAAATAAGTATGTGGTTGAAATTCACACAAGAATCACTGGTCATGGAGTCAAAATTTAAGAAGTATTTATAACAGCAGATAAACAACAATAAAGATTGTCACAGAGGCAAGATAGTTGTCACATTACATTCAAAGCTTTTTGCAGGTGATTGAGAAAGAAATATAGATAGTCCATCAATAATGGGCACCGTTTTAGATGAATCCACTATCAACTTTAGAGAAATAAATGGATACTTAGACCCGATAAGCCAAGGCATACATATATGAATCTCAACTTATTATAAACTTTCATCTGAGCATAGAAGATAAAATTCTTGTCTCTCAAAAAGTTTCCAACCCTTTCAAAAATAACTTCCATTGTATTTTATACAAAACTTCTTTCAAGCAAAACCTAACTGCTTCTTTTAACTAAAAACCGAAATAACTTAACTAAACTTGCCAAATGTCATTTGAGTCAATAGTCATAAAAATATTACAAATTTCTTTTGAATAAAAATATTTTCAAGTCTTCATTTGATGTAAAATCCAACGGATACTTTCAAGCACGAAGTGTGTACTTCATTTTCCCAAATTTCTCTACGTTAGTCCACTGATCAGCAGTTGGAAGATCCTAGCTTGTCATCTCTTTTACCATAACTCTTATTTAAATATGATCTGCAAGAGAAATCTGTGGAAGTCTTTCACAAATCAAAACCAGCTTATTTAGAATTTCAAAGTCTTTTGCAATCTTTTCCATTAAAATATTCCCTGTAAGTGATTTAAATGCTAAAATTTCCCATGATCCATTCTTATATTGAACAATAATTTCTTATATTCATATTGGGGAATCAACTCCCAATTTTCATCCCAGAATGCAAGTAAACCTTTTTCAATCAATTTCTCAAACTGTTTTTTGAATCCCGCTACCTGTTTCTTCATAGCTTGTCACCTACCCAAATTCTGAAAATATTATTTTATTGGCAAAATACTTTATGTTAAATTTTAATTACAAAGTTTTGTAATTATGACCAAGTTTGGTCAAGGATGAATGTAATTACTGATTATTATTATTTAATAAATTAAAGTAGGAGACAAACACCCAAGGGGACTGTTAAATGAGTGTTCACTGACCCACTAGGAGGAATGGAAGTTGTTAGAAGGAATGGGATAGATGGCAGCAATTGCACTTCACCACTAGCTGTTGGTTATGGGACAACTACCCCTAAAAATGTGGCATTATCCCCCAGGTGGTGGGAGTGAGCAGGCAGCTCATTAAATGACCAGTTATCCACTAAAAGGCCTAGGCAGCCTACATAAGGCAATTCGAATTGAGCAGGAAGCTCCCTTACAATATTTTATGCAAAAATATTCCTCAAGTGCATTAGGTGATCACTGAGATATTTGAATAAGAAGGCTATGTGAGAGTGCAACTGTAAGTCTGCTAAGTATACTGAGAAGAGAAACCAGAGGTGCTGGTGTAGGTCATTTTGACTGCTGAGTCTTAAGGACTGGACAATCTACATTCTATTGCAAGTTGAGGACCCAAGCTTCTAAGTTTCTTCCTCCTGGTGGTTCAGTGAACAGGCTCGGGGGTCCTAAGGCAAGTAACTTGGTTGTCTTCAGGAATTGGTTGCGTGGAACAGGTTCCTTGGGCTTTTTTTTTCTCCTACAGTTAACCAGGTTTTACTGTTCCTATTTTGTTTACAATTCAATGTTTCTTCTTAGTAGAATTATTAAACTGTCATGTAAAAGAAGTTATTTTATTTTTTGATCTATGTCTGATTCTGAATGATAAAGCTTTGTGAAATATTTGATTAGATAACCATCTCTATATTTTTCCCCATGTTGTTCTCTGCATAGTACTCTAGTATAGAGAAGCAAATTAAGGATAGATGAGAGATAAGCATAATGCCATTGATTGGATAAATGATTTCAGTAGTGTTCTAGTTTAAAATTTTGTCTTATTTTTAAACACAGTAAAACATTACAGTATAGCATCAATTGCAGCATAGAATTCATTTAAATAATACATGAAAGAAAAACATAGTATGTTTCTACATAGTTTCATATATTTCTTGTAAATCTATTTATTTCAGATAGCAAGCAAATGCAATCAATTTTAAACATTTCATGTTTTCAAAGTAATTGTATTTTCAAGAATTATAGCAGCTACAAGAACTAATCACTGTATAGATTTCTTGTCATTGTACATATTTTATTTCTTCACTAATTTCCTTCTTTGATTTCAATTATCGAATATCTACATAGTAGTATCAAACCCTAAGATACTACAAAACCTAATTCTGTTTACACATCTCATAATTTCCATCTCAAGTCTTTTATGACAAACTTTAGACATTTCCTTTCTAAACCTAATTGCTATGGATTTTCCAAAACACTAATTCGCATTTTGAAACTTCTTCAAGATTGTATTCACCACATAGCAGAAAGCTCGATTCTATACTAATGTTATCGATAGCTCATAACCCTAGTAAGAACACATCGAAAACATTCACACTATCGATATCTTTTATACATAGGTTAAGCTTCTAGTACAACAGCTTATTGCAAGTCTAATAGAAATCAAAAGGTACATGTAGGATTCATTTACAAATTAAAATAGACATTGTGGATTATATTTAGCAAAAACAATTGACAATCGAACTTATCTCATAACCTTTCCAAAACTTAAATATCAACATCAATGACGAAGTACAAGAAACAACCATTTACTTTTGACCTGAGATAGTTTCGTATTCGAACTTGAATCAACAGTTTTCCAAACAGTCATTTGTTAACATCTATTTAAACAAGAATGCATCATTACAGTACAAGAGAACCAATAGCATAGAAGCAAGTGAAACACGACTCCATTAAGGAATGCCCAACAGCATAGATAAAGCATGACAGAGATTTTGTTATTTCCATTCAAATTTTCCAAAAACACATTGGGTCTTTTCCCTTAAACAACCAACGGTGTAAAGACCAACTCAAGTCGGTTCTAACGCTACAGCAAAAACAATACTAAGCCGAGCATCAAATACAAGACTGAGGATCAACCTCTTACAGTATGATATCAAAACAATATTAAAAACTTCACACTCAGCCATCACCGAAACAAGTCGAAAGGTTCCAACTCTCAGCACTCGGAAATCACCATCGAAACCGTGTCAAAGAGCACCTACGAGGTTTTTGAGAACCACCGGAGCTTACCAGGAGAAGTAGAAGCATATTCCATTCTCCATGCTTGCACAGGAGCCATCCTATGAAGTGGGTACCTGCAAAATACATTTCGAAGGGATTAAAACGAGAATACAAGAAAGCAAAACAAGCAACATAGTAATTTTTATCTTCGTGAGTATTTACCTTTTATTTGAAGCTTGGAACAATGGCACATCACGCCATCAAAACGAACGACGAAGCTTATTGATACGTGACAGCAACCCTAAGTTAACACAGAATACTTTTCTCACGCACAGGAGAATCGAACCCTTTCTGAATCACACCCATTACACTGGCTGGAGAAACCCCATCACTACAATGGCATATTGTGGGTTGAAGGAAGAAAGCTTAAGCCTGAAACTATTAAAAACTACTTCTCACAGGTCATAGGATTGAAACCCCTGAGAGGAACTCTCTGCAACCCTACATTTTGGCAGCCTGTCGGCATCAACTCTAACATAACAATGAAAGACCGGGAAACTCGCTACCATTACATACAACGAGGTTAGGGTTACACAATCAATGATCAAGATCTGGTGAGATCAATGGGAAAGAAAGAGCCAACAAAGCTACGTTGAAAACCGGGCAAACTTGTATTGATATATCATTAATTAAAAACAACCACGACGTTGCCAACACTGCATGCTAGTGAACATTACCGTGTACAGCTCGGAGGAGAGGCAATATGGCAGTCTTGTACAGCTAGGATTCCTAGTTACATTATCAACCAAAGTTCACGTGAATGGAATTACGTGGGTTGACAACCACACCTTCCACTATGGAGTGTTGGTCGGAACATTTAATACCTGATCGGTACACTGTCAACCTGCAGTTAGCAATTTAAATACCTGTCAACTCATCACCTGTTTAACGAGTATGTTTGGATTTCAATATCATACATTATCAATACTTAGATCAAGAGATAGATTGGAAATTATAATTTCACACTATTGCTAAAATTCTTAGCTTTCCAAAGGTTCGATTTCATCACTCCATTGAATTTAATTCATAGCATTGCATAATATTATCATTGTATATTGTAAAATCATATCATTACAAATAATTAGTGCTCTTTTGATATAGTTCAAAGTTTGAACGTAGGCATCGTAACATTTGAATTATATAATCAATGTATTTTGTAGATGCATAGAAATCATACATTATTTTCTATTTCAATTCTAATTCATTTCTATAGTTTTAAATAAGCTATTGGATGAAGTTTTATGATGCAATTTCATAACATAAAAACTATATTCACAATAAATTCCATATGAATTGCATATAATGTAAGACTTTTGTATCCTCATAAGTATAGTTTAAGTGTTGACGAGATACACTCTACAGCCAGGTTCTTATACAAGCACTAGTCACTATACCTTATATATATATTAACTATGTATTCAAATGATAAATTCAGGACTCAGAGTAGTCAAAGTGCTGTAGACACAAAACATAATGATAGCTCAAAAGTATAAACACTTCTTCTACAAGTTTTCTAATAGCAATTGTCAATAGATATTGGTATTACTCTTTTTATAATAATGACGATAGTCATATGATAATAATTACAGCGTTATAACAAGTACTAGGACAACGCAAAATGATAACACTAAAGAGTTTAAATGTCAGTACATAAACTAGGATTAGAACCATGTATCCATACCTCCAGTAACTGGTGTCGCAAGGAAGTACTTAGCATTCTAATTTTACTCTGACGATGAATTGAAAGACACAAGTACTCTTAACACATGTTGTCTTATAGGATTTCTTACCTGCGGTCTGCACATGGAAACAAGATTCAAATGCCTTAGCTAAACGTAGCTAAGTAAACTCCAGGGTACCTCGTAGGACCCCTTTATCATCATACAAACAAACTGTCAGCACTTCATCAAAAACATCACAATAGTACAGCATGTAATCACATTCAAGAACTTAAGCAAATCTGTAATTTGTACTTGTATGCATAATCATAAAAGATCTGTCGTTAAGGAGATTAACATCCACTTAAATCTGAAATAGAAAATACAATTATATCATATTTATTGGAGAAGTATGACGTGTCATCGTTACTAATTATCTTAGTTAAGAATTCGAATTAATTTATATGTTCCGCATTAAATGACTTTGATAATTATTGCTATTATAAAAAAATTTAAATTTTGGTATTTTTCGGGATGTTACATAGCTCCAGCTTTGGCTTCAACATTCTCAATATGTGCATGCTTTCCTAAGATTCTACTTGCCCGTGTAATGTTTGCAATCTTGTTCTTAATACCCATAATCCTCATATCTTCTTCTGCTAAACTATTCAAAAAGGTAATTGCATTTTATGTTGTTTCCTTGGGCTTCCTATTTAGATTCTCTCTGATTGCAGTACAACTTGTTAAAGCATCTCTAATCACTTTTTCCTTCACTCTTATGAAATCCAAATAAGGTCTGAAATTTTTGGCTTCTTTAATGATCAAATCCCACACCGTGTGCTTACATCCTTGCATAGTTGTTTTCCCTGTCACTTGGTGTGCCAATTTTTTATTCATTTCAATCAATTCTTTGTACTTCTCTTGCAAAGATTTCATTTCTTCATCTTTCTTTTCACCTTCTTCTTTTAACCTCTGAGTTTCTTCTTTTAACTTTTTAATCTCGACATCTTTCAAAATTACTTGAGACATGGCCTGTAGAATACTATCTGCACTATTGACGTCTTCAATCTGATCGGTACCTGTTTGTTGTTGGGCTAGATTTGACAATTTGTTTTTCAAATCTTCAACTTGACTTTTCAAACTTGTTTTTTTTTTTCCCAACTAGCTTCCTTTTCAACCATTTTTAATAATCTAGTTGTGGCATCATTCACTTCTTTATATAACTCTTCTTTTTCATGTTCCAATTTGGTCAATTCAGGTCCTTGAATAAGCTGGGTGTCCGGGATTTTCAACCTCTTTCTTAACTCTTGGATTAATTTTTTCTTTCTCTTTCAACAAATTTTTTCCTGCATTCCCTTCAGTGCCACTTCCAACCAAATCAATTTGCAATTTATTGATTTACTGTTGGCAGGATTTGTTTTCTATCTTTTCTTGCTTTAATTGATCATTCAACTTATCTACAACAATCCTCAATTTTTCAACCTCCAAAGTTGCTTCCAAAAAATCAACATATATCACCTTCCATGTCTACCTGTGTAAAAGAATTTTATCAGGCGCAGTGATCTTCTTCAAATTGAATTTCATTTATGTAACTTTATCACTTGATGATATTGCCAAATTCAATGTATTTTCTTTTACATCACGACTAGTAACCAAATTAATATCTGACTTAGCCAAGCTTCTAACTTTAGGAAATAACTGGAATGTCTGCTGAGACGAAGCCTGCTTGTCTTGCTTGTACTTGCTAAACATATCCACTCTATTTTGAAATTTATTAACATCTCCTACTTCTGTAGACTCTTGAAATGTATACTCTTGTATTCAGACTTCTGGTACTTCCTCATCAGTAAGTAATAACAAATCTTGTTGTTCATCCAACTTTGATCTTTTCACTTTTTCTTGTTCTCCACTCTCTGTTCTTGTTCTCCACTCTCTGAATCGACTGCATCTTGAAAACTTCTTTTTCCTCCAATAACTGCAGTGGTCGTTGAAGTATCTGCTTCTCCTGTACAGTCTGTCAACACCAGTTCTCCTCCTTGTAGAATTATATTTTCTTCGCTTTCATATTGTAGCCAGTTTTCCTTTTCAAACATTCATTCCACTTCTTGATGAACGAAATATTTAGTATGATTTAACTGTCTCCTTTTCGATATGACATGAAAAGGATCATAATCGATAGCCACTTCCTTTTTAAAATTCATTTCTTCTAACAATTTCTCTATGTAGAAAATAACATATTTATTTTTTACAGTAAACAGACCTACTGTAGAAGGATACTTGATATCGGTGGCTTTCTTAAAAAATAAAAGATGATTATCTTCCACAATCCGTTTTTGTCTAACAAACTCAAGGGAAAAGATCCTTAATGTAAAAAATGTTGGTAATATGTATGGTTGATGTTTGAAACCATACAGTCTAAGAACAGTATTGTCTTTCGACAAAAACCAATCTCCCACGGCCAAATCGTTTCTCAACTACATCAATGTCTTCATTTCAGGTAACACTTTGGGTAGCCTTTCTCCGAAAATCATGTTGTATATCTCTAACAACATGTAATTCATATAATTGAACATATTATCCTCCACTGGATTTGTGAAAATTATCTTCGGAAAAAGTATTTCTTCTCGACTAGCGAACATAACCATCTTCATGAGATGGGATTGAAACCTAAACTGCCTTAGGGTATGAAAATTTGCCATCTGCAAATGAATCCTTTCAGCCAAAAATTCTTCAAACTTAAGATGAGGTATCTGACTACCTTCAGCTTCAGGTGAATTGAGGTTCATTCTAAACAACAAACTTAATTGAAACTCGGTCACCCATACATCTGTATCAAGACCTAAAAACAAAGCCAAAAGAGAAAGGACGAGTTGGGTATTCTCATTGAAAATACTGACATCTAAAGGATAAGGAGTTTCACTGACTTCCAAATGTGGTTTAACACAGGAGGCCATGAAAATCTACTTAGTCTCATGGGACGACTGGTGATACAAGTCAATAATTGACTTCTCGGAAAAACTCTATGGTTCAGGCATTTCGGATGCAGGGACTTCTAAAGCGTCTCTCACGAGCAGGGGTTCTATCCGACAGACAATTCTAGTTTTTGGGGCATTCATAACAGTTCGCTCGGCTTCGGAGTAATTCGACACACACCATGACACAAACTCTGGGAATGATACAATTTGGTCAAGGAAAAACGAAAATAGGGATGACTGATTAACTCTGTGCACGTCCAAACCTCCTTCCAGCAAATTCTTCAATGTCATCTTAATTTCTGCCACTGATAACCTAAGGGAAGTATAAAAAATATCCCTATCTCTATCCTGAAATGCGTCTTTAACCTTAGCTTCGTCTACATCATGGACTGTTTCCATTTTAACTCCTTATAAACAAAATCAAACTTAAAATATTATTAGTTTGAAGTTATAAGGGCCTACCTGTCGCTGACAACCATGTGCTTCGTCCTGCACTGTCTCTTTCTGCTGTGCCCACTTGTCTGGAACCTTCTAGCGCTGATAATGCAAAGACAAATGACAACTTTCTCGGGTTTCTTTTCTATATATAACCCACTTTCTTTATCTTCCAGGCATCTTTTTGGGCGCTTATTTTTCCCAACCATTGATCTCATGTGCCGTAATCTAGACCGTCGGATTTCATGTCCTTTTTTCACTTGATAACTTCTTTATTCCTGCCATCTGATCATCCTCATCTTTCAAATCTAGACCGTTGGATCTCAGTGGTAATCGTATAAAATACAACTTTGCGACCCCGGAAGGTGGTTTCTGGACCCAGCTTTATCAAAGGCGGACTAATCTAATGCTTCCAAGTGTCTAGCAGTTTTCTTTTTCACATCCGCTACCTCTTCTATCTGTCGTGCATCTTCTCGATGCATCAATCATCTGGAACCATTGATCCTCTGCTGCCACACATCTACAGTGGAAATTTGAAAAGTGTTTAACCTTTCAACCTTTCTCGCTGGTGGGCTCCATGTCACTATTCTCCGCGTACCTTTAAAACTCATTACCTTTGATTTAATTCATCATGCAATCTAAGCCATCTATCTTTTGAAACTTGCACTATGGTTAAAACCTCTGTCCCGAGCCATTGGATCTTCTATCATCAATCTGGACCATTGATTTGTGATAACCCTTTTATTTCGGTGGTATCGCATCTTATCAAAACGGTTTTCTATACCACTTTCCTCGCTTGCAGAGTGCCCTATAGATTCCACCTGTCCACCGGTATTGCCTTTCCCTACCGTTTATACTCCCTTATATCCCGTGCATGTTAGCAATGCGACAACAAACGAGGACCTTTGATTTCCTTCTCGTGCCCGATCAACGATGCATCTTGCACGATAGTTAGCGCTTGCAATTTTTTGATTTTGGACTATATTTCTTTGGCATTCTTTTGTTCCTATTTGTTCCATCTAACTCCAAAATCATAGAACTGGAGAATTTTTTGGAATTTTTTCATCAAATTAGCAAATTTTTTAAAACATTCTCCTACCATACTCCATTATTTACATTGTGAAAACTAGGTGCTAACAATGATGATGAAGATGTTGATGATGATGATGATGAAGAAGATGATGTTGATGATGATGATGATGATGATGATGATAATGATGATGATGATGATGAATCTGATGACTTCTCCCTACCATCAATGACAAGAGGCGTCAGATATCAAACTTCTGACTTCAAAAGAATCCGACGAGCTCACTAAACCACTGACGCCAAACGTCGTTGGTCTTTCTAGGTATCTGCGTCAGATATCCTACAACGATGATGATGATGATGTTTTTTGAGTCTGGAAACCCTCCCACACTATCAATGCATGCATCTAGTCTAACCATGCCAAATTTCAGTCCAAGCCAACACATATTTTAAAAAATTCAACGTTGGCCCCATGTAGCACATTAATTAATATATAGGTATGGTTTTTGATGCTCCAATGGTTAGTGTCAGTCATGTTTGAGTCTGGAAACCCTCCCACACTGTTAATGCATGCATCTAGTCTAACCATGCCAAATTTCAGTCCAAGCCAACACAAATTTAAAAAATTTCAACGTTGGACCCATGCAATACATGATTAAGCACGCCATTTGGGTTAGCATGATAATTGTGCATTTCCTTACTGAGATCCTCTTTATTTCGAGAATAATTTAATATTATCTACTAAACAAGGCCAACCACGTGAAGGTGGAAGCTCTTATGGACCCTCCCCCCCCTCACATCACTCTCAATTCCCCATAACCCGACAAAAATATCTATGTACAAAAACATTAAATTTGTTTTTGTCATACTTTATAACAAGCAATGTTTCTAATTATAACATACAGGAAAATGGAAAAAACACTAAGAAACAATTAATTTATACGCACCAATAAAATTCAATATTTCTATCACAATATTAAATCAAATATATAGAGTAGATATATTACTGCATACCTTGTACACTTCAATGGACTTCATCATCTTCTTCATCCAAGCCATCATCTCTATCATCCGATCTAGCGTAAACATTGTAAGGATTGGCCATATCATCATCGCCATCGATTTCAGTTACGATCATCATGTCATCGTCGATATCATCTTCATGGATATTGTCTACTACATCATCTGATTCAACTAATTCTTCGACATATTCTTCTAGAACATGATAATCTAACTCATGTTGATCATGATCTTCAATGTATTCTTCTTCTTCGAGAACCTCTTCATTACCTTCATCTACGTTATACTTTATCGACCTTCCCCTTGGATCGTGTCTCACAACAAATGACCAACCCGCTCTACCTGGAACCTCAGAGTAAAATACATGTTCACATTGGGTTGGAAGAGCATAGGGCTCCATTCTTGGCTCAAACAACCTTGTATTTACCATGGTAAATCCATTATCATGTTCAATCATTGTTTTATTGGGATCACGTTGATTCAATCGACACCTGTACCATTTGACAACAAATAGAAATACCTTGAAGGAGTTAAAGTCACACTGAAGAATGTCTTCTAGATACCCATAGTATCAATTTTCAGAGAGTTCTGGATGTCTGTCACTTCTAGAGGAAACATTGGTCACCTCAAAGACTGCAGATATCCCACAATCTAATGTTTTCTTCGTTTCATCCAACTTTTTGATGCGATATCTATAGTCGTTGCACCACATAGCCTTATGGTGTTTTACCTACAACAATCCATATAAGAAAAGATTACGTAATGATCCAATATTTATGATTAAGTGCATGTTTATAATGCCATACCGGGAAAAAAATTAGCGTGTACATCGACAATATGTTTGCAACAACAAAAAAAATAGTGTGGTTGGTTAATATGCTTGCCTGCTTATCTTTTAAACCATATGCTAAATCGATTTCCCTTTGTGTTAGATTGGCATCTCCATTGCAATGTGTTGCTTTAACTAATGAAGCCACAGCTTCCCATGATATTCCATGACCAGATTGTTCACATCGTTCAATCCATACCTTCATCCAGTCAAGATTGTTTGCGATGTATAAATGAATTGCATCCCACTCTCGACCAACTGTTTGATGACAATAAAATTAAAATTCAATACAAATGTATATTCACTTAACAAAGTATATTACACTCTAAATTGATGCAATATATTGAATATAAAAATAGAATATGTATGATATATATACATAAAAATCAACAGTCAAATGTGTTATATTACATTTCAACTTCCTCGATCTACCTTTCCCCTTCGGGTACTCCCCTTCGAAATTGTTATTGGAGTCTGGATCACAAATGCGACGTAAATTGAGCTTGGACGCTAATTTAGGAAGATATTCACTAATATACAACATGTTTTGGTATACCATATATCCCTCCATCATAGAACCCTCAGCATGTGCTTGTTGTCTAACCAAACCCTTCATAAATTTCAAGTGCCTCTCAACCATCCACATGGACCTTGAGTGCACAGGTCCACACAATTCAATCTCCTCAACTTGGTGTATGAGGTAGTGTTCTTGTGCATTGAAAAATGCCGAAGGTAGATGCTTCTACATTTCACACATGAGACGAGGAATTTCTCTCCTCCAATACTTTATATCTTCTTTATGGAATTCTTTAGATGACAACCATCTACAAGTGATGCAACCCAATCAAGAGATTTAACAAAAAAAACATTATATTACATAACATGAATTAGAGCACAAAAATCAAATATAAGTTCTACGATGAATTAAACAAACACTAAGCGCATGAAAAAAATCGCTACTTACCTCATGTATTTCCCGAGATTATATATTACTTGTTTGACATTGTTGTCGAAGTTGTCTGGGAGAGAGAGAGGTAGAACATACTGTAAAAATATACAAATCGTTTCATTTTTTAAACAAAGAGTAGACAAACAAAATACCAACAATATTCACTGGAATAGAAAACAAGCAATAATTAAATGCATACCATAATAATTACCTTCATGAAGACATGCCAATCATGTGTTTTCAGCCCCGCAAAATCACCTTTCTTTGTTATGATGTTCTTCATGTTCGCACAAAATCCAGTGGGAAATTTAATTTTTCGCATGAATTCTTTTACAACATTACTTTCTTGGTCTGTTAACATCCATGGAAGTGAGTTTATATTAATTTTCTCTCTGTTTCTATGAAATTGAATGACGTCTTTCATTGCATAGTTTCCTTCTTGAATGTCTTTGCAAATTTTAACAATTTTTTTCTTTCTCACTCCTTCCATCCAATATTCGCCATAATGTTTCAGTCACATTCTTTCTGATATGCATTGTATCAAACAAATGAGCAATTTGTAGGTGCTCATAGTAGGGAAACCTACTAAATTGTCTAGGATAACTTTTCATTCCTCGTGGAAGCCCATTAATGCCTTCATTATCACATGAATGACCATCATGAATCGTAGTTTATAAAGAAATTACAGAAATCAATGTCAATTACAGTAAACAACACACAATAAAAATATATATAACATTTCATATACGATGATTCATACATACATTGGAATTCTGTTGCAAATTCATGCTAATTATAATATATAACATGGTCATCGGGGCATGCATGAATTGCTTCATATTGCATTCCAATTTCTTTCATGATGGCAGATAAATCTCGATATGTGCGAAGTAAAATATTTGACGGTAGTAACAAAAATTCAGCTATCATGCTACAACAAATTAAAATAAAAATCTAGTTAATATAATATAAAAATAATATTAATGAAACACATTTCATCTGTATTAATTTGACTTATGAATTAACAATAAAATTATTAGACGAACGGTGACAACCTTTAGCGCAATCATATATATTATGTGATGGGAATATATTACATACCTTAACATCCGTGTGACTGATATGTTTGAAATACCATTCATAACCTTCGAGTTCATTATCGACAATATAATAAAGAGAAGATTTGTGTTGGAGTCCTCATAAAGGGGTTCGTATGCCTTCTCAAGAAGAGGTAAATCATGAATATCATCAAAATGATCATCATCATCATCATCCATTCTAACATTAAATGAATCATGGATCAAATTATTTGTACCATCATCTTCAAATATGTTATCAGTATGATCATCTTCTTCAATATGATCATTAACTTGTTCTCCATTCTTCATAGCTCCATGTTCCTCCGGTACTTGTTCTGAAAGCACTTCCTCCATACGAGTAGGATGTATTTCCTTTATAATTACATGAAACCATCAATAGATAAAAGTTAATATAATAAATATTAAAATAATACATACATTTACAAAAGCAATCAATATAAAAACATATATAATGTAAAACTTACAAATGGACGATATTCATGTCCCCCCTCATCGTTTCCATGTTCCCTACAATGTTTTCTGGTTGTTGTGATCTTTATTCTTCTCCTCTTAAAGCCCCTGCATTGACTACATGGACAATAACATTTCCCATCACACTTTCTTTTCAGTCCATCCCATAATCTTGTTAGGATATTTAGACACTTAGGAGTTAGTTAAGATCAGCTTGTGTAATATATCCGTTAGGGATAGTGTGTTTCTTTAGTATGCATTAGTATGCATTTGTAAATACTTAATCCGACGGTCACGATATGTTTCCGACATAGAGTGATCCGACGGCTTAAATTCTCTTAGATCAAACCTAACCTTGATCCGTGGCTTAACACCCGATTGGTCTATGATCTCTATTTAAAGAGCATGGAGGGTCATTGTTTAGTTGATCGATTATGAGAAGCTCATTTGTAACTTTCTTTCTTTGCATAATAAATTGTCCCGTAGAAGCTATTTAGCCAGGGCCTTGGAGTGTTTCCCTCAAGAGGGTTTAAACCACGTCAAAACATCGGTGTGTTGATCTGTGATCTATTTGTGTGAAGTGGTTGCTCTTGGTGTTCGGTCCTTTGGTAGTACCCTGTGTACCCGAACATGGTATCAGAGCTTTTATGAAGTGCCGCTTCCGGTTATGATCTAGATCTTGAACTGTTGTTGCCGAAACTCGAAAGGGTTTCTAGTTCTGGTATTTCTGTGCATTTCTGGGCTGTGGGAGGTGTTCCGTTGCGTTTGGAGTGTTGTTTTCATTGGGAAATAGTTTTCGTTTGATCGAAAACGGTTCCCGGTTGCACCAGAAACGCGTATTTTATCAAATCTGAAGGTATAATGTTACAGTGACGCATTTTTTTTATTTCATTTTTTAAAAAGAAAAAATCTCATATTTCATCTTTTTTTACGGTTAGATTTTTTTTGGGTTCGGATTGTTGCTTTCTTGTCTGCGTATACTCTTTGCCGTGCACCTTGAGTGATCTCGGCAAATCAAAAACAGAAAGGGAAAGGGTTTTTCTCGGCTGCGTATGCTCTTTGCCGTGCACCTTGCGCAATCTCAGCAAATCAGAAACAGAGAGAAAACGTAGACTTTCCGGGCAAGCTAACAAGATCTAACTCCACAAGTGTGGAAAAGTTTTTTTGTTTCGATTTTTGGTTTGTTTTGCAGGAAAAAGGGCAAGCACGCAAACCAAGCAAGAAGAGTAAAAAAAAAACCTTCCTCATTCCCATATTTTACATACCTTTTAATCTAGCTCACTTGGTTCAAAGTTGCTTTATTCCTTAATAGGTCTTGAGTTCAAGTCTTAGGAAGTTACTTTTAAAAGAAAAAGTGCATGCAATTTCTAATTTCAAGTTACTTTATTGTAAAAGTGCATCTCACTTAAATAATAAAAAATAAAAATACAAGTGAGTCACTTAAGTTTTTTTATTGTTGCACTATTTAAAAGTAATATCATTGTAAAAGTGAAATCACTTATTTTACAAAAGTGGTTTACTTAAAGCAACTTTCTTGTAAAGTGTTTGTCAAAAGGTTCATCTTGGGAAGAGGGGGGTTCTTTTTTTTTGCTGGACATTCTCTAGCTGCCATGTCACTATTGGGGACATCTTCAACAGTTTCTTTGTTCAAGCATAACTTCATCATACAAAGTCAGTTTTCAGTGCCGTTTTTTTTTAAACTGCCTATTTTTTCGAGCTCTTCACATCCAAACTATTGGTTTCTGCTTTTACAGCCATTAATTTACAAATATGGCCGCCCATTGTGATATTTTACTTAACAGTTCCAACTATTTCTCATGAAAATCTCGTATGGAGGATGTTCTACGAAGTAGGGGACTTTTCAGAATTACCACAGGGAAAGAAAAAGAACCCACTGATGATGTTAAGAAAATAAAATGGTCAAATAGATGTGATGAAGCTCGTGGATTGATTGGGATGTCAATCTCTACTGATTTGCGATTCCACATATCTGGAATTGATGAACCTAATGCTGCTTGGGACAAGTTGGAATCTGTGTTTGGTAAACACAATGAAATTCGAGGTCACCAACTCGAAAATGAGTTGATTTCTTTAAATCCAAGTGACTTTTCATGCATTCAAGATTATTTATCTAAGTACAAAACTCTTAAGCTCTTATGTGCAGAATGTAAGATTGAGAGGGAAGACAAACAATGCATTTATCATATTCTTTCCAAACTTGGACCTGCATATTCTGTTTTTGTATCTACATTTTACTCCATGAAAGCATCCTTGAATGCAGCTAGCTATCAAGAGCCTAGTCTTGAATCCTTTTGTGATTCCTTGATTAGGGAACAAAATAAACTCATTCATCTTGGAATAATCAACAATGCAGATACATCTGGGAAAGCCTTATTGTCCCAACAGAAAGATAAGTCCAAGCCTCCCAAGAACCAAATTTTCGCAATAATAAGTCAAACAAGGGTCCAAAACCCTCTCAGTCAACTCCTTCTTTAAAAAATGACAAAGGATCCAAGCCAAAAGGCAAGAAGACTGAGCGTCATTGCAACTATTGCGGGAAAGATAATCATGATGAATCTAAGTATTTCAAGAAGATGGCAGCCTTGGAAGTAGCAATGAAGAAGCACCACATCAGCCTAGATTCGCCTTCAGAATCTGTCTCTCATGGACATGCACTTTGTGCTTCTGGTTATTCTTATAATGCATCTTCTTCTTCTACTTCAAATGAATGGCTCATTGATTCTGGAGCATCTTATCATATGGATAAGGATCAAGCCATCTTTTCTACTATGCATGAATGTAACACCAAACAAATATTTGTTGGTGATGATAGATCTCTAAGTGTTGTAGGAGTTGGAACAGTTCTAGTAGATAATGGTCATTTTAGTGATGTACTATGTGTTCCAAGAATTTCCTGCAATTTGTTATCAGTCTATCAGATCACTCATTCTGGTGAAGGTAAAACTGTGACCTTTACACCTCACCAAGATGTAATCAAGGATTTTAAAGATCCTCAACAGGTCCTAGCTACCAGAATTGTTGATGATATTACTAGGTTGTACAAGTTTAACAACTTTGGGTCATCACCTTTCCCTTCAGTTTTTGTTGCTCATAGTGATAACTTGAGCAAACTTTGGCATGAGCGATTTGGTCACTTAAATTATCGCTCATTGCAACAACTATGTAAAGAAAATATGGTGACAGGTCTTCCGATGGTATCTTGCAGAGATGGTGTTTGCTCCGGTTGTGTACTCGGAAAACATCATCGGGATAGTTTTGACAAACGTGCCTCTTGGCACGCCTCGTAGCCTTGGAGCTTGTGCATAGTGACTTGTGTGGTCCTCTTCCATCTGCTTCCTTTTCTGGTTTCAAATATTTCTTAACTTTCATTAATGATTACACCAGACGCACTTGGGTTTATTTCCTAAAACTTAAGAGCGAAGTATTTAACATGTTCTTGGCCTGCAAGGCCCTTGTTGAAAAACAATCTGGTCATCAAATTATTAAGTTAAGATCTGACAATGGAGGAGAATATGTTAACAAACAGTTCACTACTTTTTGCAATGAACAAGACATCCAACAACAGCACACTGTTCCATATACACCACAACAAAATGGTGTAGCTGAGCGGAAAAACCACACTTTAAAAGAAATGGCTAATTGTATGATCCAACCTAAGGGACTAAGTCTTCAATTTTGGGCTGAAGCCATTAATTGTGCAAATTACATAGTTAATCGCACCCCCACTAAAGCATTACAAGGTATAACACCAGAAGAAGCATGGAGTAAAACCAAACCTGATGTAAGTCACTTCCGTGTGTTTGGTAGTGAAGCATGGGCTCACATTCCGGATGAAAAACGAAAAGCATTGCAACCTAAAAGTGAAAAGTGCATATTTGTTGGATATTCTGAAGATATAAAAGGTTATAGACTTCTTCAACCACATTCTCATGATATAATCATTAGAAGAGATGTTAAATTTGATGAAAATATCTTGGCCTGCGAGCCTAACTCGGCGATTGTGCCATCTTTGGCCTGCGAGCCTGATTCGGCGTTTGTGCCTTCTTCTTCTTCTTCCAACTTCCTTGACAGGTTTCCAACTCCAGTTTCTGATGATGACAGTGAGGATGAAAATCCACCTCCACCTACTCATGTTCCTCCAGTTGCACCAGCACAAGTGCTTCCTCGCTGGGTCCGTTCAACATGTGAAGCAGCTGATGATCTTACCGATGATCCTAGAGATCAACGTCGAACACGTTCTCAGTTTCAGCGAGCCTCTTCTCTTTTGGCTCAAGTTTCCGAGAATCATGATCCAGAAACTTTGCAGAAGCTTCAGGGAATCCAGATTGGGATGCAGCCATGGATGAAGAATATCGTTCCTTAATGGCGAACGATACTTGGGATCTTGTACCTCTTCCAAAAGGAAGAAAACTTGTCAGATGTAAATGGGTCTACAGAACTAAGTATGCATCAGATGGAAGTGTTGAAAGACTTAAGGCAAGGTTAGTTTCCAAAGGTTTTTCCCAAGTTGAAGGGATTGACTACAATGAAACCTTTGCTCCCGTTGCAAAAATGAACTCCATCCGCCTTGTTCTTTCCCTTGCAGCCTTACACAACTAGGAAGTCCATCAAATGGATGTCAAGTCTGCCTTCTTACATGGTGATTTACAGGAGGAAATTTACATGGAACAACCTCCTGGCTATGTTCAGAATAACTCTAGCCTTGTCTGTCGCCTTAAGAAATCCTTATATGGCCTTAAGCAAGCTCCTAGAGCTTGGTATGCCAAAATGGATAACTTTCTCCTTGACACTGGTTTTTTTAGATGCCATTCTGACCCCAACGTCTATACCAAGAAAGTAGGAAACCATCTCATCATACTTGTTCTATATGTTGATGACCTTATTCTTACTAGTAGTGACCCTAAACTTATAACCCAGGTGAAATCCAGTCTTAAACAAAATTTTGAAATGTCAGACTTAGGACATTTGCATTATTTTCTTGGTCTCCAAGTCCTACAAACCAAAGAATGAATCTTTCTTTCTCAGTCTAAGTATGCTTGTGACCTTCTTCATCGCTTTCACATGGAAGATTGTACACCATCCTCTTCTCCCTTCCAGTCTGGAGTCAAACTTTCTGCCACTTGTACCTCACCTGAAGTCGATGCCACCTTGTATCGTCAGCTTGTTGGTAGTCTCTTATACTTGACTCATTCCCGTCCTGACCTTTCCTTTGTTGTTGGTCGTGTTTCCCGTTATATGCAGACACCTCATGAAAGTCACTGGAAAGCAGCTAAAAGAATACTTCGATATATTCGAGGTACAGTTCAGTTTGGGATTCATTACAGTACAGGGGGGAAACCTTTGTTGGTTGGTTTCACTGATTCAGATTGGGCCGGCGATCCTGATGATCGAAAGTCTACTGCAGGTTATGTTTTCAGTCTGGGATCTGGACCTATTACTTGGGCTTGTAAGAAACAACAAGCTCTTGCTCTTTCTTCAGCAGAGGCAGAATATCGAGCAGCAGTTAATGCCAGTCAGGAAGCTTTATGGCTTCGACAGATCCTTTCAAAGTTTGGATTCGAGCAGCAGCAGCCTACTCCACTTTGGTGCGACAATCAAAGTGCCATCAAGCTTGCCAAAGATCCAGTTCTACATCAACGCATCAAACACATTGAGCTACATATGCACTTCATCAGAAATCTTGTTCATGATCGTGTTCTTGAAGTACTCTTTTGCCCTACAGATGATCAAGTTGCAGACATCTTCACCAAGTCTCTTACAGAAGCAAAGTTTTCTAAACTTCGATCTATGTTAGGAGTTCAGGAACTTGTCATTAAGGGGGGATAGGCTCTAATGCCTCCTTCCTTCTCCTAATAGTGTCACTTTTGTAAATCCTTCAATCCTATCCCAAGTTGTTCTTAAGGGGGGATGTTAGGATATTTAGACACTTAGGAGTTAGTTAAGATCAACTTGTGTAATATATCCGTTAGGGATAGTTGTTTCTTTAGTATGCATTTGTAAATACTTAATCCGACGGTCACGATATGTTTCCGACATAGAGTGATCCGATGGCTCAACTTCTCTTAGATCAAACCTAACCTTGATCCGTGGCTTAACACCCGATTGGTCCATGATCTCTATTTAAAGAGCATGGAGGTTCATTGTTTAGTTGATCGATTATGAGAAGCTCATTTGTAACTTTCTTTCTTTGCATAATAAATTGTCCCATAGAAGCTATTTGGCCGGGGCCGTGGAGTGTTTCCCTCAAGAGGGTTTAAACCACGTCAAAACATCGGTGTGTTGATCTATGATCTGTTTGTGTGAAGTGGTTGCTCTTGATGTTCGGTCCTTTGGTAGTACCCTGTATACTCGAACAAATCTAGCAAGCAATTGTCGATTTTGTTCATCTAGATCAGGAATATTGCTATTTGACATTTTCTCATAAAGAGCTTGAATGAAGATTATCGATCTTAGAAAATCAACCTCCACACTTCGCTATTTTTAATCATTAAAACAATAGAAATAATGATGTATTCTTTTACGGAAAACAGTCCGTCAAATAAAAAATTTCCGCAAACCATTGCTTGTATTGGAAACATGTCAGAATGTTTCAAAATTTATAGATTGTAAAATATAAACATTCGTCAGATATCCGACGAATTTAGCATAGTTACCGTTGTAAAATACATGTCGGATATCCGACAACCACGGGCATTCTTCTTATCCCATGTGAGCATCATTTAGTGTCGGATAACCGACCATCTCGAGCATAATATAGTATTGGATATCCGACAACCTCGGGCATAATATAGTGTTGGATATCCGACAACCACGGGCATTCTTCTTAGCCCATGCAGGCATCATTTAGTGTCAGATATCCAACCACCTCGGGCATAATATCGTGTCGGATATCCGACAACCTCATGCATAATATAGTGTCAGATATCTGACAACCGCGGGCATTCTTCTTAGCCCATGCAAGCATCATATAGTGTCGGATATCCGACAACCTCGTGCATAATATAGTGTCAGATATCGTCAGATAGTTGAGAGCCGTTGGATATCCGACCAACCATTCTATCAATTTAAAAAAAAATCATCAAATTTTGTAAATTTGAAGGTGAAATCCGACGACAGAGTCCTTTTCGTGGGATGTTGTCGGATTTTCTCGTCAGATTTTGGGTCATAATTCCCTAGTGTGCATTCTAGTCTGTAAACATTATAGAGCTATTGAGTCACCTTCCTTCATGATTTTTCCTATTCACATGTGTTCAAGTGAGAAATTGTGAGACTAGGATTTATTAATCAACACAAATAGATTTCTATTCCATCAAATCAACATGCCTCTATCTTGAATTGTATACCACTCATTTAATCATAATCCAATACTCATGCCTGCGAGTTGCATCCATGTTATTTAGTCTATTTCTCTTCCACTATAGTAGGTGTATGGTCTTCCCTAAAGTGGTGACATGCTCACTCGATTTATTTAGGATGGAATGGATTAAGGCTAAGTTGCATGAAATGTGGAAACATGTACAAGTTTTGGAAACATGAATGCTCAGAAACATGACCCCCCCCACAAATGGGTACGTCAAAGGAAACACAGTATATATATCTATATATATAGTTTTTTTTAATAACACATTATCTTACAATAAAATAAAAATGATAGGTTAATTTGTATGTAGGTTTAGAAATGATTTAGAGCTTAATTTGTTTTCATTTTCCATAAACTAGGGTTTTTAAGACTTACCATGGGTCCCATGCCACTCATGGGCCCTTCGGGGCTTCCTAGAAGTTTTTGATTTTTCGTGAGTTCCCGATACCGATATGTTGGCATTTCAGGAGTTTCGTGCAACATAGCATTAAGTTTACCAAAACTCGTGAATTTCTACAATCATAGCGAGACATACCCTATTATGACTCGGTTACCCCCCATTTTGACATGCGTGTCCACGTGATTTTTGTCATACATTCATCAAGGGTTACAGGTTGATGGAGTTGTGGATGGCCTAGATTCCTTGATGCCAGAGTTTTGCATCGTGCTATGATGATGTTCTAGCATATGTTTGGTTGATGGATCTTCATGCTTGTATCTATGGGTTGTGATACCCATTTATGTTTAGATGGTTTCCTATGGATGATTATGGATGTGGAGCCTCCTAGTTAGATGATGATGTTGCATTTCACTCATACTTCACTTGTATATGACACATGGATCATCTTCTTGTAGAGTGCCATATCATTTTCTATATAATGTAGCATTCTCATGGCATGGAGGGCCTTTTATGGTAGAGCACTTGGCTTGATTCCATGGTGAGATGGCGTTTGGAGTATTATCTATATGAGCATTCTAGCCCAAGTGGCACAGTTCATGCTTGGTGATGCTTGTTTGATGATTTTCCTTGTAGTGTTATTGTTTATTTGGCATGGTTTGATGACATGGATGGATTATGATTGTATCTATTGATCGCCCTTGTCCTTAGACATTTATATGACTTATGTGGATGGTATGGATCCCATTTCTTGAGGAGCATTCTTGGTTCCTAGCATGTGAATGGAAACTTGGTGCTATTTTCTGTTATCATATGTGGAATTCCCTCCTTGTGTCTCATCCTTGGCAAGTGTGGTCTTAGCTTGTAGATGGGGCCACCCCCTTCTTCATGGTGTTGGTTGATGATTATGGGCACTTGCTCTTAAGTTGGATGCATTATTGATTGAGGATTTCCTTGGTTCATGGATTGATGAGTTGGCATCGAGGTTGGGTTTTGGTTGTTATGCGTACATTCATTGGGATGTGTTTGGTGAGATTGTCCCCTACTTTGATGAGCTTTTGCACATGGACCCATTTGTTGGTTGAAGGTTTAACCCTTTGATGTATGGATGTAACCTCTTGCACTTGTTAACTTGTTCTACATTCACATGTGATGAGCCTCCACTCTATTGAGGCCACCTTCACATTCATCTATGGCATTGTTTGTTGGAGCATTCACTCTATTGGAGCACTTTGACACATTCCCTAGCTCTATTGGTGGAACATTTTCACATGAAGGCTCATTTGCACATCATCCTATGTTTTAGGTTCTCATCTTTTGGGGCATATTTGGAGCACGTATTTCACATTTATGGTAGAGAATTCCATTGGAAGGTAACTCATGTGATGGATGGAGCATTTTTTACTTTGTTTTGCATGTTATTTTCATGCAACATTCTCTTGAGGAATCACATGTGGCCATCATTGCATTTTGGCTTGGTTCTAGCCTTTGATGATGGAGCATTTTCACATGGAAGGTCACTTGCATGCCATTGTGATGGACATTTTTGGTTGGAGATCATTTTTACACATATTCCCATGCCTATGTATGGACTATCCTACTTTTTGGGGGTGTCCACCTTAAAGGCATTCTATACATAATTAATGCCATCTTTTGATGTACTTTCCAACTTTGGAGGGTTCTCTACGCCACTTTAGGAGGAGTGATCCATTTTGGAGATGTTTTGGGTCCCATTTGGAGCTAGCATCCACCTTTGGAGTTCTTCTACACATGATTTGAGGAAGTTGCTTCATATTGGAAGGGATCTAGGGGGTCAAACACTACATCTAGATCATTCATTGCTCATTGGACCACTTCCTTATCGGAGTGCTATCACTTGGTGACCCTTTGGAGGATAGACGTTGGCTTCCTACTTATCATACATCCTCATTTGATGGAGGAACCCTCCTTGTTGGGTCTTTTCCTTTGTTGAAGACTTGTACTTGTGGTTGCGACCACCTCATGTCATTTATTTTATTGGGGTAGTTGGAGTATTTTGGTTTGTTTAGTCCATCTTAGGCTAGGTCCAGGGTTTTATTATTATTTTATTGTAGAACTAAGAGGAGCTTAAAGCTATATAAGGCTTTGCTTTGTCCTTCATTTGTTATGGTTGGATTATGAGAGTTCTCTCTCGTTTGGAGCTCAATGGACATATCTTTTATTGGTGCAATTTGAAGTGTAAGGGTTTCTTCTCCATTCAAAGTGTGGCATATCGTTCCTATTTCTAAATGTGTCTAATGGTATGTACAAATTACTAGACTCATCTTTTTAGGGCCAATTGAAAGGGTATACTGATGTCATTGGAAGGGTTTTATGAGTGAAGTTTTTTTTCATCTTCCCTTTCATGTCTTATGCATGAATGCATTAACTTGCTTCTTTAATCTTTCTAGAGTTGTTCTTTAATGCTTTATTGTATAATACAATTGGAAATGTTTTGATGTGGTACCATCTTGGGCCCTCCTAGTCTCTCTCTATAGTTTATTTTTCATCATGTTAGGGTTTCATTTGGGCATGTACATGAATCACTAGTTTCTCTAATCATTCATGAACTTGCCCTCTTGGATTAACCCTTTGAGTACATTTTCCCTTGTTGGATTGGCACTAGTCTTTTAGCCCGATTAGAGGATCATATAGCCTGACATGGCAACATGAGATTGGCATATTTAGAGCATAATTTTTCTCCTTTGCATATTTCCAAAATGTGTAGCCTAAACATTCGATGATTTCACCCATTCTCTGCAACATTTTTTGATACAAATCTGGTAAATTTTTTGAGATTTCGAATATATGCATTTAGAAACATGATTTGAACAACACAAAACCCAGGTTTTAAATAAAAAAATTGTCGTATTCTTGTCGAAAACTCACTAAGCGGGCGAAATCGTTGAATGTTTAGACTCTACAAAATTTAGAGGATTGAGTGACTCTAAAATAAATAAAATATTTCTCTCTATATCTAGTATGACTTTAAGGAATTGGATAGATAGAGAAGGATATATAATACATGTAATTTGAAAACATGGAATAGGAGACACAGTTAAGAAATATATGAATAGATGACACAATTAAGATTAGGTGGGTGGAACAGATTTGAGTCCATGTAGACTTAATTATTTGGGTGGTAGCGGAATTCACCACTTCGTATAGCATAAAGGAAAATCCCGAGTGTGCCTTGTGCACCTTCACTAAACGAGCACATGAGTAAGTGAATGGCACGTTGACAAGATTATTAATCCCAATTATCATTCAAACTTGACCCTATTCTATAACTCCCCTTTGCAAACTAAAACTTGTCAAGTGACACACACAACAATAAGTTATTCCATTTCTTGAGTGACACAAACAACAATGAACTATTCCATTCAGACACCTCAGCAAAACTTGCCACTATAAACACATAACATTGAACTATTCAAACATGGACAATATACTTATGTAGTATCTATCTTTAATTAATCAATTTCAACTATACCAAATTTAATTTAATATTGTATATGTAATGAGATTAAAAAATATCTTTTATTTGTAACTTCAATTACTTTGATGTAGCATACAAATTAGGCACTTAATAGTTTAAATCTGAATTTAATTGAAGTTCAAAAACAACAAAAATGCTCATTAAAAATCTACACTAATTGGAATTAAATTCCATTTAAATTTAATTAAGTGTGACTTTAAAACTCATTTAAGATATATAATCTTTGAATCTATGCTAATTGGAATTAAATTCCATTTAAATTTAATTAATTGTGACTTTATAATTAATTTAAAATATATAATTTTTGAAGAGAACTAATAAGATAATGTCTACATTTTAGATTATAAAATTAAAAACTAGGACGTAATAATTATTGATCTACATTAATGTAGACACATTTAAAATATATCAATTTTGGAAAGAAAACTAGAAAATATTATCATCTCTACATCTATGATGTGTAACCAAAAAAATCTTTGGGATTGACAATTATCAATTTACATTAACTTGGCATATACAAATTAGGCACTTTACACTTTAAATTAATCACAAAAAATAAAGTTCATTATAATATATGTTATTTTTACTAAAATTTTATTTAAATCCAATTAATTGTTATTATGGATTTTGTTGAAAATATAGGGTTTACTATTGTCATAAAGAGGCATAAATCAACAAGATTATTTGAGAATACTCACAATGAATGCACATTTATTAATTATAAGAAAAAAATAAACATTTAAATGTTTTTCACATTTACAATTTGCAATTTTGTATAAGATGTGTAATTCCTCGCAATATATTTTAATTAGAAACAACAAAGAGATTTATTATTGTACAATTATGCGTAGCCTTGTATATACCTAGAAAGCTCTACAAATTTTTTGTTGCATATTTTTCATCTATTAGGTGTGATTATTTATAATGATTACTTCAATTTTCAAAACCTTATAATTACATTTAAAAATGGTATGCAAAATGTCCATTCATGGAGATTAGATTTAGAAAACAAAAAATGTTTTGAGTGTTGTCCGCCAGATTGCACATTGACAGTGGAAATCTTTCTAAAGTTGTCTCCCTCACTGGAAGTGGGGAGAGGTGTGGCCTTGGGGGCAAGCAATGAGCTAGGTACTGTCACCTAAATCCCAGCTCCTCCGTTTAGGCTAACTCCTAACGAAGCCAAGGGGGGTAGTCCCTACAAAGAGTTTAACTATGGCTCAATGTTTTAAGTGTTTTTTGTATGGGGTGATGCAGATGAGTGTTGTTTAGGAGTTTTTTAGAATGAGATATGAAATAAACACAAGATAGAGCAATCCACGTTGCGACTACATAGTATGATTGAAGAAACATTCACTTTGTAAATTAAAGCAAGACAACCACGAAAATGTAAATGCTCCAAAATAGATAAAAAGCAAAGATGACAAGGACCAGTGCCTTATGGAGTCAAAGATGATCTTAAGTGCTTGGGTTGCTTGATACAAGAGTTCAAAGTGATGATGTTCGTGAGATCGTCCTGCGAATTAATCTTGGTTTATTGAATGTTTTAGTGATCTTGTTTATTAGGCTAAGACCAAGGATATCAAAAGTAAAAAAACCAACCAAGAAAAATACTGGCAACCTCTTAGATGATAGGTCGAGAGCACCCAGATTCAAGAGGATAGGTGTCCAATGTTTGAACCTCCCCCGATTCTGACCAGTGGATTCTCGGCACCACCTGTTTCAGGAAGCAACCTCAGTATTTAACGCCGGTTTGCTTTGTTGGGGTAATATTTTATTTAGATTATCACTTATAGAATTAGCAAGTCCAACACCTTTCTGAGTACTAGCCCAACCCTTTCAGGTTGGCATAGCATACGGGTGTTGGATGATCGACCAAAGTAAATTAATTAAAAGGGAGTGTGAGTTGAAATATTTTATTATTAAAGAGCACAATTCAACTCTCCGATAGAGAGCGCTCTTGACTTAGTCTTAGGACCAAAGTTCAAGAGACTTTTATACTCTAATATGCCTAATGCAGGGGGGAAAATGCAAGCTAAGATGCTCTCCGATAGAGAGTGCTCTTGACTTGGATTTGGCCAAGTTCAAGAGACTTTGGTTCTTTTTATAAGATAGAAGCAGTTGTGTATTGAAGAACAAAAATGAAACTTGAATTACTGAAACTAAAGAAATGATAAGATACTTAAGATGCTTAAAAAATAACTAAAAGCAAGACTTAGTGTTCTACCAATCAAATGTTAATCTAAGGTGGGATCTACCTCCGAACAAGGTCGATCACTAAGAATCGTTATTCCTTGAGACTTTCCAACTAGCTGAAACTTTGGCAAGGAGGCTAACGGGGGAACGAGAAGCTACCACAAAGCTATGTGGCCCTTGGGATGCAATCCCAAAGTTAGCTTGCTCTGGTCAAAACTTGGAAGAGAGTACAAAAATGAAATATTAAGCTACTCTAAAGCATGAAATAAGAGATCTAAGTTTAACAACCACAACACTCTTCCCCAAATGGGGAAGAAAACCCAAAAAAAGTGAAGGACTCCTCCACTTAGCCTTTTATTAAACAGATTACAAGTATTGAGGAATTTCAACCAAAGTGAGAAACTGAAAATGAAAAGTACTTGGATCAAAGAGTCTTATGACATCTTTTACAAAAGGAGATTGAAGGTTCTAGATCTTCTTGTTTAACATTATCATCATTTATTTTGGATCTTCTTATGGTGCGTTGCTCTTCTTCTTGGGATATCTCCAAGTGGTTTTATTTCAAAACTTGCTCATACTTCCCTTCTCAACAATTTTTTCTTTTCTCAAAACTTGTAATAAACCAAAATCAAAAAAGACTCATGCACCCATTAGCATTAGTATAGAAAATGAAATCAATCTTAAAAATAAACTTGATCTAAGCTTTATAAATAAGAGACTAAATACAACTAGAGTCTAAAAAAAAATGAAATGCACTTCTACAATGAGATTCAATATGCCTATACTATTTTTCAAAGTATGAAACTAGGACCTACTTAACAAAGCTTTTTAAAATTCTAAGTTGTTTCCAAGTATGAGATCTAGACTATGAAACACAAGTTAAAGAACTAGATATGAAATTAGATCTTAAACCAACATAATATGCAAAGTATGATGTGAGAATGCCCAACTTTGTAAAGAGACCCAATGCAAGCAAATCAAGTAAACTAGATGCAAAAGTTGAACTAAGCTCCACCAAAAATGGAAGTGCAAACTATGGAAACTAACCACTAACAAAATTTTAAAGAATGAAACAAACTAACTATTAACCAAACCTGCTTGTTGTTTTTTATATCTTTTTTGCAGCGAACATGGGATGAAAGGGTAGGGAGATGAAGAGAGAGGGCTGTCCAAAAAGATGGACAGTGGATAGTCCCAAAGAGTGGGCAAATGGATAGCCAATGAAACAAATAGTGGACGGTTTACAAATTTGAAGGTGGACAATCCAATAAAGAGGATAGTTTGCAACCAAGAGCAAGGACAAATGGGAATCCAATGAAGTGGAAAATGGACAGTCCAACAATGGACAGTGGACAGCCAATGATAGAAGAGGAAAAAATGGTTTGGAAAAGTGCAAATATGGATGGAGGAAAAGATAAAGAAGACAAAGTGGGGAGCTTGAAGAGATAAGCCCAAGGAACCAAGTAACCAAAGATGGAGGATGTAACTTTTTGAAGCTTTGATGAATGAGAGAGATCTCTTTTTAGTTCGTTTCTTGAAGAAAGATTGAAGGAGCTTGAGGATCCTACAGAACAAAAGATTTTAGTGGAAAAAGCTTTGCTTGTGAAGTCAAGCTAGATGCAACCTAGCTCACGCTTGTCTTCACCTTTGATAATACCTTTAAAACCCCAACACACTCAAGCATACAAGTGAAATCAAGTACTAGTATGTTAGATAACCAAGACTAAATCAACATTGGTATAACCAAATACTTCTTGCTCATTTGAATCTTTGGAAAACATCACACACATAATCAATTTGAATACAACAAATGACTATTCTCATGGACTAGAAATAGCCTTCTTAAGCTAGCAATGATGAAAGAAACACTTGCATAAATAAGAGGAAGGTTTTAGGAAGATATCACCTCAATGCATTAGACAAATTCACCACAAAAATTTGAAACCATATGGACCTCCAAAGTCTTGATCTTTTATTCCAATATGAGCAAAACAATATTACAATTCTCAGTAGAGTTCTCTTGCCTCAACAAAACATGAAGAGAAATCCCAAATGGCCTCTCTTAAATAACAAAACACTAGCCTAAAACCCTAATTCGAATTGGCAAAGAGAGACCCAATAATCCAATAAAAAACTAGTCAAAATCCAATCACTACAAGCTTGGAGCCAAGTCTCACCAAACAAACTCGAGTTGGGAGCTTATGTGGATGGGGAGGTGGCCTCCACCTGGGCAAGGCGCCCCCCATCCTCTTCTTGGAAACTTCACCATCCAATTCGCATGAACCATCTAGGATTGACCTGAGCACTTAAAGGGAGGGCGAGTTTGCCACATGGTATGGCTTGGAGCTTGTACTAAATGGTAGCTTGAGTTTCAATGAGAGCCAATGCATGAGGTAGCCCCTAATTGAGGAGGGTGCCCACCTTAGCATTTATTTCAACCACACCAACCCATTTATCAAATGACACCACACCAAATCAAGTTTTGTATGAGGGAGGGCAAATTTCCCATTGGAGCTTTGACTTGTGCTGACTAGATAGTTAACTGAAGCCGAGTGGAGTTGATTGGAATCATCATCAATGCTCAGTGCCATGTCAATTAGCCTTTTATTTTATTATTTTCTAATTATTTTGGAGAGATTTGGATATCTCCAAAATATTCAATTTTATTATTTTAATTAATAATTTCTCTATAAATGGCTTTTCAGAGAAAATATTAATTATGAGGCTGAATTGACATCTGAAAGCTGGGTTTAGCTAGTCCATGGGTCATGTGTGATTTTTGGCTTATGAAACGAGCCATCAATCACTAAATTCGGACCTCGGACGACTGACATATTACAAATTGGAAATTCTCTATTTAAACTATAGAGAAATTTATTAAAATTTTAAAAATAATTAAAACCAAAAATTTGACGGACCCGGTAAAAAAATTTCGAAATTTTTTCTGAGGGTCCTAGAGACTTAGGACATGACCAAAATCTATTCTAATAGTGTCTAGTAGGATTATATACATTATTTGGACTCTAATAACCCCCTACAGCTTAGATTTTCAAAATTGGGCATTCCAGCTTTGGAGGAAGTGGGAGAAAACCTCATCGATTATAGCTCGGCTATAGGAAAAATATAATTGACAAGGGAAAAAACATCCTGGAATACCTTAGTTGCTTAATCAAGTCATGGGGAACCGAGACACTCAGAATCCTACTAGCACACTTTATTACAAACCCCCAAGGGGCCATGGTCATATTGACTAAACAAAACCGGCTAGCCAAAATTGGCTAACTGCTGCAATCTGAAACCCAGATACTCTGGAAGTGAACACTAACGTGTTCCAACATTGGCAGCTCAATAAGGTTTCAACTATTTGTACAAAATAGGTGATAACATTGAGTATTAAAAAAATCAAATACTTCTTACTCTTTTAATCTATTAATGTACCTTTGGCATTCCTTTATTTGATGGTTCTCATCCATAATCTTTGAACCATGCCGAGTTTCTTACCTTTGTGTTGATTTTTTTGGTAGCTTTCTTTTAATGCTTATCTTAGTTATTTCATCCACTTTTCTATTCTTGAATGTTTTTTATTCTTTAGTTTTCTTGTCTCTTGTGCTTCAATACCTGAAATATATCATCACATGTAGTGAGGATTATGTTTAAGGTGTTTTCTCTTTATAATTGAATACACTAGAAAGCTCACATACATGCTAACATTTTAAGAAGAGATGTTAGCGTTATAATCCTTAATCATAGTAGTGTTTATCCCTATTTACTTGAGATTGTTAGTAAATGGGGGTTTATTGTAAGTAAGTAACCAAACACACTGTTAAATGAAAATTCCACTTTCAACATGAATTACTTGTTAAATTTCTCTAGGGATTATAATTTGATTACTACTTTCAATAAAATAACCCAGATGTATGCACAAAATTAAATTCTTAAATTTGATTTTATGAATAGCAATACATAAGCCCTAATAGTTGATAAACTACGCAGTGGAAAAAGAAACCAATCACACGCACTACACAATAATTTTTACCTTGGAAACTGAATTGGGAAAACCAACATTAATGGAGCTCTCTTGAAAATCATGCCAGTAGTAAACACATAATTTTTACAACATAAATTTATCAAATTAAAGGAGCCTGTTGCCTAGGTTTATGTGCCAAATCTCTTGGCCAAAACCTTGCTGCAAATATTTTGTTAAAACGTTAACCAGGAAAATCTTTGGGAAGAAAATGCATGCAAAGTTTTGCATGCACCTACTTTTAGGTTTTTGGTAAACCTAAATTTTTAGTAAGTTGATATAAGGAGACATAAGGTATCTGTCATGATCACTGAGATAATTTATCTGAGATAGATCAATTGAGAGGTGGGCGACTTTCCTTGGGAAGGAGGTCGCATTCTTTGAGGAGAAAGAAGCTCGCACCGCATCCGGTTGAGCGATTGAGTTTCTATAACTTGCAGAGTATCTTTATCTCAGTGATTAAGAAAGATCAGTGACGATTAGAGCTCAGATCTATTGAGATCTAATTCCGTATGAGCATATGTTACCTTGAGGGAGGGAACACTTCTCCATGCAGAAGAGATCGCATGCAGCAGTTGGACTTATTCCATTACAGAGCAGATCAGAGCAAAGCGTAGAGAGAGGCAATACAGTCTGAGCTACCTGCAGAGAGTCTCAAATCTAGTTTGACAGTTAGGGCACACATCCCTAGTGCATGCGTCAGCTGATGCATGTAGATATAGGATTTGTCCTGTTTAGGGATTGAGAGTTACATATGAGGTAACTTGTTGTATCTATTCTTTCATATATTGCTCTGGGATCGAGATAGAAGAAAGCCCCACAGTTTGTTGGTTTTCCCCAGTTGGGGTTTCCAGGGTATATTCAGTGTTTATGTGTGATTGCATGTGTTTCAGTTTTGGTAAAGAGATCTAGTTGTTGAGTTTATATCCATATGAGCATGTATTGATATTGAGACTCAAACCACTTGAGGTCTCAGGGTGATTCAGAGGGAGTAGTGATCTCTGAATCTAATATTTACATGGTATCAGAGCCCTGGTAAGGGTCAAGGAGAGAAATCACACTCAGATCTATGATTTGTTTACCATATCTGTGCAATGATCTCAGATGGGTCTCAGATTTGCAGCTGTAGGAGTCAAATATGTGGCCACTAGCATGGGGGAGGATCAAATTGTTTTCACTACTTGCTCCGCTATAGACATTGATGAGTGTGCTACCAATGGGATTGACAGGGAGATGGCTCTTAACACCTGTCAATCATTGATGGCCTCCACTTCTAGTGTATGGTAAATAGACAGTGGATCTTCTAGTCATATGAAGGGTGTTCGAGGATATTTTACTAATCTTGCAGAGGATGGAATAGATCTTGAGATTGTCCTAGGAGATAACTCTACGGTCAAAGCAGTAGGACGAGGAACTATGTCTTTTCAGAAGGACTTTGGAGAACATATGAGAGTTCGTGATGTTCTATATGTCCCAGGTCTTAAGAAAAACTTGATCTCCATGTCTACTATTGAAGATCGAGGATTATGGGTGATGTTCAGAGATGGAAATGTACTAGTTAATCCCAAGGGATCCAGTGTCACCTCGGCTGTGAGGATTGGATTCCACAGCGGGAAGCTATACAAGCTGAAGTTTCAACTTCATCATGCCCTAAGTTACAGTAGCCAAGAAACCTGTGAGCTTTGGAACAGGAGGATGGCCGATCTACACCATCCTTCCCTAAAGATTCTGAGGGATATTGTGACAGGAGTACCTTAGTTCAACACTGAACACAATGATCTATACAAGGGGTGTGCTATCGGGAAGTACGTCAAGACAAATTTTCCAAAGAGTGATAGCAGAGCTACAGGAGCTCTTGATTTGATTCACTCTGACCTCTGTGGTCCGATGTCCACTACACCATTGAAAGGATACAAGTACTATGTGTCTTTAATTGATGACTATTCCAAGAAAACCTGGATCTATTTTTTGAAGAGCAAAGATTCAAAGGAAGTTTTGCAAAAATTTCAAGAGTTCAAGGCTCTTGTGGAAAAACAGGCAGAAAGGAAGATTAAAATTTTCAGATCAGATAATGGAGGAGAGTACACCTCCAATGAGTTCAATAAGTTTTGCACTCAGGAAGGCATCAATAGACAGTTGACTTTTCCTTATACACCTCAACATAATGAGGTGGATGAGAGGAAGAAAAGGGCCATTGTTGGAGCTGCTAGATCTATGTTGCATGATCAGGGATTACCATTTTTTCTTTGGGTAGAAGCATGGAACACTGCAACTTACATTCATAACAGGAGTCCTCATAAGGAATTGGGGGACAAGACCCCTGAAGAGGATTTCTCTGGAAAGAAACCCGAAGTTGGGCACTTCAGGATTTTTGGATGCCTTACCTACTCTCATGTTACTTTAGAGAAAAGGACAATGCTGGAGCCCACATCAGAAAAGGGAATACTTGTTGGGTATGATGAGACTTTGAAATCCTATCTCATTTACATTCCTTCTCTCAAGAAGACTGTTGTGAGGTGGGATGTGAAGTTCGAGGAGGATCGGGCCTTTCGAAATTCATGTGAGTCAGAGAAGGGAAAACAACAGGTTGCTACATACCTACATGAAATAGGTCAGAATGCTGCTCAACAACCAACAAGGTCCCAAGTGTCTGGAGTTACAGATGCCTAGGTTACGGGTTCCACAGAAACATGAGCAGGAATTGGCGCAGGATCTCAGGTTGGTGATCAACCTAGATCAGGGTCCCATATTACAGGTTCTCGAGCTACAGGATTGACGAGTACGGGAACCTCTATTGGAGGTACTCATTCTCATACAGGTCATTGGGACAAGGATGAGGAGTTCTCATCACAGGATGTCACTTCAGGGAAGAGGAAGCCCAAGTGGCTTCAAGATACCTTGAAGGAAGCTCAGGCAGTGGGAGCTCCTAAGAAAGATGTAAGAGAAAGGAAGGCTCCACAGATATTCTGCAATTACTTAGCTCTAGTAAGCAGTATCAGTGAGTCTGAGCCATCCTCATATGAGCAAGCAGTAAGTGAGCAGGCCTGGATAGATGCCATGTTGGAAGAGTATGCTTCCATCATGAAGAATGATGTCTGGGAAGTTGTACCCAGACCAGAGGTAAAATCAATAGTCACCTCCAGATGGCTCTATAAGATTAAGTATGCTGCAGATGGAAGCATTGAGAAATACAAAGACAGGTTTGTGGCTAGAGGGTTCTCACAGATAGAGGGAGTTGACTATGAGGAGACGTTTGCTCCAGTGGCCAGGTATTCTTCCATCAGGACTGTGATTTCTGTTGCAGCATAAATGGGATGGAAGATTCACTAGATGGATGTCAAGACAACTTTCCTCAAAGGAATCATAGAGGAGGAGGTATACATTGAGCAGGAAAAATGCTTCAAGGTACTTGAGAGAGAGTCTCATGTATGCAGATTGAAGAAAGCTCTATACGGCTTAAAGCAAACACCCAGAGCTTGGTATTCTAGGATATATACCTATTTGAAGCAGCTAAGGTTTCAAAAAAGTGAAGTTGATCCAAATCTCTACTTCATCGTAGTGAAATGGGATCCACTCATCCTTGTGCTTTATGTAGATGACCTGTTTATTACAGGGCCGGAAAGACTCATCAGTGATTGCAAGAAGGATCTTGCATCTAAGTTTGAGATGAAGGACATAGGAATGATGCATTACTTCCTAGGTATGGAATTCTGGTAGGAGGATGGGCATATCTTCCTTAGTCAGGGAAAGTATGCAATGGACATACTGAAGAGATTTCAAATGCAAGATTGCAAGCACGTGACTACCCCTATGACAACCAACTAGAAGAAGCAAGTGGATTCTGAGAGTAAGTTCCCACCAGGTACCAACAAATTATTGGTTCCTTGATGTATTTGGTCAACACCAGACCTGATTTGAGTTTTGCGGTCAACACCTTGAGTCAGTACATGGTAGAACCTCGAGATGTGCACTGGGTGGCCGCAAAGCATGTTTTGAGGTACATCAATGGAACAACAGAGTATGGGCTGATCTATTTGAGGCAGGGAGAAGTTCAGCTTGTTGGGTTCACAGATTCAAACTGGGAAGGTAATGCAGGTGACAGGAAAAGCACCTCCGGGTGTTGCTTCAGCTTAGGTTCGGCAGTTGTGTGGTGGTTTAGTAGGAAGAAGAAATCTGTTGCATTAAGTTCTGTCGAGGAAGAATATATGGTGGCCAGTTTAGCAAGTTGCAAAGCCATATGGCTTCCCAAGATGCTGGTAATTCTATTTGATCAACAGTTAGAGCCTATGGTGATCCACTATAATAATCAGAGTTGTATCAAACTCTCTGAGAATCCACTGTTTCATGATCGATCCAAACACATTGAGATCAAATATCACTTCATTCGTGATCATGTTCAGAAGGGAGCAATTGAGCTCCAGTACATTTTCATATGAGTAGGTTGCAGACATTTTGACAAAGTCCTCAATGAAGAATAAGTTCGAGTAATTTAGAAAGAAGATGGGTGTTGTGCAGAACCCTTTCTTGGTTAAGAGGGAGTGTTAAAATGTTAACCAGGAAAATCTTTGGGAAGAAAATGCATGCAAAAGTGAGTTTTGCATGCACCTACTTTTAGGTTTTTGGTAAACCTAAATTTTCAGTAAGTTGATATAAGGAGACAGAAGGTATCTGTCATGATCACTGAGATAAATTATCTAAGATAGATTAGTTGAGAGGTGGGGGACTTTCCTTGGGAAGGAGGGTGCATTCTTTGAGGAGAAAGAAGCTTACACTGCATCCGGTTGAGCGATTGAGTTTCTGTAACTCCCAGAGTATCTTCATCTTAGTGATTGAGAAATATTTGTGATGATCAGATCTCTGATCTGTTGAGATCTGATTATGTACGAGCATATGTTACCTTGAGGGAGGGCACACTTCTCCATGCAAAAGAGATCGCATGCAGCAATTGGACTTCCTCCATTACATAGCAAATAAGATCAAAGAATAGAGAGAGGCAGTACAGTCAGAGCTACCTGTAGAGAGTCTCAAATCCAGTTTGACAGTTAGGGCACACATCCCTAGTGCATGCGTCGGCTAATGCATGCAGATCTAGGATTTGGATTGTTCAGGGATTGAGAATTACATCTGAGGTAACTTGTTGTATCTATTCTTTAATATATTTCTCTAGGCTCAATATAGAAGAAAGCCCCACAGTTTGTTGGTTTTCCTCGGTTGGGGTTTCCAGGGTATATTCAACGTTTATGTATGATTGCATGTGTTTCAGTTTTGGTAAAGAGATCTAGTTTTTGAGTTTATATCCATATGAGCATGTATTGATATCGAGACTCAAACTGCTTGAGGTCTCAGGGTGATTCAAAGGGAGTAGTGATCTATGAATCTAATATTTACATATTTTACAAAACAATGCCTTGAAAACTGCGCCCTCTGCTTACATGTGTGGCCCAGATTTGCTAGTTGTATGGCCTGTTTTTGTATGACTGCCTTGGGAATGGAGAAAATTGACATAAATACAAAGATTCTCATTCATGCATATGTCAAACACTTTGAAAATATAGGGTTTTAACTTAGAAATATTCAAAGTAAAACCACCACTTCAAATACTGAAAATATGCAAGCACATTGAACACATGAGATTTTGGTCAAACTTGACCGGGCAAAACCCTAGGAAAAATTTTCATTAATAAGAGTACAAAAAAATTCTAAAAACACATAATTTTTCTCTTTTAAACCTAACTGACAAAATTTCCACAAAAAACAAATTATTTCAGAAATCAGACCCAACCTCGAAATTTGTGCCAACCTCAAAATCATGCCAAAAAGCTGTTGTACAGAAGTGTATTTTTCTGCCTCGATTTCTATGTCCTCACGTACCTAGTTTTATTATTGTACGGTCTGCATTAATTTCTCTACCAACTCCCTTGGGATTCGAGCCAATCTTCTAGGGAATCGAGCCCACACATGTGGTTGTATTTAATGTTGTTGTATGGCTTGTTCAAACTGCATTGGGAATCATGTCGTTGTTCTTCTCTTGGAAATCGTGCCCTTCTTTCTTGGGTACTCTTATTTCTCTTCAATATCCCTCTTCCTCTCTCTCTGATGGTGAGTGTGTCTTCTCTCTTGTCCCTTTCTCTTCTTTTATACTTTACTTTTCACTAACTAACCCTAACTACCAAAGAAATTGTTGGACACAATGGTACACTGAGAGGGGGGGTGAATCAGTGGGCCAGCACTTTTTACCAATTTCACTTCTTCACTACTTAACCATAGATCATTAAACAATGTCACTTCAAAACTTAGGCAGAGTTCATCATTCTCAATTAACTATGCATCAACATTTATCAAGTAAGCATGTCATCAACATAAATCATAACAAACACATCACAAGGCAATTGTAGTCAACTTTGTTATATTTAATTTGGTAATTTTCAATCATCCATAACCATTAGGTTAACATCAACTACAACTGATTGAGAAGCACCCACTTCTATTCCAAGACCCAGCTTGGTCTTTTCTTAGATCCAACTAAGAAAAAGGTGAGCAAGACCCAGCTTGCAGTACATCTCAATGTTATCAACACATTCCAGTCATACACTTTTCTTCAACTACTGCACTTATCAATTCTGCTTCAGCAAGGTTGTCCACTTCAGTCACTCTATCAACTCACTCTGTTGTAGGTGTCATCAAAAATTCATCACAGCTGCCCTTATCATCAAGTCTGCTTCAACAAGGTTGTCCACTTCAGTCACTCTATTAATTCACTCTGTTGTAGGTGTCATCAAACAACCATCACTGCTGCCCTTATCAAATCTGCTTCAATAACCATGTCCACTTCTGCCCTCTCTATCGATTCATTTTGTTGTAGGTGTCACTGTCATCAATCTGTCTGTACCAAGATCTACAAGTCATCATAGGTCAACATTGCATCATTACTGTGTCATCACTTCATCTTACATTCTATTGTACAATCTTCAATTTGTCATCAATCTATTCCACAAACATGTCATCTTTCCAATAGTGTCCACGAGGTGACTTTCTCTATCTGTCTCGAAATTCTGAGCATACAGAATATCTTTACATCTTACAGTATTTGCTTCAGTGAAGCCCGAAATTCAGAGAAAATAAAAGAGAGAAAAGAAACTTCATTCTCTCAACCTTCCATCTGCAACTTCCTCTACTTCACCCCCCAAAAAAATCAGAGATAAATCTTTATTGTCTTCATGATGTTGTTCACTCACTGTGTACCAAAAAATTTCCTCAGTATAATCTGAAATTCAGAGCTCCCATCTTCACACCTCTACCCCTGAAATCCACACAACGAAATAGAGCATTGGCTCTTATTTATATGCATCTTTCCATAAATTTTGGGGACCGACCTGATAAATATATTTTATATTTTTATTCTTTATCATTGACTGAGCCGACTTGTCATATTGTTTTTCAAATTAAAATCATTATTCTTAGGAAAATATTTTCCACGTCATTATTTAATAAATCCAGATATCCCCATTTAATCCATTAGCCATTTAAGCTTTGCGGGCATTTCAACCAATGGTGGCGAGCATTTGTCATCCAAGTGTCGGCATAATGCCTTCACTATTGGCGAGCTTTTTTCTTGGCCAACTGCGGGCATTTCCTTCACTATTGCAGGCATCTTCTTGGCGGGCATTTGTGCTGAGCCTGTGGGCATTTTCAATAGGTCCTGCAGGCATTCTTTCAGGGTCTTTTGCAGGCATTTCTTCAAAGAGCCTGTGGGCATATTCCAAAGAGCCTGCGGGCACATTCTTCATGGATGCGGGCATCTTCTCCTATGATCCTATGGGCATTTTTCTTGTAGCTCGTGCAGGAGTCTTCATCACATGTTTTGTGGGAATCTTCATGCAGGCATTTGTCTAAGTAACTTTATTTAGCTTGTGGGAAAAAATATCAATCAGGCCACCAAGTGTGTGGGATTCAAGACATCATCAAGCCAAAAATGACCACAGAATGGGTCATTTGGATTACCTAGTGTTCCAATGCCCAAACCAACCATGTCATGCTTTCCATGTCATCAACCTTGTTACTCCTTTTCCATTAATGGATTGTCCTTCTTGCCATGTCATCAACTTTGTTATTGCTTTGTCATTAATGTGTTGTCATCAATGACAACCTTGCTCAACAAAATCCCCCTTTGTCATTGATGGCAACCTACTCTTAATTTCTCTCCCCCTTTGAAATTAATGACAAAGGGCCAATCATATAACCATCAAAGACTTCACAATGCCCCAAAAAAATTGTATCCTTGAATACATCTTGAAATGTTTGCTCTACTTGGCATGAAGAATTTTTTTCATGAGACAATGCTTGGTTTTTTGTTGTTCCACCTTGTCATTTTACTTGTTGATTGATGCTCCCCCTATTAAGTATGTTGTTGTAGCTACTTTAAACAAGCTCCCCCTTTCATGTATACTTCTTTATTTTCCCCATGGATGATTCAGAATATCTTTACATCTGTGGATGTTGTTGTTGTTGGGTGTACAAAAACTTTAACTATCTTCTCTGCTTCAATATGTTGTAGCTGCCTTCACCAATTGTTTTCAAGTAGATTTCTTCATTACATGCTTCCTCTGAGATCTTGCTCACTGCTATGGCTGTCAAGTCAGATTTTTCTTTACTATAATGCTGCCCAAATAAATTATGTATCATATTCATACTTCTTACTTTGCCAAACCACAGAAATAAAATTTGTTCCAATTAGCCAATCTCCAAAATCTGTCCCAAAGTCTTGACATGTATACAGCTGTTGAAAAATTGTATTTTCACTGCTTAAGAAGTTGATGCCTTGTATACCCAGAATAGTCTTCTTTATGATCTGTGCATTCTCCAAGAGATCATAGACTAGAACATGTCTTCCTTGTACCCTTGGTCTTGTGGATTGTACATGGATAATCTTTTGTTGTTGCTTATCCTGCCATGACATTGAATTGGTGTCTTCTCGGTGAATGGTACAAAAATATCAATATATTTCCAATAAAATATTGATAACTAGCTCAACTGTATTTTCAATATAAGTTATACATTCATATGCCAACAACAAGTATTTCTTGAATCTATCCCTGTCAATCATATGCATTTGCAAACATCTTAATAAATTCATAAAAGGTAAGCATGTATTAAAGAAAATTTTCCAAACATGACCATGTTGCTTCACTTCATTTGCTAACCATACTCCCCCTATCAATCAACACTCTTATTTTGGGTGCCTTTGTCTCATTCACATCATTGATGTCACAAATAACTCAGATTGTCGTTTCCAAGCTGTCAAACTCCTTTTCATATGATGTCATAGTCAAATCAAGCTTATCAATATTCTCTTCAAAGTTTAAACTGTTGCACTACTTCAAGTATGCTCCTGTAGTTGTTTTAAACATTCCAAGCTTCCCCTATCAACATGATAAGTTGTATTACCTCTGATTTACCAAACTTCATCCTTGCCTTGCATTAGCTTTCCTTCTAGCAATGTTTGCAATCACGATCCTAGGACATGTTTCTTAGCTTGGAGTAATCATCTTTTACCCTTGAGTCCATCCTCCAAATTCCATGGACTCAAGGTGTGCTTAGGTCCTTGAAATACCCTAAGCTTGGCTTTCCAAATCGCAGCCATCTAATGTGCAATGACCAACTTCATCCATATTCATCAAAACATTATTTTTCATCCATACCTGGGAGTGTCCTTGAATTTTATCATTTTTCCTTTTGTCTTCAAATATTTATGTGTTATTCTTCTTCCAAGATTCATTGAATTTCCTTGTTGATGAATATGAAGAAATCCTCATAGGTTGCCTTCTTGGACTTGCACAATCTTGGTCTTTATGACCAAAGCCACTACAGGTGTAGAATCTCATCTTATGGCAGTATGAAGCAATATGACCAACATGATTGCATGTCCAACATCTAACTATGTTATTGGGACTACCAGAGCTTCTTCTTCTTCTTTCATGGAATGTGCAGTCCATAGCCTTGTGACCAAAACAATTACATGAATAGCAATAACCATTAAAACTACTATCATACCTGTGTGCTTGATTCCATCTTGTAGTTGTCTCTTTTCTGAATTTGCTTTGAGGAGTGGGACCAACTTCTTGATGCATTATTGATCTTCCAAGGTTTTTGTTGTTATGTGCAGGTACATGAGGAGAAACTTTGTTCTCAATTTTGAAGGATAAGGAGCTTGCTTCAGGAGTCTTGGGGGACCAATTACCAACATCATATTTTCCTTCTTCTTTGTTGAAACCAAGGCCGGATTTTTCAAATGGATATATTTGACAATCCAAGATCTCATCCAAGATAACTGAGCTATTTTTAACTTGACATGTGCATCAGAATTTTCATTTTTCTTCTTGATTCCAACCACTTCCATCTCAAGATATTGGTAAGTCTTCTCTTTCTCATCAAATTGGTGTTTCAAGACTTCTTCTATCCTTCTGACTTCTTCCAACTGAGTCTTCAAAACAATATTGTCCCTTCTTGTTTCTTCAAGCTCTTTAGAGTCTTCACTAATCTCTTTTTGACTGGTAAGATTAATCTTCAATCTTTCAACTTCATCAGTTTTGTCTTTTAGTTCATCCTGTAAGCTTGTCTTGAGCTTCTTGAACAAATCCACTAACATCTCATGGTATTTTTCGAAGGACTGCAATAATTTCCTCTTAAGTATAGAATTTTCCATGACATCCTCTTCCCTTAGAATGGGTGCTAGGATTTTTTTCCTAGCATCTTTGAGATCATTTACCATTTTATCAAAATCATTGCTACTACAAATAGAAGGATCCTTACCTTTACTGATGTCTGAAGCTTCCTCTTTCTTTTCTTCTTGCATCACATCTTCAGTAGACTTAGATTCTATTTCCTCCTTTGTGTCTTGATTTCCCTTTTGATATTCGCCTTCCATCTTAAGCCAAATATCCTTGGATGAAGTGTGTTCCCCTACACTCTTTTTAACAGAGTTTGAGAGGCCATCCATTAGAAACTTCAAAGCAATGTTGTTGTCCTTCTAGGCATTTTTCTGAGCAGTTGCCTTTGTCTTCTTGTTGGACTGGACAGGTGGATTGACCACAATTTCCCAAACACCAAACTTCTTCAAGTAGTCTTTCATTTTGCTTCTCCAACCAAAATAATCTGATATGTCAAAAAATGGAACCTCATTGTTGATGAACTCTGTTGGTCCTTCCATTTTGTGTCCACGGATCTCCTTCAAGTTGGTTAGGCTTTTGATGACGGCCCGCTCTGATACCAATTGTTGGACACAATGGCACACTGAGAGGGGGGGGTGAATCAGTGGGCCAACACTTTTTACCAATTTCAATTCTTCACTACTTAACCATAGATCATTAAACGATGTCACTTCAAAACTTAGGCAGAGTTCATCATTCTCAATTAACTATTCATCAACATTTATCAATTAAGCACGCCATCAACATAAATCATAACAGACACATCACAAGGCAATTGTAGTAAACTTTGTTATATTTAATTTGATAATTTTCAATCAGCCACAACTGCTAGGTTAACATAAGCTACAACTGATTGAGAAGCACCCACTTCTATTCCACGACCCAGCTTGGTCTTTTCTTATATCCAACTAAGAAAAAGGTGAGCAAGACCCAGCTTGTAGTACATATCAATGTTATCAACACATTCCAGTCATACACTTTTCTTCACCTGCTTCACTTATCAATTTTGCTTCAGCAAGGTTGTCCACTTCAGTCACTCTATCAACTCACTATGTTGTAGGTGTCATCAAACAATCATCACAGCTGCCCTTATCATCAAGTCTGCTTCAACAAGGTTGTCCACTTGAGTCACTATATCAATTCACGTTGTTGTAGGTGTCATCAAACAATCATAATTGCTACCCTTATCAAATCTGCTTCAATAACCATGTCCACTTATGTCCTCTCTGTCGATTCATTCCATTGCAGGTGTCAGTGTCATCAATCTGTCTGTTCCAAGATCTACAAGTCATCATAGGTCAACATTGCATCATTAATGTGTCATCACTTCAGCTTACATTCTGTTGTACAATCTTCAATTTGTCATCAATCTGTTCCACAAACATGTCTTCTTGCCAATAGTGTCCACGAGGTGACTTTCTCTATCTATCCCGAAATTCTGAGCACACATAATATCTTTACATCTTATAGTATCTGCCTCAGTGAAGCCCGAAATTCATAGAAAATAAAAGAGAGAAAAGAAACTTCATTGTCTCAACCTTCCATCTGCAGTTGCGTCTTCTTCACCCCCCCAAAAAAATCAAAGATAAATATTTATTGTCTTCATGTTGTTGTTCCCTCATTGTGTACCCGAAAATTTCCTCAGTATAATCCAAAATTCAGAGCTCCCATCTTCACACCTCTACCCTCGAAATCCACACAACGAAATAGAGCATTGGCTCTTATTTATATGCATCTTTCCATAAATTCTGGGGGCTAACCTGATAAATATATTTTATATTTTTATTCTTTATCATTGACTGAGCCGACTTGTCATATTTTTTTTCAAATTAAAACCATTATTCTTAGGAAAATATTTGCCACATCATTATTTAATAAATCCAGGTATCCCCATTTAATCCATTAGCCATTAAAGCTTTGCGAGCATTTCAACCAATGGTGGTGGGAATTTGTCTTCTAAGTGTGGGCATAATTCCTTCACTGCTAGCGGGCATTTTTCTTGACCAACTGTGGGCATTTCCTTCACTTCTACGGGCATCTTCTTATCGGGCATCTTTTCCTTCTGCTGGCGGGCATTTGTGTTGAGCCTGTGGGCATTTTCAATAGGTCCTGCAGGAATTCTTTCAGGGTCTTTTGCAGACATTTCTTCAAAGAGCCTACGGACATATTCCAAAGAACCCGCGAGCATATTTTATTAGCCCTTGCGGGCATATTCTTCATGGCTGCAGGCATCTTCTCCTATGATCCTGTGGGAATTTTTCTTTTAGCTCATGCGGGAGTCTTCATCACATGTTTTATGGGCATCTTCATGCGGGAATTTGTCGAAGTACCTTTATTTATCTTGTGGGAAAAAAGATCAATCGGACCACCAAGTGTGTGGGATTCAAGACATCATCAAGCCACAAATGATCACAGAATGGGTCATTTGGACTACCTAGTGTTCCAATGCCCAAACCACCCATGTCATCAACCTTGTTACTCCTTTGTCATTAATGGCTTGTCCTTCTTGCCATGTCATCAACTTTGTTATTTCTTTGTCATTAATGTGTTTCCATCAATGACAACCTTTCTCAACAAACTGGTCAACAAAAACTACCTAATCAATGGCTAGGATTAGATTAGGAGATCTATGGTTCACATTAGATGCACTTTTCTTAATAATAAAATAATTAATAAATACATCACTTAAGTGACCCACTTTTATAAGTACAAAAATGTCTTTATTTACATCAAAGTCACTTTTTACATAAATACACAAGGAACAAAACTTTCAAGCCCCCCTCATCACACCCAAACCAAAAACATGAGGGAGGACCTCTAGAGAGTTTTTTTCAACACTCCCTCATAACGAGGGAGGTCCTTCTGGAACCATCCAAATCTCCACCACTGACTCCTGATGCAGCTCCCTCCTGCTCTGGAATGTCTCTTGGAGACAAGTTCCCACCTCTGAAATAAAACTCTGACTCTTGAGATTCTACCTGAACCTCATCAACCTACTCATCACCATCACCTAACTAGCTGAGTCTTTTTTCAGTGCTTTGGATAGATCCACTCTCCTCATCAGAATAAATGTAACTAACATGCCGATCAAATGCATCTTCTGCCCCATCCTCTGACTCTGACATCCATCCACCTATCCCTGGACATACAACATGTCCTCTCAATATGTATAACATGTCCCTGCGATAACTAAGAAAGATTGTGGTCCTGACTGGATCATCTCTCTGATAAATGAAGATATGACCATCCATGACCAATAACCCATAACCATCATCGTCAAAATATTACACCGAGAGTTTACTAACTCTCATCCCAGGAACAAAGATAAATCCATGTATCTCTAGGACCTCTCCAAGGTCTAGTTGAAACCTAATTGTTCCAATCCTTCGAATAGCTATCTGTGGACTACCGATATCTATCTGAATATAGTGTCCTGGTCCCAAATCTGTGATAATCTGGAATGCGTCATTCCAGTCATATGTCTGGTTGACCCACTGTCAAGATTCCAGACATGCTAAAAAACAGAGCTCCCTACACTAGAGTCAATAGAGGCTAGAGAAAATTCATGCTTGAACTGACCTGCAAACTCCTCTATTGTAGTTGTTGCTGAATATTTCTATGTCTTCCCTTTATTCTTCTCAGGACATTTTGAGGCATAGTGTCCCAACTGACCACACTGGAAACATCTGATCTTACTCAAATATTTCTTCTTCTTGCTCTTCGATTTTGCTGCAAGTGCCACATACTTCTCAACATCCTCACTAACCTGACCAACCTGAGACCCTTCCTGGATTTCCTCCTGGGTAAATTCATCCCATAATCTAGACCAAATAGGAAGCTTCTCTCTGCCCACAATACATTTTACAAAGACCTCCCACTTCTTGGTGAAGTCCTTCAGAGCTATCCTCACCAACTCAGAATCGAGTATAGTTTCTCCTAATGCTTCCAACTCGTCCTTCACATGTGTAACATGAGTCAAGTAGGAGGCCACACCCTCATCTTTATTCATTTTTATACTGTGTGGCTTGTCTTTTAGGGCCATCTTACGATTCTCGTTCTTTGCTTCGACCAATTGATTCAATGTGTGCCACATCTCTCTAGCTATTTTCTTTTCTGCTAAATGTGGAATGAGATGGTATTTAACCCCATCCAGTATGATTCTCTGGGATCTAGATTCAAGAGCTTCATGCTCCTCAAGATCATCTCTATCTATTGGATTAGTCATGATATTGTTAGCAAATCTCCAAAATCTCAATTCTTTTAACACTGCAGTGATTCTTACTTTCCATGGGATATAGTTGGATACTCCATCCAATCTATCCTCATACCTGATACTCATCATGGAAATCACCTACAACCAAAAAACCACTGAAATACAACCACAACACTCTTCTGCACTTCAAAAGAACACTTGCTTGCTTCCTACTTCAGTATCACTCTGATACCATGAAGAAAATTGACATAAATACAAAGATTCTCATTCATGCATTATGTCAAACACTTTGAAAATCTAGGGTTTTAACTTAGAAATCTTGAAAGTAAAACCACCTCTTCAAATGCACTTCAAATACTGAAAATATGCAAGCACATTGAACACATGAGATTTTTATCAAACTTTACCGAGAAAAAACCTACTTGGGGAAAACCCTAGGAAATTTTTTCATAAAGAAGAGTACAGAAAAATTCTAAAAACACGTCATTTTTCTCTTTCAACCATAACTGACGGAATTTCCACAAATAACAAATTATTTCAAAAATCAGACCCAACCTCGAAATCTATGCGAACCTCAAAAATCGTGCCAAAAAGCTTTTGTATGGTATGTTGTACGGAACTGTACTTTTCTTCCTCAATTTTTGTGTCCTCACGTCCCTGGTTTTATTGTTGTACGGTCTGCATTAATTGCTCTTCCAACTTCCTTGGGATTTGAGACAATCTTCTAGGGAATCGAGCCTACACGTGTGGATGTATTTAATGTTGTTGTATGGCCTGTTCAGACTGCATTGGGAATCATGATGTTGTTCTTCTCTTGGAAATCGTTCCCTTCTTGCTTGGGTACTCTTCTTTCTCTTCAATCTCCCCCTTTCTCTCTCTCTGATGGTGAGTGTTTCTTCTCTCTAATCCCTTTCTCTTCTTTTATACTTTACTTTTCACTAACTAACCCTAACTACCAAAGAAATTACCAAATCAATGGCTAGGATTAGATTATGAGATATATGGTTCACATTAGATGCACTTTTCTTAATAATGAAATCATTAATAAATACATCACTTAAGTGACCCACTTTTATCAAGTACAAAAATGTCTTTATTTACATAAAAGTCACTTTTTACATAAATACACAAGGAACAAAACTTTCAAGTCTCCCTCATCACACCCACAACAAAAACATGAGGGGGGACTTCTAGAGTTTTCTTTTTAACAATGAATTGTGCCCTTTCTTTGTCCTCTCAACTGAAAAGTGTGCCCCCTCTTCCTTGGGATTCATTCCCTCTCTTTTTTGCTCCTGGATGCTCAAGAATTTATGCTCCTTCTCTTACGTGTATCTCACATAATGTAAAGAACTTCTACCTTCTGCTTCTCTTTTATAATTTACTAGTGACTTTTAGGGTTCGAAAACCCTAATTTCATTTCCACATTAAAAAAGTCAATTAATTAACTTTTTCTCTGCAAGTTAATAAAATTCACTTGCATGAAAAGGTAAAAGTGTGGACATCTCATGCATGCTTTCGACACTGAAGTCACGCGGAGCACTTGTCCTCAATTACTCCAAAAATAATCACTCGCTCTTAAGGAGAAAATTATTCTGCATCACTCCAAGATTATCAGAGAAACTTTCCCTTCACCAAATCCCGTAGTCTGGTCATCTTCCTCTCATGTGTTTCTCACACAATATATGAATTCCCATGCTCTCTAGAAACCCATTCTAGAGAGATTATTTTTAATGTCCCTTCATTTTAGGCATGATCACATGAAGGACATCCTAAGCTACTTATTTCAACACTCCCTCTTAACGAGGGAGGTCCTTCTGACACATCCACCACCAAAATCCCTCTCTAGACACATCAATCTATCTACAATAGAATTTCTCTCTATCTCTGAAGCTTGTCCTGTTACTGATCCTGGACTCCGAACTGAAGACATGTGTCTTCTTCTCTTTCTATGAGATATCTCATCCCGCTTCTGAGCTTCCATCAATTTCAAAGCATACCAGTTGATCTTCTTGCTAGTACTAGAAGAAGCTGCCTCTTTCCCACTCCCTTGAATTGAAGACTAAATAATCAGTACCACTCTAATCTCCGAAGCATATCGCTCTACTTTTGTCTCATGCACTGATACAAAATATGATATCCACCTAGATCATCCATACATAGGTTTTCCACGCACCACGTACTTCTTATCCCTCCGATCACCTAGCAATATTGCTTCAATCAAATCTACTCCTAATGCATAGATGAATAAATGTCCACTCTTGAACAATACCGCATACCCATCATCTTCCATGGTTGGAAATGAGTTTTTGTTTTCTTTCAACCCTGGAACAAAGAGAACCTCCGACACCTCCAGAAGTTCCCCAAACTCAAGCTGGATCCTAACACGTCCAACTCCTCTCACCGCATGTACTGTATCTACTTCAGCCTCTACGTGAAAATCTGGACCTATCTCTAAAATGCTAAGGAATACATCCCGTATTCATTTCATGTGACGAGAAGACCCATTGTCAACTATCCACGTCTTGGCACCCTCAATTTCATTACTCCCACAACTCGAAAGTGAGACAAGTGAGAATTATTTCTCAATTTTTTTAGTGAAATCATCCACCTCAGCAGAAGCTACCACTTGTCCCTCCTTTTCCTTCTTACCCTTGTTTTTATTTGTACATTGACCTGCATAATGGACAAACTGATTACATGCATAGAACCGGACATTGCTCGTGTCCTTTGTAGCTCCACCTCTGGAGCCCTTCTTCCCTTTGCCCTTTCCTTTGATCGCAAGTGCAATGCTCTCCTCCTCATCATCATGATGTTTACCTGACTGACTAGATCCCACTCTCGTCTCCTCCTGAGTGAAATTGTTCCACAATCTATCCTAGTTGGGAAGATTCTCTCTAGAAATGATGCAACTGAAAAACGTGCCCCATGGTTTGGAAAATCCTTTCAAGGCTAATCGAACCATCTCCGCATCTGCAATATTCTCACCCACAGTAGCAATTTCATCTCGAACTTGTGTAACTCTAGTAAGATAGGGTGTAACATACTTATCTTTGGACATATTTATACTGTGAAGCTTCTCCCGTAGCACCATCTTTATGTTCTCTTTGCCACTCTAGAAATGTTTAGTCAGTGCTTCCCACATCTCAAAGGTATGCGTCTTTCCGGTCACATGCGAAATCTTGTGATCCTTCATAGTTCTAATCTAGAAGGATTCTCTTGGACTTTATCTTTCTCTTGTTACAATCGGCCAAGTTTGTTGGATCTGTAGGAATAATAACAACTACTTTAGCAATGTCCCAAAGCCCATGCTCTTCCAATAGCAGAGTAATCCTCTCCTTCCATGCACTAAAGTTGGTTGCCCCTTCCAACTGATCTTCAAATCTTAGACCTGTCGCCATGACCCTGTAAATAGGATAACCTCTGATTCAAACCCTCCTAAATGAAATGACATGTAGGTCACTTGTGCAAACTGCCTTGGTTTCTTTCAAAGACAACGCTATGATACCATGTTAAATTTTTCTAGGGATTATAATTTAATTACTACTTCGAATAAGATAACCCAGATGCATGCACATAATTAAATTCTTAGATATGATTTTATGAATAGCAATACATAAACCCAAATAACTAATAAACTGGGAAGTGGAACAAGAAACCAATCACACATAGTACACGATAATTTTTACCCTGGAAACCTAATTGGGAAAACCAACATTAATGGAGCTTTCTTGGAAATCGTGCTAATAGAAAACAAGGAATTTTTACAGCATAAATTTATCAGATTAAGGGAACCCGTTTCCTAGGTTTACATGCCAAATCTCTTGGCTAAAACATTGTTGCAAACAGTTTGCAAAACAATACCTTGGAAATTGTGCCCCCTACTCACATGCGTGGCCCGGTTTTGCTTGTTGTACGACTTGCTACTGTATGCCTGCCTTGGGAATTGTGTTCCCTCTCTATTGCTGAAAAAATTATTGATGTCAACCCTTACAGCTGCCTTGGGAATCGTGCCCTTTCTTTATCCTCTCAACTGAAAAGTGCACCCCATCTTCTTTGGGGTTTGTGTCCGCTCTTTTCTGCTCTTGGATGCTCAATAATGGTTGTTCCCTCTCTCACATGTATCTCACACGATATCATGAAAATTTTCCCTCTGCCACTCTTTTATAATTTACCAATGACTTTTAGGGTTCCAAAACCCTAATTTCACTTCCGCATTAAAAAAGGCAATTATTTAATTTTTTTCCGTAAAATAATAAAAGTCACTTGCATGAAAAGGTAAAAGTCTGGACATCTCATGCATGCTTCCGACAATGAATTCATGCAGAGAACTTGTCCTTAGTTACTCCAAAAGTCAACATTACTCTTTTGGTAAATGTAACCATACATTGCTTCCAACTTTAAAGCAATGGTTTATTGGATGTTTTTCATGTTACTTTGTATACTTCCTTAAGGTTTATTCTAGTTTTCAATGCACCATTTGAATGTGATTTACAAATTGCTCTACCTATCAATGATCATACTTAAATTAATCAAAACATTATGCTATTGGTAGCATGCCATAAGTGAGATAAATTCAAGAAATTAACTTAGACCATCTCCACGTGTTCCTTGGTGCATGTAGGCTCAATGGGAACCTAGAATAGAATATGGGAATCCCAAATAACAACATTATATCAATTATAATAGAATAAAAGTAATGTCAATATTGAGAAAGAAAACAAGAAACCACAATCAACAGAGCATGAGCGAAATCTAATAGTGATAAGTTTTATGATATACAGATTCCAGTTATTGATACAAAGTGATTATATGTGCATTGTTGTAATATGCTATGTTAGTATTTAGTATCAAAGTGCATTCTTGAGTTGATATGAGAGTTGGATGATTGATTTTAAGGAATTAAATACAACAACAAATAAATAAAAATTTCTAATTGTAGATCATTAAATATGTTTTAATCTACATTAACATATGAATCTCGATTAAAGATGCAAACTTGGAAGGTATGTATATATATATATATATATATATATATATATATATATATATATGAGATTACAAAATGAGGAAATACTTGGGTCAACCCCAAAACCTTCAAGATGTTAATTTAATCATATAATAAAACTTGGAAGTCCTAGACTCAAGCATATATTGACATCTTATACATTTGTGTGATATGATAGTGGAATGTTGTTCTTGATCAATGATTCATGATCTGCTATTCACATTTTCCATTTCCATTTTCAATTTGCTTACCTTTGATTTGTTCAAATTTATAGTGGCAACATATAACCTCTGGTTGAAAATCCTCAAAGTGAATCTAGATATTAATTTTAAGAGTTTGTTGAAAGAAATTAAGCCTTCATAACCATCAAACCTTCTTTCTATACATAATCATGATCATTATATGGGTCCAATGACTTATTTTACTCTATGTGTACCATATCAAATCATAGCCCATTTCTTCATCATTGCCTCATGCTGCAAACATATCAAAGACATCACCTGCAAAATTCAGTCAAATTCATGAGTATCAGATCTGGTTCAAAATAAAATCTATAATTATAGTACAAAGAGCTTAAAAACATTAAAAAACATTAAAAACAAGAAATGAGTTTAATAATAAAATACAACATAGAACTTTTACCTTCTTTGTGACAAGATTAGGAACTTGATTACAACTAGACAAGGATATGGCTCCAATAGAATCCAACCCTTGCAAGGTGGCTTGTGGAAAATTTCCATATATACTTCCAAAGTTCAACATATTCCCCATTATGTTTTAGCAAACATTAATGAATTCTACATCAACTATATAAACCGGATGAAAGAAGAGTAATTCCTTAATTGCAAATACATATTTAAATTATTTATCCTAATAGTGTAAACCCTATTTCCACATACAAGGGGACATGAATATGAAATAGATAAGATGACATCTTTGATTCAGATATTCCAAAAATTATGTTATGATCCCATATTCTATATCAATATATACACACTAGACGAAAGAACGAGTACTTTTTACTATTAGTTGCAAACATTTTCAAAATTATGAATGTAAAACCCTAGTCCCACATACAAGGGCACAACCATATGGAATAGATCCGTTGACATCCTCGATTCCAATATTCCAAAAGAACATGCTCAAAGCAAATGCAAACTTAAAAGGGTTCAAATGTTTTTATGGAATCCAATCAACATTAAATAACAAAACATGTACATGTGAACATTTTCAATAAATAAATAAGAAATTATAAGAAGAAAGATAAAATTGCGTAGTTGGTTGTATCGACCCCCTATTATTTTCATGGCTTAAATCTAATCTATACCATTCAAAAAATTGATCATGTGATACTAGTCATTTGATAGAGTGTCCCATTTGCGATTGTTTGAGTGCTAATTTTACGCAGGACCCACCTCCATTATGCCCTCCCTTTCCATGTACACTAAAGGAAATTCCAAATGTGAGGAATTATAATTTTGTTTTGAAGGTGATCCAACTAATAAAATTAACATGATTATTTAAATTGACTAGCACAAACATCCAACCATATCTAATGTTGATTGAATACAATTTAGATGGTTTCAATGAATTTTAAATTATACCAAAACAATGTTGAACAAAATGTGTATAATGTGTACGATTATCACTAATATAGAGGTGGTACTTCTTAAAAAAATTACAATTATTTTCCATGATCTCCTTACCATCAACATTGACTTGTGCATGTCTATAAAGAACATGGAAAATATAAATACTTGGTTGAAATGATAATATTCAATCTATATCTTCTTTTGTGTAGCCAATGTGTAGTTATATAGAAAATCAACCATTGACAACATCACCCCTTGTGGAAAATCCTCATGAGATGGTTTCAACTACATTGCTTTCCCCTTGGCTCTGTCGAATGCTTAGTGTATTTATATATTCAATCTTTGAACTTTTTCAAGAAATCAATCACAACGATTTTATCTTCCATCTCAGAAAATGATACAATATCAAGGGTAACAAATTAGTAGCTCTTCCATCTCACAATTATATTTGAAAATGAGGGATTGTTAATTTCAATGAGATACTAGGGGAAGAAAGAAAAATTAATACAATGATTGCAATTTGTTCCACATCGAACACTTTTTTTTTTATAAAATAACTCACAACCACGCTTTCACAATCTCTAATTTGTAGTCAACAATTATGGAAGGAGGAGGTGAATCTGTCTAATTTTTTTCCAAAATCAAGAAACATGTCATAATATACCTCAAATTCTACATGGTAATGATAATAGATCACAACCATAGATATGCTCAATACACCATGGTTTAGGTTTCACAAAGGTGCTAATTGGAATATTAATACATAATGACTCTTGAAAATTATTGAACAATTCGACATGAGTAATCTCCAATATTTGTTTTGCATGTGTCTCACACTAACCTCTTGATATTAGACATGATACAACATCTAATTCATTTCATAAAATAGAAGTGTTTATAATATATACTCTTGGACCATAGCTTTAATTCCTCGTGGAAGTCAATCCTTGTAAGGATGCCTAACAATAAATATAATCATTCTTGTTTAATTACATGTTAGCTTTCATGGTTACTCTGAAAGTGTTTACACCATGCTTGGAGGCAAGTCATGTGATGCAAGGTGCATGGTGTATGGGTGAACTTTGGATGTTTTGTTATAGATATGCACATGTGGAAGTGGCTTGCTTTTGGATTGTTAGACCTTGTATGGATGCTTATGTGGCTTTCTTCCTTGGAGCTTTTGAGACCTTTAAATAGTGTGGTGACATTCCTCATATTGGTTAGATGGATATCGGTCGCTTGGTTGGACACCTTGCTTTGGAGGATGCGTTGCTTTGGAGGAGCATTGGGAATCCTTGAGGAGGGAATTGAGCCCTATATGGGATGGGTACACTAGGATCACTTTCATAGGCTTGTATTTAAGTTATCCTATCTTGGGTTGAGGGAGTGATCATGTAGGTGGAGTGGACCTAGAGGAGAACATGGTTTCAGAGGAACATTGGAGCCTTGAAGGCTTATGGAAGAGGATCATTGAACACATCACCTTGGAGATTGAGATGTGTCCTTTTGGAGTGTAACACTTTTCACATGTGTAGAGTACGCTACTTGTAGTGGATTAGGTCACTTGACATTGTTGGCCTCCCTTAACTCTCATATAAATAAAGTGAGGAGAGTGTATTTTCTATTATTCTTTCATCACTCATTTGTAATAAAGATGTGAAAAATGGAGCACACCTCCCTTTCTCTCCTTGTACTCTTCTTTGTTGTATTCTCTCTCTTTGTATTGGAATGCTAGGGTTCATGGAGAATTCAAGTGAAATTCTAGGGTTAGGCTTCGCCCTAAGGAGGAAAATATCAATATGGTTTGTTAATACCCTTGAGAAGAAGCATTGTTGAGGAGGAGAAGAGGAGTTTCCTTGCACTTGTGGGAGATGAATGTGAAATACAAGGTAATTTTGCTTGTTGAAGATGTTTGGTGGTGTTTAGCATTTTCTTGGTTTTCCTTAGCTAGAGTGTTGAGAGCTTGAAGAATTGTACCATCTTGTGATGAGTTGTGTGTGTGTGTGTGTGTTTTCAGCTGTAAAAAATTGTGTAATTCTAGAATTCTACAACAGATGGCTTGTTTAAAGTAGGCATTCCTTTGGCTCTCAGGCAATTTCCCATCACAGAACACAAGGATGGTGTAGGGTTCGAATCTTACCACCATCCCTTCTACGAACATCTGTCATATTTGGATCCTCCATCTTTTTCATCAACATCGTAAATCTCCTTTTTCAAAGACTGTTCATTTTGTAGAAATATTTGGTCGGTTTTGTGTATTCAAGTTGTAATATTTTAGAACCTTTTCCTTCAGGCAAGTAATTTGAAACTCTGTTTAAGGATGTATATGTACTTGCAGACTCTTCTAGTGATCTTATGCCTTGGGATTTTTCAATTTCTGATGAGGAAATTTTTTTTAAATGTTTTTTTGTTGATGGAATGAGACACTATCTGTGTCTTCTACAGGGAGGATGTTTGGTCCCATGGAACAGAAGAATACATGGTCCAAGCATGTTTATGAAGAATGCAATTTTGTTCTCTTTGATAATAAACTGAATTAGGTTTTTTTCCAAGATATATATATTCAACTGTTCAAACTGTGTAATTGCATAGTTATTTTTCAACTTGCATTGTCTACTTGATTGGGTAATTTCCAATCCTTGTTCATGTTAATATGACGTAACATAGGGTTGGAAGTGTTAAGTGATCTAACATATATCTTGAATATATTAGAGCAGATTAATGGTTATAAATATGATGTAATTAGAGCAATTTTAGGTTTGGTATATGCTTGAAAAGTGTGCCCAAGCATTGGAACTTATTGGCACATGTTTGGTGTCTATTCTTTTGGGTTGCTTAGTGTGTTGGGTTGAAGTGAGATGAAACCGTGTTTGTTGTTTGTTGTTGTAAAATAATATTTTTGATAAACCCTAAGGTTGAAGTTCATAGGGACTAGATTCAAAAACCTTCTTGTAAGGTGAAATTTTGAAATTGTAGTAAACTACAAGTTCTCAAAATTTCTACATTAGTACATATTTAAAAAAATTGTCTGTACACTTCCTTGGCATGGTTTCCAAGACGTTGTTAGTTCTTGTTGTAACAGTTAATACATGGATTCTCTTTGTGCAACCTTCATAATAGATCTTTGTGACCTTCCAAATGATTTCATTACCCAGGTAATTTATTGTATACATTTTGGTTTATCTTTCTCTCTTTTTGCAATTTTAATACTCAATAATGTGGTAGCCTGTAACAAAGATAAAAATAAATATAGTGATAATAATAATAATGTACATTAATGAAAAATAAAAGGGTACATACTCCACCTCGTGACTAGTCACAACTTATAAATACACCATCATAAGCTTATTGTAACATCATCATTCTATCAACCAATCATTATTTTATATATATATTTATATACATTGCATAAATCTTATATCAATCCCATAGTGAAAAGGATTGTCCGCTACATTGGTGTCGAAACTGTACAAAGTGAAACCACCTGCTATTCATACATGTTTGTACCTTCTATACCTTATTCTATTTTTAATATTCAAAACATATGATGTTGCAATTAATAGAATCATTAGTCACATAATTTATATAGGAATCAATATGATTACAATCATACAACTGCCAATGCGCACATTATACAATCCATACACCATTGTAAATTCAACAATTTCGTACATATGTTGGAAATTTGTTCGCCCCTACAACATCTATGGTGCAAGCTATCACACGTATGATTTTTGCACCCTTCAACCATCAAGGCCATCACCCATACAATTTTCGTACTCAACTTCCTTTCCCTTGTAGATTCCATACCTTTGTATGACCTATAATATTTTTTTTATTTTTTTGAAGGTGTCATGCCCCTTTTGATTAACATTTGACTCTCTCTCTCTCTCTCTCCCTCTCTCTCTCTCTCTCTCTCTCTATATATATATATACTTAAAAATATTATTATTACCCTCTTTCATATCTTTACTTATTTTTAATACATGCACACACATACACACACACATAAGGATATTTTTACTATATGTATATATCTTTTTCCCACCAAAAAACCGTACTTTTATTTTCAACACAAAAATCAATATAAGTTCCAAAGGTGCCTATAACACATTCATATTGATATGAGTATCACCCTCATGCTTTGACTATAATGTTCCCAAAACTGAGACCACATTGTTGTCATTTGAACAATCCCAGATATAAATATATCAACAAAAACAAAAAATTTCATAAAAACTTGCTACCACCCATTCATCTTTATACCATAATCATCTCATTAATACAACCGGTCGATGACTTGACATCCTTCCCATCCTAGGAGTTCAACTGCTAATGTCCCAAAATTAAATCCAAACCTTCTTTAGATAATCTATTAGATACCAAATTATAATCAGGAGGGATATGCTGATATCGAGCTTGCAGGAAGGAGTTAGATATATCCAAAATTTGATGAGCAATATTTTGGAGGTTAATATGATGAATATGTGCATCTTGATTCATCCATTTGATGACGAAAAGAGAATCGCCATATATATTAGCCTGTGGGATATGCTGAGAAGAAACAAGCTTGAGGACCAAGAGAAATGATAGGAATTCAACATGATTATTCATCCCCGGTCCTGCATTGGCTTTGAACATATGATATCGATCTGGAGTAGTATCGCCCACAAACTGAATCCTAGCCCGCAGACCGAACCTTAGACTTGACAGGCCCCATAAAAATACGCCCATGGAGCTTTCTAATTGATTTCCATTGTGCAAGGCACCCTGTCAACATGAAGGACAACAAAATACACATAATCCACATAATGATTAAAAATATTGATAGCTATAATGAGAATCACTTCACGAGGTAGCAATTCACCTTCAAAGATGGCCATGTTGCGTGTAGTCCAGATACTCCAAGAAGCTACCCATGGAAGAGAGTGATACTTTTTCAATGGTCCACAGGAGAACCTGCTCCTCATACAGCCTTCAACACTGTCTTTTTCCCACTTACCAGGGATATTAAGCACCCCAAATATATCGGTCCATACCGACGCATAAAATCTACAGTGAATTAATAGGTCGGGAATATTCTCACCACTTTACATAAATAACATATCTTGACCCGCTCCACTTCCTTTTTTGTAGAACATCCCACGTTAACAAATTCCCGTTGAGAATCAACCACATATTTAGGATAGATTTAGGTGGGGTGTAGAGTTTCCACAAGGGCTCCCATCACCAAAGGACAGGGCGAGTTCTGCATTCCACCATTGCTTGGTGGCCATATTTGGAAGTATATGAACTGCCATATGAATCGTATATCCACATGATCTTTCTTTTTTGTTTTGAGGTCTTGATATGGGCACTATGTAGGGAACAAACTGTATATTTTTCAGAGATCACTACTCACTCTGAAAATCATAGATCCCAACTCGGTCTTAAGTCTCTCTAAGACACATGCATGTACTAAAACCCAATCCTTAATCCCCGAGAATGTATCATCATATACATTAACTTATAATATGAAACACATGAGATCTATCTACAACTTTGCAAATTATAGTAATCACATAAATAATAGGAAACAGATCTTTTTGGTCAAAGACCCTAGAAAGGAAAACCAATGGTAGAGTATAGAACAAATTTTATAATCTTAAGCAGTTTACAATAGATACAATGGAATCAATCCAACATAGACTTATCTCTAAGCACACAGGCTCTGATGATCAAGTCTGATCTCTGTTGGATAGCTGGGAAATGTGCCCCTCTGACTGACTGTGCCCTCCACTCTGAATAAATGCGCCCCTCAGGTTCACTGCACTCCTCACTCAACTGAATCTCCCTTTGAACTGCTATCTGACTAGGGCCTCTCACCTCTATGCCTTTGTATCACTGTCTCAGTGATGCCCTCTCTTAGATCTGTTGAACTCTGTCTCTGGAATGCACCCCCTCTACTCAAAATGTGCCCCTCCTTTGACTGATCAATCTATGATCTCACAAGTGATGAATCTGACTGTCTAAGAAGCTGACTCCACCTCCAATGGATCCAACCTCTACTCCAAATGAATAGTGCTATATCTATGCTCAAATCTGTACCCCTCTCTCCCTCTGGAAATGTGCCCCTCTCCTCAGGAATGCGCCCTAGCTCATGCACTAATCTCTCTCTGTGTAGATGAACTCACTGCACAATAATGATGCTCCTCACTGCCTCAGATCAAGTGTGCCCTGATCTCTCTCAGATCTACCCACTTTCTCCTCAGAGAATGCACCCCTCTGCATGCACTGATTCACCCTCACACTCTCTCTCTTCAATTTATGAAGAAAATACTCAAGTAACCTTTCAGCTTTGCCCCTTGCCTCCTTTTATTAACTCACAACCTTATTAGGGTTTCCAAAACCCTAATATTAGTGCATGCAAAAATCCCGCTTTTTCATGGAAAATAACATTGTGCATTAAAAAATCTTGCATGTGTAAGGAAAAAGTCACTGAAATGTCCGCATGTCTCCACCACTGGATCCATGAAACCTGGTAGAGTGTATCTCACCCTCTACCATACCCTGATGCCTATACTGATAATGTACCTTCATGCTACGCATCACCACATGAAGGACATCCTAAGATACACATATCTCTAACAAAAACCAACTTGTCTCAAGATGGTTTCCAATGCTAAGGAATACCCAACTTTTCATCTTTTTGCCAACCTTGATTCTAGATATTAGTACTGACCAAGTATGCTAGGTGTGCAAAAGTGGCCTTACCCTGTTCTATGAGATAATTTACAATCTGCGCTAATAAAAAATATCCCTACTACAATCCATGACTGCATCAATCCCAATTCTAACGGAATTACCTTTCCCAACTTTCCAAGCAAGAAGTTGTGTAATGATCATGAATGATAAGGAGAGCACCTTTCATTGGTTGGAGACACCAACAATAGATTTAGTCTCCAATCGAATCCAATCCACAATGGACCCAGATTGTATATACTTGTTGATAAGAATATCCTTCCATAAACTCGACTTCTTTATGAATTGCTAGAGGGATCGACTCCAACTAAGGATTTCCCAAATAAAACTTAGTCTTTGAGACCCCAACGCCCTCTTTTTTTGGGAAGAGTAACCCGCTTCCAACTAGCTAGGTGAAGTCCTCGATATTCATGACTACCACACCAAAGATAATTGAAACAAATTTTTTGAATGGAATTAAGATTCCCTTCAAAATAAAAGAAAGCAAATGCCAATATACTGGTATTGCCTCCAAAGATAATTGAAACAAATTTTTTGAATGGAATTAAGATTCCCTTCAAAATAAAAGAAAGCAAATGCCAATATACTAGTATTTCCTCGAGAACAATTTGTTTCCGACTTCCTTAATACATTTCTCCCTCTTATTATACTGCTCAACTGCTCATGCATTAACGAATTATTTAATATTCTTCAACGGATACATAAAATGAAAACATGTCGATTGTGCCACACATGGATCAAAGGATTTCCTCTAAGTGTTTATTATCTCACAAAACCCTTCATCTTTAACCCACTGCAGATTAAATTTAAAAGGTTATTTTGGCTTGAAGATGTCAGCGTCCATTTCTAAGAACACTGGAAAATGGTTAGAGAATTTATGCTTTCCAATCCACAACCTGAACTTGTTGATATGGTTGCACAAGTCTTCATTCCATAAAACCATATCAAGGTGCTTAGAGATGGCCTCATTCCCAATCCGGTTGTTAACCCAGGTAGGCGCAACTTTCACCAGAGTAACATCAACCATATTTTCCTTGTACAACTAACCCAATAAATATGCATTCAGAGGGTCATCCTAAGTGCTATAACCTAAATCTTAGATCTATTAAGAGTAAAATTTAAATCTCCCGCAATAATAAGGTGAACATCATCAAGAATGAAGAATTGAAAATAGAGTCCCAAAAAAACCTTATCACTATATATCCCATATATATTTAATATGGAGAATTTTTTACCTATACTACAACTTTCTATTTCAGTAAATAGTTCAAAGACAATGGAAAAGGCATTAATTAGCCAAATTTTATTCTTCCACCCAGTTAGTAGTCCCTGTGAGTTCCCGGCCGATTCAATGGCCATGAATTCCCAATTCGGAAAGATTGTTTTCAAAGCATAACAAACCGGTGATCCTTTTCCCATAGTCTCTTGGACAAGAAGGATTCCCAAATTATTGATCTTAACAAGACGATGAAGAGCCATTTTCTTGGCTTGGCTCCCAATCCCCCAAGCATTAATAGATAAAATTATCATTTAGGAACCCATGATTAGGGGATATGTGCTCTAAGGATCCTCGATATTAGTGCTTTCCTTCCTTGGAGGACTTCTTTGTATGCATTTCCTAGAGCATTATGGAGCTTGGATTTCCTTCCATCTCCGAAAGGGTTTTTCACCCCCCGACATCCACATCCAGACCCATTTAAAGGGTAGATGAGGAACCCTCTTTCATCTTACGGGGGAAGAAGTCATAATGACCATCCCCCCTTAAAATAGAATTTGAAGAAGAGGATTGACCATGAGGGAGTGGAGGAACTAGTAGAGCATCCTTATAAGAGGTAGAACCCAGAACATGATCCGATTTTGGAAACCCCCCCAGTGGAGAATTGATAGGATATGTCCGACCACCGGCTCCAACAAATGATGAATCCCAACTCACTTAACCCCCACCCAAGATCGAATTAAGATCTCACACCATCCCCAAGTGATCAATAGATTTATCATGAGAATTTCACATGAGTGACTTACCAATTCCCACTTCATCATCTGTAGATTCGAGCACTAGTGAGAACTTCTGGAAACAACATAAATCCCTTCCACTTTCGATAAGCTTGATAGAGGTATCCACAATAAAAGGTAGGAAAAATAGAGAAGACATGGTCACATATCCCTCTTACCCTCAAGCTAGGACGTTCAAGACAAATCAATGCCAGATATACCTGATGTCTTAGAGAAAAATTCCCACCTAGATCCCATTCAAATTTGGCTTCAGGGAACCATTTCCAATGATTACTAGGAACTAGACAATCCACAACAACATTCCCAATAGAATGACACCGAACGCACCTGAATAAAGCATTGAAGTATTCAATATCCTGAGTATACTTTTGACCATCCATAACCAAATGAATAGATTCATAGAGCCCTTCCCTAAGTTCCATTTCAACAAGAATCTTAGCCACCGTCCTTTGTGTGCTATAAAAAAAACCGTCATATACCATTATATACCAAGTCTATTACTAATAGCCATGATGGCACCTACCATCCACTCTAGAAACCCTATTCCAAATATTGAATTTCTCTATGATCACTTCTCTAGGATCAAACAAACAGTACCAAGGTTTCAACTTTAAAAAATCCACATACCAAAACTAGAATCTCTTCATGATTAAATCCACATCTTCTTCTCCCTAAAAATGAACCCCAACTAGCCTCTGATTAGGATATGTGAGGTCGGGGCATAACCGAGTAACGAATTCCATTGCTCATCCACCCATGTTCCCAATGACACCATCGATATTTACCACCCCATAAACTTCCCAACCATGGATCTACCATCTATCTCCATGATATCAATCACCCCAACATCGTCCCTCACAACCAATGCGATATTAGAGCCCTCGGATTTGAGGGTCTTACAATGCTCCCTGATCTTTGGACCGAATGGGTTTGTCCAAGTTTCCACCGACACAACTTAGCCCTGTAGATTCACCTTTTAGAACACTCTGAATAGGATCCCCCTCCTTAGAACAAGAACAAAACAACCCTAATCGAGAACCATTTACACCATATGGAAGGAGAGATGGGAACTAAACCAGATCCATAAGCAAATTTGCAGCAATGGACACATTGACTACATTTTTTCTACGAAATCGAGGAACCCTGACTTGCCCCATGCGAAGTAGAGTCCCCACACTGAGCGATTAAAGTTCAATTAATCTCAGATGAACTATCTACACCATATGTCAAACCTAGTGTATCTTGATCAACGCCTTGAGAAGTGGTGTGAAACTCTACCTTGTTTGTTGCGGCCACCTCACTACCCAAACCCACTACTCATACCTACATTTGGACATAGTTGTCATATCAAATCACAAATTGAAGGACTTAGATATTGTACGAATATATCCTCTTATGATATGACATCATTTGAATATTCAACTAGGATACCACCAAATTCTTTCGCCATACCCCCTAACAAATCCCCAACCAAAAAGCTTTAGAATCCGCACAAAAAACCCTAAGTTTTCCCATCCCCAAAATTCCCAAGACCATCATTATATAAAGCTAATAAAATATATATATATATATATATATATATATAAAAGCTTTATATATACTTTAAAAACTTTATTTATACTTAAAAAATTCTTATCACCCTTTTAAAAATATTTATACCTTCGTTTTTAAAAAAATTCTTATTACCCTTTTTAAAATATTTATACCCTTGTTTTTAATATCTTTATATATTGATTATATATAAAGTAAACTGAAGGTGTGTCCCGCACAGAGGCCATTACCAACATGGATAATAAAGACGAATCACACTTAGACATGTGTCATTATGATGAATTATGATATAAAATTAACAAATGAATTGACGATATGAGCAACATTACCAACAAGTTTATTGAGGATTTCTGAAGAGGATGGGTAGAATCAATAAAGAAGGAAAATATGTTTTGCATATATATATATATATATATATATATATATATAAGTTTTATATATATTTAAAAAAAATTATTTTTATTTTAAAAAAAAATGTTATTACTCTTTTTAAAATATTCATATCCTCATTTTTAATATCTTATATATTGATTATATATAAAATAAACTCAAGGCGTGTTCCATGTAGAGGCATTTACCAACATGGATAATAAAGACGAATTACACTAACACATTTGTTGTTATGATGAATTATGGTATAAAATTAACAAATGAATTGAAGATATGAGAAACATTACCAACAAGTTTATTGAGGATTCTTGAAGACGAAGGATAGAATCAACAAATGAAATTAGCAGCAAATCTACTTATACCTGTCTTTTAGAAATTATTTAGTGTAATAGTTTAAATATGTTTTAATTTAATAGTTCTACATAGTTTATAGCAAATCTACTTATACCTGTCTTTTAGAAATTATTTAGTGTAATAGTTTAAATATGTTTTAATTTAATAGTTCTACATAGTTTATAGCTAAAAGGTAAAATAAATAGTAAACATTTGAATCTTGTAATAATGTATTATTTTTGCATAGCTTAAAAGCAATAGAGGAGTGCACCACTACTCCATGCTTTTAAAAGTTGAAGTAGAGAAACTAATCAACATACACTTTTAAATACAAGCTATTTAAAAATATAGTTTAAGATAAGTGCTTTATTACTAGAACATTTTGAAAAATTATAATCAATAAGAGTTAAAAAAAAAATGGAAGGTGGAGCCTATGGATGTCATTGAAAAATGGATAGAGGATAGAAGAATATGAAAGATGCATATAAAAAGTTGGTTCATGTTCCATCAAATTTAAAAATGATCTATATGCTTACTTCAAATTTAGAAATGATTTAAATGAAAAATAAATTAATAAACCTCATGTTTTAAGGTTAGACATAATCTGTATAATTTAGTTTAGGAAAAAAAAACTTATTGGAAAGTCCTTGTTGCGCCGAGAGGCTCTCTACACCCCAGTATGAGGGAGATCTTGTAACATGTGTCAAGTGTTTGTCGAGTTTGTCGAGTGTTTGTCGAGTAACAAAAAAGAATAATACAAAGTAAAAAATAATAAATATTATGTCGGCCATAAACACAAAAGAATAATACAAAGTAAAAAGTAAATATGAGACTTAAACTAGAGAATTAGAGCTTAGGATTAGGTGGTAAATATTATGTCGGCCATAAACAAAAAAGAATAATATAGAGTAAAATGTAAATATGAGAGTTAAACTAGAGACTTTACTTTTTACTTTTAATATAAAGTAAAAAATAAATATGAGACTTTAGAGTGTTTGTCGAGTTTGTCTATCCAATGTTTGTCGAGTAACAAAATAATACAAAGTAAAAAGTAATAAATATTATGTCGGCCATAAACACAAAAGAATAATACAAAGTAAAAAGTAAATATGAGACTTAAACTAGAGAATTAAGCTTAGGATTAGGTGGTAAATACTATGTCGGCCATAAACAAAAAAGAATAATACAGAGTAAAATGTAAATATGAGAGTTAAACTAGAGACTTTACTTTTTACTTTTAATACAAAGTAAAAAGTAAATATGAGACTTTAGAGTGACTTTACTTTTTACTTTTAATACAAAGTAAAAAGTAAATATGAGACTTTATAGTGTTTGTCGAGTTTGTCTATCCAGTCTTTGTCCAGTAACAAAATAATACAAAGTAAACAAAAAAGGATAATACAAAGTAAAAAGTAATAAATATTATGTTGGCCATAAACAAAAATAATAATACAAAGTAAAAAGTAAATATGAGACTTAAACTAGAGACTTTAGAGCTTAGGATTAGGTGGCTGAGGTATTGCACTCAAGGAGTTATTCAAGGAGAGGTTTGCACCTTGGGAGATTTGATCCCTCTCGGCGCTTGATAGACCCTAGGATTTGGATCTAGGCTGGTTTAGTTCAAAGAAAAAGAAATTAATAAGTCTCCTGTTCCAAGGTTAGACACGATTTGTATGATTTAATTTAGAAAAAATACATATTGGAAAGTTAATAGCAATTTTTTTAATAGGTAAAAGAAATAATATAAATACTTATCCCCGAACACTTTATAATGTAAATAATATAAATACTCATCCACAAACACTCTATCAATGCAACTTCCATACAAAGTACAACAAAAGGCAATACCAATCTTGGGTGATAGAATAATTATCTTTAATTTCCATAAGAAGTACAACAAAAAGGCGAGTTAAGTGATAGATTAATTAATTATCTTACTTTCAAATAAAGTATAACAAAAGGCAATACCAACCCTGAGTGATAGAATAATTATCTTTAAATAATAGAATAATATAAAATTAGAATATATATATATATATATATATATATATATATATAATTCTGAAATCCTTAATCCTTATGTCTATGCTTTAAAGTGACAAATTTTATGGTTTTTTAATTATTTATCTTTATGTAAACATATCTTTAAAATTCATGTTAAAATATTTGTAAGAATGAAAATGGATACCCTCTTCAATTTAATAAGTGTATTATAAATGAAAAATTTTAAGCAAATTTATTGTATAGTTATTTTTATATTTACTAATTTATTTTTTAATTAAATATTTATTTATTAATTAATATTGGAATTTATATGTAATATCAAATTTGAAATTTATATGTAATATCAAATTTAAAAGTAAAATGTGAATTGCTTATGTTAATTTGCATAACTTACATTGGTTTTTATGTTATACGGTGACCCTCGTGTCATGTAAATGGGTAGGGAGTAGCATTGTGGACAGAATATTGTAAAGAGGATGTGAAACTTACCAAAAATACCACATTGGAATGATGATGCGGACAAGCTTTGACACGAACACTATTTCACTAAATAAGTGTACAAAATGTAATGCATGCACTCATCTGTAATGTACAAACCATTTATGGCGAATTTATTTTCATTGATGAAAATCATTGACATAGTATATATCCCCATTGGTAAAATAATATTATTTTTAAAATTATAATATATTTTTTAACTTTGATAATTAACTCTCAAACGAGATAAAAATAGTCTTTTTATAGTTTATGTCCAACGGCAAAATAGTAATAAAATATTTTAAAATTATAAAAAAATTAATTAATTTTTAAATAATTAATTTAATATAAATATTTTTAAAAACTATTGAAAAACTTTAGAAAATTTTTTAGTCACAAACAAAAGAAATTAAAAGTCAACTGAGTTTGAATGCAAAGCAATTACTATATAAGTGCCTTCGGCAGGTATAATAAAGAAGGGAAATATGTTTCATGAATGTGATAAGAGGTGGAATCCAAGATATCTATGTGAATCAGAAGCCAATAGAGACAAAAATTCAATGATAATTAAGGCGCATAGAGAAAGGATTGACTAACAATCTAAAGGAAAATATGAGTCAACAATTGAACCAGATACTTATGAATATCAACTAGTAATTCCGAACATCTCGACTCTCGAAAATGAAATCCTAGTAGCATACAATTCAGAATTTGTATGTGACAAAATACCACCAAAACTATTCCTCGCATAATCTCATGCATGCTACCGAATGGGATTGAGAATGATGAATCTAAAAAACAACTATTTTTCAAAAGGAGCCAACACAAGAACCACCTAGAAAGTATATTTCGCCTAATCTCAAGAAGGTTGACAAGATCTAGGTTCCAATAAAAGGGGAAATTAAGATTATAGTTCCTCTTGTATCCATGATCGAGAAATTGCAATAGAAGACCTTGAAGCTTAAATAAAACATAAATACCAAAGTGTAATGATACTTGTTGATTTCAGTAGTACTGATAACTGTATAAACATCAATGTTTCAAGACAAGTAAACCTTTTTGTGTACCCCACCAAGGACCTTACAATTATGGTTGTTGATGGACAAAAGATCAAAGAAGTAGGAAGATGTCTTTATGTCTCAATTTAAATACAAGAATTGGAACTACAAATAAGACTCTATGCTCTACCACTCAAAGAAATTGATGCTAAGTGCGGAATGGTTGATACAATTTGTCACTTATACCACAAACCTTGAACAACAAATCAATTTAACTAGTAAAGCCAACATTACAAATTATATGGTGTTAGGAGGTCCACTAACAAGAAAGGTGAATTGCGAAAAATGGGATTGGAGACCTAGCTCCCTGATGCAATCCGCGTAACCTGCTCGGCCTGTCGCCGCCATGGATCCGCCGCCACCCTCCTTGGAGGAGCGCAGGCGTCTCCTTGATGTTTCCTTCTGCACCCTGGTGAGCTCCACTCCTCCCCCTCCCGTCCACTCTGACCTTGCAGACGCCAGTTTTATCAAACAAGTTGTGGCTCCCAAGATCCAGATCCTGTCGACAGCTTCTAAACTAAAGGCTCTGGCTCTCAGCGATCGTGGTTTGATCGGGAAATTCACTGGTATATGGCCGTCCCCTAAGTCTATGGACGCTTGGACTAACAAAAATTGGATGCCATTAATTTCGAGAGGTCTGCAACATTGCTTCTGTGGTAAGGATTATTTCATTTTTCTCTTTGAGAACAAGTCAGACGAAGATCTCATCTTTCGTAGCGGCCCTTACTTCATGGGCCCCCGTGGCCTCTACCTGAACCGTTGGAACCTCTCTTTTGACCCTGAGAAGGACATTCCCTCAGTTGTCCCTGTATGGGTTCGGTTGCCACATCTCCCCCTGCACTGTTGGGATGATGACACCTTACAATCCATTGGAAACACACTTGGAAAATATATAGACAAAGCAGAGCCGAAAGGGCCTCTCTTCGCCTGTGCTAGAATCTGCATCGAGGTCGATCTGGAGAAAGGACTACTTGAGGAAGTCAACCTGCAGATGGATGGATGGGAACACACGCAGAAGGTTGATTATGAACAGCTACCCTTCAAATGTAAAAAATGCCATGAATATGGACACTTTGTTAAAAATTGTCCAAAGAATGCACCAAAAAATACAGAGAAACCCCAAGAAGAAGGATGGAAAAAGGTGAAAAAGGGGAAAAAAACTATGCAAGACCCACAACCCTCCAAAGGTCCCCAGACCTCATCGGAAAAAGGAGCAAATCTAGAAATCCAAGAATTCACCAATGTCAATAGCTTCCAAAGCCTGCAGGTCGAAGAAGGGGAAATAGACACTCAAGAAGAAACTCCTGTTATACAAGCCAGAGAAGAAGCTGCACCCTTCACATCCCCTGAAACAGAACCCATTGGAGAAAACATTGATGGAAATGTCACTCCAGGAGGAACCTGGGCAGACAAGGTCAAGCATAATTATATTCCCTCATCCTCGTCTCTTGACACCTCCTCGGACTCTATCGGGTGGGGACGAACTGGTGCAACCTCCCAACACACGAGGCAAAAAATCGTTAAGATACCATAGAGAACTTGAGGCTGAAAGGGAACTCGAAATGGGAAGACAAAAGAGCCTCAAAGATATGAAGCTTTTGTAGCAATCCAAGCCACAAAGTGGATTAAAAGAGGGTAAGTCTCGAGTAGGACCTCCCCCTGCCAAGAAGTAATGCTTGTCATCTCTTGGAACTGCAAGGGTTTCGGAGGTTCAAACAAAGTTGAAGAAATGAAAAACTTATTAAAATCTGAAAAATCGGATCTCATGCTACTCCAAGAGACCAAGATGCAGAACATTGAGGTCTTGGAACTCTCACATTCATTCTGGAAAGATAGCAAGGGCATAGCCATCAGTGCCCATGGAGCCTCAGGAGGAATAGAAACCCTCGTATCCAAAAACTTTTCTATCCTCTCCTCCATGGAGAGTAACCATTGACTACTCACAGAAATAAGAGCTAATGATAGCAACACTTCGTTCTTTGTCTGCAATGTCTACGGGCCAATCCATCACAAGGACAAAAGCAATTTTTGGGAAGAACTCAGCAACTTTAAGGAGAGATTAAAAAATGAAAATCTCACCATCGTTGGTGACTTCAACGTTACCAAATCTCAGCAGGAGAAGCACGGAGGGAACCCATTCCGCGACCCTTTTGGGGAGAAACTTGAATACCTCATCAACGACCTGGATCTAATCGATTGTCCCCTAAAAAATGCAAAGTTTACCTGGAGCAACAAGAGATGTGGAGTAGGACATATCGCAGCCCGACTTGATCGTTTCCTGGTAAGTTCTTACTTTAATCTTGATCTTATTGGCAATTCTTACACCATTCCTTGTGCTTCCTCCGATCACAAACCAGTCACCCTCTCTATCTCCCCCCCTGTCAACCTTCGTCCGATTCCATTTCGGTTCAACCCTCTTTGGATCCAAGCACCAGATTGCCTAGACATTGTAAAACTTGCTTGGAACACTAGCTCCTACGGCTCTCCTATCTACATCTTTGAATCCAAGCTCAGATTTGTGAAACTTGCCCTTAAAAGTTGGGCCAAAACCTCCATCAAGAATCCCTGCACCATCAAGCACTCCCTTCAGGAAAAACTGGTCGATTTGCAAATAGAGATGGAGACAAAAGAGATAACGCCAGACTATATCAATCAGGAGAAAACTCTAAACCTGGAGATCCTCAGAGCTGCAAAACAGGAAGAGGAACACTAGAGACTCAAATCCAAACAACTCTGGCTCAAAGGGGGAGATAGTAATACAAAGTACTTCCACAACCAAGCTAAAGCTCAGCAAAGCAAGAATACAATCAGAGATCTAAAGAATAACAATGGTGAAAGGATCAGTGGTCAAGAGGACTTGAAAGCTCATGCCTTTAATCACTTTAGAGACCTTTTCACAAACAGTGGAGAAACCAGCCCAGAAGCACAAGCCGATCTACTTGATGGAATCACCTATCTCGTCTCAGACAGGGACAATAGGGATCTTGCCAATCCCATCCAGGAACATGAAATTTTAAAAGCGATATGGTCCTTGCAAGCTGACAAAGCACCGGGACCTGATGGCTTTTCCATCAACTTTTATCGAGCCGCTTGGGAGATCATTAAGGATGACCTTAAAAGTATGTTGAACTAGACTAGGAAGAAGGACAAAGTCGGAGGTGTAACAAACTCCTCCTTCCTTGCCCTCATCCCCAAAGAGAAATCCCCCTCTTCCTTGAACCACTTCAGGCCCATCTCCCTCTGCAACACCTCTTACAAAATCCTCTCCAAAATACTAGCCACCAGAATGAAAAAGATCATGGGAAAACTCATCTCGGACTCCCAAGGGGGATTCATTGCAGGGCGACAAATTTGGATAATATCATTATTGTTCAAGAAGCCATACATTCCAACATGGAAAGAAATCACCAAGGAATGGCCATCAAGCTTGATATGGAAAACGCCTTCGACAGAGTCAATCACAACTTTTTGTTTGCCATAATGGAAAAGTTCGTCTTCTCGGAAGATTCGTGCGATGGATTAAAGCCAATATCAATTCCCCCTGGATTGCTCCCCTTGTCAATGGCATACCTTCTAATTTTTTCCCAGCCACCAGAGGCCTTCGTCAAGGATGCCCCTTGTCCCCTTACCTATACCTCCTTGTTGTCGAATCCCTCAGCAAAAAACTTCTCTCCTTGCAAGACTCTGGGGAACTCAAAGGTATCAAAGTTGTCAGAGGAGTCAGACCTGTCAACCACTCTCAGTTTGCCGATGACACTATTTTTCTTAGAGGTGCCTCTACCATCATTGCTGCTAAATTAAACCTTTCCCTCTCGTCCTTCCTCATGGCATCCGATGGCAAAGTGAATTACAACAAATCCAAGATATACAGTTGGAACTGCCCTCCTGGGACCCTTGCTAGAATCACCAGGATTCTAGGGTTCGAAGGAATTGGAGATTGGAATTCTTTCAACTACCTTGGTGTCCCTATCCTCAAAGGGAAAAAAAAGGCAGCTGATTGGCATGGAATCATTGCCAAACTTAAAAATAAAATCAGCTCTTGGGGGTCTCGATGGTTGAACCCGGCTGGGGAATTGGTCCTCATCAAATCGATCCTCTCTACCTACCCACTTTACTCTTGTTCCATCTCTCTCGCTCCTAAATCCATCATGATGGAAATAGCAAAAACTTTAAGGAACTTTCTCTAGCAGGGTGGAAAAACAAATGGGACAAAAAAATTCCACCTAATCAACTGGGATACGGTTTGCAAACCAAAAGAGTTTGGTGGAACCGGGATTAAAGACCCTGCTACAATGAATCTTGCTCTTGGGGCAAAAATCCTTTGGAGGATTATCACAGGAAAGAAAGCTTGGTGGAAAGAGATCTTCTATAAAAAATATATGCATGGAAGCAGGAACAAATGCATCGAGAGTATTGACCAAGATAGGAAAGGAACTACCATATGGAACCTCTGTAAGAAAGTTGGATTCATTATACAAAGCAATCTCTCTTGGACCCCTGGGAACGGAAAACAAATCAAAATCTGGAAGGATAAATTCTGCGAAAACCCCCCTGTCAACTCCCTCCCTTTCCTTCAAGACTTAAAAGATTGGATGGATCGAGCAAACATTCAAACACTGTTTGATCTCTCATCATGGTCTGCTCATGGAAAATGGCTGGGATGGATCACGCTGAATCTCCCAGATCACCTTCAGCACGATTACTCAGATCTTCTCTCCAGGTTCCATGGTGCTATCCCAATCCATCTTTCCATTAAAGACAAACACAGATGGGGGAAAGGAGGAGTGTATACTGTCAAGGAAGGTTACAACTACTTAAATGAACTCAAAAACCACAGCAGCAAAGACACCAAATGGTCGCGAATCTAGGATAGAGATGGGATTCCTAAAGTGAATGTCTTCACTTGGATTCTGGCTCATAAAAAAATCTTCATGGTGAAAAATCTCAGGAGAAGAGGGATCGAAGGCTCGGCAAGATGCATCCTTTGCAAAAACGCCGAGGAAACAATTGAACATCTTTTCCTTGATTGCAATTTCTCCCAAGAAGTCTGGCACAGAGCCTTCAATGATATCCATCCGAACCTCATTTTACCCACTTACTGGAACGACCTCTTCACCTCCTGGCATCAGTATTACCCCAACTCCTTTTACAAAAAGCCGGATCTGAAAAGGGCCTGGCTATCCTTCCCGAAATTTCTTTGCTAGAAGCTTTGGACAACTAAAAACCAAGAAATCTTCGAGGGCACCAGAACCAACCCCGACAAGATAGTCACTTCTACTAAAGCTCTTTGGACCAAGGCTCTCACCACCAGAGGTATGAAAAATCTCCATAAAGAATCCTTAAAAGCTGAAGAAAGAATTTGGGTCGCTGATCTCCTAATCCCCCCTCCTCTTCTCCCTCCCTTCCTTTGCTTAAAACGCAAGATTGGCACATCAGACTGGAGGACAAGGATCTTCAATCCTGGATCAGGACTCTAGGAAGCCACATTCTCTTTTTCGATGGAGCCTCCAAAGGCAATCCAGGGTTGGTAGGTGCGGGGGGGGTCCTCACAGACCCCGACGGAAACAAAACGAACGACGTTGCCTGGGGAATTGGTAGGCGAACAAGCAATGAAGCTGAGTGGCTCGCCTTAATAAAAGGTATGGAAATTGCCAGGAAGGAAGAAGTACAAAGTTTTTGACAGTCTTTGGTGACTCTATGATTGTGATTCACGAAGCCAGGGCTATCGCAAAGCACCTTGGAAGCCTGCCACAACCCTGCAACAACACTTCAATCTTCACATCAAAGACTTTCACTCAATCTCTTTCTTGCATATTCTTCGACACAACAACTATAGTGTTGATGCCATGGCCAACACTGGAGAAGGGTTGAACTGTGGAATTGCGATCATTAATGATCAGGTTTACGAACATATTTGGGTTCCCTAATCTCCCCTTACACTCTTGGACTCCTGCTCCTTCTACGTTCCACCCCTATCCCCTTAAAAATCTCCTAATGAACCTACAACCACATAATCTCTACCCCCTCAACCTCTACCCTCACTGCATTAACTCCCAAATCCCCTTCGCATCCCTAAGCAATCCTCTCACGTCTACTCCACTGAACTGGCAGCCATTTCCTGCACACTCCACCTGGCTCGCATGCGCGAACTTATGGAGGACGAGAACCAAGGCACCCAAACGCTATATGAGGCCCGAAGGTGGCGCTCTTTCAGCACCGCCTGTCCTTCTGCTTCGTGAACCTTCGGTCTATTATTTCCGTCTGCAAACTCCTAGGGAAGGTGGCATGTTTTCCTCCCCTCCTGTAGCTGTTGACTCCTCTGGTCTGCTCTCCCTACACAGCCTTCCTGTAAGTTTCTCAAGGGCAAGCATGGAAGATGGAAAACATTGTCCTCCTGCTTTGAAATGTCATAAGTGTCGCAATCACGTTCATGGGCACACTAGGGGGGGGAATTCCAAGAGATATCTCTCTGATCTGTTTCCAGGTAATGGTAATGGTGGCTTGGAGCTCGGCCGAGGCGGTACGTCTAAGAAAACTTACCGCAATTTTTCGGTCATTGACAAGGTTGAAAATAGTAGAAGGTGGGTTCCCCTGGAACCCAGTCTGGGACAAGGTTTTAGAGGCTCTGGGTTCCAGAATGGTTGTGGCTTTGACGTAGGCCAAGTTACTCTGGGGATTCATGTTGTGCAGTTCGATATGGGACATGGAGCTCTCCTGCAACACTTTCGTGGCAAGCAGCAAAACATGGAAAAAGATGGTGGCTGATAATGGAGGCTTGATGATTGACTCCCCTCGCGACCAAAGCAGTCCTTCTCCTAATTGTCGTTCGCAAGTAACGGAACTGGAGGCTCAAGTTCGCTGGCTTAGAGGCGACCTCAACAAAATGAAAAAAGCAATCTCCCATTTGGCCACCTTCGTCCAAATTTCCAACACTGAAGTTTGTAATAGCACCGGTAAGACCAAGGATCATTTCGAAAAATTAATTGGTAAATTCGACTTGCTTTACTGTTGTCTCAGGATCGTGGAAGCCAAGGTTGACTACGTCTGCACCAACAGAGGAAACAGCCCTTCAATCATTCTAAACATTGATGACGAGAATGTTGGAACCACCACTGGAAGCAAAGAAAACAACCCTCGTTCTCACCATGTCAATTAGGCACTCTGTTTCACTCTTTTTGTATCATGGTAGCCATCTATGGCTTCTCCTTCCTAGTATTAAGTTATGTTTTTCTCCTGTTGTTTTGTACTAGGTCAGTTTATAAAAGTTTACAGTTGTAACAGGCTTAATGCCTTTTTTGAAAAGCAAAGAGTGGTCAGAAAGGAGCAAGAACTTTCAGCTTCTATTTTGTGGGAACAGTCTCCCCAGTATTATGTAATCTGTTCTCTTTTTTAATACAAAGCTCTTCACCCGTTTGTGTAAAAAAAAAAACAAGAAAGGTGAATTACCACTAAGAAAAATACCCCATGAAGCACATATAATCATACAAGAATGAAATAAAGTTAAATTTGTACCCAATAAAAATCAATGGTTCATGTTACACAAATAGGTCCAAAGACTTCAAGATATGATACGCAACCTACAAAGTAACCTTGCTAGTGCAAAAAGAAAGACCTAATTCAAGCCCCTACAACCAGACAAACATGAAGATGATGCCAACAAGATAGCATGAATAGCTGGGGAGAATCCTATTTATTATACTTTGAGGGAAAAACATCCCTTGAGAGGGTGGCAATGTAACAAACATAAAAATAAATATAGCAATACCAATACCAATGCTAATACCAATAATAATAATAAATGTACATTAATGAAAATTTAAAGGGTACATACCCCTTTGCCTCGGGACAAGCCAATGCGTATAAGTACATTGTCATGAGGCTCATTGTAGCATCAACATTCCATAGTGAACAAGGACTATACACTACATAGCCTCTCTTAACTTTTTGTACTTTACCAACTTATGGAATGTTTGATCTTGTGTTATGATTGAATTATATTTAAATTTATTTTTTAATATTTTACTCAGATGATTTTGTGTAGTACAATTGAGAATAAAAGGATGCAATTCTTGGGTTTTGGTTGTATCCATGTCATTTAAGAATTTAATCAATTTGTATACCCTTGTAACTACCAATTAGATGTGTAATCCTCAATGTACTAGCCTACATTTTCTACTTAAATACAGCCTTGCAAATTTAAATTTAAATACACACACACACACAAAATCTTGAGGGGTTAACTCAATTAATCACTATCCCCTATAGCATTTATAGTTTATTATTGGATGATGTTGCCATTGTTGAGACAACACACTATTGATTTATTTGCAACCAATACTAGTCATAATAGATACATAGATACATATTAGATCACTTAAGTAACAAAATAATTATTAATAGGTAGGACCAAACTATGCATGCCACATTTGTCATGCACCATGCAATCTTGGGGCATGGTGGTCAATATTTGAACATGGGTCATCCTCATGGAAATCACCCAAAATTTTCTTTAGACCACAACATGATGGACTTTAAATTTGATTGGACATAATGGTCGTTGGGGTGGGCTTTGATCCACTTATGTGTGTAAGAGGTGGCACAATGCAACCTCACATGTTCAACCATTGCACCCAATTACCCCCATGGTTACCTTAAGTCTTAGAAAATCCCTCATGGGATTTGAATTTAGATCACTAGTGAACAAATTATGATTCCTTATTAGTTGATATAACCCCATTCAACACCCACGGGGGATTGCATGCGCGCGTGCACACACACATTCTAAAACAAAAAATCTATAATAGAAAAATGATATCTATTGAAAAAGTTAGAATATACTTTGTAATATATAATATCTACTATAATATGCATACCTATGTTTGGTTTGATTTGTTCCTTTCAAGATTGATCAATGACTTGTGGAGTTTCTCCAATTGTCTCCTCAATTTCATGTTCTTCCTCATTAGCGATGGGTCGCATTCATTATTCATCATCATTAAGCCACAAAACCCTTTGTTGCTCACCATCATTTTCCTCCTTGATTTTCAAGATTTTTATTTTTGCTCTCTTTTTGTATGTTATCATTTTTTCTAATTATGTTGTTATGGTTCAAATTCCCAAAATAACCTAAAAAAAAAGATTAACCCAACACTTTGAGAATGAAATAAAGAGATGAATAAGAAGCCCCTTTGAGGGAGAAACCTCCTTTTATAATGTATCAAATTCCAAGTTGAAATGATTTATAAATCTATGTCTTCTTGGCATATATAGGAGACAAAGGGTACAATTACAATTAAGTTCCCAGCTAACCATACAAGTACAATTAAGGTCCTAGCTGACCAATAAAGACAATATTAATATAATAATATAAATCTAAAGTCACAATATATTGAGCATAACATTGCCCTACCCTTCAAATAAGTCGTGTCCTCAACACTTGATTATCTATGGATGTTTTTGCATGAACAACTCATCTTCCCATGTCACCTCTTCTATTGGAAAATTATTCCATTATATGAGGTACTCTTGAAGAACAAAGATGAAGTGTTTGATAAGTTCAAGGAATTCAAAGCCTTGATATAAAATCAAACTAATAATAAGATCAAGATCTTTAGATCCGACAATGGCGGAGAATTCACTTCAGGGGACTTCAAGAAGTTATGCAATGATTCAGGGATTAAGAGGGAGTTGACCACTCCTTATAATCCACAACAAAATGGGGTTGCAAAAAGGAATAATAGAACAATCATGGAAGCAGCACGGGAAATGCTTCATGACCAAGATCTACCCACGCACCTATGGGCAGAAGCAGCAAGAACAATGGTATATATACAAAACAGAACACCACCCAAGATACTTGACAATAAGATACCAGAAGAAGTTTTCTCTGGTAAGAGACCATAAGTTAGCCATCTCAGAATATTTGGTTGTCCAGTATATACACATTTTCCAAAAGAAAAGAGGACAAAGTTAGATCCTTCAGGAAAGAAGAGTATATTTGTGGGGTACAGTGAAAGCTCGAAGGCATACAGAATCTACTTTCCAGGGTTCAAGAAAATTGACATCAGCGGAGATGTGACTTTTGATGAAAACTCAGCATACATAAAATCAAGGAAGACACTTGTTGAAGACTATGAAGAACCAAGGGTACCCAGAAGACAAGACACCACTATGAATGAAGCAATACCAGAAGTGGATCGTGAAATAGAAGATCCACAAGAACCTGTAGATCCACCCCGTGAGAAGAACTCTCACAAGAGGAAACCTGCATGGGCTAGAGAGCTCATCCAAGATGCAGAAAGGTATGGTATTCCATAGGAGGAACACAAAGAAAGAAAAAGGACAAGATCACACACCAGCTATGTTGCCTTACTCTGTGACATTATGAACAAATAACCTTTCAGTTATGAAGAAGCAGTGGAAAAGAAAGAATGGAAGGATGCCATGGTCGAGGAATATCAGTCGATCATGAACAATAATGTTTGGGATGTGGTCCCAAGACTAGAAGGGAAGTCTGTTGTGACTTCCAAGTGGATCTATAAGATCAAGCATGCCGCAGATAGTAGCATAGAAAAATACAAGGCAATATTTGTAGCTCCTGGCTTCTCCCAGAAAGAGGGGATAGATTATGAAGAGACTTTTGCTCCTGTAGCCAGATACACTTCCATCAGAACAATACTTTCTTTGGATGCAGTGATGAAATGGAAGATACACCAAATGGGTGTCAAGACAACTTTCTTGAATGGTGTAGTCAAAGAGGAAGTGTATGTGGAGTAGCCACTTGGTTTTGAGACACATGACAGGGAGTCATATGTGTGCAGATGAAGAAAGCCTTGTATGGCTTGAAGCAAGCACCTAGGACATGGTACGGCAGGATAGACAGCTTCCTGTCCAGTTTAGGATTTACTAAGAGTAAAGCGGATTCCAACCTTTACTGCAAGGTTGAGGAAGGCAATCCAGTGATACTCCTATTGTATGTGGATGACCTATTTTTGACGGGAGAGGATAGATTGATTTCCGACACGAAGAGGAAGCTTGCTGCCGAGTTCGAGATGAAGGACTTGGGTATGATGCATTACTTTCTAGGTATGGAGGTGTGGCAGAGTGCAGATGGAATCTTCCTTGGACAAGGGAAGTATGCAGTAGAGATCCTGAAGCGGTTTGGGATGATGGACTGCAAGGCCATGGCCACACCTATGGCATCAAACCTGAAGCTATTGAGTGATGCTTCATCAGATTCGGTTGATGCCACGATGTATCCCTAGATGATTGGATCCTTGATGTACCTGACGAACACAAGACCAGATATTTGCTTTGCGGTGAACACCTTAAGCCAGTTTCTGACAGATCCTAGAAATGTTCACCTGATTGTTGTAAAGCATATTTTGAGGTAACTGAAGGGTACGATTGATTATGGGCTCAAGTATGATGCGAATCAAAATTTTAACCTGGATGGTTATGTTGATTCAGATTGGGCAGGCAGTGTTGCAGATAGGAAGAGCACTTCGGGGTGCTGCTTCAGTATGGGATCAGGTGTGATCTCTTGGTTTAGCGAGAAGCAATCTTGCATAGCACTGAGTACAGCCGAAGCAGAGTATGTTGCATCTTGTTCGGCTAGTTGTGAGGTAGTATGGCTAAGGAAGCTACTGTCTGATTTATTTGATCTCCAGTTGGATGCTACCTGTATCTATTGTGACAACCAGAGTTATGTGAAGTTGTCAAAGAACCCGGTGTTCCATGACAAGTCGAAGCACATCGAGATAAAATATCACTATATCAAGGATATGGTACAGAGAGGAGCAATGAAGCTCCAGTATGTTGCAACAAATGAGCATATTGCAGATGTGTTGACCAAACCACTAGCCAGAGTGAAGTTCGAGTACTTCAGAGAGAGGCTTTGTGTTCTTCAGATTGAAGATACTTCGAGGAAGAAGTGATGACACAGATTTGCAGGAGTAATTTCAAGCATGGTGGTAGGAGGATCCTTCCCATGGCCGTGGATGTAACCATTGTGTGATGAGCATCAGGATGATGCTCCGGTTACTGCTATGTATGATGATCAGGATGATCATGTGTAATGAGCATTAGGACGATGCTCTAGATGATATGCATCAGGACGATGCTGTGACGATGATCAGGACGATGTTGTGACGATGATCAGGATGATCATGCGATGATGATGTGCATCATGATGATGTACTGTATGATGATGATCAGTATGATCATGAGCATCAAGATGATGCTTTGTACGAGGATGATCAGGTGGATCATGAGTATCTCGATGATACTCCATGGTCGTGGACAGGTTGTGCAGATAAGAATATAATAACGCCCTGCGAGATTTGCAGATACTCTTGCTAGGTTTTTTCTATGGCATATAACAACTCCCTGGGAGATCTGGAAAATGGTCTTTCGAGGTTTTTCTTAGAGGGACATATAATAGCGCCCTGGGAGGTTTGCAGATACTCTTGCTAGGTTTTTCCTATGGCATATAATAGCTCCCTAGGAGATCTAGAAAATGCTCTTTCGAGGTTTTGTCCGTGGCATGTAATTTCACCCTGGGAGATCTTGCAGGTTGTGCTGGGCACGTAATCAGTCCTGGGATGCTCTTGCTAGGTTTTTCTTGGCAGCATATAATAGCTCCCTGAGAGATCTTGCAGGTTGTGTTGGGCACGTAATCAGTCTTGGGATGCTATTGCTAGGTTTTGCTTTCTTGGTCGCATATAATAGCTCCATGGGAGATCTTGCAGGTTGTGTTGGGCACATAATCAGTCTTGGGATGCTCTTGCTAGGTTTTGCGAGGTCAAATGTAATAGCTTCCTGGGAGATCCGATAGGTTGAACAGTAAGCTCATAATCAGTCCTGTGATGCTCTTGCTAGGTTTTGTTGACGCACGTAATCAGTCCTGAGATTCCACCGGATGACCGCTCGCAGAGATGATGAAGACCTATAGGAGGCTAAGCCTACAACTAGCATGAAAAAAGGTTGGCTCTGTAGAACTTCCTATGACGAGAAGAATTGAAAGATAGCCCAATGGTCGAGATGACGAGTACAGCAGCAGTGACGATGATGCTCCGTGATTCAGTGATGATGATCCAACTCCAGAATTGAAGACTTGTGGCGATATGTATTGATGACCTATGTCTAGAGAATAGCTTCCTAGTTAAGAGGGAGTGTTGATGTATTTGTAACTTCGGAAGATATTCTTCTATGTATTACACTTGTACTTTATTATATTCATGATGGAGATGTATTATTCCTCCAATCAGAAGTGTCGTCATTTGTATTTGTAAGTGTTGCAAGTGTCGCAACTTATATTTGATGGGTTATTAGACCACCAGTGTGGGGTCGGGCCTACTTGTGTCATGTGAGTGGGTTATTAGACTTCCTTAGGAAGTCGGTCAAGCTAGAATTAAAGGCAGGTCAAGTTGTGTATAAATAGAGAGTGAGTGTGTCTCATTCTATTCATTCACTCACTCATCCAACTCGCATTAGTTGAGAGAGGAGTGTGCACAAGTGGAGGAGGAGTAGCTGTTGGAGTTATCTATCTTTGGGTTTGATCATTGTGATCTTTGTATTGGGGCTTATTCTATCTCTGGGGAAGTTGCGGGGTTTTTCACCTTCTTGGTTTTCCCCGAGAAAACTCTGTGTCTCTTGTGTTTATGATTGTTATGCTGTGCTTGTTATTCTCTTAGTAGGATCCTAGATAATGTTTGAATGCATTTATCGAAAAATTAACAAGCACTCGTTGGATGTGGAATTAAATTCCACATCCAATGAGTATCCACTCGACATTCTTGTTGGATATGCAGTTAAATTCCACATCCAATGAGTATACACTCAACATACTTTTGACAAATCCTCAATAGGAAAGAAACTCAAGATACAATTAAAAAAAAGTATTTCGTTTCAAATGAAATGTGTACATTTTGTTTATGTATGTCGAGTTGCTTTCCTGTTGGGGATTTGTCAAAAGTATGTCAATTATGTACTCATTGTATGTGGAATTAATTCCACACCAACAAGTGCTCACACTCGAAATTTGAGTAAACATACAAGGAGATAAGTTGAAAATATGATTAAAAAATATTTTTTCCATTTTCTTAGAAAAAATATAACTCGTATTTATTATGTCAACTATTATTTTATTATTTTCCTTACAAAACCCATTCCTCTAATGACTAGGCTAGTGAGCATGTAGATAAACATATGATTTTGCAACTGGATGTGTGAAGAACGAACATAACAATGGTTATTAATTTTTGACATCAAAGGTAAAAACTTGAGATCATTGACATTTGGTGTTAATTTCCATTTCAATGAATTTTAAGTTATGCATCTCAATCATTTTTCTATACTATACTTTAGTTGTACAACGTATATTTTCATTGATATGTAAATAGTTGTAGTGCTCAAGATGGCTGCATTCTTATATTGTCTCATTCTATTGTTATCGAATAAGTTAGAAAAAAACATATTTTTCTTCCATCCCTCTAACTTTTTAAACAAGTCCACTTCGAATGCATCCCAACTAATCGAGATATCGATCTTCTTGCTTCTTCACCAAATCAATTAATCACACACAAGTCCTTCCATACTCGTTGACATCATTTTATTCTTTCACTGTTGTGTTGAATGTAGTGTAATTAGAAGTATCTTTCAGTGTTGTTTATCCACCCTATGCCCTTGGCAGTATCATGAACATCGGAATTTATCATCTAAAATTTTTATCTTATTATGATGCCCTAATGTTACACAAGAGTTTGAAGACCCGAGGCTTTCTTTGGAACCAATGAGTGAGATAAAATCAAATAGTTGACAAGATGAAAGTGGTTGGGCTTGCATATATTTAGTGTAGCCAATAAATTACTCAATTTATGTTTTAATGTGTTCAATCTAACACCATCCTCATTTCTCATCCTCGTCAAATAGTTCCCTTTGAAAATGTGTTTGTAGTGTTAGTTGTCTAACTTCAAATGTATGTGCTTCATTTAATCTTTTCTACATCCTCCTTTAATTGTATAAAGTTTCACGTTTATTTTTTCGATGTGTACAATATGTCACTATCCTCTTTTCTCATCTTCGTCAAATTGCCCCAACTGAAATTGTTTTCATAGAGTTGATTATCCAACTTCAAAGTCATGTTCTCAATTAAATAATCCCTCCTCTTTCAATTATATGAAGATGGACCTTTTTTTACTGATGTTTTTCCATTTTTTACTAATAGAATTTCAATTTTGTTTTTTGTATCAATGATGTTTATGTGCTTCCCAAGCATGTACATATGAACTATAGTAGAAGTACAAGTACTTCACCCCATAGTAGCAATATTCAAGTACGAATACAGATACAAATTTGATTTGGTACGAAAAATTACTTAAAGAAAAGTTTTAGTATGACTAAAATACGGAAGTATGCATCTCATAACAAAAACATACATTATCTAAATTTAAAAATATGTGCACCCCTTCAAAATTTTAAAGTAACATTCATTCTTCATTGTAAGCAACTCGAAACATATCTCAAATTTGAAACATGGCATATAACATAACAATATCAACATAGGTTTAATTGGTAAGTATAACATAACATATAATATAACATCATCGTTGTATGTATTTTTTAATGATGATTAAGTAATGTGTGTAACTTCAACGTTCACTTAAAACATTACGTCCAACAATAATTGGTGTGTCCATATTATACATGTAGGTTGAAGATTCATAAATGTGATCATCATTTTGTGATGGTGAATAGCTAATGAATAGTTGAATTGTTAAAACTTAAACTACAACGTGAGCATTAGTTATTCTAGTTGAAATTCCACTTTTACCTTAACAATTAAATATTAGTAAAACATTTTTTTAATCTTTAAAAGTTAAAAATTGTACTAAATATGTCAAATATTCGTCAAATTTCGACTTCCTTGAGAATTTCCTACACAACTCGCAATAGTTGAATCTTGCTACTATGCTTCACACATGATATAGTTATTGTAGCAAATGTATGGATCATTATAACGACAATACAAAAAACAATGTAGTAGTGGTACAAAATGCACTTGAACAGTGGTAGGGATCACTGTGGCAGCAATACAAATCATAGTAGCGAAATTCGGTCATATTGACACTTCATGTATAGAAATTCGGTTGGTGTTGAAAATTCAGTGAATATTCAACATAGTATTGATACAATGCAGTCAATAAACTTTAACCTAATCATATCTTAGTCTATTGATATTATATCTATTATATGATTAGATACTATCTTAAAACACTCTTTTTTAAATCATATAAAAAACATTTCTAATACTTATAAATATCCCCGAAATCAAATCGAATCGTTTTCTGGCATATGTATTGAGATAAAATTGGGACTAAGAGGTTATCATTGTATGTGTATGTTTGCGTCGTTCTACCTTGTTCTGGTTGCATCCTTGATGTAATTTGCCAATAGAAATAAGCAATGTCATGATTATATCTTTAATAAAATGAATTTTTAACTTTAACAAGTTGACATTTAAAACACGGGTTAAACCTCAAGTATTATTCAGAATTTTTTCTGTTGATAGAAATAAGCAATGTCATAATATTAACTTTAATCAAATGAAATTTCAATGGAACTATACCTAGTTAACATTTAAGACATATTATTCAGAATATTTTTAGAGATATTGACGGATTATTAAAGTATATATTTATTTTAAAATAATAATTGTTATATGAATTTGATTTGTTAGCCCTGGGGGTAGCTCAGTTGGGTGGATCTTCCGGGACCAAGACAGCACATGGTCAAGGTCGGGGGCTCAATTCTCTAGCTCCTTCGGGGTTAGGCATCGATGTAATGCCAACAGGGGCGATGCCCTTTTGATTGGGCCCCCTCGTCTTGGATCTGAGGACATAGCAAGCTCTAAAACCATGTGAAAAAAAAAAGTTTGATTTGTTATATTTTAAAATGCAAATTGTTTTCAATGAATAATGAATTAAAAATTAAAACTTGAATGATATATATTTTTTTTTAAAGGCGGTTCGTCATTTGTTAGAGGGCTAGTCCACCGAGAAATGGTCACCACCTGTTATTCTAGCTACAGAATCAAGGTGGCATGAATTACAATCATTACAATATGCGCTCAACAAAAGCAATATGTCACTTACAAGAATTGAACCTGGGTGGGGAGGGTAACAACATTCCTCCCCACCACCCAAGCTATGTCACTTACAAGAATTGAACCTGGGTGGGGAGGATAACAACATTCCTCCCAACCACCCAAGCTACAACCAATGGACTTTGAATGATATATATATATATATATATAATTTTATTTTATTTTAAATCAAAAATTAATATATTTTTGTATTTATAAGCAATACTACTACCATGGTACTGATCAAATGTCTAATTAGCGATTGGTTTTACTATTTATACAACGAAAACAATATGAAAAAATCCAAGGTCTAATACAAGTGTATAGAGCTTTCATTGAATAATACAAAATGCACAAAGAAATATTTTATTTGTAATAAAATATTGATTATTTACGATATTATCTGCCAAGCAATATCCAATATATTGATATAATATTAAAATACACAATTGAAAATATTTTATTTTTCATTTATCAAACATTAAACATTTTTTTTATATATATAGACTCTGAAGTATACTTAGGTACATTATACTTTCCATACTTTTATTTTATTAAGCATATATAATTTAGCTAATCAACTAAATTCAGATTATAAAGTGAGGATGAGCATGTTAATTCTTAAAAGGCATGAAAATTAAATTCCTGTTGTTGTTTTGCATAAACATCTTATAACCAAATACTACAGCATTATTGTGTAATGAGATCAAGTATCTGGTGACCCTCAACATAAAATAATGAGCCATAAGAATTATATCCATAAATGATTTATTCTCCAATCCCTTGCGCGCAAGTATCCAGTGGATAATATGTAAAATAGCCTCTTGTTTCTGCATTATTAAAATAACAATATGTAAATTGAAAATTTATCAAACCATTTTATTAAAAAAGAATAACCCATTAAAATATATCAAGCCTGTGCTGTAGAGCAATACACTGTTTCACATATACTTACCACCCATCTACATGTACAAGTCACCTCACTCTAATCCAGGACTTACGTATTACCTAATTAGACATTCTTAAACATGTGTTGCCTGGAAAAAGATCCATTTATAATTTTTTCCCGTGAATTAGTTTTTCTTTGGGATGAAAGGCTAATAAATAAATAACCTAGAATTCTATCATTAAGTTTTCAAAAATTCATGTGTAATGGATTCATTCCTCTAGTTGAAAAGGACCGGTTAGAGATCTTTCATTATTTTCTAATTTAGTTAAAAGACTAAATTTTGGGATGGTTAGAGATCCATGGTTTACATATTTGATAAGCTGAGTTTAGTCAATTAATCCATAGATCCATTAGCTGAGTTTAGTCTCAAACAAGTGAACAATCAAAATAAATGGCTTAGTGCCCAGTCAGATTGATCGGGTGATGCAGGAACAAGGTTCAAATCTCTCTATTCTGTTAGGATGTGAGAAACATTATTTTACCGAACTTTTGTAGTGTCCAATAGAAAACTTGTTATATTACCCACAAAAAAGAGTAAGGATGATATTCTTACTACTCGTAATGATACAGGATAAATAAATCAAACATTAACATCTAGAGTTGCATAATCTTTAGAAGAAAAAATTCTACAGATATCAACACAAGAAATGAAGCCATGGTTTTGGCATGCGACTTTGTGAATAAGAGAAACTAATTACTGTCTTGAAAACCATTATATAAATAATTGATAATTGGAGAAAAGAATATACATACAAAAACTTCAGCTGCCAACCAAAAATACAGCTGGAGTGCATAAATATTATTGTGGCACATGCCTTGTGAAACTAATATCCAACGAAGCAAAATTTGGATCGGAAAAATATCGATACAAAGGAAACAGCTTCACCTCCTATGCAGCCGACTTTCAGGCTTGCAACTTAGTTTACCATTTCGATTAGAGAAAACAGATTTAACTAATGTACAAAAGAATTTAACTCGCAAACCCACAATCCCACAACTCCGGGAGAACTTCATTCCAAAGGCTGCCTGGCATATAGGAAGCAACATGGTACAAACAATGGGGAGCGAAATGCATTTGTAGCAGTGGTATTCACTCTCTCCAACAAAAGTTTAAAAATAAAAGACGAAGGGAGGAAAGATTAACATACACATAAAACTTACGATACATCTTCTTGTGCAACCTTTAATCCTTGAGAAATTTTGCTCGATCATTTGCTGATGCATCAAAGTTCAGCAAAGGCTCCAGTTCTTTCTGGATAGCAGAACTTTGCATCATCATCTCCTCAAGAACAGCAGACATTGCTGACTTGCATGCTTGCTCATCAGAAAAAGCAACAGTCCATCTTCCATCAACCACTCCCTTAGCTTTAGATATCGCAGCACTCGTTCCTTTTCTAGAATCCCGAGAGGGTAAATTAAATGGTCTAATTCGTAGATGTAACCACCTTGGATGTTTTTCATCAATTCTAGGCTGTCATTGGACGGAAAATAAACAATCAGTATTCCATATCATGGTATCAATCCAAGGTTAAAACATTTCAAATACGTATGTTAAAAATAAAGTCACAGTGGATAGTATCTTTTAACATTTGGAGGCCTTTACTATAACCTACACATCGCCAAAAGGCAGATTATTCAACTATACCCAAGAGCACAAATAGAACTCCATAGGTAAAGTACTAATAACAAACAATTTCAAGAAGGAAATAACGAACCGCGGTGTACTAACAATTGTTTAAGCCATGGTAAATACATGCAATCATAATCCACAATGGAAACAAAGCTTAGATCATCATCCTCACTTAATAAATAAGATTTACAGGAACAAAATGCTTGTATGTTGCAGATTAATTTGTGGCAACACACATGCACATATCAATGCCTAATGTAGGCTTAAAAGCATAGTAGCATAATTCGAGTACGAATACGATTCGATACGGAAAAAATACGTAATGAAAAAATACGAATAAAATACAGAAGTAGATTGCTTATATATAATACTTTTAATCAAAATATACCATAAATGTACATAGACATTTCTATAATAAAATCAAACATATAATTAAAAATATATATATATAATCTCAACAACCTGGGATAAGGTGAGTGTGAGAGACGGCAACTTTTGTTATTAATAATTATTTTAATAAAAAAGTATGAAATTGAATGGTATTTGTGTGATATAGTGTTTAAATAATTAAAGAGTTTTTTTCAAATTTGTTTTTCAAAATTTAATTGTCCACTAGTAAGAATCCGTATCCATATTACACCCACACCGAATATTCAACGAATTCGAATTTGTTCCGAATTTCTGTACACAAAATACCAATACGGCCGAATTATGCTACTATGCTTGAAAAGAATGATGGAAGGAACCAAACTCCAAAGCCAATAAGATGGTCATTATTGGAAAGCTCGAAGGGATCCTTTTTATACTGGATGCTTGTCAAAGTGATAATGGATTGAAGCATTTTAGAAACTGGAATGACAAAACCTTAAAACCTATCCCTTGTTGATGACTTCTCAAGTTCGCAAACAAGGATGGGTCCTAATTAAATATAAATTTGAACTCATTAAAGTAACACCATGACATGTGATTATTATCTCAGCATGGCTAAGAAAATTAACACTCACAAGAAATATATATGACAAAGTGAACATGCATAATGCAATTAAGTTGTATATGTCTAACTAATTTAGATGACTTCTAAACTTTCTCAATACTTTAAGTGCCTTTTGCTATCTAGTGCTTGGCAGAAATTTTCCATGCAGGTAGCTTCACTTCTTATTCAAGATAGTTACGTACCCAGTGGTAGTCAGAAGTTCAGAACACAATTTGCACACCGCAGATTCCATCTTTCATACTTTTGTGTAGTGCATAAAATTCTGCAATTTTGCATCATTGTGAAGAAAGGGCTGGAGAGAATATAATAGCTACAGGACAAGGAAACTTTTAAGGAATACCTAACTATTATTTGAGTTATTTGAGCACAAATATACTGATATAACAAAATTGGTTACATAGATACCAAAGGGTAATTACTAATTGATATCATAGTTAAAATGTTCAAGTAATTTTCTAATTTTCACATACCTCAAACACCCTTGATACCAAATGTAGTAAAAAAACAATGTTCCAGTTCCACCAAGTTATCAGGATGCGAAGATGTGGGAGCTAGGAAATGCATCCAGGGAATATGTAAAATGATGCGGAGCATCCGTCAACCACGCTACATGTCCTGGAGCTTCTAGAAACCATAGCGACCATGTTAACCTTGCATTGAAAGATTTTTAAGAAGGTTTTTATTTTACTTTGTTATTTATAAATTCGGGGCTAAGTGATGCAGAGCCTCTGTCAAGGCATGGTTTGCATGTTGTGGCAAGTGTTGGTCAAAATGAAACGTGGCCGCCTTACATGGTAATAAAGGGCCATGTTCTCTTATTAAGATGGGGAGGAAAGAAGACAGCAGGGGGAAGGTGAACGACCACTGCATAAATTCTTAGAGTGCTTGCATTTTAGAGGGTATAGAGAAGGGACTGGATGCCTTTGTTTGGCCTGTGTGTCAACTGAGTTGGCCTATTGAGTGTAGATTAATAGGACAGGAACTTGTGTCCTTCCGCTGAGTTACTTATACCTATGTGTTGAATGTCACAAGTATTGTGATGAGCACTGATAGATGTGGCTTATTGCCCAGTGATGTCCAGTTTTATGGGATCTGAATTTTGCATTGCTAGATCCGTATTCGATAGAGAATTAGTGCAATGGATAAGAATCCTAGTGGAACAAAAGGAGTCAATGCGTTCGCTGTATGCTCTTTTTTTGTGCATTGAGATCCTTGCGTATGAATATTTATAGTTCTGTTTTGAATCTTACTTGAATATTGGTTTGTATTCGGGCCTGCTCCCTTTTGTCTGCATCATCTTGACATCAGAGCAAACCACAATGGCCCAAATAAGAGAGCCAATGTTACAGGTTTATAGCTGGAGACTTAGCCGCTGAAAACGAAGAGTTAGTTTGAGAGGAGAACTAAGTGTGCTCGTAGGAGCACTAGATTGCATGGAGGTCCATGGCATCAGAGCAAACCACAATGGCCCAAATAAGAGAGCCAATGTTACAGGATTATAGCTGGAGACTTAGCCGCTGAAAACGAAGATTTAGTTTGAGAGGAGAACTAAGTGTGCTCGGAGGAGCACTAGATTGCATGGAGGTTCATTATTGTTACCAATGAGTAACATGTTGGCTATGGAAATCCATATTGTGAACAACTTTAAGAGAGTGAGTTGTTGAGAAGCCAGAGAGAGAATGGCGAGCTAAAGTTAAATTGCAGAGGAAGAGTTCATTTACTTTAGTAATCCTTGTCGTGCCTTGAGGAGCATTAGAAAGCCTTAGGGTGTATGTGAGTGTCTGAGGACATCGAATTGGCCGGAGGAATCCATACCAAGGGTGAGGATTGTTGTAGTAAGTGTGGTTGTTTGTTCGTACAGAAAAAAAAAAGTCGAAGAGATATAAGAAGCTGAGCCAAGAAGAGAAAGAATGGATAAGGAAAGAGACACAAGCGATCATAACAATAATTAAAGAGCCGAAAGAAGAACAACAAAGAAAGGCAGAGATTCAAACCTTAAGAAGAAGAAGAAAATCAGAGTAGTGAAAAGAGGAAGATTGCAGATACTGAATTCCAGAGTTTGGCTAATGAGAACAGCAAGTTTGAATCTCCAAGTATTTCAGCAGAAGGATAGGAACTGGAATCATTGACCTCAGTTGATTTGACTGTGAGCTAGAAGAAACACAGAGTGTGGTGACCGAGGAGAACAAGCTGGAGCAAAATTATGAATGTCAATCCCAGAACTTGGAAAATGAGGACGATGCATGTAGCTGCGTAATAGATGAAAGGAAGAAGCCTGAACCTCTGTTTGTGTTAAATGTAGACAAATGACCTAAATTAGAGTGTGTAGTAGAAAAATTCATGCATGGATCGCATATTGTTCTTACAAAGAATGATGAGATTGAAAAGGAGTGTTTGCCAGACGGGAACAGTGAGTTGGAAGCTCAGTTTGATGTAAATGTTCACAAGGAGCTTGAATCAAGGTGTTTTGTTAGTTAGAATAATGGCATTCTCACCAACGACTTGGATGGAAAACAGGTTGAGGAGGTGCATCATGGGAAAGATGAAATATCTGATCTAGAATCAAGTGACTGCAATGGGACTAGCATTGGAGGGTTTTCTAACGTTTTCAATAAAAATTCTAGAGGCTACAACGTTGTAGTGCACACAGAAATGCAAGAGGACGTTACAGATGATTGGGTATACCATTGCAAAGATGATATTAAAGGCAGCCAAGTAGCATGGACTTATGTGTGACAGGGCATTAGACAAACTTTGTGCCAACCAGGCGGAGCGGATTAGTTTGCCACTCAGAAATGCAATTGTGTGCCAAAGGGGATTAGTGCTGGTAGCAGAAATGGGAAGTAGATTTCTTCCCATATACATGAGAGCGAGAATGTCAGGTGCATGGGCAAGAGAAATTATACAGGAAGCAGGAAAATATGGAGCACCAGAAGGCTCCACAAGAGTGAGCAAGAAACCAAAGCCATTTTCCAGCTATGTGGCTTTGATGTGTGATCTTGTAGATCAAGAACCTACCAGTTATGAAGAAGCAGTTCAGAAGAAAGAATGGGTAGAAGCAATGACGGAGGAGTATCAATCAATAATGAAGAATGATGTTTGGGATATAGTTCCCAAACCAAAAGACAAGAGTGTGGTATCCTCCAAGTGGATATACAAGATAAAGCATGCTGCCGATGGTAGCATTGAAAAGTATAAGGCAAGGTTTGTGGCCAAGGGATTCTCTCAGAAAGAGGGAATTGACTATGAAGAAACATTTGCACTAGTTGCAAGGTACACTTCCATTAGAACCATCATGGCACTTGCATCCATGAAGAAGTGGAGTTTACACCAGATGGATGTGAAGACAGCCTTCCTGAATGGTGTAATTGAGGAAGAAGTGTACATACAACAATCCACAAGGATTCAAAGTTGAAGATAGAAGAACTCACGTATGCAAGTTGAAGTAAGCTCTGTACGGATTGAAGCAAGCTCCTAGAGCTTGGTATGGAAGAATTGATAGCTTCTTGACAAGCTTGGGCTTTACCAAAAGTAAAGTTGACCCTAACCTTTACCTTAAGGTTATGGATGATGAACCTGTCATACTATTACTGTATGTGGATGATCTACTTCTGACAGGAAATGAGAAACAGATCATGGAAAGCAAGAAGATGCTAGCTGCAGAATTTGAGATGAAAGATCTCAGATTGATGCATTACTTCCTAGGTCTGGAAGTATGGCAAGGCCCAGAAGGAATCTTTCTCAACCAGGGAAAGTATGTTGTGGAAATCTTGAAAAGGTTTGATATGTTGGATTGTAAAGCCATAGCCACTCCCATGGATACCAACTTGAATTTGTTAGCTGATACATTGTCAGAATTAGTGGAGTGACTCAGTATAGACAGATTATTGGGTCGTTGATGTATCTGACAAATACCAGGCCAGATATATGCTTTGCTGTGAACACCCTGAGTCAGTATCTAGTTGAGCCTAGACATGTTCACCTGACAACTGCAAAGCATGTGATGAGGTACCTAAAAGGTACGATAGATTTTGGTCTATATTATCTTGGAGATCATGACTTCAGACTGTATGGTTATACAGATGCAGATTGGGTTGGAAGTGTCTCAAACAGAAACTAAAGAAATCAACCTTTAGATATTCTTTTAAAGAAACTAAATTATTAAAGCATGTAAAGAACCAGAACCAAAAGAAAGTTTAATAAAAGGTGAAGGAGAGAGGGATGGAAAAAGTGCTAGAAGCTTGGGAACTTCTGGGCCATGGAGTCTGCTTTGGTGGAAAACTGAGGGACTATGTCCTTCATAAGACCTTGAAGATGAGGAAGATGCAACCTAGCTCAACCCCTTCTCCAAGTGAGATCACCTGCAACTTAGAAGTCCTTGCACAAATAGATGATTAAAACAGAGGTGTCGTCGGAAAGAGAAACTTAGAAAGCATGCAATTATACTAAAAATACATGCGAACTAAGAGATCTAAAACAAGCAAACAATAAGAGCATGAATCAAACGAGAACAATCTCACCTACAGAGAGATACCTCCCCTTGCAAGCCTACAACTAACCAACCAAAAGCAAAGAAAACAAGATAGATTATACCTCATAAGCGCATGACAATCAACATCCACACATGAAAAGCATTACACCATAGATCTGGCTCCAAAGCCTTCTTTATTCCAAATGATGATACAATACAATACAAACTAGAGCAGCCCTTCGATCCTCTGAACATGAGAGAAAAGGGAGCCAAATGCCTTTCCTTTATAGAGTTTGGAGAAGAGGGGGGGCGCACTTGAGAAGAGAGGATGAGGGGGGCACATCCCATGAATGGAGGATTAATTTAATCCTTGATTGAAGGCATGATGGATGGGATTGGGAGTGAGGTGGTTTCCACATAAGGAGGGTGCCCCACTCAAGCTTCGTAAACTCCATCCAAACACTAGATGGCTGCCACATAAAGGAAAGTCGCCCAAGATGGAGAGGGGTGCATTTACCAAGAGAGGACAGCTTGCCCTCTTCAAATCCTTCACTGAAATCACCAGATCTTGATTGAGATATTCATGGGATGTGATTGCCAACTCAACCGGGCCTTCAGTTGGACAAATTTCCTTCAATTTAGAAAATTTGATTTTCTCCAAATCTTTATTTTTTGAATTAAATAATTCTCTTTTATTAATTTTGAGAGAATTTTTATTTAAGTGAATAATATATTCACTTAGAACCTAGGAAAAGTGGGTTTAGGGGTTTAACGAGTGCTCCGGGTTAGAAAACGAACACCCCCATGGCAAATTTCACCTCCTAACCACACTTTTATCATATTTTTGGATTTTTTAATTAAAATATTAAAAAAGCCCGTTTTACAGGAAAAAAAATATTTTCTCGAAAATGACCGAAAATCCTAGGGGACCTAGTGCATGTCCATATGACTCATTACTGATGGCTAGCATGTAAAAATACATAGACACTTGGGCTTTAATAACCTCCCAAGGTTTAACCACCAAGGTAAATACTCCAGCTTTAGAGGTGTGAGTGAAAAACTCAGGAATTATACGTCACCGAAACACAACGCATAATTCCTAAGGAAAAAAACACTCTAGAGTATCCCCCTGATAGATAAACCTAAGGTAAGCCAAGCCTGTTACAAAAAGAAAATGCTTAGACCAACTTATTACAATTCCCCATGGGGGCATGGACATGCAATTTTTTTGAAAAAGGGCCAAAATTTGGCCTGATGGATCTCGGAACACTACTGATAAACAATTAGATTGTTCAAGTCTTCGACAGTTCACTCGGAATCCACTAAGTGCAATTTAGTGGATAATAGGTCCTTCATTTCAAATTCAGAGGCAAGCTTCTTTTTACACCATACAATAAGTTTCTCATTTTCGGTGAGAAACAGATCATCAACATAGAGTACCAAAATCAGTGGCTCACCATCCACAACCTTGTAGTAAAGGTTGGGGTTTGCATCACTCTTGGTGAATCCCAAGCTCACCAAGTATCCATCTATCCGACCATACCAAGCACGTGGTGCTTGCTTGAGTCCATATAGGGCCTTTTTCAGCCTGCATACATGGGACTCCTTTCCATGAATCACAAAACCCTCTAGTTATTCAATATATACTTCCTCCTCGACTATGTCACTGAGGAAGGTAGTTTTGACATCCATCTGATGCAACTTCCATCCCATAGTCGAAGCAATAGAAATAATCGTCCTGATGGAAGTATATCGAGCCACGGCAGCAAATGTCTCATCATAATCAACTCCCTCTTTCTGAGAGAATCCTCTAGCAACAAATCCAGCCTTGTGTTTTTCAACACTGCCATATGCTCAGTGCTTGATATTGTAAATCCACTTGGACATCACCACCGACTTCCCCTCAGGTCTCGGCACAACCTCCCACACATCATTTTTCATGATGGATTGATATTCTTCCATCATGTCATCCTTCCATACTTGGTGTTTGGAGGCCTCCTCATAGGTGGAGAGTTTTGAGTCAATAATGTGACTCATCAATGCTACATAACTCGAGAATCTCTAAGGCCTCTTACTTTTTCGGAAAGTACCATGAGGAGCTTCATGCCCCTCTGCATCCTGCAATGTCTGTTGTGCCCATCTAGGCCTCTTTCGGCCTACTACATCTCTAGGAACATCAACTAGCTCAACGGGATCAATGGGATCAATCGGCTAATCCTTCAGCTAACTCCCTCTGAATTGCTGGAGAGGGAGATGATACCATCTCCTTTGGATCTATCAGTTTCTCATCATCGATCTCCATATCATATCCTCTAGCTCTTTTGATATCCATCTCCTCTTCAAAGGACACATGTGTGCTGACCTCGATCTGTAAACCTTTGAAGACTCATTGTATCCCACAAATGTTCCCTTCTTTCCTGAAGGCTCTAACTTCGTCCTCTTTTCCTTAGGCACATGAATGTAAATTGGATAGCCAAAGATACGAAGATGGCCCACTTCTGGTTTCACTCTGGTGAAAGCCTCTTATGGAGTCATGTTCTTCAAAATTTTATGAGGACATCTATTTTGCACAAGACAGTTGTTATGGAAGCTTCTTCCCATAAGAACTATTATCACACTAACTCTAGCTGCTAATAAAAGATATCCCATCCGGGATGGTAGAAGGTGAGCAGCCAAGTAGGTGTAACCTGCAAACGCCAAGTCCACCGTTCAAGGAACGGTAGTCACACCAGACAAGACGTTTGTCACTTTAAACAAGGCAAGTAGCCAAGTCAGGGGGGAGACCCCGCTGAACCAGTGATGGTTAAGCAACAAATCAGACACCCAAACCCCCAAAAGAAGATATATAGATGCAAACAAGAGGTGAGTATCAGATGGATCCTAAGCTCAATTTCAGCCAATGGTTGGACACAAGTATGAAATAAGTATGTGAATGGAATGTGACCAGCAATCAAATGTGTTGAATACAATAGATTAGATCAGTAATTATATGGCTGGAAATTTAATTAAGGGTCCGAAGTGTTGCCCGCCAGATTGCACACCAGCAGCGGAAATCTTTCGAAAGCTGTCTCTTCACTACAAGTGAGAGAGGTGTGGCCTTGGGGGCAAGCAATGAGCCAGGTACTGTCACCTGAATCCCAGCTCCTCCGTTTAGGCTAACTCCTAACGAAGCCAAGGGGGGTAGTCCCTACAAAGAGTTGTCTATGGCTCAATGTTTTAAGTGTTAAAAATGTATGGTGATGCAGATGGGTGTTGTTTAGGAGTTTTTAGTAATGAAAGACACAAGATTTACTTTTAAATAAAACACAAGATAAGCAAATATGAGCAAATATAATAGCACAGTATCACCTCATCATGTGTAGACAATCCTCATGAACAAGTAAAGCACTCCAGGTAGACCTCCAAAGTCGTTATTTTATTTCAAGATAGCAATTGCTATGAGCTAGTACAAAATTGCCAGAGTAATGGTGCACAAAAATTCCATGAGATAATAACCCAAAATGGGCCTCTCTTTATAGTAGAACCAACAGCTAAAACCCTAGGTCGAATTTGGCCAAAGAGAGCCAATAACACTGAGTCACAAAATCGAATTCCAGTTCAAATCAATCACATGGGCTTGGAGTGGTGGTCTATATGGCAAATTCGAGTTAGGGATGGCATGGGAAAGTCCACCCATCCAATGGGGGAGCTCCAACTAGGAAACACGTAGGGAATTAGGTAGAAGCGTGAGCTTTAGAGGAGGAAATGCGTGAGCTAGATGAGGGATGCGAGTTGGTTGAAAGGAGACAAGTGGAGATGTGGTAGGTACTAACTTGAGTTTGCAAAAGGAGCCAAGCTTGTGACCTGATGAGTCAAAGAGCGCGCCTACCATAGGCATTAATGCACATCAACCAACCCATTTAACACTTGACACCTCACTAAATCAAGTTTTGCACGGAAGAGGGCGAATTAGCTTGAAGGAGATCTCTTGTTGTGACTGTACAGTTGTCTGGTTGATGACTGAGATGATTGGAATCTGTTTCCTGTACTTAGAATAATTTCTCTTCCAAGCCTTGACTAGAGTAAGCTAACTTTGGGATTGCATCCCAAAGGCCACATAGTTTTGTGGTAGCTTCTCGTTCCCCCATCAGCTTCTTGTGGACATCCAGCTAGCTGGAAGGTTTCCAGGACTGACGGTTTCTAGTGGTTGACCTTGTTCGGAGGTTGATCCCACCTTTAGAATAAATTTGTTTGGTAGAACACTAAGTAAAGTTTCATTTTATTTTGCAAGTAGCATGATTAGCAATATTTCACATTTATTTTGAGCTATCACATGATTTAGGTATTACAAGTTGAAGTTGAAGAAAAATGACAATAATTCTGCTCACTGTACATGCACAGTCACTAAGAACTATTATCAAACACTTTGCAAACAATTGATGTTTACCTCAACAGTAAACACAAGTCATACACATTTATCAAGCATTAAATGAAACTTGACTGTAGGCAAATTCACTGTCTGTAAAGTACTTTTAACAGCGGAAATCAATAAAAAAACAGCAAACTGTAATGACAGTTTAACACAGGAATTTTTGGTCAAATTTGACCCTAGAAAAACCCCCCCAACCTCTGGGGAAAACCAGTTCTAGAAAAATATATTAGCTAGCAGCAAAATATCTCAGAATTACATCAACTGTAAGGTACAGCATTAATCTTCAGTACAGTACAATATATTTCTCGAAATCTGAGCACAAAATCTATCTCGAAAACAGTGCAATATTCAGCCAAGGAAAACGTGCAAACAGTGCATCCCAGGACAGTCACATGCAATACTGTTTACCTCGATTTTCGTGCCAGAAAACAGCAGTACGGCCCTCTTCCTGTGCTGTATGGAACTCACAGAAATCAGTGTTGTTGGTTGCCTCGAAAACTGTGCCCACTTTGCCTTGTTTTCTGTGCACACCAACTCAGCAGTACGGCCCTCTTCAATCTGTGCTGTACGACCCTCTTAAATGTTGAAGAAATGTCTTGGGAACTGCGCCCTCACCTAGGGAAAAGTGCCCACTTCAGCTGCTGCTCCTCTCCATTATTCTGCTGCTCATACTTTTCTAGAAAGTCGTGCTCTCCTCACCCAGCTCTCTTGGGATTCGAGCCAACTCCAGTTCTCTTGGAGTTCGTGCCTCTCTTTCTCTCCTCTAGAGATGCGTGTTGCTCCTCTCCTTCAGATTGTACAAAAATGAAGTCTCTTTCATCTTTTATTTACCCTATTAGGGTTACTCTCGTGACTTTTCAACTTCAATGGACGAGATTAGATCTTGGCCAAGAGATCTATGGCTAGGATCTAATCTCTCACTCACTTAAATCTCCTAAGTGAACTTTACAATAAATTTTCTTTTTGAAAAGTCACATTACCCTAATTATTTAAAAAGTACACTTTATGACTTAAAGTCACTTTAGAAACATAATAAAGTGCGACTCACTTTTAAATCATAAAGTCACATCAAAAAGGTACTTTAATAAAAACACATTACTAAAGTCACTTTAAGAATATAAATGAGACTCCAAGTTATTGACCCCTGCACCTAGGCACCTGATGCAGGAGTGCCACCGAGCTATCAAATGCTAACAGAAGTATCTTGTTATCACAACTGCTTTTTGTTTCTTAAAACGAACAAAGTCTCTTGAACTTGGCCAAATCCAAGTCAAGAGCACTCTCTATTGGAGAGCATTGTTAGACTTGCATCTTTCCCTGCATTAGGCATTTTAAATTAGCAAGTCTCTTGAACTATGGTCATAAGATCAAGTCAAGAGCGCTCTCTGTCGGAGAGTTGAACAAGTGCTCTAAGTAATAAAATATCTCAACCCACATTTTCCCCCTAATAAATTTACGCTTGGTTGATCGTCGAACACCCGTATGCTCTGCCAACCGGAAACGGTTGGGCTAGTACTCAGAAAGGTGGAAGACTTATTAAATTCATAAGTGATAACATTAATTAAAACTTTACCCAAAACCCCAACCAAGACAAAATCACTGAGTACTTCCTGAAACAGGTGGTGCCGAGAATCCACTGTCAGACTCGAGGGCGGTCAAGCCGTAAGAACACTTGTTCTCTGAATCTTGGTGCTCCCGACCTATCATCTAAAAGGTTGCCAGTGTTTTTCTCGGTTAAGGTTCCACCCCTTTGATATCCTTGTTCTTAGCCTTAATAATCAAGACCATTAAAATCTTCAATTTACAAAGATAATCTGCACAACGATCTCACAAAACGGTATTTCTTCAAGACCCACACTTTCAGCATCACAATCTTTATTTTTCTTGACTCCATAAGGCACTAGTTGTTTAAAAGCATATATATTGATCAAGACCATTTGTCCTTGTTTATTTCATATTGTGAATGCTTTAGAAATTAATCAAGTCTTGAATCATTTTGCCATCTTGTTATCTTGTTCCGCAACGTGGATTGCTTATTATCTGTTGTTTATTTTCTCATATTTCTTGGTCTCATCACAAAAAACTCCTAAAACAACACTCATCCACATCACCCCTTTCAAAAGACATTTTAAACACACAAGAGACTTAGACAACTCTTTTTTAGGGACTACCCCCCTTGGCTTCGTTAGGAGTTAGCCTAAACGGAGGAGCTGGGATTCAAGTGACAGTACCTGGCTCATTGCTTGCCCCCAAGGCCACACCTCTCTCACTTGTAGTGAAGAGACAGCTTTCGAAAGATTTCCGCTGCTGGTGTGCAATCTAGCGGACAACACGAAGCAAACTAGAAGTGATGGAGAGATGCAAATTCTGCCCAAGGAAGGGACTGTTTAAGTGACTTGGTTGACCAGGGTAGCAACAAATTAACATTTATAATCACTTCCAGCGAACAATAGCTTGATTTCTAATGAGAAAATGATGATTTAAACCCAAATCAAAACTACCCACAACCCCAAAGTGACCCAGCTAGACAGTAAGAGAAAAACGCCCAAGGAGGGCATTTTTGCCAAATGGACTAGTGCTATTTCTAAGGGCAAATGGAGTCTAATCAAACTGAAACTTTAGATTTAAGCATTTAACAACATTTCATATGCGGGTTTAGAAAGAAAAACAAGTATTAACGGTGGCATTTTGAGTTTTTTATATTTAGGGTTTATTTTGTTGTTTGCAGCTTAAAATTCACAATGGAAATAAAAATATGAGAAACAAGCAAGGATTTCCTACCTGAAATAATAGAGATGGAGGAGCTTTGTGTTGAAGACAAATCCCGAAGACCAAATGCTGAGCGGTAGTGCGTTTTTCCCTAGCGTTTTGGTGCAGCCAGTTGACCCAGTGCGTCCTTGTACTGCCAGAGAGAGAGATAATTCAGTAACTATGGAAAATAGCAAGAGATCATCAACAAATGAAAGGCAAATAATGAAGGAAAGCAAGAAACAAATGTAAGTTTACTTCCCCTGTTAAAATCCCGAAGAGAGAACACAGCATGGAGCTGCTAGCTCAAGAGCTGCGCCCTCCTCAAGTGGTCAATTTCACCTACAATTTGTTTTGGCCAAGGAAGGATGGGAACACCACAAAAACACTCAACAATGCACTGGAAATAAGCTAATAATCAACACAATAACATTCCATCACCATATCTCAAGTAGCTCGGAAGAAGAATGTCTCTCTATTACCAAATCACAAGTTTACAAAATGCCAAGAAGACCTCACAAATGAATGAGCTTCTTCTCTTATAGAGATGGCTCAAAACCTAGCTCCATTCCCTCCAAAACGAGTGGCTGGGATTAAATCCCAAGGGTGCCAAACGAATTGCCAAGATGGAGTGAAGGAGGGGGGCGAATTACCCTCTAGCGCCCAAGTGGAGGAGGGGGCCCTTCGTGGGGCCCATAAAACACATACAAGAGGTGGTTGGGCGGTGCCTATGGGATGTTTTAGTCTCAATACATAAAAACCCCATAATATGAAGTTTTGCCAAGTCAAAAACACCTCTCTATGGGCAAATTCGTCCCATGTGATGAGCTGGAAAAAATAAGGGCCCCACAACATAAATAGAATGTCCAAACATAGTAAAATTACCTTAGGAGAACCCCTTGTATTAGCCAACCTTTGCATTTGCCATTTTCCATAGTTACCTTTGCCATATTTTGATTTCCATATTAATTTATTGCTGGTTTTTATTGTTGAAGATGTAATTTGAGCTTTTGACCCACTTATATTGCCCAGATTGACGAACCATCTGCTGCAATGCGATCGTAGACCCCAAATATAGTAGGCATGGTCACTTGAATGACCCTGATCCATCAACTAGGCACTGTTTGCCCAAAATCCAAGATTTTTAATTAAAACAGGTCCCTGGTGACCCATAAGAATTAAAAAATCTCCTCAACGCTTCAATTTTTTCAAATTCTGAGACTTGGAGGCACATATGGGACCCCAAGACATAATAAATGACCAAAATCGAAATCTTGATCGCAACTTTTTTTTTCGGGCCCATTTTTTGCCTAGTCAACCTGGTTTGACCAAGTCAAATCTGGTCAAAATGGCAATGGCTGAAAACTTATAAGCAACATGAAGCATCAAGGCTTCCTTATTTATGTTAGTACATTACTTAAAACAATAAAATGTCGATATGGTGATCAAAACAAAAATATCTCAATAAATCATGCCCCAGGTGAGGTGGGCCCACCACTTCCAACAAAGACTCAATGCTATGCACAACTTATAGACTTGACCACTTAGCTAACTTTGGGTGAGGTGGATAAACAAGGTGAAGGATACGGGAAGACGAAGACCAAGACCATGTGACCCCTAGGATAAACAGGGAAGGCGGGACCCACTGACATAAGCATACCATGATAATACACAGGGAAGGGCGGTGCCTCACAAATGGGTATAGTGCAGGGAAACCACCACTGATCATCTAACATGCACCTTGCAACTCACATCCGTGCCTTCAGAAGACTCCATGAGGATCTTTTCTAGAGCCACCATGACTGGGTGTCCAGCAAACCGTAACTTGAGACTCTAGGGGACACTTAGAATTAGTTGTCCCTTACTCCATCCCACCTCCTTGCCCCGCAGGACTAGGTGAGGAAATAACCAATTCAATGCTGACACATATGGCTAACCTGTGTCCCTGTGTGTTCAAAATAACATTACTTGGACTTTTACATTTGACTTTCATACTTAGCCTTTTTGGCTTGATTTTTACATTTCACATAGCCTGTTTGGTTTCTTTTACACTTCTTCATTTCATTACATTTCATGGCTCTTTTGAGCTACATACATATCTCAAAAGATATAACAAGGTGCGCATACTGCAAAGTAATGGGGGCAAGTGAACATGCTTCAATGACCAATGGGGAACACCCGGTGAGTCTACACAATCCTATTCTGCATTGCAACATCGGGGGCAACCGACAGGAGCAAATCCCAGTTTTGAGAATGCATCTCACACACTAAAGAGCCGAGGCACAAAAGACAAGGAATCATGGCATACTCAGAGGTCAATGGGGAAGGGGATCCTCAAGGCCACAAAACGAGGTCCAAGTCGGGAAAAATCAACATGAATGAGTCGGATGGGTGGAAGGAAGTGACAGGTGGATCCAAGGTTAGCTGCCAAGGAGGACGAAATGACCAAGTCTATACCGATAGTGGGGTAGGGACTAGTGTGCATATACATGAGTCTACTACAAGGGGGTGGACTGACATCACTCAGGGCCATACACATCAAAATAAACAACCGAGATCACCACATCAAACATCATATGTCAAGTCCGTGTACTATCATAAATAAACAAGTCTAAACAACATTTGCAATAAACCATAAAGTGCTATACCTTCCATATCATATACCTGCTGCTGAAGCTATCTCTGAAACTGGATCTCTCCTGAATCCGGGCAATAAGTGGCAAACCAGCAATACTCTGTAGTACTCTCATCAGAATATGGCAAAGCAACTCTCTCAATGGGATCATGCAAAGCTCAACAAGGAAGGGTGACCCTGTGGCAACTGCTCTGTAATATGTCTGGACCAATACAAAACCATTTGTCCCCTCTGATATCTATGCTCAGAGCAATCTGAATACAATGCATGCCCCCTCTGAAGGCATCTGATCTTTGATCTAGAAAAAAAAAATGTAGTATGGCCCTCGACCACACAATCTGCAGCATGGTAGCTCCATCTAACATGGATGTGATAATAAGAACATAGGAAGACTCCGATCATGTATCATGGCTTTGGCTGTCTCAACAATTGTCCTATTCTTCCTTTCCACAACCCCATTTTGTTGAGGGGTAAGGAACTGTGTACTCACTCTTAATTCCGACTTCCTTGCAGAAATCACTGAAATCTGTAGAGGTGTATTCTCCTCCATTATCCGATCTCAAAATCTTAATCCTCTTTCCCAACAAGCTCTCAACTTGTGCCTTGAATTCTTTGAATTTGCATAGCACCTCTTCGGATTCCTTGGTCTTGAGAAAGTATATCCAAATCTTCCGAGAATAATCAATAAATGTTACATAGTAATAGTAGCCACCCAATGACGCAATCGTCATGCGTCCGCACAAGTCAAAATGTACTAGATCCAAAATCCCTTTGGATCTGCTCTCACTGTTCGGAAAAGAGCCCTTGGCATTCTTGCCAAGTGCACATCCTCTAAATATACCATCATGGTCTACATGGAGTACCAGTAGACCTGTCAACATATTCCATAATGATGAAAGAATTCTATAGTTAATATGAGCAAGTCTTTTGTGCCATAGCTCACCCATACCGGTAGAGTCATGTACCGATGCCTAAGTTGGTGGTGTGCTCAACCTGTATAAGCTCTCCTCTCGTACACCAATCACCCGTGTTGAATTCATGCTTGATTTCTTATGCCATGCAAGAACCTTCCCATCAGAGAATGCAACTTTATAAGCTTTGTCCTCCAAAGTTTACATGGAGACAAGATTCCTTTTCATCCCAGGCACATATAATACATCACTCAGGTGTAAGGTATCACTAGATTCCAACTGAAGGGAAGTATCCCTAGATCCCTTCACAACGTATTTAGCATCATCCCCATGTACAACACAGATTGGATTCTTTCTCAACCAATTCTGAAATATTTTCTTTATAACCAGTCATATGTCTAGAAGCACCACTATCTATTATCTAAGTATCACTAGTGGTGGGAACAGTACCTGATAGAGCTGATATGAAGAAGAATTATGTACGATCATCATTCCTTGGCTTCTTGTGAGGGGTGTCTTCATCAACATCAATGGTTGAGGCTTCATGCTTCCTTTTGTTTGAACTTCGACAATTTATGGCATAGTGACCATACTTATTGCATTTGAAGCATTAAATATGAGAGAAATCCTTCTTCTTCTTTTGATCTGGTGTCAGGCTTGATCTCCTATCCTTGTTCTTGTTGTTATGAAACTTTCTTCCTTTTCCTTTGGCTTTCTTGGCATGAGACATAAAGGCTTAATTCTCTTCAGATTGAGTGCCATGTAGTCTATTCCTTGATGCAATTCTCGTCTCTTCCTGGATGCAATCTGCCCATAATCGATCAAATTTGGGCAACTTGGTTGGTCCACTTAGACTTTGGATGAATGGTTCCCAATAGGGAGGGAGACCATTAAGACTTGTTATAACAAGTTATTTATCTTCAAGAGATTCCCCACTAGTGCTTAGTCCTAGACTGAAACCACCTGCAGGACCTACTTGGTCCTTGTGACCAAGAATCTGCCTGGTCCTAGACCAGGATGTCTCTGTCTCAACCTGCAGGATCTACTTGGTCCTCATGACCAAGAAACTGTCTGGTCCCAGACTAGCATACCCTAGAGACAAATAGGGGCCCTAGCCACATGCTAGAGACTTTTCCATGGCATCAACCTGCTTGGTCCCCGACCAAGAACCCAGGAGACAGCTGGGGCCCTAGGGTACCTTCTAGGGCCTTACTCTCTACTATGTCTGGTTAACATGACCAGGAACCCTAGTTAACTGACTAGGGTACCATCCTCTCTGAGAATGGGTCTCTCAACTGCACTAAAAATTAACACTCCCTCTCAGCAAGAGAGGCATTCTCAGCAACACTAAGCTTGTCGAAGACAGAGGCTTAGTCAACACATCTGACAATTGTACCATGTCCTTGTCATGGTGAAACAGCCTGTCATTGAATACAAGATTTTCTGAGAGCTTCAAAGAGCTCTAAATGTCAGTAAATACCTTGATCTTATAGATCCACTTGAAAGTTACAACTGACTTCCCTTGTTGTCTAAGAATCACTTTCCACATATCATTACCCATTATTAATTGGATACTTTCTGTCATAGTATCTTTCCAAACCTGAAGTTTGGTTGTCTTCATATCAGTGATTGATCCTGAATCAGTGGCATGGCTCCCACTAGAGCATCCTTGGAACCTCTCAATAGGCTCCTTAATGAGATCAACTCAAGGCTTCTTGGCCTTCTCCCTCTGCTTCTCTGAACGAGAAGTCTCAAAGGCTTCCATATCTGAGTTACCGAAAGACTCCCTCTTGATCTCTGAAATTTGACAGGGGTTATTCATTAGAGCTTTAACAACATGTCCTGAGACCTTGTAAAGGTCCCCCTCGCGGACACCAATCTCAATAGCTAGCCTCATATTTCCACCTTTAGTCCATACTAGTGCCTTTCCTTCTGAGAAAGCTACAGAGAAACCCCTGTCTTCTAAAAATGCCACTGAAAGAACATTCTTCTTTAAACCAGGAACATATTAAATTTCCTCAACATGAATTTACGTACCTGAATGAAGCTTTAAGGCAGTTGAACCAATTCCTTTGATTTCAAAGGTACTTCTATTTCCCATCTCCACTTTCTCATTAATCTTCTTGGCCTTATAACCCACAAGAGCCCTTTTGTATCCATTCATACGCTTGGTGACCCCACTGTCAATCCACCATGAGTCTGATGAGTTGGAGATGGATCTTGAGGGTGCTGAAATCAAGAACTCTCTTTGGTCTCAGCTTTATATTTCTTTTGTTGAGGCTCTGCTTCTTCTGTAGCAGTTGAAGCATGATGCTTCCCTTTATGCCAATTCTTGTTAGGAGGATTTCTACAATCGTTTGCATAATGACCAAGCTTGCTACATTTAAAAAATCTTGCTTTTGACTTATAAAAGTGCTTACCTTGAGGTCCCTTATATTTGTTCTGGGGCTGAGGGAAACTTCTTCCTTTCTTTGTCTTGGCAACAAGAGCATGATTCTTTTCAGCTGGAAGCCCAGATCTACTCTAGATTATGCCTTCTTCTTCTAGGCAATCATGCCACAACCTGTCAAAGCTAAGTTGTATTTCTCTTCCATTTACTGCTGAAAGAAATGTCTCCCAAGATGTAGGAAGACCATCTACTGTTGTTTGCACAAGATCATCATCATCTACTTCAACTCCAATTGCCATGAGTTGATCTTTTATCTGAGCAATCTTTGAGAAGGAGGCAACGGATTCCTTCTCCTCCATCTTCAATGAATGAAGTTGCTTCTTCAGGACCCTCTTCTAAGTAGGTGCTTGCTTCTCATAGAGATTTGCTAGGGCATCAAAGCATTCCTTAGTTGTCCTTAGAGGAGCTATTACATGCATCAAATTATCTTTAACTAAGCCAAAGATGACCCTCTTTGCTTTAGCTTGCTTCTTAAATGTTGCTCTTCCTTGAGCTGTTGTGGGCTCTTCCACAACCCTAGTGACCAATTCATCCAAGTCACTCTCCTCCAAAATAATTCAAGACCCTAGCCTTCCATGCATTAAAGTTTGAGGCTCCTTCAAGCATATCTTTTGCCTTCACTGAGTTAGAAGACATCTCAAACCCTTACAGTCAACTTGCCAGTACACCTGTAAACCTATAGCCAAGTTGATTAGGACACAAATCCTTACCTTAAGACCTATGTAGATTTTGTTAGCCTGCAAAACAAAGTTAGCTACAACACCTAAGCTCTGATACCATGTTAATTTTTTGGTAGAGTTAGGGTTTTATGCAGAAGAATATAAATCGATATACTTTAACGCAAAAATTACATTTATTAAACAATTACTGAAACTATATAGTAAAAGAGTAACAAAACATAATTTTCATCTCTTTCAACTTTAACACTACTAGTTGGGTCACTGTGTTAAAGTATTCTTTAGTAACATGTAATCAAAAATAAAATAATCAACATGTTTAATTAGCAATAAAAGAGATAGGTGAAGATACTTACCTGGGTGTGGAACCTTTCCTGTTATATACTCAGAAATGTTACTTTCAGAAAAGACTGTGCCTCTCAGAGGCCAGTCAACACTAGGAACCAAGTGACCCTATTAAAGGGTAAGTACAAACCAGAGAGAGAAGACTGGGTTGAGGTAAAACCAAAAAAGTTAAAGACAGTCAGAAACACAATGATAATCCAAGGAAGACTCAGCACATAGATTTATATCACAAATACAACTCAGTGCCCAGGTCTGATCCTTAATAATATAAATCTGGTAACTCAGAATAGATGTATCAAAACAAAAAAATATAAACTTAATACCATGGATCAGTCATTAGTATAAAAGTTCAAGTCTTAGACAAACTGACCACAGACAAGTTCTCAAAAATTAGATCTGTCAGATGATACCAGAAAAGATCTCAGCAAACCCTCTGTACGCCCACGGCTACTTAGGACAAACCCCAATCAGGTCACGGCAGGCAGAACTAAGCTTTAAAGGCTTGCGGCTGAGGTAAAAGGGAGTTGATTAGGTCACAGGTGGTGGAACAGGTTCCAATAAAATTTCTGCTGATAGATCGGATCTCTTCTAAACCCAATCGGACACCACATCAGCAGATCGAACCTCTCCTCAGCCCAATCGAACTCCACATCAACAGATCAGATTCTTCTCAGCCCTATCAGACCTCTCAGCAGTGAAATAGACCTCAGTAAAACAACAACAATCAGATCAGATCTCAAACAGGTGCAGATCGGGTTGGGTTCCAGTCAATAACATCAAATCGGACCTCTCAAGGTTACAGCAGACATTAGTGAACCAAACAGAAATCAGATCTGAGGTAGATTGTAATCTTCAGTAGGTAGGTGGTTCAAGCAGGGCAGTCTAAAATACCCTAGACGTCAAAGAGAAATCAGAGCTGAGATATCCTACCTTCTTTTTGTCAAATGAGGAGCACAAGTCTAATGGAGTAAATATAAATGAGTAAAATGTGAATGATGATTTACAAATATGCAAGGGCCATATTTATAATTGTTAAAAGGGCACATAGTGACTCTTCATAAGAGTTGCGACCTAATTTATTATTATTTTCATTTATTATTTATTCTTTATATTATTTTATATTCATAACATTGCCTTCCTCTTCAAAAATGCTCTGTCCTCAAAGCATAATTTTTTTTAAAGACATTGTCTCATGATCTTGTAAGTGTGATGCTCGATGAAACAAGGCAATATAATCTTCGAATACCTGAACTGATGTGTTGCATTTTTTGGGAACTGATCCACCCCAAATCTACTTTCGTTGGAATCATTTGATAATCATTGGGATAGAACTTCTCATCCTAGGCTTCCATAAAAGTTTTTGATTTTGTCTTTACTCGTTTTCAATGTTGTAGTTGGCTTGTCTGTAAGAAGAATATTGTTTATTCTCCTGTTGACTTTGTCCTTGGTTGTAATGATTCTTATGATTTGGATGACGATAAGGCATCGTAATCTTTTGTAATTGTTCTTCAGAACCATATTGTCTTGGTGTTTGTAGTGATTTGTCAGTATAAACATTCTTCTGATTTTGAGCACCATTTGACTCTATATTGGTTCCCCTTTTTGGTGTTTGAATTTGAGTGTTTGATGACTTGTCTATTGGGTTGCCATCGTTTCCTTATCAGCTAATGATCTCTTGCGGCCTAATTCTTCTTGTAAAGATTTCTTATCATGTTTTAGATTTCTAATTTGTGTAAGTAAGTCCTAATTATGTCTCCTTAAACATAAGAGTTCTTCCTTATAGTTTGACTTGTCAACTTCATTTTGATTGTCTTGATTTTTGTGCTCTCTTTCTTTTAAGTTTTTTGTTTGCTTTAGCAATTTCTCATTAACCTTTTTTAAAGAAGAGCTTTCTTCATCCTTGTCTGATAATTCTTTCTGAAAATCTCGATTCTCGTCTTCTAACTTTTGATTGCGTTGTGTTTTATCCTCCGCCTTCTTGATTTGAAGAAGTAATTTCTTATTATGATCTCTTAGACAAGAGATCTCTTCTTCTTTATCTATGATAACTTTGTCGAACTCTTTCTGTATCTTCTGTATTGATTTCTGATCTTCTTGCGAAATCACCTTCGAGATATCTTTGAAGTCTTCAAACCACACAACTTCCGAATATGACTTCCTTGTAACATCCTGAAATGTAATTTTCTTCCTTTTATAAGGAAATGTCAAAAACATTTTCCTTGTGTTGAACATGAAAGTACCTAAAGTATCCATCCAAGGTGACCCTAAAATTATATCAAATGTGTCTTGATACATTAATACGACACTAAATTGAGCTACGACCTTGTAATCATCAAGATAGTTGTAGATTCTTAATTTCATATTTCTCATTGGAAAGAATCGTGTTACTTTCAATTACATCTGATTCTGAAAGCATTAATTGGTTTGCTAGGTCAACGTTTATGTGATTTTTATTGAGGTCGAGCAAATAGCGATGCAGACCTTTTTTCCATGGATAAGCCCATAAACTTTTAATACGACATCCGCAAATTTCTAAAACATTTTCCTTGTGTTGAACATGAAAGTACCTAAAGTATCCATCCAAGGTGACCCTAAAATTATATCAAATGTGTCTTGATACATTAATACGACACTAAATTGAGCTACGACCTTGTAATCATCAAGATAGTTGTAGATTCTTAATTTCATATTTCTCATTGGAAAGAATCGTGTTACTTTCAATTACATCTGATTCTGAAAGCATTAATTGGTTTGCTAGGTCAACATTTATGTGATTTTTATGGAGGTCGAGCAAATAGCGATGCAGATCTTTTTTCCATGGATAAGCCCATAAACTTTTAATACGACATCCGCAAATTTCTAAAAGTTTGAGGCTCCATTTTTCTTTTACTTTCGTAAAAAAAAGTATCTTCTTCTTACAAATTCTTTAATACTTTAATACTTAAAAATTTCTAAATATGGGATCTTTTATTCGATGACTCAATGTTGATGATGGAGAAAATCCGCTGCTCATATCCAAATTTTGACTGCACCAATGACTCTAGCTTGCTAAAATGGTGAAGAATGACTATACGACTCTAGCTCGCGAAAACGGTGAAGAATGACTATACACACTGCCACCTTCGTCTCATAACCAGCCACAATAGTCTTTTCCTCTCTGTGCACACAATGCAGGCTCACATAGAAAAAGTTGTGCTAAAAAGACACTTGGATCTCCACGTTAGTTAACCTTTTGCTTTAGATTAACTTCTTTGTGGATTGTGTGTAGATTGGGTGGTTGGGAGGAATGATTATTACCCTTCCCACCCGGGTCAAATCTCGCTTTATACCCTTCACTTTTATATAAAGAACCCCTTTTTATCTCGCTTAATAAAAATTTCCAATATAAAAGGGTAATTAGTTCCCCACTTTTAACTAAATAACACCTTCACGTAGTAAACTACTTATTAAAATTACTCTTCTCTTATAATATATGAATAATCCATTTCTCTTTTATTACAAACTCACTTTTATATCTTTTTTGTGAATCCTTTGTTTATTTACTTCTCCTTATTTATGTTACTTCAGTGTAATAAGTTGGGTTAAACCATGTGTGGTTTTAAGAAAACCATGTGTTGGTTTATTTTCTTTCTTTTCTTTTCTTTTCTTCTTTTATTTTTATTTTTTACTTTTCCTTTTTTTAACTTTCTTTCTTTCTTTCTTATTTTTATTTCTTTTTCTCGCTCTCTTTCTTTTCTTTTCTTTCTCTTTTTATTTTTTTTAGGTTAAAGACCCAATGATTCAAAAAATCTAAGATGATGGCTAAAAGCCAAGATATGGCCAAAGGCCCGGATCACGAACCCTACTATGATACCAATGTTGTGAGCTAAATTAGTTCACACACCAACTATCCAAAGAATAGGTCAAATAAATAAAATCCATAATGGAGTAAATATAAATGACTAAAATGTGAATGATGATTTACAAATATACAAGGCCCATATATATAATCGTTAAAAGGGCACTTACTGACTCTTCATAAGAGTTGCAACCTAATTTATTATTATTTTCATTTATTATTTATTCTTTATATTATTTTATATATATTTATTATTATATATATTTTATATTCGTAACAAATTTTATATATATCAAATCTGCTTACATTATTCATTAATATAAAGTAACACTAAAAACAATGGACTCCACAAGAAAGAAAAATGGTTAGAAATGGCAACTTACAAGCAGATGTTACTCACAATGCAGGGATGATGTCAATAGCGTAAGACACTATCTCAATAACATAGAAAAGAGGCAAAAAGAGTGGAGAGGGGGGCGCGTGAGGGTAAACCTAGATTAATTGAATATACACATAATACACATAAAACATTTGGAAATAGAATTGACAAGCAAATGGTCATAGAGAAAGTATTGATCAACTAATCAAAAGGGTAGATGCATTATCAATACAACCCTTAGTCCATCAAACACCGCCACCAAACCCAAACCCTTCAAACACAAGTTACCAAAGATATTAAAATAACATGGGTTATCTAAATGTAAATTGGGTCTAGCTTGTACGATTGAGAGGAGTGTTAAGCTCCCTACGCAATTTCGATTTTCGTAAGTGGCAAGCTGAACTATTAATGGATAAATTGTTGACAGAGCTTCAAGTTTCTACATAATCCAGTTTACCTTATAGGTACTATCCTCAAAATGAGGGGAATTTCCCAATGGGTTTCCTCGAAAAATGCATTCTGCGGAGTTTTAAAAAAACATGTATTATCTAAATAAAATCAAAATCGAGATACCTATATATGATACACAAGACGATAGAAAGGCTATCATATCAGCAAATAAAATCAAGGGGATTTTCAATATGAACCTGCCTACTAAAGAATTAGAAAAAATATCAATGGCATCCTTGTCCTATGAAGGTGATGCTTGCAATTGGTTCACATGGTGGCCAAAGAAAACTAGTGATTTCTCAATTAACTAGCAAATGTTCATAGAATATCTTCTAAGGATATTTCACGACGATGAAGAAGATAACACATATACCAAGTTTGCCGATGTACAACAAACAGGGACACTTAACAAATATACCCATGGATGGGAAGTTCTAGCGACTAGATTTCTAGATCTTTTAGACGATCAACTGCTAAAAATGTACATTGCAAGATTAAAACCCATTATATGCATTGAGTTAAGGCTATCAAGACCTAAGAATTTAGTCCAAGTTAGAAGCATGGCAAAGATGATAGAAATTAGAAAACAAAATATATCTTTTGAACCTCAAAAGAACACTAGTTAAAGTGCAGCATGTTAAATATACAGCATCAGGAGACATTCTCCAAACCAATCTTGTGTATCCAAGATTGATCCTCCCGTATAGAGGTGAGCACTTTGATTGCCTTTCGTGTAAAGGTTATTCCTCCCGTATAGAGGTAATTGATTAAAGCAATGATGTTGTAAAGTCTTGTTGGACAAGGCTCTGAACTTGTGTGTATCAAGTAATGATTATCATGTGAACCTTTCGTATAAAGGTATCCATGAGATGGACCTCCTGTATAGAGGTGGACCTTCCATATAAAGGTCATGCTTTACTTGTTAAAAACATTTAATGTTGTGTGATATATTATTAACCATGATCACCAGATTGCTATTAGGTCTCCTTTAAAGATTGATCACCTCTAAAGTGAATTACTTTAGCATATGATCATTTGGTTTGGAATAATATAATATGATCACAGCATCCAATAATTCTTCTTAGTATAATGTAATGTGATGGATAATTAAAGTTAGCACATATTGACCATGCAGTAAGAGATAAAGAAATAAAAGATAAAGCATAGAGATCAAGAGAATTCGAAATTGCCCATGCAGACACTTCAGCTAATTAAAGATAACTCGAATTATTAAAGCTTCAGTTAAGTATCAATGCTTCAGTTAAAGATGTCTCAATTAACTAAAGAACTCGCAGTGGTCACTTCAAGTAAATCAATCAGCATGATTTCAGTTAACTAAGTGTTAAATAAAAGGGACTAGTTAACTAAAGTATTTACACTTTAGTTAAACTAAAAGACAACACTTCAGTTAAAGAGAAGATCTAGTTAACTAAGTGTTATTGCATGACGACACTTATGTTAAACTAAAAGATGACACATGAGTTGTGACACTTGCATGTCGACACTTAAGTTAGCCACCTAACTAAGTGGGAAAGCTTTCAGTTAAGAGGTGATTTCATCCTAAGTGACATCTCAGTGAAATGAAGCACTGCTCCATGCAAAATTAATACATCCAGTTTGAGGGCGAGTTTATCCTAAAGTTAGAAGTTAAAAATAGAAGAGAAGAATGTATAAATATGATATACAGGATTGTTGAATCTAGTGTGAAGTGAATTCTCTTCTCCACTGAAGGCAAGGCGCTTCTCTTTGTGCAAGGTATTGTCTGTGCTTGTTATTGTTGTGTTGGGCACACATCCGATTGATCTCTCTTATCTATTGCTTTTGTATCTTCACAAAGAAGTTTGGTGATCTCTTATCTTCCGAAAGCAATCTGCTATGTTGTAAAAGAAAGCATTCTTGCTATCCATTATATTATACTAAGAAGAATTGTTGGGGTTTTTGTTCTCATAATTTTGAGGATTTTCCCCATGGTATATCTTGTGTTATGGTTGTATGAATTTCATGGATTGAATTGTCTCATTGCTTCAAGTCTCTGTATCTAAAAGAATTAAAGATCAAATCTCAACCAAATTTCAACACACCAAACCATTACAATGATACTAAATATCACCACTCAAAAAGGGAAAAAAAGAAGGAAAGCAATTGTTGCGAAAGTGCTAAGAATTGGACTCCAGGGCATAGATGTGAAGACCGTGATTACACTACTTTAAAATAGTCGATGAAAAGGAAGTAAAATCTCTAACCCAAGAAATCAAATCACAATTGGCTACAATTCAAAATCCAACAATGGGGAAGCAAAGCCAAAAGTCTCATTAGTATCAATCTCATGCACCCAATAGAATAAGAATGAAGATAGAGTGTCCCAAAAAGAACTACTTCTCAAAAAGGACAAACACTAGAATCAATAACAAAATATATTCCACCTCATCTAAAGAAAGTTGACAAGACCCAGGAACTAAGAAAAGAGAAAAATAAACTTATAGTTCCACCTACAAACATGATGAGGAAATTACAACTAAAGACCGTGAAGCTTAAAGGAATCATAAAAAGTAGAAATGTAATGATACTTGTAGACTCTAACAGTACTCATAATTATATAGACATCAATTTCGCTAAGCAACTACACCTTTTTGTGTACCCCACCAAGGACCTCACAATTACGATCGTCGATGGAAAAAAGTCAAGAGAGTAGGAAGATGTCATAAAATCTCAATTCGAATACAAGGATTGGAACTACAAACAAGATTCTACACTACCACTTGATGAGATGGATATGGATCTAGCTATTGAATGGTTGACGCAATTGGGCACTTATACCACCAACCTTGAAGAACATATCATGGAATTCAGCTAGCAAGGACAACCTTATAAATTATATGGGGTTAAATGTTTCCATTACAAAAAAAGTGATTTACAACTAATGATATAAGGCCAAGAAACACAGATGAACATACAACAACGAAAGCATGGAAATTATTTTACAAAGGAGCATCAAGAGCTCACATTAAACAACCAAGTCAAAAAAATGTAGAATATGATGCAAACACTACAAAGTAACCTCGCTGGCACTCAAATCAAGAACCAAGTCAAACCTCTACACTAGATAAAAATGATACCACCAAGAAAACATGCTGAATTATGGAGAATCCTTTCTACTATGCTTTGTGGACAAAGCATTCTTTAAAGAGGTGGCAATGTAATAAACATAATAATACTAGAAATAATTATAGATATGAATAAAATAAAAGAGTTGGTGAAAAGTCAAGGGTCACAAACCCCTTCACCTCGTGACCAATCAATGCATAGTTTACTGTCAGGAGGCTTACTGTGACATCACCATTCATATCAATCAATTATTATTCAATATTATATTATATATTGCAAAATTAGTCTGTTAATCTTGTAATAAACAAGGGTTGTTTATTCTAGCCCCAACCCAAATAGAAGCCTTCAAAAGGATCACCTCGTAATTTCAAATCGTCTCATCCGATTGGGACAAGAAGCGGTAGGCAAAGATCCATGTTACTTCAAATTCCAGATTGATACCACCTTGAGTTTCCTTTTGTTATAAATAATAAGCAAAGATAATATAATGATAATAAATAATAATAATAATAACGAAATATAAAATAAAAAAAGGTGATTTAAAGGGACACATCTCTTTACGTGAAAAGGTACCTATTTTCCTATTTATATGGGAGACCTTGTAATTTTATCATCTTCATTCAAACAATCATTCTTATACTTTATTATATTTTATTGAGCAAGGTAATTTACATCCTGCTTTTCAACACAGCTCCAGGGTTGGTCAACCGACCTCCTTTAGACCCATGAGGAGTTGTTCCAAGACCCATAGTGTACCCCAAAGATCCAAAACTCCTGTTAGCTCTAGGCAATCCTAGAGTTGGGCTCCCATTGTCTAGCACACTACTTCCTAGGTTCATTCAAGCAGCCAAGCTTACATCCAAAGTTTCTTCCCCATGACCTTGGATGTTAGAAATGTTGGGATTGCTAGCCTTTGGGCTCCCCCTATGATCCTGTAGCATGGCCCTCTCAAACCCAACCACTCCCCAAAGAATAGCATTTGCCATTGGATTGGCCTTTTCACAATTATTGATGACTCCAATGATAAGCCTGCATCATGGCCCCTTCACTCGTCCCCAATGGCCAACTCCAACACCAACAAGCCTTAACATCCTCTCTTCTCCTTAGCACCAAGACTCATCATTTTCTACCATATTTCTTGTAAATGCACCTTATTTTATATATTCTCTTAACTAAACACTTAGTTCTTTATCTTAGGAAATGTTTTTGCACTCCCATTTTGTACTGTAACAAACATAATATTAAATAAGTCATAAATATTCCAAATTAATAAACAATAATAATTAATTATTAAACATTAGTAATTTAGGGATGCAACCCTTTGTGAATGGTCACCAAAGTTGTCCTTAGGAGTCATATAAATATGGAACTCTTATTCTATTGTACATATCTCATATCTCATTATTTACATTCAGTATATATAGTTCCTGTCTGGATTTCTGTTCTCTGTCTTATTTACAGTGGGTATTTGTTTAGAAACGAACTTTGTTCGTCTCATTTGGTATCAGAGCCAATTCTGATCCCAGTTTTTGGCAGAACCTTCTACCGGACCTTTGGTCCAAGATCATTGTCCTTGGCAACAAAACTGCTAGCTTTTGGCCACCGATTATTCATATTTTCTCTGATCAACTGGTCTTTGACCATAACTTGGCCCTTGGCCACCCAAAAAAAATTATTAGATATTCTATACATTTCCGAGAAAAGGAAAAAAAAAACTCGGAATCAATCCATTACAAGTTCGAAGAGAAGCATAAATCAAGAAAAATAGAGAACCATATTCAGATCAAGAAGCAGGCCAATGGCAGTCGCACCATCTCATATCCAGTGTTTTTATTCTGTGATTAAAGGTTTACTCAAAGCAAGGGTTAAGGACTGCTTTGTGGCAAGAAAAATTGTGATTTAGAACCTCGCTTACATAGCTAATCTGCAATAAATTAAAAAATTTGCATCCGTTGTGGGGTTGGCATAGAAGACCGTTGTGCAAAACCGATTAATTCGAAAGTACTGCCAGAAGGCTACCAATTTGACTGTGAGCCACTTTTGTGGTCGTCCGAACATCAAGAGGGTTCAATCTCGATTCTCGCCATACAAAAAATCACAAAGCGTCGCAACTATCATAACTGATTGGATGGAAGAAGTGACCAACCAACGTGATCTTTTATTAATTCTTTCACATTTATGCAAGGGTTCAAATCGCTACTAGCAAGGATTACGGTTATCCACGATAACTTTTGGGAGATTAAAGGGGATGACGGATTTTTCTGTTCTGATCCAGGCTTCATTCAGCATGCTGCTGAGGTGCATTTCAGAGATGCCTTCAAACAAAACCAAGTCAATAATCTCGTAGAACAGTTAAAAATTGTTAAAAGCTTCCCTCATTTCTTTACTCTTGAAGAGGGACTGAGGGTCGATATGCCGGTCACGTTGGAAGAAGTTAAGAAGGTCCTGAGTTCCCTGGCTAAGGAGAAAAGTCCAGGCCCCGACCGCTGGAGGGTCGACTTTTTTCTTCATTTTTTCCATGTCATGGGTGAGGATATTCTGCGGGCCGTTGAGGAATCAAGGAGCAAAGTTGTTATGACAAAGAAACTGAATGAGACTTATATTGCTTTGATTCCAAAATCTGACAGGCCTGAAGGATTTACGGACTACCGGCCTATTTCGTTGTGTAACACTCTGTACAAGCTAGTTTCCAAAATTATAGCTTGTAGAATTAAACCTTTCTTCGCCAAGTTTATAACCATGGAGCAATTCGGATTTCTTTTCAACCGGCAGATTTTGGATGCCATTGGCATTGCTCAGGAATGCCTACATTCTGTGAAGATTAAAAATTTAAGTGCTTTTATCTTAAAGATGGATTTGGTGAAGGCGTATGACCGACTGGATTGGTCATATATCCGGCTTCTACTAATCCAAATTGGCCTCCCCTTAAATATGGTTCAGTGGATCATGGTGTGTATATCCTCTACCTCTTTCAGGGTTCTGATCAACGGGAAGCCCACAAGTATGTTCTCTTGCAGTCGGGGCATCCGCCAAGGGTGCCCTCTTTCTCCTCTTCTCTTTATCTTGGCAATAGATGGGCTTAGCAGGTTGATTCAGGAGGCTAAGACAGATCGAAAAATTAAGGGAGTAAGTATTTCGAGGGCCTTGTCTATTACACACTTGCTATTCGTGGACAACATCATGCTGTTTGGGGTGGCTTCTGTTGGTGAATGGAGTGTTTTTAAGGATATTTTTGCAGTGTTTTGTTTGGCATCAGGGATGTCTATCAGTCTCACTAAATCTTCTTTCCTATTTAACAATGTGGAGGATCAAACCTTATGCCTTATGAAGAACCTTTTTCCTTATACTTTCTCGCACATAGATTCTTGGCTTAAATACTTGGGTTATTCGCTTAAGCCTAACTGCTATAGGAATGCTGACTGGGGGTAGCTCCTTTAGAGGTTTGATCGGCGGATAAATGGTTGGGCTGCTCGGTGGCTTTCTATTGGGGGGAGGCTCACTCTGGCACAATTGGTGCTCCAGGGCCTTCCTGTCTATTGGTTTGGATTGAGGAAACTACCGACTAAGGTTTTAAGCGGTTTGTGCGGCAGATTGTTCAGGTTCATTTGGTCTGGGAAACCATCCATTCGAAAGTGGCATCTTTCCTCATGGCAGAGTTTATGTTGGCCCAAAGACCATGAGGGTGGGGCCTCTGGAACTTGGAGTGGTTCAATGAGGCTATGCTCATGAAATCATTATGGAGGGTGCTTACAGATTATGGGCTTTGGAGCATGGTCATACGGGTGAAATATATGAAAACTTACAGCTCCATTCAGTGGCTTCGCCACCACCAACCCTGCCTCTCCTAGGCTTCGGCAGTGTGGGTCAGTATATGCAATTCTATGGGTTGGGTCAAACCATGGATCAAATGGAAAATTGGCAATGGCGCTGAGCTCCAAGTCGGCGTGGATCTCTTCATTGGGGATGAAGGTAATTACATGCTCCCTCATGATCTCATTTCTGAGCTTCATAGTAGAAAGTTGATGGTTCTTTCCCAGTTCTATATTCCTGGTGGGGTGGTTCCCAGTGAATGCTGGAGATCAGCGATTGATCTCAATCTCCCTCCCAGGTGGCATAAGGATTGGGGGCACTATGTTTCTTTGCTAGCCTTCTCGGGGATCAGACTAAAAAACTCTGCAGACCAGCTGGTTTGGGACAACCCCGTCTATAAGGGCTATATGTCGGTCAGGAGTGCTTATAATACGGTGGCTTACTTTGGACTGAACCCTCTTGCTATGAGTTAGTGGCACCATCGTTTATGGAGGTGGAACTTACCACTCAAGAACAAATGCTTTTTATGGCTTTGTCTGCAAAATAAAATTCTTACTTGGGCAAATATCCAAAGGAAGGGATTCCATGGTCCTAGTATTTGCACTCTTTGCCGAGCAGCAGATGAGGATTTTCAACACCTGATTTTCCAATGTAGCTATGTTAAAGCTGTTTGGATGCTCTTACACGATTGGCTCAAGGTCCCGGTCTTTCTGTGTGGGATCGACTTGCTGGATTGCCTGTAGCTGTGGTTTCGGAAATATGGGAATCATTGCCTTCTCCCTCTGCACTTGATTTTCGGCATATGGAGAGCTAGAAATTTGGGTATTTTCGAGGATACCCTGCCTTCGGTAGAGGCTACTGCTCACAAAGTCCTTTTTCATTGGAACAATCAACATTCTAAGATGAGAGTTACTAAGATTCGGGGGGTCTTAACTCCTAGGATGGTGGAAAATGTCACTCATGGATTCTTCGACGGAGCTTCCCCGCAAGGGATTTGCGGAGCAGGGGTTCTCCTTTACATTCACCAGAATCACATTATTAAAGCTTCGATGTGTCTGGGTAATGGCAATGGTTTAAAGGCGGAGTTATTGGCGTTGCAGTGTCTGTTGTGGTATGCTTGCAGAAGGGGCTTCCAATATCTCAACATTTATGGCGATTCCCAAGTAGCAGTCAACTGGTTCAATGGTCAATTTAACATCAACTCTATATCCCTGGAGCCATGGATGGACGAAATTAGAAGCCTTTCTTCCTAGTTCGTCTCAATCAGCTGTCAACATATTCTGAGAGAAGCAAACGGCGTTGCAGATCAGCTGTCCAAAGAGGCGTTGGGCCCGATCAATGGGTTTATGCTCTTCAATGAATTTCTGGATGGCGTGTTGGTGGACCAAGGAAATATTCAAACCTTCTGATGGATCGGTCTAATGAGTTGACTCAGCAGTTTCTTTTTGGCTCTCGTTTCGGCTTTCTCTTCGATTGTAGTCTCCTTGTCACTGGCGTTTCTTCTTTTAGCCTGGGTTCTTTTTGCTCTTAGCTGTTTATACCTGTTATAGGTTATCTTGGATCGATTGGTGCAAGCGTTTTCTAGAGTTCTACTCTCAATCGTTTCGCTGGGTTCATTGATCTTTATTAGCATGCTCGATGCCTTCTGATGTAATTGGTTTTTATTCCTTATAATACCACATTATATATTTTTCCCTTTGGAAAAAACTATTGATTCCTGAGACAAACATCAAGGAGACGTTACAATTCAGGAACAAAAAACAATATGAAATAAATCATCTACTATTGAGGGTTACTGATTATATCTCCATATCTAAATTCAATGTCATATCCATGTATTATAAAGACATTGATATAATTCTAGGTTCACCTTGGATACAAACACTAGGCACTTTCGTTTTAAACATGGAGAAAAAGTTTTTGAAATTTTCTTATAAGAAGAAAATATCACTACAAGACACTACAATAAAACCAAGCTCAAAGGTACCATCATCAAAAGACTTGAAGGACCTATCAAAAGTGATCCTTCGAGATAGCCAAATATCAATACAAAAGTTGTAGGAGCAATAGAAAGAATGCAACAAGGTCATTACTGAAAAAGACAAAGAGATTTCTCGTCTACGAGATCATAACCAAAAACTACTTGTTCAAATCAAGATGACAAATGATAAAACGTTGCGCTATCAAAAGTTAGAAAAGGAGAATCAAGAGATTCAAAAAAATATATCAGGAAAAGACAAAGAAAATTCCTTCTTAAAGAAGGTTAATCAGGGATTGCTAGAACAAATAAAAAGGTTAAGGGAAGGAAAGCAAGAGAATCAAAATACTCAAAATGAAATTGATAAGTCAGATTATAAGGAATAACTCTTACGTTTAAGGCGACATAATCAGGACTTACTTACACAAATTAGAAAGCTATAGCATGATAAGAAATCTTTACAAGAAGCATTAAATCGCAAGGGATCATTAGTCGACAAAGAAACGATGACTGACCCAATATAGAATTCATCAGACACTCAAATTCAAACACCCAAAAGGGGAACCAATATAGAGTCAAATGGCGCAGAATTTCAGAAGAATGCTTACATTGACAAATCACTACAAACATCAAGACAAGCGGAACAATCACGAAAGATTAGGATGCCTTATCATCATCCAAATCATAAGAATCGATATGACCAACAATAAGGTCAAAAGGAACATAAACAGATGAGTTGTGATTTCAAACAAGATGGGAGACAAAATCAACAAACTGGGTGGAAGCAGAAAATGAGAAGTTCCATCCAACAAATCGATTAGCAAAAGGTCTCAATGAAAGTTAACTTGGGATGGACCACTTCACAAATGATACAACATTTTTACTCAATGTTTAGAAGAACATATCATCTTGTTTTGTCAAGTATTGCAACTACTAGCATAGAAGATCATGAAAAGACATTACAAGCAAGAGCAAGGGATAAGTCTTCCAATGAATTATGCTTTGATGACAAAGCATTTGTAAGGGGAAGGCAATGTAACAAACATAATATTAAATAAGTCATAAATATTCCAAATTATTAAACAATAATAGTTAATTATTAAACATTAGTAATTTAGGGATGCAACCCTTTGTGAATGGTCACCAAAGGTGTCCTTAGGAGTCATATAAATATGGCACTCTTATTCTATTGTACATATCTCATATCTCATTATTTAGATTCAGTATATATATTTCCTATATGGATTTCTGTTCTCTGTCTTATTTACAGTGGATATTTGTTTAGAAACGAACTTTGTTCATCTCATGTACCAACATAGATGTGCTCTTTTAGTCCAATGGACCTCATGTACCAACATAGATGTGCTCTTTTAGTCCAATGGACCTACTTTCGTAGACATTCGTTGGATAATAAATAAAATGATCTTATCTTTGTTTCTGGTTCCTTCTTATTTTATGTGTATTTGTTTATAGATTAATTCCACCTATCTAGATCTTGACTTTTCAAAGAATCCAACAGATTGATATACATTTCCATGCAACTTAGTTTTATATGTAGATATACCAGTAACCACTATAAAGTCCATGTTACAGTCCCTTAGACCAGTCTAATCAAGGACAAGAGAGCTAAAGTGTGAGCACTAGCACAACTTTATATTAGATAAAGTCTTTACAATAATGTGAAGCAATCATGAGTTAATAAATGTAGTCATTAAAAGGTTTAGCTATTGGGGAGTTGCATAATTACTCCTCTCTCTACTACCGTGTAATGAGACATTGCATCACTCAATAGCTGAGAAATCTATTTTCTCTTATTCTATGTGCATTCCTGTCTATGGTCTAGTGTGTAAATCTGATTCTCTGGGCATATTTCCAAACTGCATAGGTCACACAAACAAAGCAGCTTGTCAGTATAAACTTACATTTGAACCAGCTATAGGAGCCATGATACGGACAAATCCTCGTGAAGGTTTTAGTGGAACTTCATCAGCAAGCAACAGATACCCAGATGTCCCCTTTGACACTGCTAAAAATTTAAAAGGGCGTTCTTTCCCCCTTTCAAATGCAATCCTGCATGGTAGAGCATCACCTGCAGTAGCAATGAACAATTGAAACATTTCAGTGACCATTCAGATATGGCACTTATCCAAGGTAACTAAGTGAGAAATATCTGATGAACAAGAAGTCGAATTATTCAGATCTCCTGTTCACAACTACAATAAATAAGGCATTAACATCAAATGTTCTCAATGACAAAGAAATTAGATTTTGTGAGAATTATGGCATTAACTTGAAATATTCTAATTTCTCACCCAAATTCAATTCAGTACCAATCTTTGGAGTCGTCATATCAAGGCCTGCCCTTCTCACCCTGGCATCCTCAACGATATCTGTTGGAACACCTAATGGAGGGCCATCACTTATAGTCCTTCTAACAAAAGAGGCTCTGAGTTGATAATGCAATAAAAAGACCTGCATATTGAATGCTTATATTTAGAAACTGAATGTGGTAACTATTTGCATTTCATATAAATCAATACCTACAAATCAATCTGTCCATGAAATGCATAATTCCATCTGTATTAAGCTTCTTCTTACCTCTAATGCTCATATGCATATATCTAAAAACTACAATGAACACAAAATTCCAAATGCGAACAAATGTTCGTTTTGACGAAACTGCTAAGTTGCTAACGCAATTAGAAAATCTCAAACAAATCCATTGTTTTAATCAACATAGACAATTCAGTTCAAGTCACAACCTTGACAGCATCCTGCATTCTTTCTCCAACACTGGCAGAAGAATGGTCTTCTACAAGTACAAAACCAAGAATCACAAAATTGTTATATATCCAATTTATGTATTATCAAAATAAATTTCATATCTATGTTGTATGCACAAACAATATTTCCAGGTTCAATTATAATGTATCAGCCTATAACATAATGTTCATATCTATTGAATATGCATATACAAATATTTCCAAGCACAGTTATAATATATCAGCCTATGACAACAGCAATTTACCATCTGGAAACATGGATCGTGGCTCTTGAAGAACAAGCAAACAACCTTCCAGAAGTTCTGATGTTTCAAGGACTGCAACTTAAATGTCAGAATGCATCATAGTAGTAGGTAATATGGAAGAAATGCAATTCTTGAGTCTAGAATATAACATTCACATATAATAATCCAAATACCTTTCCTGCAGTTTTTCCATTCATCTACAAGAACTGGTAGAACTCGATCGCACCAACAATCTTTAATTTCTCTCAGAAGCTTAGTCCTAGCTTTCTTATAAGCATCCTGCATATGGGAAATATTTCAAAAGGTTAATATTAGGTAAGGTTTAAAAATTTCGCCTGTCCAAGGTTTGTAGTTTGTACAGAAGGTTCAACTGCACAATGTTTGTGCAGAAGGTCAAGACACAAACGTGTATACCAATGTAATAATATTTACAGAACATGCACCACTAAGGAGTGCTTGTTCCACTTCTCTTCCTAGATACGATCAATTTCTACTCCATTGTCTAGGCTTTACCTATTTGGATTTACTTCTCTTGTCTTGTTTTGTCATTTGGGTTTTTAGTAGTCTACATTCTTTTCTTTTTGTCTTTCCTATTAAGGAGATGCCATAGGGATTCATACCTTGCCATTGTACTTAATGTACTTTTGAGTCCCATTGATCTAATTGTGAGAATTCTATGGTTCTGATACCATGAATTCAACAAGCCAAGAATCTTGAAAACAAAGAAGTCCTCACTAAAAGATTGCTCAAAGATTTGCATAATTAAGAAGAAAAACTAAGCAGAAATATGTGAGACTGGACACAAATAATGTCAATTCCATGATTATCATATTCATTAATTAGAATACAATCAAAAATACATCTCAGGAGAGAAAATAGAATGCCTAGAAGGTAAGTTGAAAAGCTCACAAAAGGTGGGCTTACTAAAAGCTAAAAAACGCCCAAGGTAGCAAAAGCACCTTCCAAATCTGTCAAGAGGCTTATGAATTAGCTAAATATGGTATGGCAGCTAGTGAGTGATGAAAATGGAATGTGATGATGACTTTTGGAGAGAAGAAAAGCAAAGAGGGCGAGTTGGCCAAGTAATGACAGTTTCCTAGTCAAACTAGTTTTACCTTATCCACTAGAAAGCAGGAGAAAGCTGTCTAAGACTCTAAAGCAGGGAGGTGCACTTCTAATCCAAGAATGGAAAGAAATCAGACATAATCAGACAGAACCTTATCGAGAATCTATCCAAGTAGACCCTAGTGACTCGGGATGGCATGTGGTCCCATAAAAGACAAAATTAGGCCAACTACCTAGTCTAAATTTAGGAAATTGATCAAAAATTATTAATGAATTTTATCCTAAGTCTAAAGTGGGTTTTTAATATCCCAACACCTCCCCTTAACCCTGACCTAGAATGAGTAAAATATGTGTAGGGCCCAAGCAACAAGGCTTATGGTCACCATATTACAATTATTATGCCCATGTAAACTGAGGAAACAGGGAAAACCTCATGGGAATGAAACCCTCCCTCAAAAATGGACATGTGCACACCAAAACTTAATGCTGCTGCTCCAAACTCAAGTAGGTGTGAACATGATCAGATGTCTGGAGGTATCTTCCTCTTGGGAAGAAGAGAAATCTGCTCAACTAGCTCAGGTACATAGGCAGCTACATAATGAACAATGTAACCATGTAGGGAAACACCAAAACACTGATGTAAGAGCAGAAGTGGCTGCTCATCAAACTTGAAATTTAGACTGATATCAGGTCCAAATGAGGCTTGTGATGCTAGAGCAATCAGCTTCAACCAATTAGAAGTAAAGTCAGCTCCAAGCAAATCTGAATTGTCTTAAAACTTTGAACTAGAAAAGGTTGTAGCAGCTCTAAGAGTGGTGAATAGAGGTTCCAAAATATCTTTGGACATGAAATCTGATCTAAAATAAGATCCAAAAAAGGTGCTATCAGGTCCAAAACTGAGGAACAAGAGTTCATAGAGTGCCAAGACAATGGTAGTATCTCCATCTTTAGTAGAACAATCAGGGAGTGTGCTAGTATCCTTAGAGGAATAAGCAGAAGGATTCAGATCACAAATAGAGAGTGCATGTGCAGCAATCTCAGAGCATGATACAGCCTTCAAAACATCCAAATGATCATCATAGTGTGCACCATCTTCATGAGAAGTGAGCACAGGATCAACAGAAACTAGTAATGTATCCTCAAAATCAGCATTGCAAGATTGACAGTAGATTGAAAATTTCTACATGGTATCAAAAAGCTATTTTGACTGAGATTGTTCTCTTGGAGAAGAGGAAGTTGAATATTTCAGCCTTCTTGTACCTTGGAAGCTCAGGCTATAAATGTTGTTGGAGGAAGCTTAGATTTAGAAGCATGTTGAGAAAGGGATAATTGTCCCTACCAATCCGAAATTGTGAGAATTTCATGCTAAGGAAGCCAAGGCAAAGTGAATCATCCTTAATTCAGTGAACGGTCATTTCAACCCTCACATTGTAGAAAAGACAATCGGTAAGGATATGTTTGAGGCTTTGGTTGATTTATTTCAAAGTTCTTGTGATTCTCCACAGATTCACTTGAAGAACAAACTTTCAGCAGTCTGCATGAGTAAGACAGATATAATCGTAAGCTACTTGGCCAAGGTGACAGAGCTGAAAGATCAGTTGGCTGACATAGGGATGAAGTGAAGGATAAGGAGTCAGTATCCATTTCTTCGAATGGACTTGCTTCATCTTAGAGGCCTTTTGTCCAAGGTGTTTATGCTCATGAGAACTTGATGGATTTTGCTAAGCTTTGGAATAACCTTGTGCAAGAAGAGATCAGGTTGTAGTCCTGTTTAGCACAGCAAAAGGTAGTAGAGGAAGTACCCTTGGTTAAGAGAACAAAGAAAGGGAGCAAGAAAGGGAACAAGGGTAAGAACGAAGATTCAAGTCCACGAAAGAAAGACTTGAGAAAGGTGAAATGTTGTAGGTGTTACCAGTTGAGACATTATGACAGCCAGTGTCTGGAGAAGAAGGGGAAGGCCAAAAAAGTTGCAGTTGGTACTGTAGCAGGGGTGGATGAGGGATCGTCCCGATTTGAGAGTGCCTTCTCAACATTCTCGTGTTTATCTTCTAAGACTGTGTCAAGAGTTGGATGTTCTGTGGATAGTGGGGCATTGAGACATATGACTTATGACAGGAAACTCTTCAGCAGGCTTCAGGAGCAAGAGCGAAGCATGTGTGTGGAGTTGGGTGATGATGCTACTTATCTTATAAAAGGATCAAGCTCCATCTCTTTCTGAATGCCATCAAGTGATGTTCTTGAGTTGAATGATGTTTTGCTTGTTCACAGGTTGAAGAAAAATCTTCTTTAAGTTCCTTGTTTGGCAGATCATCAGTGTAGGGTTGCATTTGAAGAACAGCAATGCACTATCAATGATTGTAGACTACCTAGTCCTAGGACTTTAGCTAGAGATGCGCAAGTTGGTGATCTTTACAGGTTGCTTGCTGATTCTAGGACACTTCTTGAGGAGGCATATGCAGAGCATGTACGGCAGGATGCCATGGAGACAGGTTCGAAACCTATTTTGTAATCAGTGATTGATCCAAAACTTGTAGCTGATGGTAGTGGTGTAGAGTATGATGGTAGTGGTGTAGAGTATGGTGGCAGGGTTGTTGGATTCTCTCAAGGAGAGGGAGTTGGCCTTGATATTACTCTGAGTATGACCTTGAACTAATCACATCTTTGAATGACTGGTCACTGGTCTATTGTTGGTAGCTAGATGGTGTGCAAGAGCTTGCCAATATATGAGGGATTGGCCCCACCATAGACCATTCTCAACCATAACCTTCCTCGCATTGGTGAGTCTAAAAATATACACAGCCATGTTACACAACCATTTAGCCAGTATTTGCACATTTAAAATGCCATCAAAATGCAGGATGCTGATATTCATTTCCAACTCAAAGGAGAATTGTTAGATAGGGATAGATGCAGCGAGGCTCAGAGTTTGCCCCAATAGTTATTGGAACATATTCATCATGTCAGCCATCAGATTTTGTTGAAACTCTTGGTTATTTCAATGTTGATCCAGGAGTTATTGGACGAGCAAGCAACATTACAAAATCAGGCATGTAAGGTCTTCATGGATTTGTCCCCTCAAACTGACTAGAATGTTGGGTATAAGCCATCCGCAGAAATCCCTAACTGTCCTAGGACATACAGCATTGCGGGGGGGGTGAATAACAGCAATTAAAAAAAACTTCTACAAAAGAGGAGTGGTGAATAACATGCCAAAGGATAGATATCTTAATTGATGTTATATTTCTATATTTTATATAACATCAACATTCTAACAAACATATCTTTACAAGTTCAGAATTTGATAGAAAATGTGATTTCACATCATAAAAAAATGCACAAGAGGACTCTATCATGCTTACATCAAGTAATTGAAGATAATGATTGCTGAATTTTTGTTTTTCATATGGAAGAAGTTGTCGCAGAAGATAACCTGCATGCCACAGAACCTCTGCGGCAGGAGGTTTCCTACGACAGAAAAGCATTATCAATGAATCCAAAACCTGTAAAAATGGTAAGAATCAGATCAATCAGAAAATGCAGCAATTAAAAAAATATTTGACATCAGCAAATCAAGTTGGTATTATTCATGATTTACGCAGGACACGCTTCAGAAAGGACGAGGACAAAGACTGAGTAAAGATATTTTGTGCTCAACGTTTCGAGCCACCAGTTGAGCTCATCTCCATCTTTAGCACTGAGCTCCTGAAGATGAGCCCAACTGGTGACTCGAAATGTTGAGCAAAAAATATCTTAACACGGTCTTCATCCTCATCCTTTCTGAAGTTAATATTTTTAAAATTACTTTCAGGAAATTCTCAGAAATTTAAACATCTGAAAGAATTGAAAATCAAGTCCCCAACTAACAAATTTTAGCACACATATCTGACAATCCTGATAAATTTAGGTCATATAATCTACTGATATGACAATTAGATTTATGATTTTATCAAATCCATAAAAATGATAAATGAGAATAATAGACCTGGTAATTGTGCATCTGTGAAAACATTCCTTGATGACTATTAGAAATAGGTAGTTGATACTTGCCCTGCAAATGTATGGCAGAAATCAACATCAGATACAGAAACCATGTGCAGTAACAAATCCATAACAGATAATTTTGTCTCATTAGTCAGAGTCATCCTTCACAGCAATGTTTCTCTACTATAAATCACAGTTCTTCAACAAATTGTCTATCAGGAACCCTAGGAACAATTGCCTTCTGTTAAAATGTTTCTATTTTAGTAAATGTTGTCTTCAAATAAAAAATAGTGTAGTAAATCCCTGAGGGTTAGCTCATTGGTTGGTGCCACTGTTGCCAGAACATTGCCGGTAATCCGGCATGCTGTGCAGATCCCCAGTTCGATTCCGACGGGGTCAGGTGCACTAAGTATACGCCATCTGCTTTACACTAGGTAGTAGGTACCACCCTCAGAATGAGAAGTGGCCAAGAGATATTTCCAAGGAAAAAAAGTAGGGTAGAAATATGTCAAGTGAACTTCCAAGTTTACCAAAACTAATTTGAGGAACCATATTCATTGATAGATCATACGCCATTACTAATTTGAGTTCTATCTTCAATTATTACTCGTATGTATGAAAGACATACATACCAGATAAGTTAAGATAAGATCATTTTATTAATGTCTGACAAATGACCAGAAGAGTAGGTCAACAGGGGATCAAATCAGAGAAGAAAAAACACCTGATTTCTCTACCCATGTAAATTCAGATTTAAAGATGCTGATAAATGAGGTTAACACATGTGGCTTGGAGATAAATGCAGACACAGTCAGTGATGCCATGCTCAAAACATGAGGTGATATTCTTGTCAGCCACACTGACATGTATCTCATCTGAGATACATCTGCAGCAGAAGATAAAATGTTGTCAAAAAGCCACAGCACTAAAACAAGTTTCTTCACATGGAAAGGCACATAGATTGGAACACACATGGAGCAAGCCAAATAAGAAAGAGATAATAAAGAGCGAAAAGGATTAACCCTTGATTCTTGCTCATGTCCATCAAGTGGCTGTGCTGCACCCCCTGGCCACAAATGATCTGCATTTCTATTACAAGGTAAGTTTATAAGATCTCTCATCCATTAGGCTGTAAAAGATAAGAACTACAATTAAATGACCCACAACATAGACAGTCAACAAGCCTTCAAAGGCAGAGACATTCTTTAGGGATTAATATGAATATATGGGTACACTCAACAAGGAAACAACTTACCTTTCTGAGCTTTGAATTCCTAGTAAATTGGGAACCCAGAGAAAAGCCTCTATGCATCAATTATGGTAATTAGGAAAGACTAGCTGACCTAAAATACATAAAATCTAGGAGATGAGACGACCTACCTCAACTGTAATTACAGGGGGTTCACTGCATATCAATAAAGCCACTGGCCAATATATATATATATATTAGTAAATTGATAAAATTCAACAAAGACTGCTTAATGGGCAGATATTAGTTCAAGAATACTTCTTAGGAGACATTGAAGCTTGGGTCAAAAACATAGGGAGGCAGAAAATTTGAGGGCAAATCTGATTAACCTGCCATAGTGCTTCAAAAAGCATTCCCTCAGTTTAATCCTGTAGAAAGGTGCTCAATAAATGTCTCCATCTGGCCTAATTTTGTTAAGGCAACCATGCAGATATTAAAGTGAGCTCTTAACAAGCATTGGAGATATATTCAAGATTACAATAGATGTACAAAAATCCACCATAAACCAATATGGTTTCTGCATATACTAGAATCTATAATCAACTGGCTCTGTTGGGAGACTAAAGCAAAGAGAATCTTAAGTGGTAGATTAAGAATGGTTCTAGGAGATCCAGTATGAGGTACTATCTTTTTAGTATCATAATTTGCTGACCGTATGATCATCTAGAAAGGGCTTGCCCAGAAAAATAAATAAACTAGAAATGCCAATTGAGAATGGTAGTGACAAGAATGCAGGAACATTTCTTCTAAACAGTGGAATGAATAAATCAACAAATCTCAACACCGTACAGGGCCTAAGAAGGAAACAAAAAAAATGGAAGTAGAGGCAAATGAAAATACTAATTATATGAGACTTCATATTTAAAGCAGAAAAAAAGCTACTATTGCAACATTGCTCTTTACATAATAATTGTGGCCTAACTCTTTCACACTAGAAACATAGAATTGACCTTAGGAAGGAGGCGGAGCTGAACAAGTAAACCGATGAGATGTTTAGAAATAGAAGGGTTAAATTAGCTGGTAAATTATCTTTCCATTGTTTTTTTGAGAAACAAGATAAAGCCAAAATTTTAGCAGCAGACCATTTGTATTATTCCTCGTCTTTTTCCTTCCAAAGCAGCTTATAAGGGATTAGAACGTGCACTTGGCAGACAGTCTGTAGGGTTTCTCAGATGGCAATTTGAGGGAACCAGGATGCTAGGGATCTAGCCTCCCAGCCAATTTGGACACCCCAGTTGTCCGGTGTCAACTTGGCCTCTCTCCAAGGTATGTTGGTAAAAGATTGGCTCGGAAAGGCCTTTTGTTATGGAGGGACTTATGGAATTCAAACACACAGCAATGGCATACTTGGAGGACTCCTAAGTCTTAACCATGCTCAAAAGCTTCCAGGTGTGGACAAGGCTGTTCTCACGAGTCTGTCATATGATTCCAGGAAAAAGAGTTTTTTATATAAATTGTAGATGTAGGGTGGAGGTCCTATATGGATCATGGTTAAGAGTCATCCACGTATGCGATTGCTGGGTGTTTGAATTCCATAAGTCCTTCCAAAACAAAAGCTTTCGGGCGTGGACAAGGCTGTTCTCATGAGTCTTTGTCTTATGGATCCAGGAAAACGAGCTGCTGACCCACATCAGTGGTCGTTCGTTGGACATTAATAAAATGATCTTATCTTCTAGCCAAGGTTTCCTTTGTACTATTCAAAGATGACTTTTGCACTCCACTTATTGCCCATTTGGCAGGTTGTACTTTCCTGTCCCATTGACCTGTTTTGGTCATGAATAGGCATTAATATAATTTCATTCCATTTCATTAATTAAAATTAATTAGGAGGGAAGCAAATCAATCATTTGAAGTAAAATATTCAGACATCAGATTCCACAGCCATTCTAGTGGTCAAGTGTAAAGTTAATAAAGTATTAGTTTAATCATGCATTAACTAAATACTTGGCTTTACCTTCGTACAAAGCATGCTTTTAACCACAAATATTTCGGCCTCAAACATAATTATTCATAAATAATGTAAGGTTTTGTAGGCAGAGCTCAAGCTCATTATAAGTTTAATTATAAATTATGATGTATTCACAGGGTAGAACATCAATTATAAGAGGTAGAATAATCAGACTTTAGATTCCACCAAGGCACTAAGATCTTCAAGTGTAATATTAGTGAAATATTATTTGCATCATGCATAAGCTAAATATTCACCTTTACCTTCATACATAACACAATTCTAACCAAAAAAATCAGCCTCAAATAGAATAATCCATAAATACCTTAAGGTTTTGTAGGCAAAGCTCAAGGTCATTATAAGCCTCGTCTTTCCACCCTGTTGAAGTTGGCGAAAACAATTGTTCCTCATCAGATTTGCTGCCCATTAATGCTTGCTGCAGGTGCAGATAACAAGATCCAAGCATTGCTCAGCAGATTTTTTAGTTTCATATGTATTAAAAATTTATAAAAAAACAAAACAATATGCATTTGCACATTCTGAGAATCAAGACATCAAAAAAAGTAATGAATTTGTCACCATAACCAAAATTATTACCCAAAAGGTGAAGATGAATTACTCAAAGATTTTTCAATTCCTTTAATATAAAAACATGAAGCAAAATCTTAGTAGAAACATGATTGCAGCCCTAAAAATTGACAGCCAAATTTTATCCTCATGGTTTTTGTTGAGATTCGCAAACGAAAGTAGGGAATCATATGGAATAAAAAGCAACCCAAATTCTGCAGCAACTCGATCACAAGTGCACTAGAGAGAGAGATGTTAGCATTTGATAGCTCGGTGGCACTCCTGCATCAGGTGCCTAGGTGCAGGGGTCAATAACGTGGAGTCTCATTTATATTCTTAAAGTGACTTTATTAATGTGTTTTTATTAAAGTACCTTTTTGATGTGACTTTATGATTTAAAAGTGAGTCGCACTTTATTATGTTTCTAAAGTGACTTTAAGTCATAATGTGTACTTTTTATATATTTAGGGTAATATGACTTTTCAAAAGAAAAATTTGTTGTAAAGTTCACTTAGGAGATTTAAGTGAGTGAGAGATTAGATCCCAGCCATAGATCTCTTGGCCAAGATCTAATCTCATCCATTGAAGTTGAAAAGTCATGAGAGTAACCCTAATAGGGTAAATAAAAAGTGAACGAGTCTCCATTCTTTGACACATATTCCAAGAGAACAGCTTCGAGAGGCACGAGTTTCTAGAGAGAGTGAGGGTTGAGCTGAGAGTGAAGGCTGAACCAGTGGGGCGCACTTCCCTAAGTGTGAACAGGAGCAGCTAGTGAAGAGCAAGAGAGTGGCACCTTCAACAAGCTAGAGCAGCAGTGAATGCTGTTCTGTTCCAGCAGAAAGAGAGGCCGTACAGCAGAAGTACTTGGGGCCGTACAGCTGAGACAGTGAGGCCGTACAGCACAGAAATCGAGGCAGCCAGTGGGCACATGCTTTGAGGTGATTTTGTTGTATTTTGTACTTCTGTTTTGCACTATTTTCAAGGTGGTTGTCTGCTGTCATAAGTATTTATAAACTGAGTACTGTTTGCTATGCAAGTTTGGGCCTGTTGATTGGGTCTTCTTTGGCACAGTTTCCAAGGAAAATATTTACAGTGACTGAGATAGTACTGTGTACTTTCTGCTGTAACTAAATCTGCTGTTGTACTCTTAGATATTGCTTTTATTCAGCAGCTCAATAAATCTCTCTCTTGACTGGTTTTTTCCCCTAAGTGTGGGGTTTTTCCAGGGTCATGGTTGACCAAAAATTCCTGTGTTAAGTGTGTGCAAATGCTGATTACAGTCTGCTGTTTTTTATTAATTTCCGCTGCTTATAGTGCTTTATGAACAGTGTTTTGACTTACAGCCACTCATAAAGTGCATGCCTGTGATATGTGCTGTGTGTATGACTGTAGAAGTTCATTATCAGAGGTTCATGAAATGTTTGACTAATTCTGTCCTAGTACTGTGTGCAAACAGAACTTAGAATTTGTCTGATTTTCAACAAGAGAGAGAGATGCCCAAATACAAGTGCACTTCACAAGAAATGCACAAGTACAGATAATGGAAAGAAATGCCAAACACAAGAGGACAACAAAGATATAGGTCCCCTTAGGCATAAAACACTTTATAAGAGAGGCCAAAAAGATCACAAGATGAGATTATTTAAGCAAAAGCTTGAGATGTGCATTTATACACAACTCAAGTGATGTGTACATTCAAAAAGGGAGGAATCGCTTCAAAAGGGTGCTATGGGCCGACAAAACAAGGGTACACATCCCAAGAGGGTTATTGGGCCTACAAATCAAGTTTGACTAGGTCGACCTTACCCATACCTAGTAATACACTAAAACGATAAAAAATTATGGCGTTGGCCATATTTACAGACCCATATTTACAAGTACATTATGATACATATGAATGGGTCATGCCCACATAAACAGATTACAACAATAATTTCAACACACCCCCTTGAGTTGAACAAGGGGGCACATAGAGAAGTCCTACAATAGAAGATTACAAATTTTACTTGTAATCTTGATCTTCAGCAAAGGACCAGATCACCCCCCTCAACTCCACGTCGCTCCCTCGTAAAATCACCAAGATCATCAATGGTTAACACTGAGCTCCAAAGCAATTTAGATGGGAGATGCAGTAATTCCATAAAGGAAACCGAACATTAATGGCCCGTGGTGGAGAAAATCCCACCTAATAGTGCTGAAATGGGCCAACAAGAAACTAAACTTCCTCAAATTTGTTTTGAAAACAATTGACAATTTGGCAAGAAGGGACGAGGTGGAGGAGATTCCTCCTATTAGCACATGGATGGACCAACAAAAATCTTTATTGCAACAATAAGTGTCATGATAGCCCACTTATGTATAGGCCTTGACCTATCTAAAGGAGTAATTGGTATAGGCAAATCATGAAAGGTGCCATCATCATCACTAAATAATGGTGTCAAATAGTCAAGGACATCTAACATGAGGATTGGATAAACCACTGACAAGAGTATCTTGAAAAAGTGAAGAGACATCATTTTCTCCACGCAGAATGTATTTCTCGGGGAAACCAACCAAGCACTTCCCCTCAATTCTGAGTATGGTACCCAGGGTAAACTAGCAGTGCCCAAGTTCAAAGCACCTCACCCCGAAGAAATCAAAGAGTCAAACTTGGTGTAATAACCTAGTTGTTAAGCCCCGAACATAAGTTGTCGCCAAAAGGGGTAAACCCTCTCTCACCATGGGAAATGAGATAAATTGAAATAAGCCAAAAGGGGGGGTCCCACCTTCATGATTTCTTCCCCTTGGCCTAGCAATGGAATATAAAACATGAATGGGGGGTTTTTCCCCCCTATTGTTTGTTATTTTTAACACATGGAAGTGCGCCCCCTCCATGGGCCTCCTTTCTTTCCAAGTGACAAATGTCATTCATGCAAAAGAACTCTCCCCTCACTCTTTTCCTATTTAAGGAGGCTCCTCCTCCTCATTTTGGTTACAATCTCTCATGCTCTTGCTTCATTTCTATTTTTCTCATTCTCTTGCTCTCATCTTGCCCATTCTTGGGCCACTGTAATTTGAAGCCATTTGGCTTCGTAATAAAAAATCTTTGGAGGAGTTTTGGTGTTGGTGATGCTCTTTGATGATGGTTTTGCTTTGGTAAGATTTTAGTAGTGTTGCTAGAATCTTATGAGTTTCTTGTATAGTAGTTGAGATTTTCATATGCTTGTACAAGTTTATGGTTTTTTAGCTCTTCATTAGGTACTCACCTTTCTTTCTAGTGTGAAGCAAACATTTTACAAGTTGCAGGTTACTTGGCTTCGAGAGTGGAATTCCTTCGACGGACACCCCACACTCAAAGCATTGAAAGAGCAAAGGAGCATTTTTTCTTCCATTCTTTTTGAAATTTTCTGCATTTATCTTCTACATCTTTCTCATATATAAATCTGATTTAAAGTCTTGTTTACATACTGTTATCTTATCAAAAAACTACTCATAATTTTTTAGAAATTTTTGTACATTTTGTATGATAGAGTAACATTGTCCCAAAGTGATTTTCGGCATTTTTTCTGTAACTTTTGTTTGTTGGTTTTTAGCAGGTTTGCAACATTCAAGAAGGTTATGCTACCCAAATTCAGCCATCTCCATGCATAAAGCGCCTCCACAAGTCACAATTTCGGCCACTTTGGACAAAACGGTCAAAATCACTCTTTTTCCTCTCTTTTCTTTCTAAGTATTAAGTGTTGATTTTTGTATCAGTGTAACAAGCCCAAGAGAGTCTCTTGGGATTGATTTTCTTGTACTTAATTTCAAGTATTTAGTGCTTAGTTAGTTTGCTTTCGTTTGCATGCAAGAGAGGAGGCATTGCCACCCTTGCATGGTGTTGTAAGTAGCTTAGGTTTAGCATTTTACTTGCTTGTATTTTTATTTGCCCGTACTTCACAAGTGAGAAGGCTTTGTCTCCCTTGTGAAATCGCATTGGTTTGCACTTTCTTTTTGCCCACACCTTGCATGAGAAGAGGCTTTGCCCATCCATGCAAAATCATTGAGGCTTGCATTTTATTTCCAAAAGTTTTGCTTTAAGTTATTTTATTTGCCCGCAATTCACAAGTGAGAAGGCTTTGCCTCCCTTGTGAAACCGCGTTGGCTTGCATTGCTTTGTTTTTTTTGCTTAAAGATTAAAATTTAACTTAAGCCCCGATTCTTGCCCTGTATTTGTTAGATTTTCACAATTTAATTCAAGATTATCTAGGATCTTATCTAAGAGAATAACATGCACAACAATTCAAACACAAGAGACAAGAGACACAAAGAATTTCATCGGGGAAACCATAAAGGAGAAAACCCCGCAACTTCCTCAGAGATAGAATGAGTAACAATACAAAACCCCAAAAGTAGAAATGGTCTCCAACAACTTCTCTCTTCTCCACTTGTGCGAACTCCTCCTCTCTCTCACTAATGCGAATTGAGTGAGTGAGTGAATGATGCAAATGAGAGAGGCACCCTCTCTATTTATACTTTATCTTTCACTTGACTTTTACCTAACTAGGTCGGCCCCTAGTTGTACTTGACTGGGCCGACTTATTTAGGAGAGTCTAATAACCCATAGACAACTTAACTCTAGGGTCTAATGCCCCGACATACAAAGGAGGGTTAACCTCAATGACTTTACATGACTCAATTACAATAAAGACTCTCCCGACCGTAGGAATAAACATCTCCGTCCGAGGTACAATAATAAAATACAAATACAATATAAAATATACAAGTGAATATCTTCCGAAGTTACAATTACATTAACACTCCCTCTTAACTAGGAAGGTATTCTCTTGACACAGTCATCAGCACAAGTCTTCATCACTGGATCATCATCAAAGCTGGATCATCATCGTCCGTGTTGTTGCTATCTCAACCATCAATCTCCAATCTACTCGTCATAGGAAGTTCTATAGAGCCAGCCCTTTTTCATGCTCAATGTAGGCCTAGACTTTGTTGCCGCCTGGTTCCACACCTAGGGAAAACGCAGCAGAAGTCTTCAAGCTGCTGGTGTGGCCTTGGGGGCAAGTCAGAGTCAAGTGCTGTCACTTGGGACTCGACTCCTCCGTCTAGGCTTTCCTGGCGAAGCCAAGGGGGGTGGACCCTAAAAATGAAAAGAAAAAACTAAGTCGTCTAATCTAGGAGTTAGGAAAATATTTTTGGTAACCAAGAATAAACAGCATATACTTTTGTGAAATAAAACAATCATTCATCATTTACTCCCATTCAATATAATCATCATTTATTTGCACATTTGTCAATAATATGAAATAACTTTAAACAAGACCAGTGCCTTATAATGGAGTCAATAAACAAATGCATAAGCAGAAAAAGTAGATGTTGTGCGAGTGTTCTTGGTTTATTTTAAAATTAATGTGATGGTGATCTTTTTATTATGGCAGGTGGGTTCCCAATATACACAAGGTACGGGGGAACATGTCCGGAATTTTGAAGCGTGGCTTCCCTCTCAGGCTTGGGCTGAATCGGAGTCTCGAGGAGGTGTTCAGATGCTATACCAACAAGGGCAAGCCTAACGGTTTCCAAGAGGTCACTACTCAGTGTTGTCCCAAGCCTTCTGAGAAATTTCCCCACGACGGCAAAATATTCGTGATGTGCCGGATTTTCACATAAAGGGTTTTTATTTGGGGCGGTGTTAGCTCCTATTACTAGTCGTCTCCCTCTTTCTGATGTGTACCAACTAGATCAGACTGAGCTGCAAGTCGGCCACAGAGCATACGAGAGAAGATCTTGGTATTTTTTAGAAAAATTTTATGAAACCAAATTTTATCTTTTTAAACCCCAGGAGTCTCTTTTCAGGCACGTATTTCGGGCAAGCCCTCATACAGAAACCCTACTTCGGGAAAGCAAGGGGGACGTTTTGAGTTTGTTAAAAAAATGGAAAAACTACGTTGTGAGTGAACTTGTGGCCCGCCAGTGGAACGGACCAACAAGGTTAATTTTAATCCTAGTTAATTTTATTAAATGCCGAAAATAAAAGAAATAAACTACTCTAAAAAATCACACCATGAAAAGAGACGACACAGGCCACCCCTGGGGGGATGGGGTGTGGGCGCTGGCTAGCCCACTTGCTCTCGTTTAATAGTCTTTTACAATGATCAAAGAAGTGCCCCAATCTACTTAAAGTGACTTGGTGGCTTACAATTTTGAGGGAATATTAACCGGTTTTACAAAAATATGAATTTTAGTCCTCCGGATTGCCTGGATCCTCGAAATTTCGGCAGCACCTCCTCCTACCTGTCCGTCTTTTGCTGCAAACCAGCAAGCAATTATTATTATAAGAAGCCCAAAAACACTTTAAGAGTGTCTTTGGAACACCTCCTAAAAAACCCAAAAATTTCTAAGTGAAAATCTAAGTAAAAAATTCAAAATTTGACCAAGTAAAACAAGCAGTAATGCTTGTTTGCTTGGGGTCTTTGCAAGCTTTATGAGCTGCAAATTATGTGCTCTAATTAACAGCCAGATATACTTTAAAACCAGAACTAACACTACTCAACAAAACTTTGAAAAATTTTACGATTTTTTGCAAGTTTTGAAAGAAGTAAAGATCTAATCAGTCAAACAATAAGAGCTCTAACCAACCACTAGACTAGATCTTTCTAAAAGTAAATTCTGATCTATTTGAAATGTAAACGATAGTATATAAATCAGATCCACATTATGCTTAGTAACCAGTAACCAAAGCAAACTTTTTTGAAATAGAAGGGAGAGAGAGGTGAAGCAAATTTTGTTGAATAAAACCGAAACTTTGGAGATCATTTCCGGTGGTGAGCTGAGGGACTATATCTGCATAAAAAATTAGATAAATAGAAGACACAAACAAGTTCTCCAACCTATCCGCCTGAGACAACCTGTAAAAACACCACAACTTGCAACAAAAAGATCAAATGTAGATAAAACACATAGTAGAAATTTGAAGAAAATATTCATAAACAAATGATATATTTAAATCTGATCTCTACTAATGCATAAAATGAAAGACTAAGCAATAAACAAATTACTCAAACTTTCCTCATAAACCAATACTGATCTTTCCCTAAGCTATACTTGATCTTAAAGAAACAAAATGCATCAATACAAGTTACCTCATTTGGAACAAGACATGCATCCACTCACAAAGTCCAACACCATAAGTGACCTCCAAAGCCTTTTATTAATATTCAAAACCAAATGAGTATTACAACGATAAGTCTTGTGCTCCAATTCTCCCTAACCAACAATGGAGAAAGCACCTCAATATATAGAGAAAAATAGCCAAGTGAGGAGGGCGCACTTGCTAAATGGGAGGGGGAGTGGTGGCATGGATGGTGGAGGAGAATGGGCTGCCCATCCCTTGCATTGTGCTGTCATAACCAGCATAGACCATGCCCATTCCAGTCAGCCCAAATGGTGCTGCTACTCCCTTGTATCGTGGGCTGCCCACTACACAAATGCGCCCCTCCTTCATAAAAGCGCCCAGCCCATAATGGGGGGAGTTATGCCCATGATATGGGCTGCCCATATGACACATTTAGCAGCCCAAAACACTCCTAAATACATGCTGGTCAAAATCAGACCAATAACTCTCTCCAAAAATTTAATTTTTTTTATGTCATTTTTCACTTTTTCCAATTTTTTATGACTTTTTTGGGTTTGTTGGCTTTTTTGGATTTTTATGGAAAAATAATCACCCAAACATTAGAAAGAGTGGGTTTAGGGGTTTAGGGGGTGCTCTGAGTTAAAAAACGAGCACCCCTAAGGCAAAAAATACCTCCAGACGCCCCTTATAGGCCAATTACAAATTTTTTAGTTGAACCATTAAAAAAATGGCCCAATTAACGGAAAAATTAAATTTTGCCGAAAATTAAAAAACGACCTAGGGGAACTTAGGACATGTCCATATGACTCAAAACTAACACCTAGTATGTTCATATACATTGACCCATAGACTTTAACAATCCCCTAAGGCCTGTCAGCCTCCCCAGGCATTCCAGCTTTGGAGGAGCAGGAAAAAAACCCATTAATTATGTTATGCACTAATGCAAGACATAATAGATAGGTGAAAAAACTCCTTGGAATACCTGACTTAGCCAAAAAGTCCTAGGGAACCAAGTCTTTTACAAAACACCATGCTAGTACGTTTTTATTACAAACCCCGCAGGGCCATGGACATGTAAAAAAAATAAAAACGGGGGCCTTTAAACGGCCAGCTGGATATCAAATCACCAAAAATGAACATGTATCATGTTCTACTCTGCCCGATCGCTTGATAATCCAACCAAGTACAACTTAGTTGGCAACAGACTCCATGTAGGTCTTCATCATCTCTGCGAGCAAGCCATCAAGTAGGTACATCTCAGGATTTATTCTATGCCACTCCTGCAAGATCTCCCAGGACTGATTATATGCCTCTGCAAAAACCTGAAGGAGCATCCCAGGACTAATTATATGCCTATGCAAAACTTGTGTACCCTATTGTCACCTCATCATCTTCATATCATCTCATCATCAACGGAGCACAGGCCAGATGCACATAACACAGCACTTACATCAACTGGCATGGGAGGAGCAACCTACCACCATCCGGGAAAGGCTCAGCAATTACATCAACGACCATGGGAGGACCAACCTACCACCATGTCGGAAAAGCTTGGCAATTACATCAACAACCATGGGAGGACCAACCTACCACCATGTCGGAAAAGCTCGACAATTACATCAACGACCATGGGAGGACCAACCTACCACCATGTCGAAAAAGGGAGGACCAACCTACCGCCATGTCGGAAAAGCTCGGCAATTACATCAATGACCATGGGAGAACCAACCTACCACCATGTCGGAAAAGCTCGACAATTACATCAACGACCATGGGAGGACCAACCTACCACCATGTCGAAAAAGCTCGACAATTCCATCAACGACCATGGGAGGACCAACCTACAACCATGTCGAAAAATCCCAGGCGCATCTGTGTCTTCCGGACTCATCACTTCCCCTTGGAAGGAACCTCAATCTGAAGTACACCAAGCTCCTCTTTGAAGTATTCAAACTTCACTCTGGCCAGCGGCATGGTCAATACATTGGCTACCTGCTCGTCTGTCGCAACATGCTAGAGCTTCAGTACTCCTCTCTGCACCATATCCCTGATATAGTGGTAGTTGATTTCAATGTGCTTTGACTTGTCATGGAACACTAGGTTCTCAGACAACTTCACACAACTCTGGTTGTCGCAATATATACAAGTTACGTCCAACTGGAGATCAAACAAATCAGACAGTAGCTTCCTCAGCCATACTATCTCACAACTAGCCGAACAAGCTACGACATACTTTGCTTCGGCTGTACTCAGTGCCACGCAGGACTGTTTCCTGCTAAACCAAGAGATCACACCTGATCCTATACTGAAGCAGCACCCCAAAGTGCTCTTCCTATCAATGGCACTGCCTGCCCAATCCGAATCAACATAACCCTCCAGGTTAATCTTCTGATCCACATCAATACTTGAGCCCATAATCAACCGTACCTTTCAGGTACCTCAGAATATGCTTTGCAGCAATCAAGTGAACATGTCTCGGATCCGCCAGGAACTGGCGCAATGTGTTCACAGCAAAGCAGATATCTAATCTCGTATTCGTCAGGTACATCAAAGATCCAATCATCTGACGATACATCGTGGCATCAACCGACTCTAATGAAGCATCACCCAATAGCTTCAAGTTCGATGCCATAGGTGTGGCCATGGCCTTGCAGTCCATCATCCCGAACCTCTTCAGGATCTCGACTGCATACTTCCCTTGTCCAAGGAAGATTCCATCTGCACTCTGCCACACCTCCATGCCTATAAAATAGTGCATCATACCCAAGTCCTTCATCTCGAACTCGGCAGCAAGCTTCCTCTTCGTGTTAACAATCAACCCATCCTCACCTGTCACAAACAGGTCATCTACATACAGTAGGAGTATCACTGGATTCCCTTCCTCCACCTTGTAGTAAAGGTTGGAATCCGCTTTACTCTTGGTAAAGCCCAAACTAGACAGGAAGCTGTTTATCCTGTCGTACCACGTCCTGGTGCCTGTTTCAAACCATACAAGGCTTTCTTCAATTTGCACACATGAATCTCCCTGTCATGTGTCTCAAATCCGAGTGGTTGCTCCACATACACTTCCTCTTCTACTACACCATTCAAGAACGTTGTCTTGACATCCATCTGGTGTACCTTCCACTTCATCACTGCAGCCAGAGCAAGTATTGATCTGATGGAAGTGTATCTAGCTACAGGTGCAAATGTCTCTTCATAATCTACCCCTTCCTTCTGGGAGAAGCCACGTGCCACAAATCTCTCTTTGTGTTTCTCTATGCTGCCATCTACGACATGCTTGATCTTGTAGATCCACTTGGAAGTCACCACAGACTGCCCTTCTAGTCTCAGGACCACATCCAAAACATCATTCTTCATGATCAACTGGTACTCCTCGATCATGGCATCCTTCCATTTTTCTTTTCTACCGCTTCTTCATAGATGGAAGGTTCTTTCTCAATGATGTCGCACAGCAGGGCTACATAACTGGAGTATGGCCTCGGTCTCTTGCTTTCTCTGTGCATTCCTTCTAGAGAGCCATATCTCTCTGCATCTTGAATTGCTTCTCGTACCCATGCCGATTTCCTCTTGTGAGAATTCTTCTCACGTGGTGGATCTACAGGTTCCTGTGGGTCCTCCATCTCGCGTTCTCAATATGCTTCTGGAATCGCTTCTTCCATTACTGTATTTCAGATCCTGTGAACTTCAGGTTCTTCAATATCTTCAATAGGTAGTTTTTTGATGTATGTTGAGTCTTCGCCACTTGTTCTTCGAAACAAGTCTCTCTTGTAGGTGATGGTACACGATCTTTCCTACAAGTCGAGTTCAATTGCATGATTAGAAACATCTCATAGTTTTCAGAACAAATTCTTACGCATAAAAACATAGGTCATACAGTCATGCAATTATCTTAGCCAATGCTTCAATACAACATTCATCCATATCCCGTAACTTTCTAGATGCCTTCCATCTCTACCAGAACATTGTTAAGAGTGTGCACTACTCCCAACATGTCAGCAAAGAGGTTTCAATCTAGATAAGTAGCAATGGAGTGTTGTACAGTACCATAGGCCACTTACCTATTACTTGTATATTAGGAGTATCTTGTTCATTAATGCAACTTATCTAACATGCATAATATACATCCTAAATCTAGGAACATAAGTATGTACATGACTAAACAACATCATTTAAGTAATCATATATACAAGAAATGACAATTCAAATACTTATCTTTGTTTGGTTGTTGGGTGGACTCCCTCTCAATCTTTGCTTCCTTGCAGGCACTACTGGAGTGTGCTCCCTCTTGATCTTTGCTTCCTTGCAGAAACTACTAGAGTCTCTAATAGTGTGCACCTTAACCAATGTTGAAAATGGATAAGAGGTTCTTCCATAGATTATTGATCTTTATTTGTTTTCTGGAGTCCATCTCTGGAGTAGCTTCTTCTACTACTTTCATGTAATACTGAAAGTCATCTCTAGCTTCACCTTATGAGGTGGAACCTTCTAAATAAACCCTTGTAGCCGATTATCTTCATTACAACACATATTCTTCATCACTTGAAGAATCTTCACTCTCATCTCTGGCTCTCTTCCTTGGAGGTTCATCATCTTCTGCAGTGTGTGCATGGTGCCTTTTCTTGTTGGTCTTCTTCTTGTTGGAGCCACTTCTGTTTCTGGGACAATCTCTGGAATAATGTCCCTTCTCATCATATGTAAAGCATCTAATGTTGGATAGATCTTTTCTTGATCTTCTAAAGTTCTCCCTCTGATTTTGGTGTTGGTTTTTTTCCTTCTTGTGATGAGGATGCTCCCTTTTGTTGTTATTCTTCCTAGTGTGTGCTGTGAGAGTCTGGTCTTCATTTCTCATCTTCTCTTCTCGAGCTACAAGTCGAGCTTCTTCTTGTGAGCATTCCTCCCACAGCCTACTGAAGGTGATTAACTTCCTTCTTACACAAATCCCTTGAATGAAGGAATCCCATGATCTGGGTAGACCATTCAAGGTAGTCATAACTATTTCTCCATTTTCTACATCTTCTCCCACAGCTTCAAGTTGCTCCTTGAGTTGAGAGACCCTTGTAAAATAGGACTGCATGGTCTTTGCATTTTGTATCTTCACATTCTTCAACTGGTTTCGCAAGGTCATCTTATGATTTATATTCTTTCCTTCAAATAGCTTGGTCAAGGAATCAAACATCTCTTTAGGTGTCTTTAGGGAAAACAAATGTGGGATGAGGTGATCCTTAATAGAATCAGCAATGATCCTCTTAGCCTTAACCAGGTTCTTCTTGTGTAAGGCTTTAGCCTCATCTCCCTCTGGAACTGGAACCTCTTCATTCACATAGGTGTCCAATTCATTCTCTTATAGGACAAGCCCAATCCTATACTTCCATGCTCGGAAGTTATCAGCCCCTTCAAGCTTATCCTCAAGCTTGGTGTGGTGAGACATCTTTAATGAGAAACTCAAATGGAAATAGAAAGCTTTAGGTCTTACCACTGGATCTGGAGCTGGCTGGCCTAGGGTTTGTCAGAGAAACCCTGATTTTCCAAAGTTGGAATTTGGAACTTCTAGTTGGACATATAGATGTGCCTCCTCAAGGAGAGATTTCCAATGTACTCACTTCCATAAATCAGTGAACAGAAACCCAAAATATCTGATGCCCTAGTTTTCCTCTGGCAGTAGTGACGACGCGAAAAATGAAAATTCTCGAAATTGAATTCTACTTTCACGGGAAGATTCTCCTGGATGAGACGGGCATGCTGGTGCACTTGGTGTCTGAAGATTCCAAAAATTCACCCTTGAAAATTGACTTGCGAATTTCGTATCTACAGTTTCTTGCTTTTTCCGGTTTTTTGGGTTTTCTGGTTTTTCTCGTCCAAAGTCAAATTAGGGTTTGACTTATCTCGAGGTTCTACCCAACCAAAAACTTCGATCTTGGTCTCTAAATTACGATTTTGATGAGGAGCATCTCCCTGTGCTCACAGCACTCCAAAATTCCTCTTCTGTGAAAAGCCCTAATTTCCCGCAGTAGCGACAGGCCAAAAATTGAAAATGCTCAAAATCAATTTCTGTTTCGACAGAAAGATGCGCCTTCCTTAGGTTAGTTAGCCTAGCCTCCTTCTGTTGATGATTTGTGGAGAGAAACCCAAAAATTAAGAAGCCCTAGCTTCTGCAGCTGCATAGTGTCTTCTTCTCAGGTTAGCTCTGAAACCATGTTAGATTTTCACAATTTAATTCAAGATTATCTAAGATCTTATCTGAGAGAATAACATGCACAGCAATTCAAACACAAGAGACAAGAGACACAAAGAATTTCATCGGGGAAACCATAAAGGAGAAAACCCTGCAACTTCCTTAAAGATAAAATGAGCAACAATACAAAACCCCAAAAGTAGAAATGGTCTCCAACAGCTTCTCTCTTCTCCACTTGTGTGAACTCCTGCTCTCTCTCACTAATGTGAATTGAGTGAGTGAGTGAATGATGCAAATGAGAGAGGCACCCTCTCTATTTATACTTTATCTTTCACTTGACTTTTACCCAACTAGGTCGACCCCTAGTTGTACTTGACTGGGCCAACTTCTCTAGGAGAGTCTAATAACCCATAGACAACTTAACTCTGGAGTCTAATGCCCCGACATACAAAAGAGGTCTAATGCCCCGACATACAAAGGAGGGTTAACCTCAATGACTTTACATGACTCAATTACAATAAAGACTCTCCCGATCGGAGGAATAAACATCTCCGTCGGAGGTACAATAATAAAATACAAATACAATATAAAATATACAAGTGAATATCTTTCGAAGTTACAATTACATTAACAGTATTCTCTCTCCTTGTCGGTTCGACCGATCTTGGGTGACAAGAAAGGGCAAGAATTTGAGTTGGCTAGTCTAATAAGCACTCGGAAACATATCTTCATTAGAACTGAGAAAAAGGGACTTGATGTGTGGAGCTAGGGGGGTAGAGGCTGTGGGGAGCCTTGTGGCACTTTGTATCCTCTAGTTGAGCACCCTACAAGTTTTGGGATTGACCCGTGGAGCTAGTTGGGAACCTTGTGTTCTCAGGTTGAGCACCCGATAATCTCTCTCAAATCGAAGGAGATAGTCTCTTGGGATAGACACATAGAGTAGTTCAGTTTCATTGCAACAAAAACCTTAATCCCCTAAGTTGAAGTGAGGCCTAAAATTAATTAAAATCTACAGGACCACTTGCACAACATTGTTACTATTGTTCACAATATTTTGCTTCCAAAGAATTTCATTTTCATCTTATTCTTGTTATATGTATCATTGATTCACTAAGTTGTTCATGTTCTACAAATTGGTGCTTTATGTGATATATTGATCATCTTGTTCCAAGCATCTTATTTGTTCATTTACTGAAAGTTATTATTTAATGTTATACTTTGTTAAGTGAATGATTTAATGATATTGAAAAAGTATATCAATAAACTAGTTATTGTGACTCCATAGCCCGAGTAGAGAAGGCATTGGTCTTGTGGTTTAGTTGTTTATTTGTCTCTTGTATCAATTATTGGTTTATTGTTTGAAAGGTTTTGCTTGTTCATTGAAATCATTGCATTGTTGCACATTTGACTGTCATTTTAATTTTTAGTAATTTACAACTCCCAAAAACGAACTCTAAAAAGGAAATTTAGTCAGTAGGGACAACCCCCCTTGACCTTTAGGAGTTGTGGTCTAAACGGAGGAGTTTAGGACCGAGGTGACATTGGGTTCTTAACTCATAGTTTCCCTCAGGAACACACATAGCGGTTGGGAGACTTACCCGTGGTCAAGTGTGTTTTAGGCGACAACACATGGTATTGCAGGAAGATTGAAGGCCTTGTAATGAGGTTTGAAGACCCTCTAATGGGGATTGAAGATTGATCTATGTTTACACAACATGAGTCTTTCTCCCATTGCTTGTCTCTGTCTAATCCAGCTAGTAATGCCGAGGTGAGGGTGGTGATATCCTGAGGGCTTGTGTAGCGAGGGGATTCACAACTCAACAGGTAGTGTAGATGGAAGGGAAAGTTGATATGGTGAAAGGTGTAGTTGTGGTAATCTTGCGGTGTTAAGAAGGGCGTGTTGCCACCGAAATGCACACCTGGGGGGAAGCGCAACAGAAATCTTTCAAAGCTGCTCGGTGTGGCCTTGGGAACAAGTCTCGAGTCAAGTGCTATCACCTGATCCTGACTCCTCTGTTTAGGCAAACTCCTAACGAAGCCAAGGGAGCTAGACCCTATTAAAAAAGAGGTTACAAGTCTCTTTAAGTTAATGTTTGATGATTGGAAAGAGTGTTGTTTAGGAGTTTTTTGAGTGATTTGATGCAAATTAAACCAAGTTTGTTCTCAAAATTAATTTAAACACATCCACAGCATAATATCATACAATAAACAACAATTGTAAGATAGATAAAAAGCAATATGGAAATATTGTTGCTAATGAATGAGACCAGTGCTAATGGAGTCACTGATTGTTGGAGTGTTGTGCTGAAAAGACTGTTGTGCGAATGCTCTTGGTTTATTTTATTTAGGATTTTATGGGATGAGTTGATTAATGGGGAAAGAGGGGATTCCCGATATACCTTGCGGTACGGGGAATGTGTCTGGATTATGATCTAAGTGGCTTCGTACAAGGACATGTGGGCTGGAATGGAGTCTCGAGAGCGGTGTTCAACACTACACAAACAAGGATGTAGTCTAACTATGCTCTGAGGTCGCCTCCCAGCTGTTCCCGCATCCTTAGTCAAAATTTCCCCACTTTCGATCAATTTCAATAACACCGGATTTTCGTTTGTTTGTGGGGACTTGATTTTATTAAGATGAGTGGATTAACTTAAATGTGGAAAAATTAAAGAATGCAAACTACTGCTTTTGATTTCCCAAAGCTCAGACAAGCCTATGATGGCTAGATCATACGCGGAGCATGCGAATGTTAATTCCAATTGTTAAAACTCTCCGACAGAGAGCACTCTTGATCCGCAAAAGCGAGATTCAAGAGACTTTAAGAAAGTAAAAACCCTCTGATAGAAAGAGCTCTTGATCCGCAAAATAGAGATTCAAGAGACTTTAAAGAGAAAAAGAAAAATGCAATGAAATACAGAAACAAAGCAAATGAAGGTTCTCTAATTACTACCCAAGAGTCTCTTTCAAGTCAAAGACCATACTCGGGAAAGCAAGGGAGTTAGTATTCAGTTTATTCCCAAAATAAAGTAAGGTAAAACATGAAAGAAAAGTCTAGATCTAGTTGCAATAATTGAAAGAACTAATCTAGCAAGCAAAACTAATCTGAAGCAGAAAGTAAAGGGGACAAGTACAAGCTTCCCTGAAATGGGGAAAGGGGGTGTGGGAGCCTTAAATCCCACATGCTCTTTATTAATTTATTACAAATCTTAACTCTCCGACAGAGAGCGCTCTTGATCCATGAAAACAAGATTCAAGAGACTTTAAAAAAAAGCTTGAAAAAGCTAAGTAAATGCAAGGGGTTGAAATATGTCCTCTTCAAGGTTCAAACTTCACAAATTCGCTCAAGTCCTACGCTTTTCTATGATAGAAAGACAAAAGCCAGCAAACAGCAAATTTATTAAAATGTCAATGGATTAGCTAAAATCACAATAAAATACAATATTTAGTACTTGCAAATAATAGAAAATAATTTACTAGTTCAAGTACTAAATATCCATGGCTAGATCTAAGCATGAGATAACAAATTTAAAGCATATTTTAGATCTAACATGTAAACAAGTAAATAACTAATGATGAAACTTTCTTAGATCTAATTTACTTGTATTAAAAAGGTAACCGAGAAAGAAGAGTTTAGAGTTTTTTAAAGGGATGGAAGGAGGGCTTCAAGCCCCAAGCTTGATCTTAATCGAAAACTTTAGAATGCCTGCAAACAAAAGTACTAGCTCGAAAGTGTTGAAGAGGGGAGAGGATGCAACTGAGCTCAACTCCTCCTTTAGATCTGTAAGCCTGCACAACTATAAGAAACACTTGCCAATGGTGGATTAGATCTAGTGTGCATGCAAAAAAGAGATCAAAAGAGCCTCAGTACAACCGAGTACAGTTGGCTACTCCTGTGTCTCTTGAAAACAAAACACAAATAAACAACTTAACAACCGTAAATCTTTACTCTATGATTATGAACAACCTTCTAAGTTAGATCCATTACCAATATTGAAACAAGAGAAAATAAGTGGTACAATATCACCTCAATAACACAACATCGTCAAATGGCACAGCATGGACCTCCAAAGTCTTTCAATAGTATTCATCAGATACAGCAGTGTTACAATGGGCAGAGGTTCCACCTTCCCTCCTCAAACAATGGAATGGACCTTGCCTTTATAGAAGAAGTGAAAGAGAGGGCGCATTCATGGAGCCTCAAGGGCTTGGGGGGCACAAATTCCAATCACATGAGAGAATAAAGGATTGAACCAACACTTGGTTGGTGTAATATGAGGAGGTGGCAGCCACTTCATAAGAGGGGTGCCCCTCCTTGCTTTGATATCAACTCCCAATGCATGAGCAAAGGCCACCTAAAGAAGCCGCCCACACGTGAGCAAAAGAGGATGGTGCACTCCAAATTTTCATTTCATTCGCTATCCTAACTTTGGCCTTTAAGGCATGTGCTTTATCATCCTTAAGAGGTTGCACATCATAAGAAATTAACATGCCACCTTTTCCCCACACATTCTCAACATGTTTCTCGATTTTCACACTTTGTCTTTTTGTGCAATTTGTTAGCACTTTTAGTATTTAAATGCCATTTTGTCGCCTCTTTAGGAGAAAATGCCATAAGTGACAATTTAATCACCCGAAACCTAGGAAAAGTGGGATCCAACGTAAAGAGGACGCTCTGAGTGTGAAAACGAGCATCCATGCGCCAAATTCCGCCTCCAAACCATACTTTTATCAAAATATGAAATTTTCCAATTAAACCATTAAAAAAGGTCTAATTTTACGGAAAAAAATTATTTTTATCGGAATTGACTCAAACTCCTAGGGGACCCTCCACCTAGGGGACTCAGACTCACGTTACCCTCCACCTTGGACTCGAATTGGTGAGAGAATGATGCCAAGTGTAGTGGGGAATCTTGCCACATGTGGGTCCCACAACCTCTTATGTGCCCTCATGATCCAATGCCACCTTATTTTCTTTTTCATTATTATTTATTTGACCCATTTAATGTGAATTTGTTAGTCTAAGGTCATTTTGGGTCTTGTAGCTCCCTTATTCCAAATTTCGATGCTTCCACCCCCAACCTAGGGAACTAGTAAGTTAATGGAATTTTCCCTCCATGATAGTTTGCTTGGATGGGGGACATTACAAACTTTGAATTGTGGATTTGCTATTCATGTGACCCATCTTGTCCATTTAGCTCTAATTTTACATTATTACTAACTTGGACATCATGCTTGGTAATTATTTGACCCTTAGCACCAATTTTACCAACTATCATGAACATGGCCAAGTGGCTTAGGCCATTGTGATCCAATGCAAAATTTGGGGACATGACATTCAACAAACTATAATCTTTGTTAACTACCAAACAAGAACTTAAGATCCGACATCCAAGATCAATGCTAGCCAAATGGCAACTTGAGAGGGATGACAATGAGACCACACAACCCTCTTTTCACTTAAAAATTAAGACTAGATCTCCTTCAATAAAAGGGGGGTGTCCCCGAAGGGTAGGATCACTTAAAGGAAAAAACAATAAGGCTCAATGCTGAAGTGAAGAGATGTCTTAGTAAAAGAGATTTATTTTAGGTTTATTTTAGTTGATTTTATAATGGTTGTTGGGGCAAGTGTTTTATAAAAAATATATATATAAATATAAAATAACGTTAATAAAGCGATAAAATAAATAAATTAAAATAATAAAAATGATCAAATAAATAAATTATCTAAAATCAAAAAGTCATGCCTTTTTGTAAAGGTACCAAGACAGCCCAATGAAATATATATATATATATGGGCCTTTTTATAATTGTAAAGCATCACTTATTAATTATTCATTTTATACATATTCTTTCCATTTATGGAGTATTTATCTTATTTACACTGGGTGTTCTCTTAGGAAACGAACTTTCTTCGTTTCAGTGGTATCGACACAGAAGATCACTAGAAAGCGTTACAAGCAAGAATAAGGGATAAAAGTCTTCTATAAATATGCTTTGAGGACAAAACAATTCTGAAGAGGAAGGCAATGTTATATAAAAAATATATAATAAATATATAGATATATATAAATATAAAATAACTTTAATAAAGCAATAAAATTAATTAATTAAAATAATAAAAATGATCAAATAAATAAATTATCTAAAATCGAAAAGGCATGCCTTTTTGTAAAGGTGCCAAGGCCAAAGACAGCCCAATGAAATATATATATCCATAGCAATGCCCTTGTATCCATCAAGCGCTCCATCAGTACAACCATGTAAGCCTTTGACATGTGTAATGAAAATCATGTGTGAGCCCTCATATAGTATGAGGGGTAACACTCTTCACTCTTTTTTACCTCATCCAAAAATAATTTTTTCATCATAGTGAACATTTCTTCTTTGCTGTCGATATAGTCAATCTATCATTAGCAGAAGTGAAACAAATAACAAAGGAAGACCTAGGACAAGGGACATCCTCATTAAATCCAGCAGTTCTCAGATGACATTAACACCAATTAACTTGGGAATATCCAATAGAAATACCTCAACTCATCAATTTCTCTTATCCTTTCTTCAACAAATTTGGCTCGAACAGATATCTTATTTGGGATCATGATTTGCCTTTTGAAACCTAGGCCTGTGATCCCTGTGCAAAGATTAATCTGTTCATGTTTCTCCACAATTTTTGCAGGATTGTCGCCTCTTTTGAGTATAACACCTCATGCACAGTCTCCTTTTGTAGAATCTCTACCTATAAGTTGGAGAAGATCTATATGCTACCTTGCTCCCTCTCACATCCTTCACCATTTCATAAGTCTTGTATTTAGAGGATGGAGTCTGTAAGGCTGGGCTCATTTGCAACTTCTCATGTTCCAATTTTGAAAGTGCTCATAAAAACTCTACTGTGTTGACATGTGCTTTAGTTCTTCCTAAAATTTATTCACTGATGATGGAAGCCTTGAAAAAAGATTGTTCTATGTCAATCCTATTTTCCTGTCAGGGGGGCATAAATTGTTGTTTTCTTGCTATGTCCACAAACATTTCATCTTTGTTAGTAGCATCTTTCCAAGAGGACTTTTCAAACAAAAGTATTGCAAGAATGAAGTAGACAAAATGCTGATAAGGAGGAATCATAGAGATCATATTGATGATTAAATTGCAGTCAGGGATCAGAGCACGAAAGAAGACTCTGTGAATGATTGATATCACTTGTCCCCCTATGTGTCTTGGTACAAATATTTTACCCTTATAAATGGAAGTAGACCACCAGTGAAGGAATACAACATCAATGAAATTGTTAGACCTAAGCTTTCTTCCACAGCAAAATACAAATGAGTACTTTCAATGTCACCTGGCACTTATCCAGTGCTTCTTATTCACATCTGTATGCTAGAGTTGTGAGAGATTTTCTCATAATTGTGTTTTAATTTGCCAAATGCCTTTGGTCACTTATCAAATGATCATATATCAAGTAGACTGGCGAAGATTCAAAAGCAGACTTATATCTCCACATTGCTGAGATTCTAGAGATTTTTTTCAAACTTTTGGACATTGACCATTTTATGAAGATAATATTCCTCACCAAATTTAATTTCCAACCATGTGACTTATTTAACCACTAGCTAACTCTCATTCATGAAGATTTGTTAAATAAGGCAATCTAGGGATTAAGCTCAAGAATCAATTCAACAAGCCTAACTGAGCACAGCTAGGATCACAATAAAATTTCTGAGATTAATATTGTAATAAAAATAAAATGCTTCAATGAGAGAAAATGTTCACTGAATAAAGAACAGAATCTTCATACCAGCAAAAGTTTCTTATGTTGCTTCCTTTGGGGAAGAATTCCTAATGCATCTAGTACAGAATCATCCAGCTCTGCAGAGGAGGAAGACTTAGTAGCAGCCAAAAACAAACAATGTGCAACTATCTGTTGAAAAAATAGCAGGAAAAAAAAATCCCACCTTTGTTTTGTACCAGGGCAATCAACATGCCCAAGGATCCCAGAACTAGTTTGTCATCCTCGCATTTAAAATAGGATAATAGTATGTCCCTGCAAAAGATTGATTGTCCATTAATGTTATGATATAGCAAAAGCCATGGAATGTTATGAACAGAAAGCACCCCATGCAAAAATACTAGATCAGACTCGGTGAACACCAAACTTAACAGCTCAGACTGGAAACCAGAATTTCTTATAAACTTAGAGATGCTCAAAATAGATATGGGTGATAACATCAAAATAAATTTCCATGCCACCTAATTTTTACTGATGTCTATTTCTTTTCAGGTCAAATTAAATTGAAACTGACTTTGGACTTCACAATATTTAATATTCTTTAATCAAAATGAATTACCATATCACGTAACTTTTACAAGTGTCCATCTCTTTTCAGGCAAAATTAAATAGAGGCCATATGACTTTGAACAGCCTAATATTCTTTAGGCATCCCACATTTGTTGGGAATCCTATCTAACCCAAGACAATTGATTAAAAATAAAGGTCTTCTTTTTCAAATTAAAATTTGAAACAAGATCTTGTCAAGAAATTTGTCAAATTAGTTGATTTACCCTGGAATGTAAGGCACCACAGATAGCAAATATGTTGTTGCAAAGATTGTGTTTGACTATTGAGTTAACCAAGCAAAGGATTATGGGAGTCACTACAGTACACTAATCTCCACAACATTGATCGTGGTGCATGCCAATATATGAGGGAAAGAAGTTGAAAACGTGTTGCTCCGTAGCTAATGATGGTCTCAAAAAAATTGTTGATGTCGTAATTGCGAGGCTGTGATGCCAAATGCTAAGAGCCAAGATGGAGCAAGGTGAGATGAACTCAGAAACAAAATTTCTGACACCAATTAATGCCACAACTTGTTGAAAGAAATAGTATTCTTCTCAATCCCCACAGCGGGTGTTTATGAGAGCGGAAGGAGGGACGCATGAGGGGCACGTGGCCTCGTCTCATGCTGCCACCTCGCAGCCCATGCCTTATTATAATCGGGAAAGTTCTTCTCCGGGTGGTGGCTCAAGTACTGCAGCTAATAATGGTGCAGCTAGGGTGACGGAGTATGAAGGCAAAGCGGCAGAGAACGCAAGTGTGCGAACTGGACTGCCCGACTTGGATAATAATGGCAGCAATGATGCAGTACATCCGTCTTGGTATGCGACCTCCCCTCCCAACCAGTGAAATGATGGTAAGGCCCAGTTTATTTAGACGTCTCTCTCTCAACTCATTGCCATTCGAATTCTTGGTTTTTTTCGACTTTGCCTTTCTGGTTATTGAGGTGGTTAAGGCCTCATGCCTTACCCCCACTGCTCTTCCTTGGGAGTTGCTCTTCTGGTTGCAGGTTGCGAGCTCTCCCAAGCCGTTTGCCTCCCTCATCTCCTGTCCCCTGCGAATTGAAATTTCCTTTCGGCACCCGGTTCCCTTGTGTGTGTCTGCACCCTCTCTGCGCATTTGCATCCTTGCATGTCGGCACCCCTTGCCCACGCCCTCGTTCCTATGCACGAGCTCTGTTTCTTCCTATTTTCAAAAGCCCTACCCGCAGTCCTGTGTCAAAATGCCTCCTCAGCAGCATTGTTACAGGCATAGGAAAGCCAAGGAAGCAAACTCCTCAGCCATACCTCCAGCCACTCCATCCAGAGTCATGCGGAATATTGTCCACACCACTCAGCTGTATAAAGATCAAATTCCGATTGCAATTCAAGAGGGAATTGAAGAGGTGGAAGAAGACACATGGGTTACTCGAATCTACACAACATATGAGGAGGTTCGAAAGGAATTCAAAGCTTTACTCCTTGATCCTGGATACCCCTATGGCCGTGTAGCTCTTTACATGAAAACCCTCGATCTCGCCTGGCAGCAAAAATTCCTCATGGGAACTGCTCTGATTGAACACGGTGAAGCTCATCAAGCCATCCTGCTCCAATTGCATGAGATAACCATGAACCTGCAGAAAATTGCCTCTCATCTCGGCATCAGTTTGGACTCTGGCACTGAAGCTCCTTCAGGCTCGGGTAGCAAACAAGAATCTGATTAATCTCAGTTTGTAGCTCTTTTTTATTTTTGTTTATGATGAATAGCAATAGACCTATACATAAAAAATCTATATGTAAATGGTCAGCCTTATTTCTTTTAGAGGCAAACTGAATTGTATTTCTCTGTAAAAAATTGGATATGTTTTCCCTCGGGAGGGTCCAAATTTTTCTTTCTTTGGCATGTTTTCCCTTTGTAGGGAGGGTTGTGAACTGTCATCTTTTTTATGGAAATAGAAGGAACTACTACTAGCTTACAAAAAAAATAGTATTGTTCTCAAATTTGGACAATTGAACATGAGAGGAGAGCTCCCTTGAGTAGAAAAGATAATTGTGTTAAAGTATTGATGGTCTCTCTTTTCTCCCCATTGTTGAAAGAAAGTATCCTCTAAGACATCCCACCTATCAATTGTTGCAACAAGCAAATCTCTGAACCACTTCCTCACATATCCTTCCAAGGTTTGAACAAACAATCTCATAAAACATCTTAATGCTCGATGTAAAAGTTGTCTATGAAGTCTTGGAGTATTGATATCGATCGGTCGTATAGGTTAATAATATAGCATTCAATTCTTTTTCTTTTTACTCATTGTATTGGCTCGGCCGAACCAGAAGGTAATACGAAGAATAAGGTACGGTAAAGAGTCAATATCCTAGTGCTATACCCCCAATTCCTAGCTTAAGCAATAGGTAGGTTAAAGGTAAGGTAAGATCTTGAGTTCCATGTGGACTCTTTTAATGAACACTAATCAGTAATCTTTCTATGAGTAATTTAACACTTACGCTACTATTCCCCTTATTATATGGGTGGTGTGTAAATTTGCACATGATAAATAACAATAAAAATGTGTATTTCATAGTTCACACACTTACCAAGTCGTCATACTTGGCACACTTGCAAATCATCTCCCCTAAGGTCACCAATGCCATACATGGCATACATAGGCTTGACTCTTAGAACCACACCATATTGAGGACAAAATTTATCAACAATCCTACTTCTTCATATTTTATAAACTTAAGATAAGAGTGCCTTACATGAATTGAAATGATGGATCCTCTCCACTTGGACCATTCTTTACATGAGATGTCTTCCTCTTACTCAAGTCCATGCCATGCTCCATCTTGTGCAACCTCTTTGCCTTCACTTCATTATTGTTACTGCTTTTGTCCTCAACTTCACCGTAAGTCTCTATTTAAAACAATCAAATTGTGACTCACTATCAACTTACAAAGCAAACCATCTAATCTAGATTTGCCAACTCCATCGCCAAGTGCTTATGTTCTTTCAGAACACTAGAGTGTTCAACACATCTAAGTTGTAACTTTCCAAGGTTAATAGTCGACCTCCCATCATATTGACTAATGACACTTGCTAGATTTTGTATTCTTAAGGTGTTTATCGGGAAAATAATGTATCACGACCTTAAGGAGCACAACTTTCAAGTGCAAGGTGATCACAATCTTCAAAAAATTAATCCCACGTTGGTTGAGAGATGTGTCCCACAACAACATATAAGCTCCAATATAACATGATCCTTATGCTAATGGTGGCAACCACAAGGGAGAGATGTCTCATACTAACATAATGGTTGATCGGTTGCGGTGTGAATATGCGTGTTGCTCAACCTTCCCTCCTCCTTTTTTGCATAAATAAAATTCTCTTGGTGGCAATTCTCTACAGTGCCTCTTCCACATGCCTTCCTTAAAAATGCCCATTACTAAGTAGGATACACATAAAATTTGTGCCTCTTGGAATTGTTACTATGACATAAATACCTCTCTCTAATACAAACATAACTTGCAAGGATTTCCTATCAAATTGCTTTAGCTTCTTGTACTTCACAACAGAGGAGGGAATTCATGCCCTACTGGCCCTTTACTTTTTATGTTTGTTAGGCAGTTATCCACACATGAAAGACTTTGTATGGCCTCTCCAAACTCATTACTATTGGGTTCTGACAAGATCTGCCAGTTGTGCCATCTTCAGGAGATTGAGACGGAGAAGCATTTCATTTTCAACTACCCCATCCACTACAAGACCCAGTGACCCACCCCTAGGAGCCTCGGACACCAACCTCGGGGCTACAAGCCCTAAAATGAGGCAGTTAACAATGCCACTAAGCCATAGTACTCATAAGGGAAGGATAAAAGGGTCCGGCCATAACCACCTCTCAAAAAGTACTGGTAACACTCATCGTGGTCCTGAAAAAAAAGAACGACCCTCTCCCTTGGCAAACATCTGAAGGTGCGTTGGTACTATTACCACGTGTTGAAATACTAAGAGGGGGGTGAATCAGTATTTGCACAATTATAAAAAATTTAATCAAGAGCAAGTTGCTAATCACCAATCATAGCATATCATCAATGTACATGAAAATAACAAGATGCACAGTACATAATATTTTGACGTGGAAGCCCAAGTCCTGGGGGTAAAACCACAGAAGCCTTTTTAAAAATAAATTTGACCCAGCAACAACTGGGGTAACAAATTTAATACAACTTTTCCAGCTACAATTGGAAGGGGCTACAACCCCGTAGGGTTCGTGAGCTACAACTGACAAGCTGCTACAACAGCTTAACTCACAAGATTGTGAGCCCTAGCACCACCCTACCGCCCTGAAGAAAAAGACCGTTGAACCTGTGGACTTGTCAAACACCAAACCCTGTACTTTATGTTGCTGATAACCTCTGCTCTCTGATCACTGCCAAATCATCACTGTATATATATCGCTGCCATACTCTGCTCGTCAAACCCAATCCCTGAAGTAGCTCTGCTCTTCTGTCTTGTCAAACCCAATTCTACTATCTCGGCGACATATTAAGCATGGCCTTCTTAGTTGGTGATTCATTGACTCTATTTACCCTCGATTGGATTGGCAATAGTCCTTGGACTGATATCTTCTGTCTTCCCATCACCTCTTTTATTTCCTATACTCCAAAAAAGATAAATGTATCGCTAGAGCTACTCTTCACATCACCTTGTACTTCATTGCTTATAGACTCGGTAATCCTAGATTAGGGAAGCCCCCCTTGAGTTGGAGAAGAGCCAACCAAAAGTGTGAAGAGAGTTGGTCTGGTGGCATTGGCCTCTCCTCTTAAAATCCCTTTGGGTTGTCTTGCTTCTTTTGGACTTTAATTACACATGCTAGTTGGAGAGGTAGCAAAAGAAATCAATGCAACATAAATAGGAAAGTTTTTTAGATGGAGGACTCACCCAAAAAAAAAATTTTGGGACCCCCAACAGTTCTTGCGCATCTCAAAATCTATGGGTAAGCCATACCAGCCTCCTGATGAACTAGATACTAATCAGGCTTCTGTTCCTTGACTGGAACCTTGCTGATCTGAATCTGATTTTCTTTCAACTTCAGATCAATTTTTTGGGGCAGCAAGCTTTTCGCCTTCCTCAACCTCTGTGGGAGGCTGAAGAGACTTTGAGGACCATCCATCCTCATCAAACTTTACATCTCTGCTCGCCACTATCTTCGATTGTGCTAAAATATAGATCCAATAAACCTAGGAAGTCGTTGTATCCATAAAAACCCCTTGATACTTGAGAGTTCAAGTTTAGTCATTTTCTCATCAAAAACATGAATGCTTCTCACCAATGAAGGCTTCCTCTACTGTCTTGTCATTCAATACACTGTGAGGACATCAATTCCACTTCAGATTCATAGGTCCTTGTGCCTATCTCAGGCACAGATTGCTTCAATCTCTGGAGATTTCTGGGCATCACACCTGCTGAAATCCTCTAATAGCAGGTCCCTCTCACAGGCAGCAATCTTCTCCATGCACTGCATGGAAGATTTCAGAAGCACAACTCTGATATCATGTTAATCATTGGCACATGACAAACAGATCTGCACTTGAAAAATTACTAAATCCTGACAGCGGAATTGTAACTTTAGTATCCGCCCATCAAAATTTTAGATTTTTTGAAACAAAGATCCAAGGATGAAAATTCAAGACTGAAAACACAGCATCATGTATGGTAGATCAGAACAGCAAGTGGCACAAGTAAGTCTAAGACATAAAGGTCTGCAAATTCCAAACCGCAGATTGAAATCCTGTAGCAGCATTCACATATCTTTATATAGCTCAAAAAAGATAAATTACATAGCTACTAACACATACAGCAGCTTCTCACAAGCTTACACCATCAACTCTGACCAAATCAAAAAAGCACCCCCTCCTCTTTATAAATGAGAGAAAAGGTAAGTTACAAAATCGGTCTAAGTAGGTGACCACATATGCATGAGTAACCCCTAGGTAAGTGCACCATCCATAAAGATGTGTAACTCCTCGATCATCATTGTGCCGTCATACATTGAGTAACTCCTCAATTGTAATCACCCTTCATGTAGAAGTGTAACTCCCATAATTTAATACACCTGGTTGTTGAGATTATATGCTACTAAAGACTAAATTCTAACTTCATGAGAATTTAATACATTTTCACAATAGCAGCATAACTAGGATCTTTGAAAAATACACAACAATATATCCTGGGAAACCCTCAAGGGGAAGAAAACCCAGCAAGAACTTCCTCAATATAGATAACCAAAGTACAATGCCCAAAATAGTTCTCACAAATAAGAGAGACAAACCCAAACTCTAGAGCCAAGCCAATCCTCCTCCTCCTTCGCAGACTTCTCTCTCTCCTCTAATGCGCAATGCATGAATGCGTGAATGGTACAAATGAGAGGAAGTCACTCTCTATTTATACTTTACTTTTCACTTGACTTTTAACCCAGCTAGGTCGGCCTCACTTAACTGACTGGGCCGACCTCTCCTAGAAAGACTCAAATAATATTATATTACATTCTTTAGGGTACTAACGACCTGACTTACAATGGAGGTTTTACCTCATGACTTTTACTTGACCAAATATAATAATGACATCCCGAAAGGAGGTAAAACATCCCCGATGGAGTTACAATAATAAAATACAAGTAGAATATTCTTTGAAGTTACGTAACTCCTCAATCATCAATGTGTCGTCATACATTGAGTAACTCCTCAATTGTAATCAGCCTTCATGTAGAAGTGTAACTCCCATAATTTAATACACCTGGTTTCATGGGAATCTTTCCAAGTAATGCATCCTTTCTCTCTTGGAGTAAATGAGCCCTACATAGAAAATCTAACTCCCAGAATTAATTTGCCTTGAGCAAATGAGTGCAACTCCTCCTAAACTCATATGCCCCACCTTGTGCCAAAATTAGATGAAGAGAACTACATAACCAGCTCGCTCTCATGAGACTCTTCTTTCACATGTGCTCCCTTCCTCAACCAACCAGCCAACCACTCTGCTGCTCAAACAATGATAACTGAAATGGGTCTTCCCAACACACTACAACTAAGGTGATTGAAAAAAATTTAAGTAACAAGTAAACTAACATTAATCTTTACATTCTATAACTGAGCACTATAGTTGCCATTATTTTTACTTTTACATTTTTCAGATTAGGTTCATGGATGTAACCTCCTTTGGTCCCTATCCATTTTCTTCTCATTGTTAAAGTTAGTGCAGCTGCGAGACCCATTCTCAGAGAGGATGGTACCCTGGTCAGTTAACTAGGGTTCCTGGTCAGTTAACTAGGTAGAGTAAAGAGTAAGTCCCTAGAAGGTACCCTGGGGCCCCCAGCAGTCTCCTGGGATTCTTGGTCGAGGACCAAGCAGGTTGATGCCATGGCAAAGTCCCTAGCATGTGGCTAGGGCCCCTATTTGTCTCTAGGGTATTTTGGTCTGGGACCAGACAGATACTCTTGGTCACGAGGACCAAGCAGATCCTACAGGTTGAGACAGAGACCTCCTGGTCTGCGACCAGGCAGATTCTTGGTCACAAGGACCAAGTAAGTCCTGCAGGTGGTTGATCAACATTCAGTCTGGGACTGAAAGCTCAACCTAGGGTTGAGGACCATTCTCCGGGAGAATGGTGGACCTGGTCAAGGACCGGGGGGTTGATCAACATGATTCAATCTAGGTTGAAGCTCAGCCTAGGGCTGAGAGGATCTTGGTCAGTTAACCAAGATGATGATGTGTGATGACCTCTTCTCCTATGTCTTCGAGATGGTTGAGCTAGATGGTCTTCTCAAGGGGCTGGCCACCTCTTGATGGAGTCACTAGCATTTGACCTATGGAGCAATCTAGAGGACCACATGATCACATCATCCAATGTGGACCTTCCCTATACAATGATGATGAACTTTCAGTTAGTGTATGGAACACTTGTACATTTAAGAAAGAGATGATTGGTTGTACTCCACCTTGGTTGCTCACCCTTGGTCTTTACACCTTGTTGTTTCTTGGTCTTGTGGTTAGAAGGGTTATCTACCCACCTTGAGTTATATTGATTTGTACCACCTTGATGTTGATTGCCCACCTTTGTGGTACACCTTTTGGTCCTAGGGGTTGTGGGTCATGTACCCATCCTTGTTTTATGTTTTGACTTGAACCATCTTGTTGGTCCTTGTACACTTGACCATGACCATAGTTACCTCACCTATGAAATTTATATTATTGATTTATTTTATGTGTGAGGTGACTTGACCCTAGTAACCACCTAAAGTCACCCTATTTATATTTTATGTGACTTTATTGTTTTGACCCTTATGTGTTGGTACCCACCTAAGACATATTAATTATAGTTTATTATTTGGTGTCTTAACCCTTAATTGTCGGTACCCTCCTAATTTAATGGAACCCTAAAAATTTTAATTAATGACCTATCTAGAAGTTTAAGATACTATTTATTAATGTCCATTATTCCTCATTTTAACAAATACACAACACCTCTCAGCTCTGCTTGATATCACAGGTTTAAGGGTTGTTCTGCTGCTTGCACATCTGTTTTGGAGGACGCCCCATCTCAGATCTGATCCAAAATGACTGTTGTAGGTTGATCCATTTACAGCCAGGGTTTGTTTGAGAGTTCACTGCTGCCATAGATGACTAGGCCGTATGCCCTAAAATTATTTGTAGGTTGTTCTTTGACTGATATGGAGGCCACCTGCTCTAGAAAGCTGAGTCGTGAGCCCTGAGGTCAGTTCTGCTTGTTGAGTGCACCTTTTGTGGAGGCCATGAGCCCCATTGGTCTCAATCTGCTTGCTGAGTGCATATTTGTGAGGGACGCATCCACTGAGATTGTTTTTATGATAAGTCTGCTGTGTTTTGTGGAGGCCGCACCACTTGCAGACTGATCTGTGGACTGTTTGTTGTCCTGAGTGAAGGCCTCCAAACCCTGTGACCTCATCTGTGGACTGAGAGTTAATTTTAAGGAGGCCGCTGACTGTGGATATTTGTTTGGGGATAATATCTATGTGTTAAGACTTAGTTGGGATCAAATCTGTGTGCTGAATTTTGTTTGTGACCAGATCTATATACTGAGACTTGATCTATATGTTGAGTCTTGCCCTTGATCACTGTTGTCTTCAACCTATCATCTCTCTCTCTCAGGTTTTTACTTACCCTCTAGTAAAGGTCAGATTGTTCCTATTGGATGACTTGCCTCTGAGAGGCACTGTCAGTTCTGAAAGTTAATTTTCTGAGTATATAATGAGAGAAGGGTCCTACACTCCAGGTAAGTGTTCTAACCTATTATTCTTATTATGAATTAGACATGTTATTCTACTACTGTTGATTACATGTTACTGAAGATTACTTTAACACAGAGACCTACATGGTAGTGTTAAAGTTGAAAGAGATGAAAATTATGTTTTAAATTATATTGGTTGTTTATTGCTGCATTATTCTGCTTCAGTACTAGTTCGTTGTATTTAATTTTGCATTAAAGTATATGAAATTTTGATTTCTCTGCATCAAACCCTAACCCTAACAAAAATTTAACACTCATCCCTATTACTTCTGCTGTGCAAACCCAAGATTGAATTCCCAATTTTGTAAGCCTTACCTCGTTGCAAATTCAGATAAGAAACTTCAACCTCCTTATCATTCTCTATAGCTAGTGGGTTGAGGTCCAATCTGGACACCAAGTCTATTGCCAAGCTCGCTAATTCTTCATTATTCAACCTTTCTACCAACATATCTTCTATGACACCTTCCCCACCAAACTCATCAACAAGAAGGAGATCCATTAGACATTGTGCTACAATTCTTGTCGATCACCCTAGTTTTGAACTGCACACCCCATTCACTGGGGCTTCAGTTTAGACATTAGGCCTGAAATCACAACAGAACCATATGCAAATCTAATATCCTCTCCCAAAATTGCAATTAATAATTCAAATCATAGTCACAAGAATCGCAATTCGGCAATTTAAATCGGACTCGGCCCCTATCCAATCCGGAGTCAAACCGTCCCAAGTTTAAATCGGTCAACGTGAGTCAACCTCGCGATTTAAACCTCACACGCAAGTTTAACTCACGATTTATTGAAAAACTCGCACAGTGGAAACTTTAAAAGCCCATTTTTTACTGTTTTTTTCATTCTATTGCTTGCTGGAGGTGTTTTCTACCTACTGGAGGTGTTTTCTACTTGCTGGAGTGAAGGAACAGTGACTAAATCATCCACAAGAGCCTACCTGGACATTGCTATTTTGAATATCAATGAAAAATGCTTTTTTAATTTAAAATATGTGCATATAATTATTTTTTGTATTTGCCAATTTTTTCCCTATCTTTTCTCCATCTGATTCAAAACTTTGACTCTTTCGCCTCGCCAATTTATTGTCGAATCCAAGTCTGGTGACTATGATAAAAATGAAGGATCAGATTATCATCACTCTATTTCTAAATAATTCTCACCATCTCCAAGAATGTATGATGTCTTCAATTTGCACGAGATCCTAAGTATGCAATCTCAGTATATTATCACCATGGTTACAAGTTTAAAGTAGCAACAATGAAACAGATTGCGTCCATGGACATAACTTTTATGGATAGAAGAAAACATAAAATCAATATTTAAGAGAGCAAAAGCAATTGCATGATCTAATTAATAAGCACAATATTTACATATGCACAAGGAGATCCCTAAAATGTAAATGCAATGCCCAGAATTCACGATGACACCTTCATTTGAAAAAGAGGACCCACTTATACTAACTACATGTGCATGCATATAATGATTAGAGCCAACCGCCCCCAAGTAATAATAGCACCCTAATCATAATTGCCAATACAACTTCATCACCCCTTACCCAGCTTAGACAACTTAGAGAAAAACTTATAACTATTTGAGCACATAATATCTTTTTGACCAAACATACTTTCACTACAATGCCAATAAACTATAAAGTATAAACAAAAGATAAAGAATGACAAGATAGGAACGTCACATCAAAATTCAGCCTAATATACACAATAAAGCTATTGTAAAATATTATTTCGTCAAGGATGCGGTCAAATTGGAGCTCTCCCCACACATTTTTGGGTTTTGCCCTACTTGCCATGGCATCTTCCTCCCCAGCTCCTCTAATGCCCTAGAATGCCTCTGAAGAAAGACGTTTTTATTTTAAAGAAGCCAGAAGTGATGTTCACATTGGCATCAAATTCAGGGCCTTTAGAGGTATGCAGTATCACATTCAAGAAAGAAAAACAGTCACGCATCTCAAAAAGAAACCTTCAGAGCAAATAAATGAAAGTTTTCGGAGGTTCAACCCAGCCCAGTTTCAAGTCTGAATTTTAATACTGTTTAATGCCCAACCCAATTAGTTTACTGCTGAACTGAGTTATTTCACATAAACAGAGTTTAACTTGAAACACAAGATGAACTTCAACAATTTAAAATGCAGAAAATTAACTCAGACAACACCATGAAAATAATTCAGACAAAGATTTTTGGCAAAATGCCCAGGCAAACCCCACAAGGGGAAAACCTGTTTCTGAGAGAGAAAGGAATTTTATTTCTTCTAAAAATTCAGAAGTACAGCAATTTATCAGTCAAGAAACAACTTATCTCAACCATTAAAACTCATCAAACTGCCTCGAAATTCGTGTATCTGCTGCCTTGAATTTTGTGCCAGAAAAGACAGCGTACAGACAGGCAGAAACAGGACTATACAGTCCTCGAATTTTGTGCCCAAAAATGTACCTTTCACCTCGAACTACGTGCCCACTGTGCTTTACATCCACTACCTCGAAATTCATGCTTACTGCCTCGAAAATCGCGCCCAGGAAATCTGCCTAGCAGTTCATGCAACTGTTGTACGATCTCAGCAATAAATGTTGTTATATGGCCTCGAACTGTGTGCCCAGTCTATCTTGGGATTCGTGCTGTGCAAATTACTGTTGTACGGTCTTCTTGGTAAGTGTGCCAATGTTCTTCCTCTCAAGCTGCGTCCTGTTCCTCATCTCAAGAAGTCGAGCTCTCTCAAATTGCTTCAATAGTAATGCCTCTTCACATGAACTTTGCCTTTTAGTGAAAAAAGAAAGGGTAGATGAAAGGCCATCTAATCCAAGGGCCCAAATTGAATTAGATGGATGAATGAGAGTAAAACATAATTTCTCTCCATAAATTAATTTCCACTCAACCACCTTTTAATTTTTCATAAAGTGCACTTTAATCCCTAAAGTGCATTTAATGTTCATCTCAAGTCATTAATACAAGGGTCATGTGAACTTTACATCTTTTCTAGTGACTCAGGCGAAATCACCTAGGGGAACAACTTCCAAGGTATAAAATTCAACACTCCCTCTTACCAAGGAAGTTGTTCTTCACCACTCCCAACTTGTTCCTGAAGAAGACAAACTTGCCTCACCCCAAGGATTTCGTTAAAATGTTAGCTACCTGCTCATCAGTGGAAATGTACCGTAACTCAACCACTCCTCTCTGAACATAATCTCGGATGAAATGGTATCTAATCTCTATGTGCTTTAACCTATCATGGAAAACTGGATTCTCAGCGCGCTGGATGCAACTCTGATTATCGCAATATATCACCATGGGCCTCAGCTCCTAATCAAATAAATCCACCAATAACTTGCGAAGCCACAGTGCCTCGCAACTAGCCTGACTGGCTGCCATGTACTCAGCCTCAGCAAAACTCAAAGAAACGAACTTTTGCTTCCGATAGAACCACGACACTGTTGCCAAGCCCAAACTGAAACAACAACCAGAAGTGCTCTTCTAGTCCGTCACACTACCTGCCCAATCTGAATCCGTGAAGCCAACCAAACTAACTCCACCCAAACTCCTGTAGTCCAAACCATAATCCATTGTCCCTGCAAGGTATCTCAACACATGTTTCACGGCTACCCAGTGCACTCTCCTATGCTCTACCATGAACTAACTAAGAGTGTTCACCGCAAAACACAATTTTGGCCTAGTGTTGACCACATACATCAATGAACCAATGAGTTGACGATATAAAGTGGGATCCACCAACTCTCCCTCAGAAGCATGGAGCTTCTTCCAGTTGGTGATCATTGGTGTAGCCATTGGCCTTCAATCCTCCATCTGAAATCTCCTCAGAATATCGGCTACATACTTTCCTTGTCCCAAGAAAATATGACCAGGCTCCTGCCAAACCTCCATCCCCAAATAATAATGCACCAGCCCAATATATGTCATCCCATACTCTGAAGCAAGATCTCTCTTGCAAACTGCAATGAGGCGCTCCTCCCCTGTGATAAACAAATCATCAACATACAACAGCAAAATGAGCGGATCACCACCAACCATGATGTAGTAAAGGTTGGGATCAACCTCACTCTTATGAAATCCCATCGACAGCAAGTAAGCATCAATCCTGGATTAACAAGCTCGAGGAGCTTGCTTCAAACCATACAAGGCCTTTTTCAGCCTGTAAGTTTTAAACCTTAACAGTGAAGTACAAACATATATCGATTCTTAAGCATTTACAGACAATACACAATGGCACACACATTACACAGAGATTTTCACCTGGAAACCCTTAACCGGGAAAAACCAGCAAAACTTAGAGCCGCATAGCTCCTTTTTCATTATATGTTTATTTTACATGTACAATACAATAAATGGTATTCTGCAGCATCTAAAAACCCTAATTCGTTTACCCGAATTAGGTTACAACCCTAATTCCTTTTACCGGAATTAGATAGAGTACAATGGGTCGAAAATCGCGAAAAAGCAAAAAGCAACCCAAACACAGCCTACACACATGAGAATCCCTCCCATGGATCTCAAATCCCTGAGGCTGCTCCAAATAAACCCCTTCCTGTAGAATACCACTGAGAAATGCGGTCTTTGTTAATTTATCCAAAGATCACTACTCCCTCTGGATGCCCCGAGATATCAAGCGGTTTGAGTCTATAAATCAGAAATAAAATACTGACTTAAGATACAAACACTATAGATCTCTTAACACTTCCACAATGAAAAACACAGCAATCACACAACTCCGTATTTACCCTGGAAACCCCAAACGGGGAAAACCAGCAATCTGTGGGGCTTTCTTTTATCTCGAGCCTAGAGCAAAGTAAGCAGAATACAAGTACATACAAAAATACCTCAGATGGAACAATGGAACCTGACAAGGTCAAAACCCTAGATCTGCATGCAACAATTGATGCATGCACAGAGGAAATGTGCCCTTACTGTCAACTGGATCTGATTTGTCTGCAGGTGACAATCTGTCGGTACTGTCTCTCTCACAACACTACTCTGATCTACTCAGCCAAGGAAGAAGGCCAACTACTAGATCTGATGAATGCACCCTTCCTCTGCATGGAAAAGTGCGCCCTCCCTCAAGATGTTAGATGCTCGTACGGAATCCGATCTCAACAAATCTAAGCTCTGATCGTCACAGTCCTTCCTCGAACACTGAGGCAAGGATACTCTGAAAGTCTCAGCTACTCAATCGGTCAATCGGATCCAGAACGAGCTCCTCTCTCCTCCGGTAATGCGCCCCTCTCTCCTCTGGAAGTCGCCCTCTCTCAATCTCTACAGAAACCACTTTGATGAACTCTCTTTATCCACAGAACTGGGGGCCAAGTGCCTCTGATCAAATGGTGTCTGATCCAGCTCAGATCACCCCACTCTCCCTACTGCAGAAGCTCCTCTCTCTCTCAGAAAGTCGCCATCTACTTGCACAATGCACCCTCCTCACTCTGAACAATGCGCCCTCCTCACTCTGACTGATCTCTCTCTGATAAGCCAACTGAGTAACCTCATCCGGGGACCTCCTGCCTCCCTATATCATCTCACTGGTCAATTAGGTTTACCAAAAACCTAATATCTGTACATGCAAAAACTCACTTTTGCATGCATCTTTTAATTAATAACTGTACATGCAAATCTCATGCATGCATGAGGCAAAACACCCTGAAAGGTTTGCATGCATCCGCCAATGGATTCATGCCACTGAGTAGAGTGTATCTCACCCTCTACTCCATACTAATGCCTATACTGCTGATGTACCTCCATGAAAGGCATCTGAATCATGGAGGACATCCCGAGATACCACTATCTCTAATAGTCTTCACATACATCTGATGAATCTTCCAACCCATCCCTGCTGCTAAGGAAATCATTGCTCTAATCGAGGAATACGAGCAACCGGCGCAAAGGTCTCATCATAATCAACTCCCTCTACCTGTGAAAACCCCCGTGCCACAAAGCGAGCCTTGAACTTCTCCACACTGCCATCTACAACATTCTTCACCTTGTAAATCCACTTGGAAGTCACTGCAGACTTCCCCTCTGGTCTCGGTACAATCTCCCATACATCATTCTTCACGATGGAATGGTACTCCTCCATCATGGCATCTCTCCAAACCTGATGCTGAGAGGCCTCCTCAAAAGTGGAAGGCTCTGAATCACGAAGACTAGCAACCAATGCCATACCCAATCTGTCTAGCATCACAACAGTCCTCACTGGTTCCTTGGGCTTACCAAATGGCTCAGCTTCCTTCAAGGTGTCACGAAGCCACTTGGGCTTCCTCTTCCCTGAAGGTGGCCCCCAAACTGGTCTCTCATCCTCTGAAGAACCGCCAGAAGTAGATGGCCCAGAAACCTGTGGACCAGTAGTTGGTGAACTAGCCACTGGTGAACTTTGTGATCCAGAAGCTGTAACTAGTGAACCTGACCTGAGAACCAGAACCTGTACCTGAAATACCTGTTGGCTGAACCATTGAACCTGTAGAACCTGTACCTGTAACCTGTGGCCCAGTCACTCTGAAAACCTGTGATCCTGTACTCTGAACTGCTGGTACCTGTGTAATTTCCTAAGGTGTGGATGCCTGTTGCTCCACCTGCTCCGACTCTCTGGACTTCCTGAAGGCCCGCTCCTCCTCAAATCTCACTTCCCGCCTCACAACAACCTTCCTCTGGGTAAGAAGATAAATGCGGAAGGCCTTCTAAGTCTCATCATAGCCCACAAAGATGCCCTTCTCCGTAGTGGACTCCAACTTATTCCTCTTCTCAGAAGGGACATGAGAGTAAGTCAAGCAACCAAATATGCGAAAATGACCAACCTCATGCTTCTTGCCTGTGAACATCTCCTCAGGAGTCTTTCTTCCCAAGGCACGGTGGGGACTCCTGTTCTGAAGGTATACAACGGTACTATATGCCTCGGCCCAAAGGAAGAAAGGAAGACTCTGATCATGAAGCATAAGCTCTCACTACTCCCACAATAGCTCTGTTCTTCCTTTTAGCCACTCCATTATGCTCAGGAGTGTATGGTACTGTCAACTGTCTCTGTATGCCCTCCTGTCTGCAAAACTCATCGAACTCCTTGGAGGTATACTCACCCCCATTGTCTGATCTAAGTGCCTGAATCCTCCTCCCAGTTTGATTCTCCACATAAACTCTTGGAACCTTCGCAAGACCTCGTCAGATTTCTTGCTCCACAGGAAGTAGATCCAGGTCTTCCTAGAATAGTCATCGATGAATGTCACATAGTACTCAAAACATCTCAGGGAAATAGATGACATAGGACCGCACAAATCTGAATGTATCAAATCAAGCACTCATGCTGACCTGTTGTCACTGCTCGGGAAAGCAGTCTTGGTGTACTTTCCCAAAGCACACCCTCTGCAAACATCATTGTGTTCTGTGCTGAACTCTAGCATACCTGTAAACATGTCCCTCAACAATCTCAGAGCTAGATGATATAGATGAGCCATCCTCTGATGCCATAGCTCACATAGATCACTGCTACTGCTATGTGCCAAAGCATGTTGGAGCTGAAATAAGAGCTTATACAGCTGCCCACATCTGACTCCAATGGCAAAAGAAGCAGATGGTCCTACAGTCTTGGGGAAAACATGCACATGTCCATCCAGGAAACATACCCCAAGTCCTCTGTCCTCAATCGTGGAAACTGATATCAAGTTCTTTTTCATCCCAGGGACAAACAACACATCCCTCAATATCATGGGACTCATAGACTCCCTCTAAAAGGTAACGGTCCCACACCCAACAGCTCTGACAACTGTGTCATCCCCCGACACAACATCCACATCTATACCTGTCTGTGAAAGCTCAGAGAACATCTCCCGAGCACCTGTCATATGGCTCGAAGCTCCATTATCAATGTACCAAGTGCTGGTGGTGGATGCACCCAGAGAGTAGTTGGTCAACAAAGAATACTCCATATCAGCACTGGTGATAGAAGCTCTCTCAACATGTCCAGCGCAGAGAGAAAACTCTCTCTCGAACATAGTTGCATACTCCTCAATCTCTATTGAAGTTGTGGTCTGCTTCTTATTCTTCTTCTTTGGACACTGTGAGGCATAGTTCCCAAACCCCTGACAATCAAAGCACTTGAATTTGCTCAAATCCTTCTTCTGTACACCCTGCTGCTGCTGCTACTTCTTAGCCCCACCCTACCTGGGGCCCTTCTTGGACTTCTTCCCTTTTGCAGTCAAGGACACATTTTCCTCATTCTCCTTACTATTAGAAGAGCTCCCCTGCACAAGACCTCTTCGAGTCTCCTCCTATACAAAGTCATCCCAGAGTCGATCCCAGGAAGGCAAGTTCTCCCTAGCAACTATAGCCTCCACAAAACAGCCCAAGGCTTGGTCACGCCATTCACAGCTGTCCGCACTAGCTCACTGCCAGAAACAACCCCCCCAACTGCTGCAAGCTCATCTCTCACCTAAGATATCCTAGTAAGGTAGGATGTTACTCACTCTGCTTTGTTCATCTTCACACTTTTCAGTTTCTCTCTCAAGACCATCTTCTGATTCTCATTTGAGCTCTGGTATAAGCTGGTCAAAGCATCCCACATTTTATATGCACGGTCTTTGCCTAAAATGTGTGGGATTACATGGTCTTTTACCACATCAAGTATGATCCTTCGAGCTTTAATGTCCTTTTTGTTGAAAGCTGCTATTGCTTGTGCATCGGTGGATGCGGGAACTTGAATTGGATTTGCCTGTGTACTGTTCACCACTTCACTCAATAGTTCATTTTCCTCCAAAATAAGCACTATCCTAGCCTTCCATGGAACAAAATTCCCAGCTCCATCTAGCCTATCTTCCAACCTTAATCCGGTGGCCATCTCACTGTAATTTCAAGTCCAACAAGGTGCTGCTCACTGACAAAAGAAGACCCACTGACAGTCAGAAATTTTCACTTCACTGTTCTGCCCCCAAGCTCTTATACCATGAAAGTTTTCGGAGGTTCAACCCAGCCCAGTTTCAAGTCTGAATTTTAATACTGTTTAGTGCCCAACCCAATTAGTTTACTGCTGAACTGAGTTATTTCACATAAACAAAGTTTAACTTGAAACACAAGATCAACTTCAACAATTTAAAAGGCAGAAAATTAACTCAAACAACACCATGAAAATAATTCAGACACAGATTTTGGGCAAAATGCCCAGGCAAAACCCACAAGGGGAAAACCTGTTTCTGAGAGAGAGGAATTTTATTTCTTCTAAAAATTCAGAAGTACAGCAATTTATCAGTCAAGAAACAAATTATCTCAACCATTAAAACTCAGCAGACTGCCTCAAAATTCGTGTAACTGTTGCCTTGGATTCTGTGCAGTAACCACCTCGAATTCTGTGCCAGAAAAGACAGCATACACAGGCAGAAACAGGACTGTGCAGTCCTCAAATTTCATGCCCAGAACTGTGCCTTTCACCTCGTACTGCATGCCCACTGTGCTTCAAATCCACTACCTCGAAATTCATGCTCACTGCCTCGAAAATCCTGCCCAGAAAATCTGCCTGGGAGTTCATGCAACTGCTGTACGGTCTCAGCAATAAATGCTGCTGTACGGCCTCGAACTGTGTGTCTAGTCTGTCTTGGGATTCGTGCTGTGCAAATTACTGTTGTATGGTCTTCTTGGTAAGCGTGTCAATGTTCTTCCTCTCAAGCTGCATCCTGCTCCTCATCTCAAGAGGTCGAGCTCTCTCAAATTGCTTCAATAGTAATGCCTCTTCACATGAACTTTGCCTTTTAATAAAAAATGAAAAGGTAGATGAAAGGCCATCTAATCCAAGGGCCCAGATTGAATTAGATGGATAGATGAGATTAAAACATAATTTCTCTCCATAAATTAATTTACACTCAACCACCTTTTAATTTTTCATAAAGTGCACTTTAATCCCTAAAGTGCATTTAATGCTCATCTCAAGTCATTAATACAAGGGTCATGTAACTTTACCCCTTTTCTAGTGACTTACGCAAAATCACCTAGGGGAACAACTTCCAAGGTATAAAATTCAACAACAAATGATCCTGCAAATTCAGAGGAATTGAGATCTGGTAAAGCATAATAATATTGTGTTTTTTCTCTTAGTTTTGTCTTGGGACGTTAATATGTCACTCTTTCTTCTATTTGAATAGAAAAAGTGGATTTGTTACTGTTTTAAAAATACTATGGTACAATATTTGATCAGCATTCCCAGTTACCATATACTACAAGTTACAGCAAATCCTGTGACAGATTCATTTACATATTATTCTGGAAATCAATAGGAGCCGAACTATACAACCACCTTAAAAGTTGAAAATTAAACAACAATAGAAATCAAATCCCTAATAAAGAGAATGTGAACTATGCTGTTGCTAGAATGAAATGAAAACAATAAATTGGTACGGGGCATCAGTCTGACTCTACACAGCTCAAGCATACTGGGAATTGTATATTCTTTTTCCTTAGAACTTAGAAGCACTCAGAAAACAGATATAGAGCCAATGCATATAGACTGTCACAAGCTTACCTCAAGCTAAGCTTCTGATCCACCCCACTTTCCTCCAAAAATGCATTATTTGGAGAGTTAGTTACAGATAACTCATTAGCATTATGTAAATCTTCCTGCTTTTGCATATTTGCATCCACGTTCTTAGCAGAAGATGTAGCTTGATCTAACTTTTTGGTCGCGGGAGACCATTTTTCAGCGAATTCATGACCATTGTACTCAATATGCAAATGCAAACTAAACACCACTGGTGGGTATAGAAGAGCAGCTCCAATGCTATTCACCAAGTCTTTGAAACGGACTTCTTTTAAAATGAAAGAAAGTAAGTACAAAGATGTATGAGCACTTAGCCGAGTAACCTGCATATAATGATCAGAGAATAGTCCGAAAAAAGTTTGTATTCATTATGCACAGAGATTTAAAAAGTTATTTATTTACAAAATATCTGAAGTCATCCGGAGCAGTGAAGTAGTACTTACAGCAGCAGAGGATGAATCAAGTGAAGGTAGCAAAATGGGTAAAACCAATGAGTGTAACAAATGATATGTCATTAATCTACTCAAACAAGCAACACCAGCACAGATGATGTCATTGCAATAGCAAAGGTTATCTCCAATCTCTGCTAGTATCACAAGCATTTTCTCAGTAATCTGGGAAGAATCAGAAGCCCTGCATCAGCATCAAATAGTTAATTCAGAACACAGGCTGAACACTGTAAGTGCACAAGCACGACAGTTTTTAACTTTTTATCGCAGACTACTGCCACACTTACTTTGATGCATCCATAACAAGAGCATCTACATTTAAGCATTGCTGCCGCAAAATTTTCACCAAGTTCGAGAAGTAGCCCGCCAATGGAGGACTCGTGATGAATTTATGAACATATTCATCGGTAACTGTGAACAATAAAACAGAAAATCCAATTAACTAAAAAAAGATCCTATTTTTTCTCAAAAGATCAATTGAAATGTTCTATAGGACCAGAAAAGGAGTACTAATAAATAAGCACTAGTGGAATAGTCACACAAAATAAGTGCATGACTCCAAAGAGATGGACCACATTACCATGGTATATATTCAGCGTCAGAGCACGCACAGCTATGCGGACCATGTTCTCTTCATGATGAACAAATTTGATAGCTTCACTGTACAATGGAAAGGAAATCACTTCATCCTGTGAGGCATAAAACGACATAAACCAACTCAGAAAGCATGACTTCTGTCTATTCCCATTAAAATGGAAGTAAGATGAAAGCAAAGCAAAACCAAGAAATTTAAATAAACTGCTCCAGTTGGACTTTCAAAATTGTTTTCAGTTTTTAGATCATTTATAGTGTATAGATTTCTTGTCAAAAAATTTAGACAAGCATGTTAGTTTTTATACCAAGGTCGAGTTCCCCTAGTGACTATGCCAAAGTCACTAAGCATGGGGTGGTGGGACCCTCTTATTAATTAATAAATTAATGAGACATTGATGTCATTTTTTATCCTAAGTCTAAAAGTGAATGAGAAATTTATTACTTAAGTGATTTAATTAATAAAGTGTACTCTCATCTAATCTGGGCCATTGATTAGATTTAATCTCAGCCCTTGATTTAGAGATTCCTTTAGGGTTGGATAAAAAGGTAGAGGGAGGCATTATACCTATTCATTGTGATGAGATGAAGAGTGAGCACGAGAAGGAGAAGGTCGAGCAGAGAAAGGACACCAGCGTGACTGAATTCCAGGGCACGAGTTTCTAGGTGGGCGCTCCAGTATTCTGCTCTGAGTTCGAGGCTTGCCTTTGAGGCATTTATTATCAGCATAGTTAATGATTGTGGCTGCCATCTTCAGTGATAAACCTGTGATTTATTCCTTACAGTACCCTTCCATAGCACGCAGTCAGAGGGAGAGATTGGCCCTAAATTCGAGGGAGCTTCACACCGTGATGCCCAGACTTCGAGTTTGCATTTCCAGTCATAAACTCTGAGGTATGCTGTTAGCATTTGGAGGAAGTATTGCCATACGAATTTCTGGAAATGACTGGTACCTCACAGCAGTCATTTCTGAGAGGTGTTTGAAGATTGACACAGCACAGATTTAGAGCACAGTCAGTACAGTGTTGTTTGAGTGTATTCAGCACAAATTCAAGGAGGATACAGCATCATCAAATTGCACAGAAACCAAGGAAGTCTGCACTCATTTCCAGGCAGAGATTGGGCACTGAAATCGAGGCAGACTGGGGTGTATCAGATGGAGATAAGTTGTATCTGTTTTATGTATTGCTGTTGTATTATCTAGCTGAAGAAATAATAAATCTCTCTCACTCACTCAACTGGTTTTCCCCGTGGGGGTTTTTCCAGGGCTCGATTTGGCCAAAAATACTTGTGTAAAATTTATGTGTGAATGTTTGATAGATTAGTTTGCAGCCTGTAAATTGCTTTTAAATTGTGTGTTTATTGTTAATACATTTGGCATTAAGTAATTCCCAGTCTATGCATAACCGACTGGGAATGAAAACCACCAAAACTTGGCAGTAAACCAGCATACAGTTGAGAGCAGAAAATCTTCAAAGCACAGGGCCACCCACCTTTGATATGAACAGTGATATAACTAATTACTAGACATATATATGAACCACACAAATAGCATTACAACTATTTACTAAAATCGCAACCACAGTGACAATCTTGTACACTTCAATGCACAACTTTTTTTACAGTAACAATACTAATATTTGATAAGCAAACAGAGATTGCACATACATTTCGAGTCTTTACAAGGAGAGAAATTGTATTTCTATCCAGCTTTCCACTCACTGCCCTGTCAAAAACCAGAACAGAAGCATGAGCATTCACAATGTCTGAAACTTTGAAGACCAAAAAAACTAAAAGGATCTTTACGAGGTTCATTCCTTGAAAATCCTATATACCCTTGAATTAGCCAAACAGTTTTACAATACTATTCCCACCATACTAACTGGAAAACACAAAACAAAAACAGACCAAAAACCAAAAAACTTTGTTTCAAACCTTAAAAAATATATGTAGTAATTGAGAATCTCTTCATTCTGGACATCAAATGGATATAGGATGAGACTGTTAATGTGCTCATTGCTGAACAAATAATCTGCACAAATTGACAAACTGCACTTTTAATGCAGCATTGACACATTCTCCATGTGTCATTCAATTCAGAAAATATTTTCAAAAAGATATGATGCAGAAAAGCCTGCACAATTATGTGCTCTGAATAATCTTATTTTTTCTTACAAATTGCATGTTCACTCTGCAAGTTCTGGATCATGATGCTCAAGGTCTGTAATAACTGTACTGCAACACTTGTAATTTTACTGATTTTTAGAATACGCAGGAACTGTGACATTATCTGCTTCTCCATGAAAAACCTACATGCATTGAACACAAAAATTTAATTTGCATGGAATATGCTATTGGTTGTGTGCATGTTAACAGTCTACAAAATAACCAACAAATGAAAAAAAAAACATATGTGATGAAATGAAAAGATCTTACTCAAAAATGGATGAATCATGTTGGTCGCCATAAGTCACCAGTTCAGCTATTGATCTCAACGTCTCGACAACATAATCCTAGTAACAATGCAGTAAGAATGTTTACTCTTTAAGAAATGGCTGACAATGAATAAATGGTTATAATAAAGAAGCACTCACAAAATTAGAAATATGGAGATCCTACACACCATGCACAGTTTATGAAAAAGTACAGGAAAAATGTAAGTGCATGTTCAAGAGGGTTGCCGTTTGCCATAAAGAGGCTGCGTTTCTAGGATAGAGATACACAATCCTATTCTTACCTTGTTTGTATTGTTCACAATTTGAATTTTTTGCAGCTGGTCATTTAGGTGTCTGCAATGGCAAGAAAGTATCAGTTAAAAGCATAAGGAACAATAATAGAATAGAACAGTACTAGTCAGCAGCTGCAAAAACCAGTTCAAAATGGAAAACCATATGTTCTAGTCTATTTGAAAATGGGAATCATTAGTTAAATGACGGGATGAGCAAGCTCTGAAAAGAAAGGTCAACATCATAAATCAGTATTTCAAGCAAGGGACAAATAGAGAAAAATGGTTTACAGTAACTAGAACAGCTTAAGCCTGTTTGGGACGTTGTGGAGAATGGGACCCTTGTTGCAGTCTCAAGTGAGGAGTCAAGAAATGCTGAGATGATGTTGTGAACATAAGGACCTGAACACACACACTGTTTTTCAAGTTCATGTTGATGGCAGAATCATTATGATGTAATACAGTAATTACTCTATCATTTTATCGGTTGTGAGTCATGTCATGAGATCATCCTTATAGAAACATCATTAGGAAGTCCTCATTGGTGATACCTAGGAAAAGATGGATGAACTCAAGAGGAGTTATGATGTCAGCAATATCAATGACAACTAAGAAATCGGAGACTTTTATGTACGACAACTGTGGACTAGAAACCAATCTACTACTGTGGAAGTTAGAGAGGTTTGGAGTCTGGACATACCTTGTGTAGCTACATCATCTTGGAGCCCTTACTGTGTACGACATCACCTTGGAGCATAACATGTGTACTTTGGAGTGGAGCATTTCACTTGTGTAGGCCTACAAGTGTTTGTTGTAGGTTGTTTGTGAGGGCTTGGGCCCACACTGTATTGTTGGCCTCCCTTACCTCTCATATATATAGCAGAAGGAGAGAGTCCTTCCCATTCATATCATTTACTCATATATTTCACTCTTGTGTGGAGATGTGATCTTGAGGAGGAGCACACTAATCTTCTCTCTCTCATAGTCTCCATTTGTAGTTGATCTCTCTCTATCTTGAGTAACTAGGGTTTCTTTGTCTTCTTGTGGTATCTTGGGCCATTTTGAAAGTCTAGGGTTAGGGTTTAGCACTTAGAGGTTTAAGATTGAGGTTTTACGATAAAATCCTAGGGTTTATTTGGTGAAGAAGAATAAAAGAAGAGGACATCTTGCCTTGGAGGACTTGTTGGAGCAATTCTTGCATGTTGGAGCTCCTTGGTTGAGCTAGGATTTTCATTGTTTTCACTAGCTAGGATTTTCAAAATCTAGTGGTCCGTACTAGGCTTTGAGAGAAAGCTATGGTATGTACATGAACTTCATCTTGAGCGTATTAATGAACTATTCAGCTGTCCAAAACTTGCGCAATTTCCAGATTTGATTTTCAGCCATATATGTTCTTCATGTATTGTTATTTACAGCCATATATGTCTTGATGATTTGACATAGGTAAAAGGATAACTTGTTGAGTGATTTGACATCATCATTGAAGAATTTAAGGGCTGTTTTTCGGCTGCTATATCTGATGTTTTAGTGCTGTTATAACTGCTGTCAAAAATAAATTTTCAAATCCGGTTTATGTGTGATAAGTTGCCCTAGAAGGCTGGAACTTATCTAGACAGTTTGGCATCTTTTCTCCTTCGATTGCCTAGAAGATCAGGCTTTTAGAAAGTGAAATATTGTTCCCTTTCCACTGCTGTTTTATACTCTATTTCATAACATCCCTAGGGCTGAAAATTCACAGAGTTAAGATCCAGGAAACCTCTGGTCAAATAGGTGAAATCCCTCTTTTCAATTAAAAGTCATAGAACACGGAAATTTCTACACCTATCTGAATTTCCTATTTCCCAACACTATCTACATCCCATTAAGGTTTCAGGATTAAAGCAATTCTTCCTACAACCATAATGAAATAAACAGAACTTGTGATCCAGATTACAGATTTATGTTTTCAGAGACAAACCATGTATGATATTTGAGTTTTTCAATACTATTTATGGTTGGAATACTGTCAGTGCGACTCCAGGGCTCTACAAGCTTAGTGGCCTTCATCAATCAAGTGTGCACTGCCCAAATGTTTGCAAGTTTCAAACAATAAATAAAATATAACTTGACCAGGAAGTTGGTTGTGCATCACTACAGAATTTGCAATTTTTAAGTATGTCCATGAATGAATCTGAGTTTCTTGTTACCATTTTATGAGATCAAAATACTACGGGCACAAACTATAAGATTCTACAGGTTCAAAATCCCTCCTGGTGGTCCATTTTCATAGCTGCCTCAAGGCCTAACATTTATAAGTTTCCCAACTAGCCAAATACAAACTAAGCCTAAGTATATGGTTGTATAATCTATAAGCACCATAAACAACATGGGAGCCCCTCTCTTTAAGAGGTTTTGGGTAAGAAAATCAGCAATTGCCAATTACTATCCTCCCATATAATTAATACAGTTGGCGGTGACTTTAAAGTTTAAGTATTAACTTTCTTCGTTTTGAAGTCTGTTGTCCGCCAAACTGCACACCAGCAGCAGAAACCTTTTAAAGCTGTCTCCCTCACTGGAAAGTGGGGAGAGGTGTGGCCTTGGGGGCAAGCAATGAGCCAGGTGCTGTCACCTGTATCCTAGCTCCTCCGTTTAGGCAAACTCCTAACGAAGCCAAGGGGGGTAGTCCCTAAAGGAGAGTTTCACTAAGGCTCTTGTTTTTATAGTGTTTTTGATGTAGTGATGCGGATGGGTGTTTTTTAGGAGTTTATAAATGAGAGACAATTATGAAAATTTAATATGTGACAAGATAACGCAATCCACGTTGCAAATATAAGATGAAAGATACACTTGGGCAGTAAACAAATCACTTCACGTAAATATAAGCAAATACTCCAATGTTTTTACTTAAGCAAGCAAAATATATAATGAAGGACCAGTGCCTTATGGAGTCAGAAAATTGAAAGTGATTGTAAATTTGACACAAGTGCTTGAAATGGAAAATTCGTGAGAACGTTATGCAGCTTATCTTGGTAAATTCAAAATTTTAATTGTCTTGATTATTAGGGCTAAAACCAAGGATGTTCAAAGAGATGGTAGAACCCTACCCAAGAAAGATACTGGCAACCCTGAATGACATGTCGGAAGCACCCAGATTCGATAAGGATTGGCGTCCAATGTTTGAACCGCCCCTGAGTCTGACAGTGGGAATCCGGCGCCACCCCTCGCGGGAAGAACAGTATTTTGCCTTGGTTGAGGTTATGGGAAAAATTTTAATTAAGTTTATCGATCGTTATTATCAAGTCTTCCACCTTTCTGAGTACTAGCCCAACCGTTTCCGGTTGGCAGAGCATACGGGTGTAGGACAAACCAAGATAAATTAATTAAGGGTGTGTGAGTGGAAAATTTTATTATTAAAAGAACCTTGTTCAACTCTCCGACAGAGAGCGCTCTTGACTCGGTCTTATGACCACAGTTCAAGAGACTTGCTAAAACTAAAATGCCTAATGCAGGGATGATGCAAGCAACTAAAATGCCCTCCGACAGAGGGTGCTCTTGACTTGGATTTGGCCAAGTTCAAGAGACTTTGGTTTATTTTAAGAAGCAAAAACTGTAATAGCAGTATATTTAACTTGAAGCAGATTTGAACAGTAATATTGATCAACAAGATAAAAAATACTACTAACAATAATGCTTGTAAGATAAAGAAATCTAGTGTTCTACCACACAAGTTCTAAACTACTAGGTGGGATTGATCTCCGAACAAGACCAACCACTAGAAGCCACCAATCCTGGAAACCTTCCAGCTAGCTGGATGTCCACAAGAAGTTGATGGGGGAGCGAGAAGCTACCACAAGACTATGTGGCCTTTGGGATACGATCCCAAAGTTAGCTATTCTCTGGTCAAGGATTGGAAGAGAAGCAAGATAACTTATTTGAAACAAAACTTAAACTAAGAGCATGAAGATGTAAATCTAAGCTAAGATCAACCACGAGACCCAACACCCTTCCCCAAATGGGGAAGAAGACCGAAAAGTGGAGGCCTCCTCCACTTAGAATTTTTATTAAACAATTACAGATGCCTCAAGGGAAAATCCTTTGAAAGGTCTTTTTGAGAGATTTAAGATAAACAAAATAATTGCCAATAAAACCTGGAAGCCTTTGAAGGCTAGTACAAAAAGGAGATTGTGTTTTGGTTTCTTGCTTGGTTTGGATCTTCTCCTTGCATGTGCTTGCTCTTCTTCGAATATGCTCCACAAATTTCGTCTTCTCTTTCAAAAAATGGACCTACAAAAGCTTAGAAAAAACACTCAACAAGCACCCATTAGAGATTAGAAATCAAATAAAATTGAAATGCTACCAAGTCTAGTAATGGAAACTAAGCTCTAACATGTGAAAGCATGAAATTTTGTTCGAAAATGTTTATATGGGGAAACGGACCAGCGAACAAAAAGTGTCCTAAATATGCTAGAAATGAGATCTAAGATGTAAAAAATTTATGAAATTTTATAAAAAAAATTCTATCTTTGAAATGGAAACTAAGACTAAAACGATGCAAGCTATACTAGTGTGTTTGATTGAGATCTAGGGTGCCTTTTAAAACTATCTTTTCAATGCATGAGATCTAACTAAAAAACTCCCTTTCAAAACAGAACAACTCTAACCATTAACTTTTGCAAACTAAGAATGAAACTATTGATCAACTTGACAATTCGTTTTTGGTTTTCTTGTGTGTTTTTAGGGCACTTTGGAGGTGGACGAATAGATTGTAGGAGAAAAAAGAGGATCCAAAGGGCTTGGACGAAAGGAGACAAGGAGGGAGAAACGAGGGGAATGAAGGGGAGATGGAAACTAGGATGAGAAGGAGGAAAACTAGGGCAAGGAAGTGGATGATGGTTTGTAGAAGATGAGGATGGACAAAACGAGTGGGTGAGAAAGGCTAATCTAATGAGTATGGGCTTGAAGATATAAGCTTAGAACCAAGATATTTGCTTTTGAAAGTGGTTGATGGTGAAACAAGGGACTCTTCCTTTGCTAATGCTTAACAAGTAGAGATCTTTGGCCAAAAAAAATGGAGTGAAGGAGAACCTGCAAAAGCTCACAAAACCATTAGCAATACATGCAAACAACATATAATTTAAGTGAATAGAAAAGATATACATGCATGTGCTAGATTGTTAGCCTTCTAAGCATATAAATCAAAACTAAATAGCCATAAACATATGAAAAAATGCCACAATATCACCTCAAGAAATGCAATGAAGCATGGCCACCAAGAGCCCCCAAGAAATTGACCTCCAAAGTCACAACTTTATTAAATATAATTCCAGATACATTTGCTCAGAGTTTCTTTGCATAAAAGACCATGAGATAATAGCTCCTAATGAGCCTCTCTTTATACTAAAACTAAACACCTAAACCCTAGGTCGAATTTGGCAATTGCATAGGTCGAATTCCAATCAATCAAGGGCTTGGCATGGTAAACAATGGCCCAAAGTCGAGTTTGAGGTTGGTAGGATTGAATAGGTGGCAAAGGGCTCGACTTTGTGAAGGAGACACAACGAATGGGCAAGCTACACAAGGGAAGTGCGAGCTAGTAAGAGGTTTGACATGAGCAAGGGCGTGAAGGGCGTGAGCTTGTGGTAGGTTGAGTGCTAGTTTATTGGATGACAAGTGGACAAGGTAGGTACCAATTCGAGTTTTGAGTGGGAGCCAAACAAATCACCAACCAATACGAGTTCAATCAAGGGAAAGGCGTGAATCAAATGGGGATTGACGTGAGGATTGCAAGACATGCGAATTGGATGAGGGATGGCGTGTACTTGGTAGGTAACGATTCGAGTTTGTAGGAGCCAACCAAATAGTGCATGCGTGGGAGCTTGACCAATAGAAGAAACCCAACTAGAATCCACGTGAGCCATGGAAGAGTGACGTGAGGAAAAAGCAAATGCGAATGGGTTGTGAGGATAACACGTGGTGGATAGGTGGGTGTAACTCGAATCTATGAAAGGAGCCAAGCTTATTGGTGATTGCAAATCAACCAATCCATGAACTCCAACAAGGAAGCACGAGCTAAATAGAGATAGCGTGAGGGTTTGAGGGAGATACGACCTAGCTGTGAGCTTAACATGTGGTAATGGGTAGATAAAACTCGAGCCATGAAGGAAGCCAAGCTATGGTTTGGATGGTGAGTCAAAAGGGCGCCCAACTCTAGTCTCAAATGCAAGCCACCAACCCAACCAAATACTGACACATCACCAAATCGAATTTCTATGAAGGAGGGCGAATTAGCTTGAGGAGATTCTTTGCTGGTGACTGGGTGAGTGACTGGATGGGCTTGGAGTTGATTGGAATCTTCCTTAATGCTCATTGCCATGTCATTTAGCCCTTTATTTTAATCAAATTGATTAATTTTGGAGAGATTTGGATTATCTCCAAAATAATCAATTTTATTATTTTAATTAATAATTTCTCTGTAAATGACTTTTCAGAGAAAATATTAATTACGGGGCGGAATTGACATCCGAAAGTTGGGTTTAGCTGCTCCATGGGTCATGTGTGATTTTTGGCTTATGAAACGAGCCATCAAACACTGAAAACGGACCCCGGATGACTGACATATTACAGACTCAAATTTCTCTATTTAAACTATAGAGAAATTTAATTAAAATTTAAAAAAATAAATAATTAAAAACCCCAATTTCGACGCGTCCGGTAAAATTTTTTCGAAATTTTTTCTGGGGGTCCTAGAGACCTAGGACATGACCCAAACCTATTCTAATAGTGTCTAGTAGGTTTATACATTATAGTTGGACCCTAATAACCCCCCATGGCCAAATTTCCAAAATCGGGCATTCCAGCTTTGGAGGAAGCGGGAGAAAAACCAAGAGATTATATTTCGCCTGAAGCAAAGTATAATCTGACGGTGAAAAAACTCCGTGGAATACCTTAGTTGTTTAATCCAGTCATGGGAGACCGAGCCACTCAGACCCTACTAGCACACTTTGATACAAACCCCCATGGGGCCATGGTCATGTCGACTCAAAAACAAAACTGGCTAGACCCAAATATAATGAAACCCAGATACTCTGGAAGTGAACACTGATGTGTTCCAACACTGGCGGCTCAATAAGGTTTCAACTATTGTACAAATCAGTTGATAACAAAGTCCAACTTATTACCGTTTTCATAGGAATTTGTTAATGGTTTGCACAACTGCCTCCCATGGATTTTTTGTAGCATAATAATTTATTAATTATAAACAGAATGCCCTCTATTTTACCCAGCACAGGCAGGCTCTGAACAACATTGAACCTGTTGATGGTCATACCATCAATGAAACTGCTGAGAAACAAAACCAGAAGTTTAAACCATTCATAGTATATTTTGAATAACTGTATTACAGGCTTGCAAAGCTTTCACTTATAATAGTGCCAGGTCAAGCATTATGGAATTTACTTCCCGGTCAACATACGTGCAAAGTTCAAACATAAACTTCCAAGCTGACACCAGATAATCTTAAACCATAGCTACTATTATACCAGTTTGTGTATGGGGATTTTTGCCAATCTTTTTGCCTCAGAGATCAAGCTGAGATTCAGTATGCAGAACAGATTATATGATCATTGCTGAGATGATATCGGTGGATGCCATGCTTTGCCTTGTGATGATGTCATGCCTTGTGTCATATATTACCATGTCATGCCCTGAGGATATGTTTTATGGACTAATGATGATGATGTATTTTAGATGTCTTCATGTTACTTACAATGATTGCTTCTGATAAGCTTAGTTAGTAGGGATGTTCCATAGGCTAATACTAAGTAGATATTTTTGTTTTGTGCACATATCATTGGTTAACAGCTCTTGGTCTTTACAGGGATTATAAATCTCCTTTGGCTCCACCTATGGCCTTTTATCCATCTCCATACCATTCCACCCTTGTTTCAAAGTCTCATTGGCTAGAGAATGACACATTGACTCTTGACCTTCCCTCTGTGTCCCCTTCAGCATGAAGGCCTCCCTGTTCTCCCTTGTGTCTCAACTCTCAAGCATACTTGTGTTGTGACAAATCCTATGATGGTTCAGGAGGCTTCTCTGTAAATTTTTGGGATTAACTAGTTATCAAACTGGAAGAGTTGCCATTGAGCAATGCTCTCCCTAGACTTGAAACAAGTCTCCCTATGCTATGTATCTTTGAAATTGGGTAGTAGTTGGAGGGGTAGGTACTCCTTGAATTAAAAGGTAATGCCTATTTGCTCTAACCAAACATTATTGTGACAACTCTGTCGGGCCTCTATGGACAGTCGCTGGCAACGGAGCTAAGGCTGTGTCATCACCAGTACCCAAAAGGTATCCGGAGCAAGTACCTTTCAACTACTATCCAACTAAAAGAGAAAAGAAAATAAAAGAGCAAAAGAAAAGTGAAAGAAAAATGCAAAAAGAAAAGATCCAAAGAAAAAGAAAAGAGAAAAGGAAAATAATGAAAAGGGGGCTTCTCGGATGGGGTGTTAAACGCCGATGTGACTGGCATTAATGCTAGGGACGATGGGAACGAGGCGCAGAACAAGCTGGCAGTTGGCAATGTGCTGTTGGCAACTCCGCGGACGGCGCAGCTTTAATGTTCCTCCCCCTCCAAGATCCGAAATGACCCTTCCGCACATCCTCCATTATGGCGCGATCAATGTGAGGGACAAGTTGGATTCATGGTTTAAGTCACATAGGGTGGCGGATTGCAAGCTCATTCCTGCCCGTCTCGCTCTGGAAATTATGAACCTTGGCAGTCTCCCCGCGGCTCAGTGAATCAGGAAGATTAACCCTTATCCAAGCTACGTGAAAAGGACCTGCCACAGGCACAACAGTATGGTTAGAGAATGACACTAGGCATCCAGCAAACGAGGTCGAGGGAGACGGGATCGATCGCAAGAAGGCCAAAGCCGAGGGATAGCCCATCACCTGAAATCCATGACAAACACTCTGCTGGGAATTAAAAACGATATTCGCAACGTGGAAGACGACGTGAAAACACATGTCCAAGACCTCACTCGCCATGTGCAGGCCCTCATTGACTGGTGCACTGATATGCGGACCTTTTCAGCATTCCTTTGCCTCTGCTTGCGCACATCGACGAGGAAGGTGTGGTTCGCTAGGAGCCAGAAGTGGAAGGAGCAAATGAAACTCAGCTTGGTGTGAGCAACGCCCGTGCAAATTACCCTCCAACCGTGAAAGAAGAGGAACAAGGGGAAGCAACGAAGATGTCGGTGCAGAATGTTGAGTGCACAGAACCTGGCACGAGCAACATCAAAAGAGAAGCTTCAATCCCTAATGCAGACAGACTAGCACTGCCCCAGACCAAGCCACAACTGGACATTGGCCCCTCAATAGATTCTTGTCTTTTGTATATGAATATTTTGCTTTGAACATGATGGTTTATCAGTTTTGTCAAGGTTATTAGCTCTCTCTCACTCGCTGTTTGGCTAGCAACCACCAGCTATCTATGCAATCTAGTATCTGTATGCAGTTCATAGAGGCTTTAGGAAGGTTTTTTGATACTTTGGTTTATGTTCATCAAAGTATTTGCCTAGGTTGTTTTCTCCTTTTGAGAGGCCCAATTGGACTGTATATCTATGTACTTATTTTTGTGATATAATGTAAAGTTCTAACTTACAAAAAAAATGAAAAGGGGGCTTACTAGCGTCAAAAGGAGTAGTATCTCAGTACACAACACCCATTTGTGAGACACATTCCCTATTGTTTTCCCTATTGATGAAGAACGCAGAGTTCTCCCTTGTCCTCCATCTTGAGTCAATTAGTCACCTTTTACCAAACTTTCACTTGACTACCCATTTGGACTTTTCCATCCACTTCATCCAAAGGAGAAATAGTCCTTGTAATGGTATTGATGTTGATTTGAAGGACATGTTTATAAAACACTAACCTCATGCTTCGTATTAACTTTATGTGGCATGGTATATGTTTTAAGCTATGTAATGATTCACTTGAATAATCATTGCATGTAAGTATTGTGACTCTAGTACATCATCATTTTAAGCCATTTAAGATGTGGTATCCTCCTTCCAAAGACATCAGAAGGGTCCACACATTCATTGAACAAGTTTGTCCAGCTTTGACCAAAGTTAAGTTTTTCAACATTTTGACTTGGTCAACAGGACCAACCAGCAGCATTTATTCTCTATTTCATCAACATTCAGCTTGTTTAAACCTTTAGAAACAAAATTGGATCCTTCCAAATATGATTTTCAGCTTATATGGACTAACAGGAAAAAATTAATGGTTTTTCCTAAGTTTCTAATTAAAAATGCCTAAGTCCAACTTTAATAATTTGGAGCAGCATGTAATTAAAGATTTTAGATCAGTTTTTGGCATGGTAATGAATGATATGTATTTATAAAGCATCAATTTCTATGTATAATTCTCATGGTTGCATCAATATCCAATTAATTGGCAATTATTAATTAGACTTCCTAAGGTCTGATTTAAAAATTGCCTGAGTATGGCAGAGCATAATTCAAATGGCAAAGGGAAATTCTAACTGGGCAAATATTGAAGTGGGTCCTTCTCAAAGATGATTGAGATGACAAATCAACAACCAGAAGACAAATTCCACATGTGTTTGGGCGCCACTCAACTAAGTCTCCAAGAGGGGGCCACATTCTCTCTTTAAGGGGGCAGATCACTCATTTCCAGCCACTCATTTGATTGCTTCAGCCATCCAAATTAACAGCCATCCAAATTAACATATAACTCGGCCAAGGTGCCTTTGTCATCATCAAACTCAACATTTGGTGATTTTATCTCAGCATTTTGGTCCCACACACTGTCCATTTTGACAAGTGTGTCCCACCAAGAGAGGGGTGATTTCTCCAGTTGTAATATTCAGGATTTTTTATGTAAAAGTCAGCAAAATGTTTTAATCTGGGCCATTGGATGTAAAGGAGAGACTCAAATGAAGATCTCTAAGCTCTATCTTTTTGTAGCTAGAGATTTTGTTCTCTTATTCTATAACAGAGATTGAGCAGCTCATTTGTAAGGGAGGCAGTTTTGAGATCAATAGAAAAACTTTGATTTATCTTATTCTCTCTTGTGTTCTTGGTTATTTATTTTGGCTCTTACCTTCCTCTAATGTCATGCATTTGAGATCTGGTTCAAATTTGAGGTAATATCTTTTATTTTGTTTATTGTGTAATGCTGGAAATTGCAACTGTTATATGGCTTTGTGGTTTTATGGTAAGAACCAAAAATTTAATGTTTGTGCTTGTATTTCTGGGTTTTGTTTCTCGCCTCTTATACAATCAATTCCTAACATGTTTGCTGATTTTTTCTCAAGCATTTGGAACTACTTATCAATATGCGTTGCCAGGGATCTACTCAGTGTGCAGTTTGGGAAGTGCTGGTTCAAAAGGGGGCACCTCAACTGGATAGATTTGTTGATTGTTCAAGGATCTCTATATGTCATGGATCTCAGGCCTCAGCTACATGTCAATGTGCTAGGAGGGGTGCATCAACTCCAAGCTCAACACCAAGGCACTAAGTCAAGTTTTTCATTATCTCTTCTTCTCCACTCTTTTAATGCTTACTTTTCTCATCTTGCTAAACACTAAAAAATATAACATTTCACTAGGCTAGATCATATTGCATCCTAGGCATTAAATATAAAGAAATATTTGCAAACACAAATCTGAAATAATCTATGCTAGAACCTTAAGAGAAGGCACTGGAAAAACTCATGCTTGTATATCATATAGCTTAGTTATGTTTATTTTGCCTTAGTGTGTTTTGGTTGAAGATATAGCCGAAATTTTCCGCACATAGCAAAAAATCACAATTTTCTGGGCGTTGATTTTTCGGCCCGAAAAAATTGTGATTTTTACCTAAAAATCAAAAATCGCATAGGAAACATCACCCAGGATTGGTGTTAACCCACTTAAAGGGCGAATTTTGGGTTTTTATTTGTCATTGTCATTGTTACATGGAGACACTCTCCTTTCTTTTCTTTTCTATCATTTGACTTAAATTTTTAACATTACCGTTAATTGTTTCAGGATGTTTGAGAGTGGTTCTAACCTCATCTGCATTTGGACCAACAGAAGAATTGGCCCAGGACACATTGCAACCAAGCTGGATCATTTCTTGGTAAGTAACGTTTTCATGTTGAAAAGCAGTATTCCCTCTTCTAAGATTTTACCCTCTATTTCAGACCACAAGCCTACTCTTTTAGAATTCATAATCCCTGAAAACTTTGGACCTCTTCCCTTTAAGTTTATTTCTACTTGGGATAGAGAGGAAGAAGTTCTTAAGATAGTCAAGCAAGAATGGAGAACTCATGTAAGTGGCATGCCAAGTTTCATCTGGGAGTCCAAGCTAAAAGCCGCCAAACAAGCCCTTAAACTTTGGGCCAAAAAGATTAAGGCCACGGGACAAGAAAAAAGGAAAGTTCAAGAGGACCTGAAAAAACTGCAAGAAGACATGGAAAGTTGTGAGATAACGAGGAAGTCATGGGAAGGGAACAAGAAATGGAGGAAAGAATTCAAAGACTGGAGAGGAAGGAAGAAGAAGAGTGGAGAATCAAGTCGCAAAGCCTCTGGCTCAAGGCTGGAGATAAAAACACTAAATATTTCCACAATCAGTATAAAGAAAGGATGAGGAGAATTACTATTACGAAGCTCGACAATGATAGTGGAGAGAAATTAGCATCCTTCCAACAAATAAAGGAAGAAGCTCATCAACACTTCCAACTTATGTATCAAGAAGAAGAGGAAGAAGACATGGCAAGGATCGATCATCTGTGTAATAACGTTCCCATTTCTGTCACCAACGAGGAAAACAATCTCCTGCTAAATCGCATTTTTGAAGAGGATCAAGGTTGCAGTTTGGTCTCTTCATCCAAACAATGCCCCTGGGCCAGACAGTTTCCCAATCTGCTTTTTCGGAAAGTATTGGAGTATAATAAAGGTGGATCTATGTATAATGCTTAACTGCTCAATGGGGAGAGATAAGATTGGAGGAGCAACAAATACATCCTTCATTGCCCTAATCCCAAAAGAGAAAAAGCCATCCTCACTCAAGAGTTTTAGGCCTATCTCTCTTTGCAATGTGTCTTACAACATATTAACAAAAATCATAGCAAGCAGGCTTAAAAAGCTTCTCCCCAAGATCATATCTAAGAATCGGGGTAGTTTCATTGTTGGTAGGCGGATCACTGACAACATAATAATTGTGCAAGACGCAATACATTCAAGTTATGAAAGAAAGGAACAAGGAATGGCAATAAAGTTAGACTTAGCAAATGCTTTTGAGAGTAAGGCATAGCTTCCTCTTCAGAGTCATGAGGTGTTTTGGCTTTTCAGATGAGTTTATTAATTGGATCTGTGCTTGTATCAGCTGCCCTTGGATAGCCCCCTTGATAAATGGCCGACCCACCAACTTCTTTAAGGCCTCAAGAGGCCTTCGCTAGGGATGCCCCTTGTCCCCCTTCTTGTATATAATTGTGGTTGAAGCATTGAGCAGATTCCTTAACAAGCCAATTGAAGACGGATCTCTCCCTAGTATTCTAATAGCAAGGGGAATCAAAGCAGCTAATCATGCCCAATTTATTGATGACACAATCCTTTGGGCAGTGCCTCAAAGATAATAGCTAGGAAGTTTAATGACTCTTTGTCTTTATTCCTAAAGGCTTTGGGGGGAGAAACAAATGCTAGAAAGTGTTGTATTTTTAGTTGGAATTGCTCCCCACAACTCAATTTTGAAATCTCGAGGACACTTGGGTTCAAAGTAAGTGGAAACTGGACCTCTTTTAAATATTTGGGGATTCCCGTCTCCCTCAAAAGGAGCAGGGCGGATCACTAGGGTGAGGTAATTCAAAAAATAAAATGCCAAATTCTTTCAAGGGGAGTTAAATGGATGAATTTAGCAGGGAAGATCACTTCAATTAAATTTGTTCTATCTTCTATGCCTATCTTTCTCAGCTCCATGCTTCTCGCTCCAATTGGAGTTATGAACATCCTTAGCAAGGAAATCAAAAACTTTCTTTGGCAGGGGGGCAAGGATGGGGACAAAAAATCCACTTAGTCAATTGGGAAACTGTTCGGAATGAAAAGAAAAAAGGAGGACTACCTATTAGGGAACCAAGACTGATGAACTTAGGAATGGGGGCCAAAAAGGAGGACTACCTATTAGGGAACCAAGACTGATGAACTTAGGAATGGGGGCCAAGATCCTGTGGAGAGTCACTACAGGTAGAAAGGAATGGTGGAAAGAAGTGTTGCACAAAAAATACATGAAGAGGAACAGGCTTCGATGCCTGGACAAAGAAATCTATGGGCAGTGATCAAAGATTTGGGAGTTGTGCAAGGCTACTTCAAACTTAATTAGAGACCGACTTTATTGGTTGCCAGTAAACGGAAGGAAAATCGACATCTGGGAGGGTAAGATCCTAGATCACCCCTACTTAAAGGGAAAAGAAGAATTGAAAGGAATAAAAAATCTCTATGATCTCTAAATTTGGACAAAAGACGGGGTTTGAAAAGAGTGGAAAAAGCTTGAGACTCTAGCACACCTGATAGAGGAATTCAAAGCTCTTCTGTTCGAATTGTGGTAAAGCCCCTACAAGGAAAAGAGACAAGGACACCAGAAGATGGGGACCAAAATGAAAGTATAGTGTGAAATATGGCTACAAAATTATGATGCATGAGCTCCCCTCTCTCCCCCTGTCATGTGCTTGGAAGATGGAGTGTGAAAGATGGGGACCAAAATGAAAGTATAGTGTGAAAGATGGCTACAAAATTATGATGCATGAGCTCCCCTCTCTCCCCCCGTCATGTGCTTGGAAGAAAGTCTAGAAGCATGACTGTCCTCCTAAATTCAATGCTTTTTCGTGGTTATTAGCCCATAAAAAATCCTCACTGCAAAAAATCTAAGGAAAAAGGGGATTGAGGGCCCCAACGGTTGTGTCCTTTGTAAGAGCGAAGAAGAATCTGTGAGTTACTTGTTCACGATTTGCCCCTTCACCAAGAAGGTGTGGGAAATTTCCTTAAAGGATCTGGGGGTAAATCTCAATCTTCCTGATCAAGTCACAGGTTTCTTTCGAGGATGGAATTAGAGCTATAATGGATCCTTCACAGATAAAAAATCCTTGCTAAATTTGTGGAGTGTTATTCCCAAATACATTAATTGGCAAATTTGGTTGTCGAGAAACAAGGAAATCTTTAAGGGGATCGTTGCATCTCATGGAAGAGCTGCACTAAAAGCAAAACTCCAAATGAAAGAATTCCTTGGGACGCAGGGATGGACAATCAAAAGTTCAAGAAGATTTTATCCTTCTGAGCTACAGTGGGCCAAGCAATACATTGGGATTAGCTCACTTCGGTCCAAAGTTACTTCTGAGAAGCTACGTTGGGCTATTGATATCTCTCCTAACAATTTTCAGTCATTGAGGAACAATCAAAATAAGATGGCTCTATTTTTTTACGATGCCTCGAAAGGCAATCCAGGGGAGGCAGGTGCGGGAGGGGTTATCTTCGACCCAAGAGGAAAAATAATCCATTCCTATGCTTGGGGTCTGGGCAAGCGGACAAACAATCAAACTGAGTGGGCATCTCTAATGCAGGGAATAGAAACTATGGCAGAGTTAAACATTGGATACTTCCAAGTTTTCGGAGATTCTTGGATAGTTATTCAAAAAATGCATAATATCCAGGTTGGAAGGGAAAAAGAGATTGGGAGAGTTCAAAAAAGAATCTTGGCCTTCATTCAGGATACATCAAAAAAGTGCAATTCTTCCATGTCAAACTAGTTGATCGTCTTGCCCATAAATGATCAAGGCCAAAGGAAGGTGATATATGTATTAACAACTCTAAACCCCTCATTAAATCGATTTCTTGCTTTCATGTTTAATATGTTGGCCCTTTTTCCTTCCCTTCCCTTCCAGCTGCACATGGACATTTTGCCTCAGGCTTTCCTAGGGAGGTGTCAAGCCATCATGGCCTCTCCCTTAACCATTATCGAGGAAGTAGTTGTAACCACAGTCTGAGATTGGTTGTGCGGGGGGCGGAGGAAAGGCAAATTAGATGGAATTTAATGAGCTTTAAATGCCCTTGTCCTAGGCCATATACTCTCGCCACCCTTGGTTGCATGTTAAGTAAAGGCTCCCACGTGAAAAGCAGGCTCTGGGATATGGAAAATCTTTTGCATAATGCCAAGTTTGTTAAACCTGGAAGTTTCGAGTCCCTCCTCAATCATCTGCACATATCCGGTAGAAGAAGCGATGCTATTGAAGGTCAAGAGGAGTGCAAAGTTTGTGATGGACCCCTACTCATGGCAGCTGAGGATAACGCTATAGAGAAAATGACGGGAGAGATTATGGCACTGAAGAACTACATGGCGGATTTCAAAAAGATGCCGAGATGCGTCTTTGAGGTATCGAAAGCTGCTTTGGATGAAAACAAAAGAATTTATGTTGACATAACTTGTTTGGACTCTTGCGTGGATGATGTAGAGGGGAATACACGGGTGCAAGCAGGCAAGGTGGAAGATATCCGGCACAGACTGCAGGACATGAAATGGGTTCGAACCTCCAGGCATGAGGAAATCCGCAGGGCTATTATAGAATTGAACTGCAGGCACCAGGAGCAGAGCTTGAACGCCAGTGAAAGGAATGAAACCCATTTTAACCATCTGAAGGAAATCCTCAATGAAATACAGGCTGAGCTGGATGGACTTGGCAAAGGAAATAGCGTCCCCGCGCTCCAGCAAGAAGAGGCGTCTCCAATGGAAGAAATTTCTTCTGTGTAAGTGGTTGAAGGAGGCGAACAGCTCCATGAATGATGTTCTCAGACTCTCCATAAAAATTTTGTTATGTTTTTTTGCTTGTATCTATTTTATCAGTTCATAAGAATATACACTGTCAGAGGAAGTAATATAGGAACTGGAAAGCACCTTCTTTTTGTTTACCAACAAGAGCTGGCTGAAGGGGAAAATGTTTTGGACCTGTCATGTTTAGCCTTCATTTTGAACTACTATAGGATGACCTGTATGTATATTTCATTTTAATATAAATGTTTTTTCTCATTCCTGTTAAAAAAAAAGGACGTAGGGAGATTATAAAAGATCAGTGGATCCCCTACACTAATCTTCTCCAGAGATGTTCTTACTAGACACGAACAAGGGTATGAATTTCCCTCCTAGCCAACTCCCAAGGTACTGTCTTTCCCCCAAGACCCACCATGCTGCATAGAGTGCATAAAAGGGTATAAGGAATATTCTGATCGGACTGTCATTGAACCATACACAAACCCACCACCAACTATACTTCTCCCTCTTACTGTCAATTTCTTGATGAACCAAGAAGGACTGGTGGAGTATAAAGGTTTAAAACTAAGTGTAATAAGGGAACCAAACTCATTGCAATCACAAATTTGGGTTCAAAACAAAGGACTGGCTTTCACCAAGCAATGCAGTAAGTTGGTATGAAGGATGAACAGCGATGATCCCAATCCACAGTTGTAACAAATTATAACATAGACTTGTGATTAATCTCAATTAGAATGAAGAACGAAAGTTCCCTATATGATCTAAAGTCTTACTTTCCTCCTACATGATCAGCCTATAGCTTCAGCAAAGCTTTAGACTGCTTCTGTTAATTTTTCTCTGAGCCTTGTCCTTCTAGAAATTTCTGGACTCCTCTCTTCTCAACTTACTAAAGTTTCCTCCTTCAATAATAGTTGCTTCCCCAATCCCCAACATAACAGTGACACAATAAAGACAGTTGGGAATTCACAAATAGCTCCACTCTCCCAAGCCAAACATTTGGCAACTTCAGAAGGGAAGAAAAATTCAAAACTGAAGCAAAATACCAGAAATTAAACATGAACTGGAAAGAGATTTGAATGTCAAATACACCCAGATTTGAGATGTTTCAAAAGACTATGAATCTGATGATTTTTTTGTTCTATCCACAACCTTCTCCTCTTATGTACTGCACTCAGCTTTCTCTTAACCCCCAGGAACTCAACAAATCCAATAAATCAGCTTCACTCTGAACCTTGCTTCTCCAGAGAAATGCCCAAACCCCCAGTCTTGTGTTGATCAAAGTATATATATTTTCCAAGCATGTAGGAAACTTCTTACAAAGGTGGAAGGGATGACAGGGGCAAGTGAAGCGATTGCCAGTTGTGGCATTCAAAGCCCCCAGCCACCGACTGCTCCACATAACTTTGCCTTGAAGGCATATATCCAATTACTCATTTTGATCTGATCCTCTTCAAAACTTTTCCTTTCTTCTCAAACTCACATCCTTATCATTTATTCTCTCATGTGGCAACATTATCTCTTTATCCACCCACTATTTTCATCTACATATATTCTTCTGTCACTGCCGACTAGCTTGGAATAGGTCATGCAACTAGTGGTTAAAAATCTTTTAACACCACTTTGTCATCATTGCCAACCTTTGGCTTGAAACTGCCTCGAACTCTCTCTGCGATATTTTACCCAATATCTTCAAATGGCCAATTATTAAACAGACCAATTAAAATGTATTTTCCATGACTACCTCGAAATATGTTGTATGACCAGTCATTATGAACCTCTAGATGCCACTTGGACATCAACACCGTTACTTTCCCTGAAACTGCCACATGCTCCCTTTGTACAACAATTTGCCCGATAACTCAACAACCTTCAGGACCAAAATACAACTGACACCTGCATTAGCCAGGACAAACACACCTGTACATGTCTACACATACAGGCAAAGCAATTAGAGGTTCTTGGAATTCATTTAAATCACCAATATAAACTTATTAACAACATAATTTAAATTACCAATAGCTTTCAGACCCCTTAAACCAAAATCTAGGCCCACATATTAGCAATCTCTAGTACATTTTCTAATACATGACATAGGTCAGTGTTTCATTTATTGCATCATAAATATTCCACATAGAACAAGCCATACCTTATTGTTCATGATCAAAAATGGTCACATACATACCAATATGATCTAGTCAACTTTGGTCAAACAGGGAATTTGACTCCTTCAGTATCTGTGGTGCTTAAAAGGCGGGGCACTACATTCCTATACTTCAGTTGAAAGTTCCCGACCATGCCACTAACCCTAAAAAGTGGGTACTAACTTGAAATGTTAGATTCTTTGCTCCTTGTCCGTTTGCTATGGACCACGTGATTTAATAGGTAACAGAGGGCAAGGAGGTCAAATTGGAGAGCCACTAATGTGTTCTGACTCTGATAACCATAATGGCAAGAAAACACCAGATCGATTGAAAAAAGAATCCAAGGCCTGTGTGGGCATCTTCCGTAAAAATGTGAGAGTGGCACTTGTATTAGCGCATCTATGCATTAAGTAAAATAATCCACTGTAAACTCCCCCATAAAGAAAGTTACCCATCCTGCAATTGAGATCAATTTTCAACAAATGAGAATGCCCAAATTGCATACACACAGGAAACTATGTCCTCACTTTGACAACATCGAAGCCCAGCTAAATCTACCCTTCTATTATAGGCTAAGCGGGGGGGGGGGTTGGGGTGGATACAAGTTATTTCAACCACTTGTGGTAGTTCAAGCCAGGTGGCAAGTGTTATACAAGTTTTAGTGTCACAACAAATTCTACAGTAAAAAGATGTCTGTTGCCTTTTTCAAACCACTGAAATTCAATACACATAAAATGCTAGTGAAACTACTCAACTATTTTGTTGTTTCAAAAAGATTGCTGGCTCAGTGAGACTCCAAGAATGTGGAAATTTAAAATAAAAACAATAAATGGGCATCCAGATTGCTTATAAGACTTCAAATTGCTAGCTTGGTTCAAGCAAATTTCCAGAATTTTTTTAAAAACCAGTAATTGGGCATCTCATTAATAGATTGGACTTGATAAACGGCTGAAAATAGAAGTTAAAAACATTGCACCGGATCTGCAACCCCCCTACCCCTTCCCCCCCCCCACCCAATTACTCAAAACTCTGAATGCATTTCACTGAAAATAAACAAAAACTTCCAATGACGAAAAAAAAATTAAAAATTAGATGTGCCATGAATGCATTTAACTTTAACATGAATTTTGATTAAAACTCGTCGCGGTGGCTCAGAATTATTGGAAAAAAATCAATGCTTTAGGGCCAAATTATTCAAATAAGCGCGTAATAAACAAAGTAAAAAACCCTAAAGCATACTTGAGCTCGTCCACGGAGAAGCGATTTTTGGATCGCCAGAAGGAGAACCACATGGTTGCTCAGAAGTACGAATTCCCTGCGACACCAGCTAAGGACGGCGCAAAAGGAGAATTCATCAAGCCCCCAGGGAATGGAATCCTCACAAGACCATGGTGCTAAACGCCGTTGAGGAGGCGATCTAGAGATCAATTCCGAGGGCCTGCGGGAGAAGTGCGGGGGTCATATGGATTGCGCTGTGGCTGGCCGTATCCTTCCCTTGCAGACCTGTAAGACCACCATAACTCCGCTAAAAGTTCAATTCTGGCCGGAATTCAAGAAAAGCAGCTCGTATTTTGGCCGAAATTCAACTGAAAACCTTTTTAATTTAGCTTGATCTTCTGTTGCTTGAAGAACAATAATGCTGTGTTTCTGTGGATTGGGAACCATGGATCGCCTGTTGTTAGAGGATATAATCCCTCTTATTACAAGTGTCTTACAGCATGAGTTTTACTGTTTGAGACGTTGCTCAATCTAGGTATCGATATGATTTGCAATATTCAGAGCCTGATCCTTCGCTGGTCCCTATATTAAACGTACGAGCGGTGGGGCGTATGTATATCTCTCATTATTTGCACTCCCACGTTTATATCAGGGAGAGATAAAACAGTAAGGATATATATATATATGAGTGTACACGAGGAGTAGCTCCATCGGTAAAAGTAGTTAATTGGCAAAAGCACTATTGGAGATTTACCGAGGCGTATGTGTATGTGGTATACGTGTAGCTCCAACGGTAAAAGTAGCTTCACCAAGGAATATGTTAATGGTTCTATATAAATTGGTAGTGGCTTGTGAATTGGTCGTGGTGTTATTTTTGGGGAAACTTATTATGTCCCTATGACATATATGAAACACTTATTTGATTAGATAAAGTTAAACATAGACATGGAAATTATTTATTTAATTGAATTTTTTTATTGTTGAGTTTTATGAATTGTGATTCACTCATTTTCTTGTCGTCAACCTCGTCGAATGGTGTCGAGACCTCGGCGGTGGGCTTATGTCAAGGTATATATAGATTGCGATCGTTGTTGCAATTATTTAGGAGGACGACTCGCCATGTATAACACGCGCTCCAAATAGTAGAATAAAATTTCACTACCCCAGGAGTTTTAACTTTTAGTGTAATATCTTTGGTTTGAACTTTGTAATGTATTGAATTATATTGCATTAGATAAACTAAATTAATGTACTATCCAGACACATTTCGGTAGAGCAATATGGTTTCCTGCAGGGTCGACAGATCCATGATGCGGTGGGTGTGACACAGGAAATTTTCCACTCTATAAAAAAGAAACATCTTTCTGCCCTTATTCTTCAGCTGGATCTGGTGAAAGCATATGATCGGGTGAATTGGAATTTCCTGAAATTTATTCTGATTCAAATTGGTCTGCCTTGGAAGGTGATGAAATGGATTATGGCTTGTGTAACCTCGGTTAATTATGCAGTTTTGGTCAATGGCCTTCCTACGGATTTCTTTAAAGCCTCACGAGGTCTTCGACAGGGTTGTCCTCTATCACCACTCCTTTTCCTTTTGGTTATTGAAGGCCTGAGTTTATCTATACATACGGCTAAGAGGGATGGAATGATTCAAGGCATTCAAATAGCTCGAGATATATCTGTCTCACATTCTCTGTTTGTGGATGATGTAATGCTCTTCGGTATTGGTACCCTTGAGGAGTGGGTACATCATAAGAGGATTCTGGACCTGTTCTGCTCGGTTTCTGGTATGATCATCAATTATAACAAATCACACTTCATAAAACACTCTCTATTGAGGGAGGTGGAAAACTCCGTCTGTACAATCTTTCCCTTAAATTTCTTGGAATTGGAGGCTGGAACGAAATACCTTGGCTTCTTTATAAAGCCGTCTAACTATCTGGTGAAGGATTGGGGCTGGCTCGTCCGCCGATTTGAAGGACGTATCAGTCATTGGAGCTATCGCAACCTATCTATGGGGGGCAGACTCACTCTGGCTAAAGCGGTTCTACAGAACCTGGGAGTGTACTGGTTTACACTCTGCAAAGTCCCACGGTCTGTTCTATGTCACATTCGACGTAAGCTGTTTAACTTTTTATGGTCGGGTTGTGGTTGCAAGGAAAAATATCACCTTATTGGTTGGTCCCGGCTGGCTCGTCCTTGGAAATTAGGGGGTTGGAATATTAAGAACTTGGACCTTTTTGTTACGGCTCTGCATGCGAAGAGCCTATGGCGTGCTCTTTTTGACAACTCTGTTTGGGGCCGTATTATTAGAGCTAAGTACCTGAAGAACACCCCTGTTGAGGTATGGCTTCGGGGGAATCGGCCTGTCACTGTGGGGGTGTCCAATATTTGGAGCGGGTTGCTCGGATCTTTAAAAATTATCTCTCATTGGACTGCTTGGATACCTAGCAATGGACGAGACATAAAGCTGGGACTTGACCCGATCCTGGGTGGTCCTTCTGAGCATATACTGTCATTGGAATTAAGGGCCCATCTCAGTTCTAAAGGCTATTACACTCTGGCACATGCGATGGGCCAGCACACAGGGGGAAGGCATCTTTGGTTATCGGCTACACAGCTGGGTTTATCTGGCACTATGGGATTGGAATGGGACGCATATATCGGTCCTTTTTATCACTCAAACACTCAATTAACTAATAAGGCTGACAGATTGGCTTGGTCTTGGGATGTGGCTTCTGGTGAGCCTTCTGCAAAATTGGTCTATGATGCACTGTTTGCCGATTCCTGTGATGTTATCAGTTGGTGGGAACTATATATTTGGAAACTGGTCATTCCTCTCAAGGTCAAGTGTTTTATCTGGCTTGCGTTATCAAACCGGATACTCACGTGGGATAACTTATGTCGTCGTGGGTTTTGTGGTCCGGGTAGGTGTCCACTCTGCTGCTGTTTGGAGGAGACAGTGGATCATCTGTTTTCGACTTGTACTTTCATTCAGAATCTATGGGAGCAGGTTGCTCATAGATCCGGCATGCAGTTCTGTTGGGGGGTGCATTCTTTAGGTGAATGGTTGGAGGCTTGGACGAGTCTTCACAATGATTGTGTTGAACTTCCTTTCTTTATGATTTGGGAGGTGTGGCGTGCTCGCAATGCATACATTTTTGAAGATCAGAAACCACACAGTGCAACTTTATGCAATAAGATCATTGCCGCACATAAGGAATACATTTCCGTTTTTGGTGCGGGTGTTGGCTCGAAGACGCGGATATTGAGGAATCGTTTGACTCCTCCTATACTTGTATTTCCTTGTGGTTTTTTCGATGGGGCTGCTGTTCGTTTGAATGGCGCTGGGGGTGCAGGGGCAACTATTCACATCTCCAATACTACCACTGTTCACTATTGGCTAAACCTGGGTAATGGTTCAAACACTCGAAGTGAGATTTGCGCCCTATGGCTCTTGTTATTCTGTGCCCCGTCAAAGGAAGATTTCCTCCCTTGTTATTTATGGTGACTCACAGGCCATTATCGCTTGGGCTAAGGGTGATGCTTCTCTGAATGTTCTCCTGCTCAAACACTGGTTGGAAGAGGCTAGAAAGCTCATTCTTGAATTTGAGCACATTCACTTTGAACATATCTACAGGGAGGTCAACCTGGTGGCGGATATGCTCTCAAAGCGGGCTCTCAACTCTCAGCCTGGGGTCATCATGTGGCAGGAATGGCGGGATGATTTGCTATTTTCTCATGGTTCCTACTTGTTACATTGGACTTGAGGGCGTTTGTCTTTTTTGCTCATATTTTTGTCATTCCATATGATTTTTATGCGGCTGGATACTTATATGTATTGTAGTTTACATGTGCAGATACTTGATTATGATGCGTCCAATTACTTGTTGGGCATAACTATATTTTCTCTCATATATTTTTGCGGCCTTATATCACCTACATGCAGATGATGACTCAGATCGGGTGTAATATCCGTATTCCACTCCACTTCCTGCTGGGGTGACTTCGATATTTATTGTATGTGGATAGCTATATTTTGGACTTTTTATGTGATGCTTATACTTTTGATGATGTGGCATTTGCTTTTCTGATACTATTGGACACATAGCAGTTTGCCTATGGGAGTTGGCAGCTTTTGTTGACTGTTTTAGACAGCCCTCATGTTTACATATTGATGATAAAACCGGTTTGTTCCGGGGATTCCTTATTGGCAGATTTGTATGTATTGGACATGGACTGACAGTTGGACATATTTTACTATTTCGCATATTAATAGTAAGTTATATTTTTCTGTGAAAAAAACTAAATTAATGTAAATGTGTGAGTATGGATTCATAGTGGCTTTATTAGTGAATGACTAAGTATGTATAATATAAATATATGTATATGGACCATGCAGTTGGTTTGTCATGGTGACGTAAAAGATAGGTAAATAATTAGAAAATGATAAAAATGGTTCAAGATGGTTGTGTAAGGAGCACTAAAGAGGGGCTATGATTCCACAATAGGGGAAGAGGAAAGAGAGCATATGGGAGAGTAATCCTATGCGACCAAGTGTCAACTTTATAACTCACCCAATTGATGTCAAGTGCCTTTCACCTATTTTGACTTATTAAAATCCGAATATTGAATGTTGTGTGAGGTTGTGAGCTGGATTTATGAGGGAACGAAATGAAGCATAGAATTATGATAGAAACTCAAAGATACAGTAATACTTAAATTCTATTAATGAAGAAAATATGAAGGAATTGTAAACAAATGTGGAGTGAAATGAACTCGCTAGAATGGTAGTAGCTTATCTCTAAGAAAAGATGTGATGGCTACACTCATTTGCAAGAACTATTTTACAATGAGGCCATAAGTGCCTTTTAACATAAAACATCAATGAGAAGACCCTAAACATCCAAAACCCTAACCCCATAAGATGAAATGCCAAAAGGTTTATGTGTGGTTAGTTGATATGTCAACTTCCCGAGGGTGTAACTTTTGCATATGATCTCTGTTTGGGGCGTTTGGTAGCCCATTGAAAAGTTCTAGCGGAGAAGTACACATTTTGAATGGCCTAGTATTTCCCTTTGGCAATCTACTAGGTGTTGTAGTGCCAAAAAAATGTCATTTAGGTCCTCAAAACGGCCCTGGAAGTCCATGACCCGAAAAAACATATAAAACTACCAAGATAGAAAACTGTGTTTTGAACCAGTGGATTATGTAGGTGGCCACCAATGTCCACCTGGATCAGTCCTCCCCCCTTGGGAAGCAATGGTCTCCATTGCATTGAGTCCCCCCATCAAATGGGGAAACTGTTGTTGAACTTGATGCTTGGTGAGACACTTGCCTTGATGCAATAGTTTCCCTTCTTTGACAACCCAATAGAGTTGGAGCTTTTGTTGATGAGTGACCTTAACTCATGTGTCCATGATCCTATCAATGGTGGTTTGTTCCATGCAATCAGGGTTGAGCTCCATAAGTGTCAGCTACTCTGCCACCTCCGATGTGTCCAATAGTGGTGGAAAATATGGTCGGAGGAGGTCAACATTGAATATTGGGTGCAAGCGAAAGGGGGAATACTTAATTCAGAAACATTGTCACCCATAGCCTTGGTGATGGTATAAGGCCCATGGCAAAGTGGATGCATCTTTTGATGGGGTCTTGTAAGGTGCTCTTTCTGCAAATGCAACCAAACCTTGTCTCCCACCCGAAACGTGTGTCGAACACAGATTTGATCATGGCATTGCTTGTACTTAGCATTGGCTTTGTGTAAAATATCATGGACTTGTTGGCGGATGTGTTGAATCCGTTCAATGAATTTGGTGACTTTGCCAGCCTTAGATTGGGCATGGGAGGATTTTGCCTATGTGGGAACAAGGGGCAAAGCCACATTAATGGGGCCCAATGGTTAAAATTTGAGTCCCACTTGAAAAGGGTTGTGGCCGATCGGTTATGGAGGACTTGGTTGTAGTTGTGTTGAACATACAGGATGCTCTCATCCCATGTGAATGGATGCTTGGAGTTGTACACACGTAAGATGTGCACAATCATCATGTTGACGACCTCTATCTGTCCATTAGTTTGGGAGTGGAAGGCAGTGGATTTGGTGAGCTTTGTGTCTAGCAGTGACCAGAGGCTCGACCAGAATATGCTTAAGAACCTATTGTCACGATCTCATATGATGGTCTATGGGATGTCAGAATGTACCCATACCCTCTCGAAGAAGAGCTTGGCAGTGGCCTCGACTGTGATACTCAACTTGCAGGCTATGATGATGGCCATAGTAGATAATTGATCAACAACCATAAATACACTATCGTTGCCATGCTTAGTTGAAGGAAGACCTAACATGTAGTCCATCAAGATGGATTTCCATGGCTTGTCGGAAGTAGGCAGAGGAGTGTATAGTCCTTGTTTTTTAATGGTTGGCTTAGCAATGGAATAGGTAGTGCAAGATCTAAGATACTTACCGACATCCTGGGGGAGCTTTGGCCAATAGAAATACGCCTGTAGTACTACTATTGTCTTTTCCACACCAAAGTGTCCTACCACTTGACAGTAGTGGGCTTCCCAAATTGATTTTGCACACTCGCTTGAAGACATAGATGAACCAGATAGCATAACATTCCATCCTACATACGGAAGTTGGTAACAACCTTTCCTTCTCCCAACATTTGGTAAGCCATAGCGAAGCCTTGGATCGCTATCATAGAGTTGGGACCACTCAAAGGTCTCATGCATGCAAGAGTTGAGCACCGTGGTTAGTGCTGCAACTAGAGGTTGACTAGGCAGTGAACAACATGATTGTTGCTCCCTTTATTATATTTAATGTTGAGGTGAAACTGCTGCAAGTATGTGGACCACTTTTGATGGTGGTCATTTTGTAATTTGCCTTATGTATGCATGAACTGTAGAAGCTTGTGATATGTATGGATGACTGTGTCCCTTCCTAGAATGTAATGCTTCCATTAGCAGTGTGCTTGCACAATGGAATACATCTCTTTGTCATAGGGGTGTAATTGCAGATGACATCTGAGAGTGTGTCACTATGATAGGCCATCGAATGACTGTGTTGAGTGAGGACGACACCCATGGCGTAGTCTGAAGCATCTATCTCAATCTTAAAAAGTTTGTTGCAAATCGGGTAAGGCAAGTACCAGAGCTGAGCATAAACGATGTTTCAGATAATTGAATGCTTTCTATTGTGATTTGGCCCACCCAAATTTGGCTTTGCAACCACCCTTGGTCACTTGAATGAGAGGCCATGCAATATGGGAGAACCCCAACATGAACTTGCGATAGAAGTTGGCAAGGCCTAAGAAGCTCCACAACTCGGTTAGTGTTTTCAGGGCTAGCCAGTCACAAATGACTTGGATCTTGGCTGGATCCACATGTACACCATGCTCATCGACAATGTATCTGAGCTATTGGAACCTTTTCATGTCAAAGGAGCATTTCTCTAAGTTGGCATACAACTGGTGTTATTGTAGAGTGTGGAGGACTTGCTAAATGTGTTGTAAATGTTTTTCTTGACTCTTGTTGAAGATGAGGATGTCATCTATATATATGACCATAAAGGAATTGGTGAAAGGCTGCAATATGTCATCCATCATCCTCATGAAAGTTGTTGGGGCATTCATCAAGCCAAAGGGCATTACCAACCACTCGAAAAGACCTTCGTTAGACTTGAAAGCAGTCTTCCATACATTAGTCGATTCTATTAGGATTCGGTGGTAGTCGGACTTCATATCAATCTTGCTAAAGTATTTGTCTCCCTTGAGTTTGTTGACAAGGTTGTCAATCCGGGGACTTGGGTACCAATTCTTGACTATGATTTTGTTTAGAGCTTTGTAATCAATATAGTCACCAATTCCCATCTTTCTTCTACATAAGCACGATTAGGCTTCGACGAGGTGAGTAGATGGGTTGAATGTGCCCCTTTTGGAGTAGCTCTTGAATTTGGTGCTGGATTTCCTCATTCTCCCGGAGAGAGTGTTGATATACTGTCCCATTAGGTAAAGGCACAATGAGAATCAAATCAATTGAATGTTTGGCCTAACAGTGCAGAGGCACCCCAGTAGGTGAGGTGAAGATATCTAGATATTCTTCCACGACTTTGTCCACTTACTTTTGTTGTGTATAAATGCCCCGTGCTTATGCCATATATGTGGTTGCGACCTTCCGTTCACTATGAGAACCAATCATGAAGACAACAAATTTTCGAGTTTGGGAGATAACCTTCTTGCATTACTTAGCGGAAATCAAAGAAATTGTGATAGGTGGAGCTACCTTTGGTATCATGTACAGTTGTCTTCCCAAAGTAATAACGACACTACGATGTATAGCCTCATATACAACTTGGTGTTCCACATGTATGGTTGTCTTAAAATAACATCACAAACTTCAAGAGGGGCAACATCACACAATACCTCATCCTTTAAGGGATTAAAGCCATAGGGCAAGCGACACAATTGGCTTACGCGGAGATCTCATCCATGGTTGAGCCACCAGATGTTGTATGGTTGTGGGTGTGGTTTCGTCGGCAACTCCAACCACTTGACAACCTTTATTGAGAGGCTTCCACTGTCAAAAATTAAATGCAGTGAAGAACCCTTTACCCACATTTGTGAGTGAAAAAGGCACTCACCTTCCTCCAACTCCTCTGGTTCATTGGGATGGACCTTGGTAGTAGCGACTATGGAACTGGGTTCTGCATCAATGATCTGCTACCCCTTGTCTGGCTCTAAATCAAAGTCAGAGCCTTAATATGACTCTAAGGGTTTGAGCTCGACCACCAATGACTACTTCAAGTGACATTCATCAATGTTATGACAGGGGATTTTATGGAACTCACACCACTTCCTAGTGTCTTTATTCATCTTTCCATTACCTTTCTTTGCTTGTGGCTTGGAATGGTTGTCTTGAGGTTGTCCCTCCTTAATTTTCCCTTTGTTCGGTGGACTAGAGATGCTTTTTCCCTACTTCTACTACGCCGCATTCACAGATACAAACTCCCACTTATTCCTCTGCTTATTTTTGTGTTTGATTTTGACATCATAACGATAAGTGGTTCCCAATGACGAGATGTCCAAAAACCCCATTTATGTTTGTATGTACCTATGTAGACCCCCATGGTATTTTAGAACCACACGTCGCTCGAAGTCTTTGATACCCAGCTTGGTGTGCAAGGCATGGAAGGTATTTGTGAACTCTGGCATTGTGTGGTCCCTCTCCTGACGCAATGTGGTCCATCTTGTGTACGGATAGTCATAGTTTCCCATAGTGTAATATTGTTCCTTGATGACATCCATAAAAGAGGCCCAATTGGGATCGACCCCAAACATTTCAAATTCCTTTGTGGATTTTTTTCACAGTAAGTCTCTGACCAATTTTTGGCATGGGGAACAACCTTAAGGAGTGGAAAGGTGATATTTTCCTTATAGAAAAAATTATGGACAAAGAAATACCCTTTTAGCATATTTAACCATTTTTGCAAAGCATTCACATCTATCTGACCTTCAAATACGAGAATATCAAAATTAACTTGTACCTTGAAGGGAGAGGCGCCTCCAAAGTGGCCATTTGACTAAGACGCGTCTCTATTGTCGGTAGTCGTGGAAGGATTTGGGAAAAATTGTCTATCATCGTCCCCATGTATCATGCAAGGGCTTCCTTAAGCAACGGTTTAATAGGATCTCATGCTCCCTTATCTCTCTTTTCTTGGGCCATGGGGGGCCATCAATGTCAACGAGGAGGGTCTTTCAAATGCTCATGTTGCTCGATTCCCAACTCCTTATAACTTGACCTCCTTCAGAACATGCATATAGAAATAAATAAAGAGCATACCACTCTGATACCACTAATCCATATTTAGAAGGGAATCAAATGAAGCACATAATTATGATAGAAACATAGAGATACTATAATACTCAATTTCTATTAATGAAGGAAATATGCAGGAACTATAAACAAATTCATAGTGAAATGAACTCACTAGAACGGTGGCAGCTTATCTCTGAGAAGAGACCCGATGGATACGCTCATTCGCAAGAATACTTTTATAATGAGGCCAAAATTTCCTTTAAACATAAAGCATTAATGAGAAAACCCTAAACATCCAAAACCCTAACCCCATAAGATGAAATGCCAAAAGGTTTGTGGGCCCCGATGTGGTTAGTTAATATGTCATCTTCCAAGGGGCGTAACTTTTTCATATGATCTATGTTAGGGGCGTTTGGTGGTCCGTCACAAAGGTCTTGCTAAAAAGTACACATTACATACAGCCCAATACATGTCTTTGGTGGCCCGTCAAAAAAATGTTGTTTAGGGCCTCAAAATGGCCTTGGAAGTCCAAGTCCCCAAAAAACCGTAAAAAACTATCAAGATGGAAAACTATGTTTTGAGCCAATGTACTAGGTGGGTGGCCATCAATGTCCACCTGGATCAAGTTGATGGAGAAAGTCTTCTCACGTAATTATGGAAGCATGGGATGAACATACTTTTATGGCAGAGTGTAAGAGTACTCTAGCCCATGGTCCAAAGCTATGTTAGTTGTCTTGTCATCAATTCTCTCATCCTCACTAGAATTTATCTTTCATTTTTCCAAGGGGGAGTTATGCACTGGGAAGGAATAGGAGAAGCTCTACGTAGCTTCATACTATGGAAGTCATTGCCATTGACTAGATTGGGAAAAATAACCCAAATTAAGCACTACAAAGAGGAATTTGCAAGTGTTAGAGTGAAGAAGATGGTTGTAAGTGAACCTAGAGGCTATGAAGGATATGAACCATTCTACTTACTGTTATTTTCCACTCACAATATGCTTGAGAAGATATGGTTTTGACTCGATAACTTGGACTTTTGTTCCACACACTAGAAGCATTGTAAGGGTTGGATTTCTTGAGGTAACTATAGAGCGGTGAAGGGAATGCCTTCCCTTTTTTACGGGGCAGTGGAAGAGAGTGCCATGGATGAGTGAGATTCTTGTAGTGCTCTAGGATGAGTAGATTGGCTAAGCATGAGAGCAAATGGGTTGGGCTGAGAAGAGAGTGCAGCATGTGGTTGTTTCCTTCACCCTGGTGGATTCATAGCCTAGCTTAGGGGTGGTATCCGTAGTTGATACCTACAGTTGGGTGGAACGTGGCCCTTACACAACTAGTTGCTTGGATATCTTCATTTAAAAGAAAAGTATATTCTATATTTGAACATGGAATGATTTGGTTTTCATTCTGTAATGAATATGTATGTTTATGCATGATGTATGTGTGCATAGAGTTTTAAATTTCTGTGTGTTTTACATTCACAAATTTATCCATGCATTTCTTATTTATTAATTTGTATTATGGCCATGGAATGAAGTTTAGAAACTTGTAATTCGTAAATATCCCCCTCTGTTGGTGGGATTGATGGATGGGGATGTTACATTTACTGAGGTGTAAATTTAGGCTTTTCCATTATCACACAGGGTTGAGTTTAAATGGAAAGAAACATTGAAAATGAAGATGGGATGGGGGTTAATTCCCAACACCAGAAATCCATAATTACTTCCATAATTACCATCGCCGTGGCAGTATTTCTTGTATACACTTTGCCACATTTCTCTTCACATTTAGGGAGGCCCATTCTTTTCCTATGGAAGACTTTACCTATGGGATGACAAGCATATTATCAAAATCTAGGAAGATTGTAGCCGGTTTATTTTAGTGTGTGACTGCATTTATAAAATTATTTCCCACATTTAATTGTTCTCCACTAAAACCCATATTATTATAAAAAGATTTAAAACAATAAATGGGCTTCCTCCATGTTGGGGACATCCAAGATGCCATTGGAATTTCCTGGGAGGTGTTACACGTTGTCAAGGTCACCCACAAAAGGCCTTCATATAAAAAAATGACCCATCTAAAGCTTTTGACCAATTAATTTTTCTCTACCTCATAACGATCTTCATCTAGGTTGTCTTCTCATGGCCATTCACTTCATGGATTGAATCTCGCCTTAGTACAACCTCCTTTGCAATTCTTATTATTGGCATTACACCTCATTTATTCCATTTCTCACAAGGACTTTGACAAAGTTGCCCACTTCCCCCTATTGTTCCTTTTGATCAACACGAGCCTTAGTATACTAATCATAGTTGAATCAAGGGTTGGGAATCTAATGGGAATCAAGACAGTTGATAATTTGTAGCTTACTCATCTCATATTTGTGGATGAACTCCTCCTCTTTAGAGTGGATCCATTATTGAAGCCAAAAAGATTTATTATAATACTAGACCTCTTTTGCCTCACCACAAGCATGGAAATCAATAAATAGAAACCCTTCATTTGATGCAGCCGCATACCTCAACTCCATGTGAAAACGATCCACAAGTTTATACCCTTCCCCTTGTAGGATTTTGATGAGAAATTGACTTACCTTGGATTCCACCTTTAGCCAAATAACTACTTGATTAGGGACTAGAACTAGTTATTGGATAGACTAAAAGCTCTTGTATCTCATTGGACCCATATATGGGTATCCTAGGCAAGTAAAATTGTGTTGGACAAAAGAGTATTCCATATGGTCTCGATCTATTAATGGGTTATCATTGGCCTACCACCCCAAATAGGTTCTATAAAAAATAAGACAAAAATTATTTCTCATACAATTGGAAGGACAACAAAGACAATGAGTGTTCTACCTCTAGTTTTTAGGGAAGAACTCTAAGAACCCAAGAATCATGGAGGAGGGACATAAAGCATGATAGAAAGTTTGCTACATCACTTGTTTCCAAAGGGGTTTGGAAGCTCATAAATAAAAAGGGGCTCTAGCAAGATGTGATACTACACAAATACATAGCGCCAATGATCCTTGAAGAATGGATTCAAAATCCCAACAAATCTCATCGAGCGGGATCAATTTCTAAAAATCCCCACTGATTTATAAAGTATCATGGATATTTCACTAAAACAGTACATCATGATTGATCTTACAAGTTTATACAAACTCTTTGTTGTACAATGTTTTACTTAAGATTAACTTAAATTTCATATTACTAATTGAGCACACAAAATACTAAAATAAGTTGAGATTGAAATAAAAAAAGGTAAATCAAAATATCATACCATCCACACAACAAACACTAAATGTACCTTTTAAAATCCAATAGTGCCTATTATTCAAGGATACAATCCCTCCTCTTATTACCAAGTGCCTTGCAACATGAGTTTTAGTGTTAGAGATGTCGCTCAATCTATTGATATGATTTGCATTATTTAGACGTTGATCCTTTGCTAATCACTATATTAAGGGTACGAGCGGTGGGCATATCTATATTAAGGGTACGAGCGGTGGGCATATCTATATATCTCCTTATTTGCACTCCCACGTATATATTGGGGTCATATAAAACAATAAGAATATATATATCTATGTTTGTGTGTTGATTAGTTCTATCAGTTAAAGTAGCTTCATTGGCAAAAGCGTTATTTGAGTGTTACCAAGGCTTATGTGTATGTGTATACATGTAGCTCCATCAGTAAAAGTAGCTTCAACGACGAAAGCACTATTGCGGTATTTTCAAGGAGTATGTAATGCTTCTATCAAAATTGGCACTATTGCGGTATTTTCAAGGAGTATGTTATGCTTCTATCAAAATTGGCACTATTGCGGTATTTTCAAGGAGTATGTTATGGTTCTATCCAAATTGGCACTATTGCGGTATTTTCAAGGAGTATGTTATGGTTCTATCAAAATTGGCACTATTGCGGTATTTTCAAGGAGTATGTTATGGTTCTATCCAAATTGGCACTATTGCGGTATTTTCAAGGAGTATGTTATGGTTCTATCAAAATTGGCACTATTGCGGTATTTTCAAGGAGTATGTCATGGTTCTATCCAAATTGGTTTTCAAGGAGTATGTTATGGTTCTATCCAAATTGGCACTATTGCGGTATTTTCAAGGAGTATGTTATGGTTCTATCCAAATTGGCACTATTGATTGTGGTGTTATTTTTGGGCGAACTTATGTCCAAAGACCGAGTGATGTCTTAATATTTTCATTGGGATACATGATTTCATCATTATAATGGAAAATATATAATGCATTAGTGTATAACCATGATCTTTATAATCCCTGGTAGTGGTGTTTTAATAATATAGTAGTTGATTGGTTTTGGGAAGAGTATGCTTCTTTATTGAATCAAGGTTTCTCTCCACCTTTATGGGATGTAAAGTAATAGTAAAATATGTTTCTCTCCCAATATCTTGGAATTTATTTTACGACTATACATGGACTAACATAAATATTAAATGTAGTTTAAAAAATGCATACAAACACTCATCACCACTTTGGTAAGAGGGTAGGTGATGCATTAAAGATGGGGCATTCAAAATGGATATATGTAATATATATATGTATGGATGTTAATTGAGTATAGTTTGAGTGGATGTCGAATGGAATGTTATCCTCTCCACTCATGGTTTATTCTCGTTCCTCAAAATGAGGGAAGTGCCTCATGGTTTTCCATTATTCAATTTTAATTTATTGTGATTATTGTAAAAGTATCTCACTACTCTTTGTGTAAATATTTGTTTTGACACTTGGAGCGAACGCTTGGTATCTCACGGTGAGCCCTCGGTTGCGCGAGCCTGGCTCTGTGCTTGCGCAAGCCTTCAGCCCCCTGCGGCTAGGGCTCTAGCCACGAGCTCCCCCTGCACACTAAATCGACCTGCTGTCCCTTCTGCGGATAGGGCTTGGCCACCAAGCCCCTCTCAATGGCCTCGAGAGGAGGCCCTCCCTGTTGATGTATATGTAACTTCGGAATGTATTTCACATATATGTATATTGTATTCCTATAGAGATGGTATTATTCCTCTATAAGGAAGTGTCGTCATTTATATTGTAAGTGTCGTAACTTATACTTGATGGGTTATTAGACCACCTTGTTTGGGGTCGGCCCTGTATAAGTCATGTGGGTCAAAGGGTTATTAGACCACCCTATTGGGGGTCGGCCATGTGGGTCAAAGGGTTATTAGACCACCCTATTGGGGGTCGGCCCACTCAGCATTATGTTATGTGGTTAAGTTCGAGCCGACATGAGTTAGGTAAAAAGGCAAGTCAAGTGAAGTATAAATAGAGTGCGGGAGGCACTCTATTTACTCACTCACTTCTCACACATGCTCTCAAGGAGGAGAGGCGCACTTATGGAGGAGGAGGATTGCTGCTAGGTTATGGCTATCTCTATTGGTTGGTTGTATCATTGCTCTATCTATCTCTGAGGAAGTTATTGGGGTTTTTCACCTTTATGGTTTTCCCCAAGTAAATCTTTGTGTCTCTTGTGTGCTTGCATTATTGTCTCCATGATTGATATGCTGTAGATATGCTGTACATGTTGTTCTCTCAGTTAAGATCCTAGATCATATTGAAGTAAATTCTGAAAATTCAACATGGTATCAGAGCTAGCCTGAAAGAAGGCATGATATGGCATGTATGACACTTGTTGCATTTACGATGCTAGGGCTTGATATAGTAAAAACCAGTCGTCGTAGCACTTTCGCTATAAATCCATTTTGGCGAAGGTTTCGGATCTGAAATTGTTACAGGTCGAAGCTAAAATCTCCAGGTACCTTGTGTCCAAAGGAAAACCTCTAATTCGTTGTACTTTGTGATTTATGATCTGTACAATATAGGGTTTCTGCCTCTTCCAGATCTGAGTCAAAATCAGATGACCTTGGGAAAAAGGTCATAACTTGGGCTAGGAAGCTCCAAATGAAATTTCGTGAAAAGTGACAGGTAGTACACAGGCCGAGCTATCTCAGAAAACTTTTTCAGAGGCCGAAGGTCAAACAGTGACACGTGGCACGCCGTACAAGTTCGCTCTCCTGTATTATCCCATAAACAGGTCATGTTGCGACACTTGGCATATCTCTCTCTCAGAGAATCCAATTGAGGTCAGACCTGTCAGGATGGAAAGATAACAGGACTAGATATCTCAGAAAACTTTTTCAGAGGCCGAAGGTCAAACAGTGACACGTGGCACGCCGTACAAGTTCGCTCTCCTGTATTTTCCCAAAACAGGTCACGTTGCGACATTTGGCATAACTCTCTCTCAGAACATCCAATTGAGGTCAGACCTGTGAGGTTGGAAAGATAACAGGTCAGGCTATCTCAGAAAACTTTTTCAGACCCTGTGGATCAAAAATTTCGGAGTTACACTAGAAACAATCAGGTACATATTTCTGTCAAAACAGAATTATTTTTTGGTACCTTCATTCATGGCTTCCGGAATTTAGGGCTTTGAAGAAAGTTGGAATTTTTGTAATCGGAGACCACGGCTGGATGCTACTCATCAAAATAGAAATTTAGAGACCAAGATCAGAATTTTTGGCTGGGTAGAAGGCCGGGCTTGATTAGACCCTAGTTCGGGACTTTGATCAGAAAAGTGGAAAATTAGGGCTTCTATAAAAATGGGAATTTTTGAAATCTGTGACCACGGCTGGAAGCTCCTCAGAAAAATAGAAGCTTAGAGCTTTGGATCAAACATTTTGATTGGGCAGAAGAGTGGGCTTCATCAAACCCCAGTTTAGGGTCACGTCCAGTGAATCCAAAAGTTTCAAAGGAAAAATTGAGGAGTGAAACTTTGTAGTTTTCAAATCCTGAATATACCAGTTTGATCAGTTCATCAAGGCGCATATTCCTATCCTATCGGAAGGTTGAAATTCAAAGTTTGAATTTTTGGGGTTTTTCTGACAAAACCATATCCAGCTCTAGGTCCAGTTCTTGCAAATCAAGTGGATTGGGTTAATCCTAGAAGAAGATGGATTGGTCACCTGCATAAGTGAAGAAGTTCGTGTTTCAGAGGGAGATGAGGCCAAGGCCTTACATAAGAAGATTACAAGTGATCTCGACAGGTATGACTCATCGAGGTATGTTTTGAGACTTGTTCATAATTAAGTTTATGGTATGCTTGTCTTCATATTATCACGGTTAGTACAATCTTGATTTTAGACTTGTCATATCACCTTAATAAAATTATGAATGCATGATAGAAGTCATTCATTTATTAGGAGTATGAAACTTATGTTTGTACTAACACATTGTGATGTTGTATGAGTTTTATGTTGTCTACTAACATGAAAGGTACACCAAGAAGACAAATCATGTTCTAGTTCAAGAACATATGATCATGAGGACAAAAATTCATCCATTGCCATGGATCTCATAGAAGATCCATTCTCGAGGTATGTATAACTTAGTTTTATAATGGTTAACTTATGAGACATGCAGGTTACTAGCACAAGTCACTAAAGAGAACCAGAAGACATTATGCGGGTATGTTAGACATAAATAGCTAGCATGCTAATCCAGGTATGTTTTTCCTATATCAAGCTAAAATCCTACCTTGTGTTAGGATCTTATACTGTTGTTGATAATAATTATTCATGAAGTCATAGGTTTGAATAATCATGGTTGGATGTATATTATTATAATTGATGATATGACTAACCAGAAGAATCATGAAAGTATAGGCTTGAATAATCACAGGTTTTATGCATTTTATATCTTATCTTGATTGATGATTCAACTAACCTGAAGAGTCATAGGCTTGAGTAATTACAGGTTTAGCTATGTTATGTTTCTTATGATTTGACTAACCATAAGACTCCTACATAAACCTTGAATGCTCATGCTTATTATTTCTGTTTGAAATGATCATGACTATACATGCTTGAGATTATTGTGTTTTAATAGTATACTAATGAATGTATGATTTTATATGAGATCACAAGGATAACACATTCATGATACTAATAAGCATGCATAGGGACCAAGGATGAATATGAGTTCAAGAACAAGTAATTCAGGAAGAAAAGATCAAGAGGGAGCACACTCCAGTTGCTCCTGCCAGAAAGCAAAGGAGCACACTCTAGTTGTTCCTGCAAGAAAGAAAAGGAGCACACTTCAGTAGTTTCTGCAAGGATGCAGATATTCAGAGGAAGTTGATCATCTCTCTACATTTCACAACAGAAAGGTGTAGAAGAAGCTACCTCAGATTAGGACTCCAGCAGCTCCTGCAAGGAAGCAAAGACTCAGAGGGAGTCCACCCAACGAACAAACAAAGATAAGTATTTGAATTGTCATTTCTTAAATAATACTGTTCAATAATGTATATACTGATGTTCCTAGAATTAGGTTGTGTATTATGCATATTAGAATAATTGCATTGATGAACAGTATACTACTAATATGCATGGGTAAGTAGCCTATGGCACTGTACAACATTCCATTGCTACTTATCTAGAATGAAACCTCTTTGCTGACATGTTGGGAGTTGTGCACACTCTTAACAATGTTCTGGTAGAGATTGGAAGGCATCTAGAAAGTTACGGGATATGGATAAATGTTGTATTGAAGCATTGGCTAAGATAATTGCATGACTGTATGGCATATTTCTTTATGTGTAAGAATTTGTTCTGAAAACTATAAGATGTTTTCTAATCATGCAATTTAACTTGTTGTGTAGGAAAGATCATATGCCATCTCCTACAAAAGGACTACAACATTTGTTCCAGCAAGAAAGATATCTATTGAAGATATTGAAGTTCCCAGGATCTGGGATGAAGAAATGGAATGCCATGATCCGTAGATCATGAAGAAGATGTTTGGGATGCAGTCCCAAGACCTGACAGGGAGTCATATGTATGCAGATTGAAGAAAGCCTTGTATGGCTTGAAGCAAGCTCCCAAAACTTGGTATGGTGAAGATAGATTGATTGCCGACACACAGCGGAAGCTTACTACCGAGTTCGAGATGAAGAACTTGGGGATGATGCACTATTTGTTTTTGGCATGGAGGTGTGGCAAAGTGCAGATGGAATCTTCCTTGGACAAGGGAAGTATGCAGTAGAGATCCCAAAGAGGTTTGGGATGATGGATTGCAAGGCCATGGCCACACCTATGGCATCGAATCTGAAGCTTCTATGTGATGCTTCATCTGAGTCAGTTGATGTCTCTATGTATCGTCAGATGATTGGGTCCTTGATGTACCTGACGAACACGAGACCAGACATTTGCTTTGCTGTGAACACATTGAGCCAGTTCCTGACGGATCCGAGAAGTGTTCACCTGGTTACTGTAAAGCATGTTCTGAGGTACCTGAAGGGTACAGTGGATTATGGGCTCAGGTATGAGGCGAATCAAAAGTTTAACCTGGAAGGTTATGTTGATTCAGATTGGGCTGGCAGTGCCGCAGACAAGAAGAGCACATCTGGGTGCTGCTTCAGTATGGGATCAGGTGTGATATCTTGGTTTAGCAGGAAGCAGTCCTGCGTAGCACTGAGTACAGCTGAGGCAGAGTATGTTGCAGCCTGTTCAGCTAGTTGTGAGGCAGTATGGCTACGGAAGCTACTGTCTGAGTTATTTGATCTCCCGTTGGAGGCTACTGGTATCTTCTGTGATAACCAGAGTTGTGTGAAGCTGTCCGAGAACCCAGTGTTTCATGACAGGTCGAAACACATAGAGATCAAATATCACTATATCAGGGATATGGTGCAGAGAGGAGCTGTGAAGCTCCTGTATGTTGCGACGGACGAGCAGATTGCAGATGTGCTGATGAAGCCACTAGCCAGGGTGAAGTTCGAGTACTTCAGAGAGAGGCTTGGCGTGCTTCAGATCAAGGATACTTCGAGGAAGAAGTGATGGACACATTTGCTGAAGCCATTCCAAGCATGTTGGAAGGAGGATCCTTCACATGGCTGTGGATGTAAGCGCTGGATGATGAGCATCAGGATGATGTTCTGGTTTCCGCTTGGATATGATCAGTTGGATCATTTTATGTATGTATGTATGCATCATGATTGGATGCTTGGACCATGTATCTGTATATGTATCAGGTGGATACATTGTATGATCAGGTGGATCATGTATGGTGATATGTATCATGTATTTGTATTTGTATCAGGTGGATACATTGATGATCAGGAGGATCATGTATGATGATATGTATCAGGTAGATACTTGGTATGCATCAGGTAGATGCATTGATGATCAGGAGGATCATGTATGATGATATGTATCATGTATTTGTATCAGGTGGATACATTGATGATCAGGAGGATCATGTATGATACTTGGTATGCATCAGGTAGATGCATTGATGATCAGGAGGATCATGTATGATGATATGTATCATGTATTTGTATCAGATGGATACATTGATGATCAGGAGGATCATGTATGATACTTGGTATGCATCAGGTAGATGCATTGATGATCAGGTGGATCATGCAGCAGGATGTTGCAGTGATGATCAGGATGATCATAGATGACGAGCTTCAGGATGTTGCTCCAGATGACATGCAGCAGGACGTTGCAGTGATGATGATCAGGATGATCATGGATACATCAGGATGATGTATGGTGAGTATTAGGTTGATACTCTATGGCCGTGGATCAGGTTGTGCAGATGAGCATGTAATTCGTTGCCCTCGGATATTTGCAGATGGTCTTTCGAGGTTTTGCCTATGGCATGTAATTCGGTGCCCTGGGACATCTGGCAAATGCTCTTTCGAGGTTTTGCTCTGGGAGGACATGTAATTCGTTGCCCTGGGAGATCTGCAGATAGTCTTTCGAGGTTTTGCCTATGGCATATAATAGCGCCCTGGGATATCTGGCAGATGCTCTTGCGAGGTTTTGTCCTATGGCATGTAATTCGTTTCCCTGGGAGATCCGATAGGTTGGGCTGTGTGCCCGTAATCAGTCCTGGGATGCTCTTGCGAGGTTTTGCCATGACCACATGTAATTCGTTGCCCTGGGAGATTTCAGGTCGGAGTTGTGTACCCGTAACATCCTGAGATGCTCTTGCGAGGTTTTGTGGTGGACCACATGTAATTTGTGCCCTGGGAGATTTCAGGTCGGAGTTGTGTACCCGTAACATCCTGAGATGCTCTTGCGAGGTTTTGTGGTGGGGTCACATGTAATAGCGCCCTGGGAGATCCTACAGGTCGGAGTTGTGTACCCGTAACATCCTGGGATGCTCTTTCGAGGTTTTGTGACGCACGTAATAAGTCCTGAGGATTCCACAGTATGGCCAGTGATGACGAAGACCTGCAGGTGGTGGGCCTACATCCAGTATGAAAAAGGACTGGCTCTGTAGAACTTCCTATGACGAGTAGATTCAGAGATTGATTGAGATAGCAGCAGCAGTGACGATGATGATGACTCGATGACGATTATCCAGTGACGATGATCCAGAGAAGATGACTTGTGCTAGAAGAACTGTGCTGAGAAATACCTTCCTAGTTAAGAGGGAGTGTTGATGTATATGTAACTTCGGAATGTATTTCACATATATGTATATTGTATTCCTATAGAGATGGTATTATTCCTCTATAAGGAAGTGTCGTCATTTATATTGTAAGTGTCGTAACTTATACTTGATGGGTTATTAGACCACCTTGTTTGGGGTCGGCCCTGTATAAGTCATGTGGGTCAAAGGGTTATTAGACCACCCTATTGGGGGTCGGCCATGTGGGTCAAAGGGTTATTAGACCACCCTATTGGGGGTCGGCCCACTCAGCATTATGTTATGTGGTTAAGTTCGAGCCGACATGAGTTAGGTAAAAAGGCAAGTCAAGTGAAGTATAAATAGAGTGCGGGAGGCACTCTATTTACTCACTCACTTCTCACACATGCTCTCAAGGAGGAGAGGCGCACTTATGGAGGAGGAGGATTGCTGCTAGGTTATGGCTATCTCTATTGGTTGGTTGTATCATTGCTCTATCTATCTCTGAGGAAGTTATTGGGGTTTTTCACCTTTATGGTTTTCCCCAAGTAAATCTTTGTGTCTCTTGTGTGCTTGCATTATTGTCTCCATGATTGATATGCTGTAGATATGCTGTACATGTTGTTCTCTCAGTTAAGATCCTAGATCATATTGAAGTAAATTCTGAAAATTCAACACTCCCCTCCCCTCTGATATGCCCAACTTCCTGAAACTCACTGCTACTAAGGGGAAAAAGACCCTCACTTCCTCACAACAAAAGTTTGTGAAGAAACTAGACGAGATCCCCACCGTTGCGTTGTCGGTAGAGAAGCCCTACATGACAACTCTCAACCTTTCGGATCGAGGATTGATAGGTTAGTTTACAGGTCTATGGCCCTCACCGAAATCCACTGAAACTTGGGTGCAAAAAAATTAGAGACTGCTAATCTCATAAGAAGTAAATTCTTACTTCCTGGGAAAAGGATTCTTCGCATTCGTATTCAAAAGCAAACAAGATCGCGAGCTAATATTCAAGAATGGACCATATTTCATGGGGCCACAAGGACTCTACATGAACAAATGGAACCCAGAATTCGATCCATCCCAAGATATCCCATTTGCAGTCCCGATTTGGGTAAGACTCCCGCATCTATCCCTCTATTGCTAGAACTCAGAATCATTAGAAGCCATCGGAAATACTCTCGGAAAATACATAGATAAAGTAGATTGAAAAGATCAGTATTCACGCGAAAGGATCTGCGTCGAAGTAGATATGGAACATGGACTTCCATAAGCAATAAACCTCGAAGTGGTAGACTGGTCCCATATTCAGGAATTAGACTACGAACAAATTCCTTTTAAATGCAGGTATTGCCATGAATACGAGCACTTCGCTCGATCATGCAAGAAGAAGCCCGCAAATCCAGAGGCGGGAGGGGAAAAAGAACAATGGACAGCCACACAAAAAAATGCCAAACTAGGATAAAAAACCTCATCAAAAGGCCAAAGTTCAAGGAAAGCAGATTACCAATACCAAAAGCCTATGGTCACCAACAACGGGAATAGATTCAAAGTTATTGAAATATTAGAAATCCATGAAACCCCTGAAGCCCCAGAAGAAGGAGAAATTTCTGAGCAACAAGACTCTCAGCAAGCACCCCAAATCCAAGAAGATCCAATAGATCTTCAACCCCAAAACACCCCAAGCCCCAAAAGGAACAAAAGCTCACCTTCCTATGCAGATGTTACAAAGGCCATCCCAATAGCCTCCCCTGCATCTTCGAAAGAACTCACTGATAGATCATCCAAAAAGCTAGGACAAAAAGCAAGCAAAGATATAAGGGAAGAAGAAGTAAAACGCTAGAAAACCCAAGGATCTCAAGCAACAATAGACATGGCCTTCAATAGGAACACCAGAGCCAGAATAGTAGGAAATAAAATAGGAGACTCAGCAGGAGGAGGGCCCTCCTCTACGTACAACAATAGATAATGAAGTTGGTCTCTTGGAACTGCAGAGGTTTGGGCAATCCTAGAAAATAGAAGCAGTCAAAGATCTCCAAAAAATTGACATGGTAGACATCCTCTTACTCCAAGAGATCAAACTCGGTGAAAAGGTTGTCCTGGCCATAGGAAGAGAAAAATGGAAGAAAAATACGGGAATTGTTGTAAGTGCCAGAGGGGCCTCCGGTGGCCTAGAAACCCTATGGTCTTCATACATTTTCCAACTACACAACTCCTTTGCCACTCAGCATTGGATCTACACAGAGCTCACTCACATCCAAAGCAACAATCAAATTGTAGTCTTCAACCTGTATGTCCCCAATCTATACTCCAAAAAGATAGAGTGTTGGAAGTTCCTCGAAGATTTCCTACATGCATATGCTCCACAAAACCTAATTTTAGATGGCGATATGAACATTACTCTATCCACGACTAAAAAAAGAGAGGTATCATTAGAAATGATTTATTCAGATCTAAAGTAGAAGCCCTCATTCAGAGATGGGACCTGCTCAACATCAAACCCAAGAGAGGAAAATATACTTGGTCTAACAAGCGTTTGGGAAAAGGAAATATAATGGCTCGATTAGACAGGTTCCTCGTCCAAAGCAACCTTCTGGATGATGGACAAACTACCATCTCAAAAATAATGGCAAATTTGGCTTCGGATCACGAGCCAATCCAACTCCAAATTCAAGAAAATGAAGATCTCAATTTGATTCCCTTCAGATTCAGTCCTCAATGGCTAGACCATACTAGTTTTTGGGACATAGTGGACAAATCTCAAAGAATCCCAGTCTCAGGTTCCCTTAGATTTGTTCGGGAGCATAAGCTTATAATAACAAAAAAGGCTCTAAAAGAATGGGCCAAATCTAATTGTCCCCCATCATCGAATTTCAGGAAAAAGTAGTTGACGAATTGGAATCCATCCAAATCCTACAAGATGAACATCCAATTGATAGCTCCATGCTTCAACAAGAAGTCAAGCATTAGATCAAGGCCTATCAAGCTTTCCATAAAGAAGAGGAATTTTGGAGATTAAAATCTCGAAGTACTTGGCTCAAAGCTGGTGACAAAAACACTTCTTACTTCCATAAGCAAACCAAAGGCAGACAGTTAATTAATTACATCTCAGAAATAAAAACTAAGGACGACTCGATTGTCAAAGGGCATGGGAATATCAAAATCATAGCGCAAAATTACTTCTCAAATCTATATAGAGAGAACGACAACGTTGAAGAAAAAGGAGAGGAAATCCTCCTTGAGCATATCCCAAAAAGCATCACGCATGAGGACAACGTTGATCTTCTCAAGCCATTCACTAAGCAAGAAGTCATCAACACTATTTGGTCTTTTGATCCTAACAAAGTGCCAGGACTTGATGGTTACTCAATACATTTCTACAAAGCTTGTTGGCATTATATTAAAATTGACTATATGAGAATGGTCAAGAGTTTCCATTCAAAAGCAAAGATTGGTGGATGTACCAATACCACATTCCTTGCACTTATACCAAAAGAGACGAACCCCCGGTCCTTCAACAGATTTCGCCCAATCTCCTTATGCAACACATCATATAAGATAATATCCAAAATGCTAGCAAACAAAATGAAGCCCCTCCTCAGCAAAATCATTTCAGACAATCAAGGAGGTTTCTTGGAAGGGAGACAAATCCTCAACAATGTCATTCTCGTTCAAGAAGCCATTCACTCCAGCAAGATCCGCAAGGAAAAATGTATCTTAATCAAACTTGACATGGCCAATGCATTCGATCGTGTCAAACATTCATTCCTTTTGAAAGTCATGACAAATTTTGGATTTGGAGAAACCTTTATAAGCTGGATCTCAGCCTGCATAAGAGGGCCTTGGATTGCCCCCTGATAAATGGCCGCCCTACCAACTTTTTCCAAGCCACACGCGAAATCCGGCAAGGATGCCCCTTGTCCTCCTTTCTTTACATTATTTTGGCTGACTCCCTTAGCCGAAAACTGAATTCAAATCTCATCACTGGTTCCCTACCAGGCCTCAACCTTGCCTCTAACTCCCTGCCTCTCAATCACACTCTCTTTGTTGATGACTCGCTCTTATTGGGAGGAGGCTCTTCCATTATTGCTCAAAATTTCAAACAAACCTTGACCTGGTACTGCAACGCCTTTGGAGGCAAAATCAGTCTTCATAAAAGCGCAGTCTACGGTTGGAATTTGAACAATGCCTCCACAACAAATATTGGCAACATCCTCAGAATCAAAGTCCACAAGCAATGGGATAAATTTATATACTTGGGTCTCCCAATTGCTCAGGGACTGTTGTAATCTACAGGATTATGCGATCATTCAAGCAAGCCGATATTAAATACACACAGAGATACCATCAAGACACAGGAATTGGATCGAACGTTCGGTCACCTTTCTCATTCATCATGGTAATCTTTATACACTATGAAGTCGGTTGGAGCGGTTATACAGTGAGGGCCCCGAAGGGTCCTCTCAACATCTCCCCCACCAACAAAACGCTTCTTTGTCTCGAAGAGAGCAAATATCCTGAAAGGAACCATAACTGGTGACTCATCAACATCCGTCTTCAATCTGGTAGTGGTCTATCGAAGTCTCACCCTCTCACAAAGGTGGTTGACTACCCTCGTTGTAAGGAGGTCCCTTGGTTTAAATCCTCACCCTTTAATCATCTAGTCGACACTCTTGGCTCACGGACTCCAGGAATAGGTATTTTGGCTCTTCGACTTTCTGTACCATCTCTCTGCCTTCAACTTCTGTAATCACCATCCACGAAGTGCTTCTGCATTTCTGCACTGGGGGCTTGGTCATTTCCAGTGTTCTATGTACCGTCATCTTTATCATTAATCTCTTTTATGTGTGTTTGTTTGATGTCTTCTGCTTGAATGTGGTCTTCGTCAATAGTTGTTGTCATGAGAGTGAAAATATGCCTACAAGATGATATGCTTCCTGCTCATGTGCATGATCTTGGTCGAGATTGACTAATACTTGTGGTTCAACTGACTTGAATATGAGTCGACTAGGGATCGACTGAATTACAAATTTGGAGGGGATCGCCTGACTCTAGAGAGACTCACGTTTAACCCCCTCAACTTCAAAATTTTAATGAATAGTCACTTTGTGAGTTGGTGTTTGAATTGACTCAATTAAAGACTCATTAATATGATCCACTTACATAGATTGCCTAATTTGAGTAGTGACCACAAAATTTACAAAACAAAATACCATCGGTCGACCATAAGTAAGCACAATGACTTTACATCAACCAACTTTATAACTAGCATAGATCCAAATCCTAGGCTCTATCAAGCGTCGAGAGGGATCAAATCTCCGGAGGTGCAAACCTCTCCTTGAATAGCTCCTTGAGTGCAATACCTGAGCCACCTAATCCTAAGCTCTAAAGTCTCTAGTTTAAGTCTGATATTTACTTTTTACTTTGTATTATTCTTCTTTGTTTACTTTGTATTATTTTGTTACTCTGCAAACACTCTAAAATCTCATATTTACTTTTTACTTTGTATTAAAAGTAAAAAGTAAAGTCTTTAGTTTAAGTCTCATATTTACTTTCTACTTTGTATTATTCTTTTTTGTTTATGACAGACATAATATTTATCACCTAATCCTAAGCTCTAAAGTCTCTAGTTTAAGTCTCATATTTACTTTTTACTTTGTATTATTATTTTTTTTGTTTATGGCCAACATAATATTTATTACCTTTTACTTTGCATTATTCTTTTTTGTTTACTTTGTTATTTATGGCCGATATTGCAATATCGACAAACACTCGACTTACAAGATCTCCCTCATACAAATGTTATTTATGGCCGACAATATCGACAAAGTTAGTAAAACCCTATCAATTAACCTCGACCTGAATGTAATATCATTTTATTATTTAAATATGGAATTTAAAAGAACCGACCAAAAGAATATCGACTATACCGACCATAACCACATCGATATTTCCCAGTCGATGAATGTTTAATATCACGTCGATCTTTGACGGCAAGAGCAGTTCCTTGACGATGCTTCATGAGCTAACTGTTTTATGCAACCGATATAAAGTACTATAACAAGACTCTGCATACTCTTTAAACTATTAAGTTTCCATTGATTGCCTTAGTCGAAATACGGCCCAACTACTCACGCATCCACCTTCAACTATTGAAATATTGCATGCATTCGGTCCACGGAGGCTCTAGTCAATGGATTGATCCCTTGCATTAGTGGGATAATGATCGACGAGCAATGTACGGTTGGTTGAAAGGAACGTTATTCGACGGATGAGCGCACGGTGGAAGTAGGCTGATTGTTCCATCCATCGACTGCAATAGTCAACACTTCTAGCTGGAGATCTTTGTACAATCGACCTGTAATATTTTGACAATCAACACTATTACATGTGGATCGACTGCTTTCACAAAGTCGAATGATAATTTACTGCAAACGCAACTTCGACCAGAACAATCGACTGACACCGTCGCTCGCACATGGTCGACCAGGTGAAGCCGTACTCGTCCATTCTAATAATTCAAATTCAGTGAACAATTTTAATTGCATCAATGCAACCATAATCTTCATCCGTCGACGTAAATATTGAGTATACAAATAATTCTTTTACATGCGTCTCCTTCGTTCTTGGTGCAGGGAATTTCTGTAACAACACACGAGCAACCTTTAATTCTCCTTACAGGTTTCGTGACCTCCTCCTCCTCTCATTCAGGTTCGAACCACCGCTCCCGTCTGCTGCTGCTGTCACCCAGACCATATGGGAGAGGCAACAACGCAACAACGCCACTGTTGTAATCTACAGGATTAAGCAATCATTCAAGCCAGCCGATATTAAATACACACAGAGATACCATCAAGACACAGAAATTGAATCGTACATTCGGTCGCCTTTCTCATCATGGCAATCTTTATACACTATGAAGTCAGTTGGAGCAGTTATACCACTTCCAATCGTCCATTAATTAAGGTTTAACAACGACAATTAGGGCTCCGAAGGGTTGGGTATTCTCAACAGCGACACACAAAATCTAGAACATGGGACGCAACCATCAGCAAAATCAAATCTAAAATAAGAAGATGGAGAGGACAGTGGCTTAACAAAGCTAGGAAGATGATATTAGTAAAGGTTGTTTTATCAGCTCTACCAATATATCAATCCTCTATCATGCTTGCACCCAAAGGAGTGTACGAACAAATTATTGAGAGAATTCCTTTGGATGGGAGGTAAAAACAATAAGAACAAAATTCACTTAGTGAACTGGAGCACTACAAAGCATTCAAAGCTCTCGGGTGGTCTCCAAATTCATGATCTCCTTCAAGCAAACTTGGCGATGGGAAGCAAAATTCTAAGGTAAATCCTGCACAACAAACATCATCGAGTTAGTCAAATGTTAAGAAAGAAGTATCTAAATGGAAACAATCTAAGATGCCTTGACAGCAAGCCCACTTCTAAAGGATCTTCGATGTGGTCATTGTGCAGAGCAGCTTGGGATTTCTTCATACAAGAACTTTATTGGGTTCTTGGAGATGGAACGAAAATCAACATCTTTTCTGATAAAATAATGGGAAACAACCGCTCCAGAATCTTCATGAGTTGCACGGCATTGCTCATTTGCTCGATCAACAAGGTATCAAAACGTTAAACGATTTCAGCTCCTCGAACACCTCGGGTGCATGGCAGAGCTGGAAAAATATTTCAACCCCTGCCAACCTTGAATCTTCCAGGATTCTCCTTATTGAAAAATTGAATGGTTGTGCCCCCACACATCTCCAGGACAAAGATGATCGCGGATGGGGTCCAAAAGGAAAATACACCACTAAACTTGGTTTCAACGCTCTCCAAACTCATGAAGCTCCAAGAAAAAGCCTATGGGATTTAGTTTGGAATCCCTTTGGACTCCCCAAAATAATTTTTTTCATTTGGACTCTCGTTCATCGAAAGGTGCTCACTGGAGAAAATCTTATCAAAAGAGGAATCATTGGGCCACTTTGCCATAGGAATTCTGAAATGTTAGATCATCTATTCCTGGATTGCCACTTTTCAAAAATTGTCTAGAATCATATGCTTCATGAACTTGATATAACCCTACCGACGTTCAACACCACAACCTGCCTTTTCAAGGATTGAAGATCCATTTACCCCTCCCCCCTCTCCCAAAAAAAAACTTTGGCTTCAAATCTTGATAACTATTCCCAAATTTACTTGCTGGAAAATCTGGATTGCTAGGAACAAAGCTATTTTCCATGAAATCAATCACACCCCCATGCAAGTCGCTGGACAAGCCAAATGATTGCTTCTTGAATGCCTGAAATCCTCCAATCCCAATATGGACTCAAATCTCAGCGCTAAAGAATTAAACTGGATTGGAACCACTATCCCAAGTCCCAGTAAAAAAAAATTTCGATCTCGTTACCGATTGCCATGGAAAATCAGACTCTCCAATTTTGACTTTCAAGAATGGAGAAACAAGGAAACTATGGATAGTCTACATTTTGATGGCGCATCCAAAAGAAACCCTGGAGCGACAGGAGTAGGGGGGGTCTGCTGACTACTGGAGGAATACCAAGAATTAGATATATATGGGGGCTAGGAATCTGTTCAAACAACTTAGCAGAGGCCCTAGCTCTGCTAAAAGATGTCAAATTTCCAGAGAAAGAAGAATAGAAAGATTATAGGTGTTCGGGGACTCTCTTTTAATCATCCAAGCCCTCAATTCGAATACAAAATTCAACAATCTAGCACTAAAAAGGATTATGGAATGAATTCAACATATTTCAAATTCATTCACTCAATTCAGAGCATTCTATATAGTGCGGAATCTAAATTATGAAGCAGATACAGAGGAAAAATCTGGAACAAGCCTCGAATATGGGAAGATTGAATTCTCCAACAAAGAAATCAGTTATCATCATATTCCCTAAGCACCTCACTCGGGTTGACTATAAGACAAGGAATTGGAATTCCAATAGATGAATTTCCTGTATTAAGCACAAGTCACATTCGAAGATCTGTAACGAATTCGCAATTCTTAGCTATTCTAAAAATTATACTATTTCTATATGTGAACCACAGCCATCTGCAATATGGAAATGGGAACAAAATCGGCGTAGGGAGGCAAACAAAAGACTACAGAGCAATTACGTGGCCACTCCATGAATGCACAACATATCCTTGGATTGCAAAAATCGAAGTTGCAACTTTACTCAATCTTTATGATACATGAAACCACAGCCAAATCATATAGTAATCTGCAAAGTTCTGGAAGAGCATTATTTTGTTGAAGAATCAACAAACTGATTCATAGTTATCATTTGCAATTTGTATGAATCTCATTGCATAAATTATAATTCTGTTGAATATATGAACAATGTAACTAGTTGGATTGGCTTCAGCCACAACTTACTCATTTTTTATTTTATTATTAATAAAAATGATCCGTTTTAGTTGTAAAAAAAAATTGTTTTGACAATAAATTGTGATTGAGTGGTGATGATGTCTCATGTTAACATAATGGTTAATTGGTGGTGGGATGAGTATGCTTTTTTGCTCCTTGTTCCCCTCCACCTACATGGAATGCATTGCAACAATTAGATACACTTATCTTGTGGCATCTTGAAATTGCTTTTGCGACTATAAAATCATCTCTCCTCTGTCTATATTTGCACTAGCATAAATATTAGGTAAAACTTAAAAAAAGTACATTCAAATGCACATCATCACCTTGGGAAAAGGATGGGTGGTATAAAGAAAATGAGCCATTTAAGATGGGTATATGTAAATATGTTTAATTTTATTTTTATATGATATTTTTATTGTAAGAGATGGACTTACAATAATTATTATATTTAATTTATTGGTGATAAAGTAAGTATATCGGTTCTTTCTAATTAAATATTTGTTTTTGTCAATAAGTTATGGTTAACTGGTGACAACAGAGGTATATCATATTGTTTATTATTCACCTAAAGAGATAATTTGTTGGTTCAACATTTTCCACTGAGACGTAATGGCGAGAGAGATCACGACATCTATTCTCATCCAATCTTGCAAGGTCATCAATGACTATTATGTCTATCAATTAAGACCACCATCCATCCAAAAAAAATTGGAACAATGATATAAATTTGAAAGGTACTTCTAACGATTAAATTTAGGATTGATTTCTACAAAACATAAAACACACCATTTATTAAAGCTTAGATTTTTGAAGTTACAATTATCTTGTTGTTATTAGAGTTAGGCATATATTTTAAATAATTTTGATGGGAGAGTATTTTGTCCTTGAGGCCCAATGTGAGGGATGAGCAATTTTAACAAAAGAGTAACTTGGTCTTGAACATGTGCACATCTTAAGTAATTTTAATGTGTGAGTATTCCATTGCCTCAACTATTTAGAGAAATACAAGTTGAAAAGTTTGTGAATAATGAAGTTGAAAAGGTAGGCATCCCCTTGATCTGACCTATGAGTTTTTGGTATATATGGCTTGTGGGTTGTTGCATATACTCTTGGGGAGTTGCTAAGTTCCTATGGTTAAAAAAAAGTTCATGAATAATGATTAACCTTTCAAGGTCTCCAACTTGTAAAAATGGGTTACTTGTGAAGTCTAGCATATCCAATTCAATATAATGCCTTTTGAAGTGTAATGAAAGCATTTGAATTAAAAACTAAAATCTTGGTTTGTTACTAGTTGTATTCTAATATTTGGCTTTTAGGTTTTAGTGGGAAAGATGTAATGTTTGTTTGTTGAACACATAATTTATGATGATAATATGTTTTTTCAACTTTTCAATTTACGTCCATACAAATTTATAGATTGTCAATTCTATAACATTTTTAAATAAAAGGTCATAGACTCACATCAACATAGTATGCATATAATCAACATTATTAAAGTGTCACCATTTTGTTTTAATAGATCTAATTGACATATTGTTTCTAGTTGTATTCTAATACTTGGCTTTTAGGTTTTAGTGGGAAAGATGTAATGTTTGTTTGTTGAACACAAAATTTATGATGGTAATATGTTTTTGCAACTTATCAATTTACGTTCATACAAATTTATAGATTGTCAATTGTATAACTTTTTTAAATAAAGGGTCAGAGACCGACATCAACATAGTTTGTATATAATCAACATCATTAAAGTTGTCACCATTTTTTTTTAATAGATCTAGTTGACATATTATAAAATTCAGGCTGTGGTCATGACCATTTCTTGGTATCACTATAACATATAAAAAGCATAAGTTTGTTGTGTTCGAGCCACCTACACAAAATGAATATAATAACAACTATTTTTTTTTTTAAATCAACACATAATAAATAGTGCATTGATCATGGTCATTGAGATCCCAAAATCATATGATGAAACAACAAAACCAAAAATCCCAGTTGATATTTCATATTCTTAACACATAAACATATTTTCTCAATTGTTTGAATTTGAAATGTATGAAACTGATTATATCATAACAAGAAAAAAAACAATTGATAGGAAATCACTTACATCTTTGCATTCATCTTTTTACAAACTTTTACCCACATTATACATCAAATGTCTAGTGCTTTTCACACATGTAATCTCAACCTTGCAATCCAAAAATTAACTTAAAGGCCCAAAGTTTAGGTGATCCTTTGAGGTTTCTAAACCCTAATATTTTAACTTGTATTGTGCTCAAATCTCCCTAGGTTAGGCACACTAGTATTTGCCAATGAGTTTATTAGCGATGCCATCTATGAATGTGGGAAGCATCCCTTGGGTTTCCTTGCAAGGTTTCCTTACTATATATATCTTGTTGAAAACTTCCTAATTAAACCTTCCAAGGGCTTCCTCAAATTTCATGAATGTCACCCAGAGTAAATGTTATCGGAGAACAACATTTATGTCTAACCTTGAGGTACCCATGTGGATTTGACCTCATGACCTCCTTAGCCATTGTGATTTGGACATGGCAAGTCAAACCACTTGAACCAACCCTCGGGGTTGAGATATATATGTGCATGTGTAAATTAAATTTAAATGTGTACATAATATAGGTGTACATCTATATGTAATCTATATTTATACATTTATATGTATAGGCATATATGCATCTATGTGTATAGGAGTATATCCATCTATATACACATAGATTTACATTTTCTCAAAGGAAAACCTTGAGGGAAACCCTTGATTACGTATCTACATTTTGTGGATATTACCAAGTGTAAACTCATCAATAAAGATTACGACACATGGTCTTGGAAAGAAACTAATTAAGGCACATAACATAGACATTGATAAAGGTTTGATCTTAAGATGTCCTACATGAAGCTCAAAACACCTAATAACTCAAGTTAATCCATTAATATATATAAACTTAAATCTAAAAATATAATATTCTATTAAAAAATACATAAAATTAGACAATTTATTTGACATCTTCACGTCAACAATATCCTCTTCCAAACCTTTAATAAAATACTTAATTTAAACTTTAAACAATTTATTTGACATCTTCACGTCAACAATATCCTCTTCCAAACCTTTAATGAAAAACTTAATTTAAACATAAAATTTCAACGCTATCACATTACCAAGCTCCCTATCAAAGTTGAATTCTCTTTAAAAAAAGACATAAATAGTTAAATCACACACAATTCACAAATGATTTTGAAAATATAACAATGTATGAAAGGGACCATGTGCACGCCTCAATAGCAAATCCTTGTCATGAGAATTTTGGAAAAAAAAACTGATGATTAATAACGCCTATTCCAAGAATGTTCTTACCTAACCCAGTGCTGGAAATATTTATTTAAGCCCATCCCAATCCTTCTTTTATAGAAACACATAAATAAAATTCTGTGCTTAATGGAATTTTAAATGCCCGCGGTGGATGCAAACCTGATTTTTAATAATATGTGGAAACTTGAGAGCTGAGATGAATGCGCTGGTTAGTTTAATTTAAAAATATATATTTTTATTAATTTTTAATTTATTTGTAATAATTATTAATTTATTTATATTATTATTATTATTATTTTTTTCATTTACTTTTAACACGAAATTATACCTTACTTTTCTCTCGATAAAGATAACAAAGAAACCAATCCTAAAAAAACAAAAGAAACCAATCCTTAAGAAAAAACCAATCCTTGTCGTCGAATATTTTCAAGTTAAATTTTCTAATTATGAATTTTATTACAATTATATGATCGAATATTTTCAAGTTATATTTGCTAAGTATGAATTTTATTACACAATTATATGATATTGCTTACCCCAACGTCCGAACAGGTTATAGATGATGCACTAAAAGTTCCTAAATAAATGGCTTATGGGACCATAGCATAGAAGAGAACATGTGATGAAACATTCATATTATTATTAGATATTATTTTAGTTGTTTAAACATATTATAGTTTAATTTTTTAATATTTTTTTTAAATTCTTTTTTTTTTCCGTTAAAAGCCTCTTATAATGGAATAAACAAGAAAGCATGGGTAAACTCTACTTGAAATTTATAACAAGGCTTTTAACTCTATTTGAAATTTATAACAAGGCTTCTAACTTTACTTGAAATTTATAACAAGGCCTCTAGTTTGAAGACCAATCAGAGGAAAACTAAATGTCTTAGACAAAGCCAATTTACATGCCCTAGTTGGTTGGTAGATTTTGAGTGGACCACAAACAAATCGGGACAATTTCTTAAATTCCTTAACATCTCATTTGTGTTCATGATGTGCAATATGATTTGTTGTATTGTCAACAAAGTTTATTTATGGCAATAAATGTTAACAAAGTTGACAAGATTATAGCATACCTTCTCATAAAGTCATCATCAACGATTAAGATTCAAATGTACCAAGGTTTTAGGTTTTTAATAGTAGCATGTGTTCATTATTCCTAATGTTAGATTCTGTGAAATCAAGCATACACAAAGTTAGTTACTCAAGTCCTTCATATGGACCAATGCCGAAGGGAAAAAGGGTTTCCATAAAAGTCAATGGAGACACATATAATACACTCGAGGAGTTAGGAGGCCTGGGTATCATCGACGTTAGGTTGCAGAAGTAGTATTATGTGCCAAATAGATTATGAAATATATCAAGGGTGACAAAGCTTGGAAGATGCTTATTATGTGCACCATCCTAGAAGTTTTGCCACATTGCAAGCCATAGTGGAAGTGCTCAAGCTCCATAAACCCTCAATGATGTCAGCCCTATCCCTAGGGTGTTTCAAGACTTTTTATATTTTAAGGCATGGAATGAATAGAAACTGTAGAACAATGATTCTTGACATCGAACATTAACAATCCAAAATAACCATATCTCAATGAACACTCTTTATCATAGATGTTAGATTTAGCTCACAATAAACATCAATATGGATGCAAGTTCTGAAGCAAGGTTTGTGGCGAGGCTCATTCTCTCATCGCTAGCACCCTATGGAGGCTAAAAAAATTCAACCACAACATGGAACCAACCGCCACCAAGAATGAACAAGTATTGGAGAATGGTCATTAGAATGAGAAGAAAGATGATTAGAACGAGAAGAAAGGTGATTAGAACGAGAAGAAAGGTGATTAGAACATGGAACCAACCGCCACCAAGAACGAACAAGTATTGGTGAGTGGTCATTAGAATGAGAAGAAAGTTGATTGTTGGGATGCCCTCATGCTCAAGGCATAAACAATAGATGGATGGGATGGTTATAATGACCATGGTTAGAAATCCCTTTGCTAGTAGGTCATTGATCTCCACACCATTATTCATTTCTTGTCATATCATGTCTTTATTGTTGTTACTCATGATTTATTTATTGCCATACTTATCAAGTATTTATTTCAGTTACTTAGTCATTTATATAAGACCGATTAAGCATTATAAACCATGGAGAGTCGAGACGATGGGTTATAGTTGTTTTGATATTTATTGCTCACGGTCATAGTTTTTTCATTTAACCCACTAATGCGGCGTATGACTAGCTTAATCACATGCACTTACCTAGAGCTAGCCTGGTTTTTTATTCTAAACAAGAGAAATAGTTGCAATGCAGCAAGTCCCTACTTGATATTAAAGAAAAAAAGTCAATAAACAAGTTGGATGTTAAAAATGTCATTAATAATAAATTAAATAACAAAAAACTTAATGAACAAGTAAAAATAAAACTGACAACAAAGATCCAAGATTATATCTTGAATCTAAGGAGTCCAATATTTTATAGGATTTCGAGACAAAAACAAAGTAGACTACTATATGTCGTCTTGTATTTTCTTGGTTAGAGTGGATACTAGAAAATGAATACATAAATATTAAAATCCACAAGGGCTATCCCCATCTATGTTTAAAGAGACTTGGAATACAACAATACAATGAATTTTATAATATAGTTAGTTTTCAATTCAAACATGCTTATATAAATGATATACAAAAACATGGAAATATAATTCACATGTGAAATAGGTAGAGGCATAGGAGAACAAGGCATGTAAACAACCAGTATTGGAAGTCGTTGACATTGCCATATCCATTTACAATTTGGCATGCCCCTACTACAAGGAATGCTTTCACCACCAATTCACAGTTCACATATTCTCTACGCATTTGTGAACTTTGTGGAGATTGAAATTTGAAAATTTCAGACCATTCTACCATTGTTTTCTTTACCATCATAAGGTTCTTAGTTGGAGTTAGTTGATTGAACTTGGCATGTTCATGTATGTATGTATATAATTATTTAGACCATTCTAAAATTGAGATAATTGGAGTGATAACCCGTATTAAATGATTAATTAAAAAGATCAAAGAGATTTTTAATTAACAAAATTATTCAATATAATATTTGTGACCATCCTAAATAAAGTAACAAGTTAAATGAATTCCAGGCACTTTCATGTTAAGACTAGCACATCAAATACATCTGTGTAGCTATGTGCGTTCAATTTATTAACATCCTCTAGTTATAATAACTATGATATTATCCAATTGTGATAACTAAAAAAGAAACTTTAGCATTCTAGCGATGTCCATTACATCTTGTTTTGGACATATTTTATTTTAATTAGGATGTTCCCAATTGATAATTGAAACATATTGTAGGTTCTAGTCAAATGAAAAAAAATAAAAATATTGAAGATAATAAATAACAATTGTAAATTAATTATACTATAAATGAAGATAATAAATAAGAACCATAAATTAATTATAACATAAATGAAACTTAGCTTTCAAACTTCAAACTTCAAGGGATAAAAAAATATATATATATTGAAACCAAAGGTTGGATATATATATATATTTTTATTTTACCTAAACACTTCACATAAATATTATGTTAAATAAAATAAATGTATGCTCCTTATATTAAAAGGAATGTACGCTTCATTTACAGATTCCATACAAATAATGTTCCTTTATTTAAATCCACCACCTCAAAAGAAAGGGATTTATTTATTTATTACATTATTTTCAAAACAAATTGATTTTTTTTCTATTTATTACTTTATTTTCAAAAACGAAATACCAAAGATGAAGAAACGACATTAAGCTTCAAAGGTTGCAGACTTCGATCAACTGATTTCATTTGTGAGGAACAAAGCCAAGACTAAACGTTGGAAATAATTATAAAAACTAGAAATAATGGCACCGCTTGTCACTATCGCACCACATTAACCACCACACTCACAATTTTTCAGTTTCTCGTAAGAGATTACTCTACCCACTTGTAGTTAAAATTGTAGCACCTCCCTTGTAGAGTTGACACACAACCATGGAAGAATTCATTTTGCAAAAGTCCAGGGCAGAGTTTCATACTCAAGATCAGATCAGTTGTATCGGTCAGTTTCATACTCAAGATCACACGATAGAATTGGAAAGGGGCCAATTTCATACTCTAAACTTTTTAGAGTAAAAGGCCAATCAATTATAGGACCTGAAGCTGTTCCAGTAATATGTATATGTTATTTTTACCAATAAACCTTGAGTAAGAAAAATAACGTTCCATCCCATAACCTTGTGACTATATCTATTTGACTAATACTAGTTCTTAAAGTTCTCAATATTTGTGAAGCTTGAATAATACTAGTTCTTAAAGTTCTCAATATTTGTGAAGCCAAATAGACTGAATTCATTACTCGTTCTTAATACTTGAAACCTTGTATTTGTATTTGAAAAACCAATACCTTTTTCTTTGTCAGGTTTGCCTGAAATTATTAGAGCAATTTCATGCTATATTGCTCACACATAAATGGGTATCCAAATGCATTTCAGTGGAGGTTCCATGGCTTAAAACTCATCCTATTATATTTTAACTAATTGAAAGTCACCAACTAGGGAACGACACTTCTAAATGGATTGGAGAGAGCTAATGATGATCATGGATTGTTAGAAGAAATGTGGAAATAAATACAAAGATCCCACTATTGTAATAAGCTTTTGGATCCATTGCATGAAGCTGGATTTGGAGGCTTGGATTGCCTTCAATACTTAAAGTCTTGAGAGCTACCAGAGGGACAGAAATCCAAAAACGCACAACTGTAAGTGTTCTCCACGTGCTGCAATATAACCATTTATAAACCTCACTGGGAATAGAGGCGATTGGGAGCAAAAACGGAGGCGATTGTGATTGGAAATGGAGGGATTGGAACCCAGAGAGCTTTAGGTCAATATTATTATTAGCCAACAGATTATAACATGCTAGGAAGTTAACTTATTAAATCTGATCCATTGTTTCAAGAATGCCACAGAAGAATCTTCATTGTATATAATAGATTTATATCAAAAAAAAATAAAAATGGCACCCCCACCCAATTTTGAGCTTGTGACACCTGCCAAAATGAATGTATTCACTCATTTGCACTCATGGTCCAGCTTACTGCCACTGGTCCAGCTTACTGCCACTTGCAAATTGCAGTGTTGCGAGCAGGTGAGCTAGAAATAATGGAATGAAAGATGGAGAAAAACCCCAGAGAGTTCTGCAACAACATCCACACCGTTAAAAAAAAGCAATTCTACAAATATTATATGTTACTTGATCCCGAAAATATCATTTAGGAGTCCCTTAATGATTTTTTCACAGTTTTAAAAGGATTTTGGTGAATTATTCTTCATTTGCACGTTGCCAGGGTTTCAAATCTGCATTGATGGGGAAGCAGGGGGCGAAGATGTAGCAAATTATAGACTTTACAGACAATATAGATATTGACAATAAAGCAGTACAAGATATGTAGATGTCGGATTCCAGACCTTGTTGCTGGATTTACGGTTTCGGTTCCGAGGTTTTAATCTCTGTATTCTGTAAACGCAAATCTTCAAATTTATTAGTGTTATGTCACCTCACAGGATCTCAGTGCCCTCCATGATCAGGGATTTTGACACTCGCAGTGAGGTGGGGGTATGTGTAGAATTTAGAAAGCAATGCACAATGGACAATGATACGATGGACTATGTTTTGGGGGAAATATAATTTATATAATAATCACTTCTTTTTGATGATGCAAATCGATAACAATGGGAGCAATTTGCTCAAGGAGATCCGCTGTTGACACTTCTGATAGCAACTCAGGTGAGAGGACCGATGGACATGCTCATGGTTGCATACCTGGGCCATTCACAGGATTGGGTTTCTAATTATCTCGAGCTTCCATGAGAAGTATTCCCCCACTAGAAAATGTGGGGAATACAGAAAATGAGCGACCAGAGCTCACTTCTCTCACTAATAGAGAAGTTACTGGTCACAAGAACTTGCATCACAGTTATGATAGAAGTGATCAGAAGAGATTATCAAGGGTTCTCTCAAGGAAAGCCAAGATTGCAAAGTCAAAAACTCAAATCGTGGCGAAAATGGGGGCAACCAAGGTGTGCAACACTGTAGTATTCTTTCTTTTAGATTTTTGGATGCTTTTATGCTTTGTAGGCTTATTGCTCTCATTTGTTCCATGGTATCCAGTGTTTGTCATTTTACTTTCTGGCATTCTTTTTACCTTCCAGTATCAAACCTAAGATGGCATTAAATGTAGCATTTTACATTGTTTCGTTCTTTATGTTTGGGTAGAAATTAAAGTAGCATTTTGCATTGGTAGTCTGTTCATTTCTTCAGTTTTTGCAACAATTCCGTTCTTTATGTTTGGGTCAAAATTATTGGAAGCAAGATGAGTCAATACATCTGCGTTTAATAGACCGCCTCTATTTGGAAGAACAACCCAAATATACTAGCCTGAAATGAATATATTTTGGCATTGTCAACAATCTCATCTGATTGCAAAAGATATTTCTGGTACATAGTAGTGTATCCAAAATGATAAATTATGCCAATTTAGAACTTTGACATATTTTATCCAGAAACTCGATACATTCATGCTCCCAAATAGATAACCATATTCAAGAAATAATCTAGAACTTAAAACTATGAAATTTCTGATATGGGACTATTGTCAGACTCATCTTCACTGAAAATAATCCCCTCATTTATGTGGCTTTATTGGGTTTTTAACCGTTTCTCTATTCAGAAGATTATGTGATTATATTTGGATAAGAATGATGCTTCCAAATAGATTAGCATATTTAAGAAATAGTCTGAAACAAGTAATTTCAAATAGGGGACTATTAACCAATGGAAATGGTTAACATTCTGGCTGCATGGTGTCAGATTTAAGGGTTTGAATTTTGCAATTAAAGAGGCGCTCAGGAAACATTTTGGCTGCATGGTTCCGGATGTGGAGGTTCGGGAGGAGCTTAAGATTTCAATGTGGAAGCCAAAGCAACAACCAACCTTATCTCTGGATAGATTGAATTTTCAAATGGGGAATTGAACTATCACTGCATCCCATGAATCCAGATCACAATCACATGCATGAACAGATCTTTGGCATTCAGAATGACAAGTTTTAGCAATAAATGGCAGACAAATTAAACAATCGTGTCATGCCAGACCGAGCTCCTCATACCCCTTCGCATAAATGTGAACACACTCGCAGACATTAAGCTTCGATATCAACAACACATTTCTCGTTGGATGATTGCAAACCACTCTCAACCGCAGAGCATAACTCATTTTGGAAGCAAACGCATATTCTAAAACATAATTTTCGTGGTTAGAACAAGAAGAGCAACAATTTTCATGCTCCAGAAATGAAGATAGCTGCAATGAAACTGTACAGTCGAATTCATGTTCATATTCAGCCGAAAGAAACTTCAGACAGGATTACTAACTAGAGAAGCATCCGAATTTTAGACAAAAACTTTTCTAGTATTTTCGAACAATGTATTCAGTCGATTTTGGATCGCAGTTTGAAGACCTATTTTGAAACTAGGAGAGTCTATTAAACACACTTGAAGCCCTGCAAGCTCATCTGTCGCACCTGTTTCACAACAATCCATCATTCAAATAAATCTTAGAAGGATGGTGTTAAGTCAGTAAATTTTTCTCCATTTTTGAGTTATTTTCTCCAATTTTGTTTTGTTTTTTTTGAATCTACCTCAGTGAAATTTTTGGTTTTCAGTTTTAGTTTTTGTCTTCTTAGAAACTTTATGAGTGATTGAATAAGTTTTGAGCCCTGTCTTTTCAGATTTTATTTTGATTTTAGTGATTTTTTATATTGTAAAGGGGATCAATGAGAGTCATATGTTCAAAGATAGAATCATTAATGTCTTTAGAGAGTGGTAAAACTTCTTTTCTTAAACCAAATAGCTGCCAGAACCTCCAACAAATTAGCAAAAAGTTGAAAAATTGCTAAAATTTGGTCTAAAAGTTATTCTTGTAGCGCTATATCAAAGTTTAACAAAGAGCGCGCTACAGGAATATCGTGGCCTAAATTTTTGTTCAATTTTCGATCTGATTTCAATCATGATGCAGAATGGGAGTGTCTAATCTCCTTGTGTGAGTGCTTTAACACGTGTTTGCAGTAGTTTGAGCATGATTTTAGTTGGTTGCTAATCACGAAGAAAAACAAGTTCATCATTGCATGGTATGCGGGGATCAATTGCACAGAAACTAGCAAATTTCGGTTTAGCTGTCAGATTTCTCTTGTTACACGCATCATTGCAGGAGAAGTAGTGTTTGTGAAGGAGAGTTCGCTGCTAAACGGTGGATGGTGTCGCTGTGGAAAGGAGACAGGTGTGTTTTATCGCCAGCGAAAATTAGGGCTTCTGAATTCGTTCACCAGTAGCTAGAGAAACGATATGAGGACACCTATGCTCGTAAGATGACATCGTTGACACCTCAAATTGAAGCTATTAAGCCACAACAGATGAGCAATTGACAGGTATTCCGTTATAACCCTTATAGCTGGAAAATTTGGGTTTTTGTCGCTGCACGATTTTCTGGAGAAATTGGTTAATTCTGATAAGGAGAATTTAAAGAAGACTGTCAAACAGTATAAGCATCAAATGAATTACATGCAGGAAGTTAATGATGGTTTAATGATGGCAAATAGAAGATTAAGAGAAGATCTTCAGGATGCTCATGACAATTTTCAGGAGTTAGTGGTTGATGCAAAGGAAGCACTCAGAAGGAAAAGGGCTGCTGACAGGTACTGTTCAGAACTGGAAAAGACAGTTGAAACTTTGCAGCATGAAAATGAACACCTTCAGAAAAGAATAGCTGAGCTCGAGAAGAAGCATAAAAGAATGAAGAAAAGATCCTCAAGTCCAGATGGCATATCTTTGCTTGTGGAGGCATCGAAAGAGATATGAGGCAGTTAGATTCATTTAAGACATTTTGTTAAAGAATTTGCTATTTTTAGCAAAATTGTAATTTTGTAAAAATGTAAATTTTACTTTACCTAGTCTAGTCATTCGATGGAGAATTAGTAGGAAAAACCCTAACTGTTTTTTTCGAAAAGAAAAATATTTAGAGAGGAAGGAAAGACATTGTAAGGGTTCTGATTTTGGAGAGCAAAAGGAGGTCTGCTAAGCTGCTTATACTTCCAGACTTGTTCAGTGATAGGTACTGTGAACTCTCATATGCATTTTTTGATGAAACTATGAATATATGACTCATTACCCTATATTTGATCTGTGTTGGATTCATTTTGAGCTTATTTAGTTTCATAAATGATAAATTCATTTCTGGTTTATGTGTAATTTTCCAGTGATGTTTGTCCTTTATGTATGAATGTCATTTCAGTCTTTTGTTGGGATATGGTGATATATATACATCTTTATTGAGTTATGTGTATGATTTAGTTGTTGCCTATTTACTGAATGTATTCCCTTTATGCCTTTGAAGTCAATGACCAAAAACATATGAAACAGAACCCTAAAACCTAGTTTGATTTGATTTTTATTTTGAGATTGTGTTGGCTTGTTACCTTAGCCTTAGTAACAATTTCTGACACAAACAGATGGACAGTGCAAGAGTTATCTTACACGAGTTCAAGGAAATCTTAGGACGAGTTTAAGGAAATCTCAGGACGGATAGTGCAAGAGTTATCTTGCAGGATTTTCTTTTTGTTTTCATTCTTTGGCAGGGACTAGTGTTGTTTGCACCAAAGGTTGATTAAAGATCTTGACATGTGTTATCCGCTGTGGTTCAACTACAAATGGATATATTGTATGGGACATGCACATAGCTCGAAATTTTGTAATATACTGTATGGGATATGCACATAGCTCGAAATTTTGTAATAAATATGCAATTATTGCATATCTCTGATCTATCTTATAGCAATAATAAGTACATACCTGGGGCATGTGTATTTATTTATTTATTTTTTAAATATTTTTATATCTCAATAATTGATTTGCACACCAGAGAAAAAATGTCAAATCTTTGTTTCTAGCCAATCAGAAAATAAATTAATTTAATTTTAAAAATATATAATTTCTTTTTTATTTTATTTTATTTTATTTAAAATACTTAGTTTAATAAGAAAATTTTCAAAAACTTTGGTTAACACTGAAAATAATTTAAAATTATAATAACACTGTATTATGTTGCCAATTTGATGTACGCACTTCCCTAAAGCAAGCCGAATTTTTTATTCTTAATAGCACTGTATTATATTGCCAATTTGATATGGAATAGCTAATTTCAATAATAATAAAATATTATTTACTGCAAAGAGTGATTTACATCTAATATGGAAGATTAACTTATTTCACATACTTCAAAATAAGTACAAAAGGATTGCTTCAATTCATTTCACTTCACAAGTTTTCTATTAGAAAATATAAGAAACTATTTTATTTAAAAAAACTGAATTTATATTTATGTATTTAGTTTTAAATTATCAATATCCAAAAATCTAAATAAAAATTTAATAATATATATAAAATAAAATTAGAAAATTCAAATAAAAAGATAAAAAATATCTAATTTAAATTTAAAAAAAATTTGCACAAATTTAAATAAAATGACCTACAATCTTCTATATATATAAGATTCAAAAACAGTTTTTAAATTTATCATTTAAAAAAATTAATCATAAATAATCCCCGGCCGGAAAAGGGAATTTATACTCTTTATTTTTTAAAGACCATATAAAAAGCATAACATGTATAAAAAAACACTTAGGAACTACATCATAAAGTGCAGGAAGGGAGGCCGAACTATTAATGGTATTATTAAATTTTTCTTTCCAAAGAATAAGCAGTATTACTTCAAACAAAGAAGATAAGATTGACAAGAATGGAAAACAATGTAACGATTACAAAGATAAACTCCTTCATTCTAATGTGCTTACATATTTCTGAACATCCTCACGCAACGACAATTTTGATTATAATGCTATAAAAGGCCATGTCTAAATAAGATCTCAGCCCAAAGTCCCAGTACATCCATAAAGTGCTTCGATCGATTGTTAACCTGATATCTCTATGCAATATAATGTATTGTTTACTAACATAATGCTTACCCATATCCACAAGAAGAAATCAAGCTGGAATGCATTTTGCAGAAACCATCAAACCTTGTTATTATCATGAATTAAGACTACTTCAAACAACAATGTAATAAAGTACAATACAAGAGTAATCGTTATGTGTGTTTCACTTTGCTTGTTTTTGGCACAATTAAGTGATGGAATGACAATGAGTGTCAAGAAGTCAGTCAAAGAAATTTCCAAGAACTTAACCAAAATAATTAATTTAACAGTTCACACCTCAAAGATATCCACAAACTTGCGCGCTTAACCAAACAAAAGAGATCCAGAAGAATGCATACAATTCTGCTCACATAGAAATACATCTGAATTATCAAAGAAACAACATTGACTTGGATAAAAGCCGAAACAAAACCAAAAATCGAATGGAGAGATACAGTGGTGACTTAATGTACGCATTCGCACAAAAAAGACCATAGCAAAATCCAACAGAGGAGAACTATAGACAATGCACTAAATGACATCTGTTAGCTATAAAGCAAATAGGATGAAGACCCATGATTATCATTGATATAGAGCAAACATTAACGTACATATAAGTCTTTGTATCATACCATAATGAAGCCATGACGCAAGGTTTAACAATCAAATTTTGTTATTGACGGAAATAATTGTCTAAAGAAGCAAACCTGCAACCCTATGAAAAATCAAAAGCTAATTTTGAAAAGAATATTTCCCATTTTACATGCAAAGACATATCCCTATCAAATTTGGGAGTATATTGAATTAATTACAACCCATTTAAGAATGGGTGTTCTAATCTAGAAGCTCATATGATGCCTTACAGATGAATAAATCTTTGAGGACCTGCTGGTTGGAATTACAAATTATTTTCCTAACACTCCTTAAAACGTTATCCACCTCACAAAGATTGTTGATGAGCACTTTTGATATTAGAACTCTAAATCATTACCCAGAGACATCCCAGTTACAATTTCTAGATTAGCCCACCTGGTCTAACATCCCAATCACGATTTCTAGATTAGTCAAGCTAGTTTAAGTAAATCACTTTTCAACCTAATAGACCAATAGCGGAACTTTAGAGAAAACAAATAATCGAGTCGCCTTCTTAATATAAACTACACAACCGAATAGACTACTCAACCGAATAGACAAATTTGAAGTATTCTAATAAATTTAGCAAAGGCAGAGATATAGACGATATGCGGATGGACATTATTTTTCTGTGACTACACAGATTTTAGCAACTGTGCAACTATGTGTGTTGTTTTGTGTGTCCATAATTAACTGTGAAGTGTAGGGTGCAGATGTTGTATGTTCTAGTCCACGGAAACGATCTGGAACTCTGGCAAGCTGTTGGACGAGGCATGCTGTGCTGCTGATAGATTGTCGCAGTGATCTCGAAGGCACCAGGCTATGACAACGCGCCTTATTGTGTTATTGATTATGGTACAAACTATTGAGTATGAGGCTGGATGGGCTATGCACGGACTTCGGCAAATCAAAGGGTTGTCCTGAGGCTGAACGCTTACATCATACATCATACATCAGTAGGCTTGCTGAGTAATAATATTGTTAGAAATAGTAATTACTTTAGTTAATTTAGCTTTTACATTTAGTTTTTATTTAGACGTTCAAATGCAACAGCATGCCCTAAAAGCTAGGTTAGAGCTTTTAGGGTTTTCCATAAGTGTTTAAATACACATTAGATTATTGTTTGTATTACATCAGTGGATCTCCCTTTATGAATAAAGATTGAAGAGCCTTAGCTCATTTCGCATTATCTTTGTTTTATTTCTGTCTTCAGTTTAGTATCAGAGCTTAGGAGACGATCAAATTGGTAGCATAAATTTCCGAAGAAGCCAAAGCCTTAGCTTTGAAGAATTTGTAAGTTTTTTGAAGAATTTTCACAATTTTTTTTTTGAGGAGTGAAATTTTTTCACGAAGTTATTTTTTCTTTTACGAGATTCTTTGAGTAAGAATTTTTCTTTTTACAAAAGAAGAAGATATTTTTTTCAAATCTTGTTTAAGAGGGAGACATTATTTTGAAAAAAGAGGAAGGAGATTATTTTGAAAAAGCCAGTGAAAGACACCGCAGTGTCTATGGCTTCTAGCAGCAATCAATCTCAGATTTCTCCTCTTATAGGAAAAAAGGACTATGATGTCTGGGACACGAGGATGGCGGTTTATCTCAGGTCAGAAGATGCATGGGAATATGTCGTGTATGGCTATTCCGAACCTGCAGATGATACAACTTTTCAAGTCCTTTTAAATGCAGAAAAGGATGTCCTGCGAGCGCACAGGAAGAAGGATGCAAATGCACTGCATCTCATAATGAACGATTTGGATAACAACGTATTTCCAAAGATATCAGCGTCATTTCATGCCAAAGCAGCATGGGATACCTTGGCGATCAGTTATCAAGGTGCTGGTAAGGTACAAACAACTACACTCCAAAATTTGAGAAGAGATTTTGAAGATCTGAAGATGAAAGAATCAGACTTAGTAGATTCGTTCATGACCAAAGTCATGGGTATTGTTAATTAGCTTAATATCTATGGTGAAAAGATGGAAGATCAAAGGGTGATTGAAAGGGTTCTGAGATCCCTACCCCACAAATTTGAGTCGAAAGTTTCAGCGATTGAAGAAGCAAAGGATCTGAGTACTCTCTCTATAGACGAGTTGACCAGATCTTTACTTTCATTCGAATCCAGACTCAACAGGAATGAAGAGTCCTCTCTTGAGAATGCTTTCAAAGCCCATGTCTCATTCTCAAGAGGCTCATTCTCAAGAGGCAGAGGAAGAGGAAGAGGCAGAGGAGGATCAAGAGGACGAGGCAGAAGTGGCCGGAGTAATGGCAATGGAGATCAAGATCACCATCATAACCATGAAGGCGGAAACTGCGACAAAAAATGTCAGATAAATCTAATATTCAGTGTTATTATTGCAATAAATTTGGGCATTATGCTCATGAATGTAAAAAGAAAAAGTCTGATCAAGCAAATCATAATGCTAATGTGACTAATACCTCTGAGGATAAAGATGATATGTTATTCCTTATATGTCATGCTACACAGTAACCAAATGACAGGTGACATAGGTCTAATTGCAGACTTAGATGAATCAGTGAGGACAGAGGTCAAAGTTGGCACGGATGAGGTAGTTCCAGTTCTTGGAAAAGGAGTGGTCAACATTATGACCAAACAAGGCCAACAAAAGACAATCGCAGATGTCTATTATGCTCCAGGATTGAAGCATAATCTGCTTAGCATTGGGCAACTCACTGAAAATAAGTACAGACTTGTCTTTGATGGATCACACTGTGAAATTTATGACAAACCCCCAAATCGACAGTTGATCATCAAAATACAAGTGACTAGGAACAGGATGTATCCAATAGTCATGAATTGCAGCAGCAAGGTAATCTCTTTTGCTCAAAAAGCCATTTGCATGGATGATTATTGGTTATGGCATTTTAGATATGGACATCTTCACTTTGGTAGTTTCAAGTTTTTGTAGCAGAAAGAGATGGTAAAGGGATTACTCCCTATGAAGGAGCCAGAAAGCAGTTGTGAGTGTTGCATCATTGCAAAGCAACACAGGGATAGATTTCCTAAAGATATGTCTCGAAGGGCACATGCACCTTTAGAACTTATTCATACTGATCTGGTTGGACCAATGCAAACTCAATCGATTGGTGGAAGCTATTATTTCCTTACATTTATTGATGATTTCAGTAGAAAAACATGGGTGTATTTCCTTCGTCAGAAGTCTGAAATTTTTGGCAAGTTCAAGGAATTTAGGGCTCTGGTTGAAAAACAGAGTGGTTATCAACTCAAAGTATTGAGATCTGATGGAGGGGGAGAGTATGAGTTAAAGGAATTTCATGATTACTGCAAACATCATGGAATCAAGAGGCGATTCACTACAAGATATACACCTCAGCAGAATGGTATTGCAGAACGCAAGAATAGAACCATCATGAATATGGCAAGGAGCATGCTGAAAGGAAGAAATTTGTCCCATGAATTTTGGGGAGATGCAGTGGCTTATGGTGTTCATGTGATGAACAGATCTCCCACCAAAATTGTGAATAACAGAGTACCAGAGAAAGCATGGTCAGGTATGACTTGTAATGTTTCTCATTTCAGAGTATTTGGTTGTGTTGCTTATGCTCATGTTTCTAAACAGCTAAGAAAAAAGCTAGACGACATGAGTGAGAAATGTATTTTTTTGTATACGACGAACAAACTAAAGCCTACAAGCTGTATAACCCTATTACCAAAAAGGTTATTCTCAGCAGAGATGTTTTGTTCAAGGATGAAGAGTCATGGAATGGAACCATAGACAAGGGTATGGGAGCTGCAATACCCCAACCAGAAGATGGAGAAGATGAGGAGCTGATTGGACAACAAGATCCAGTAGCATCTTCACTAGTAGCAAATACTCCAGAAAGAACACCTAGAAACTCAGTTTGAGGTGAAGCATCAAGTTCACAATCAGGTAATGAATCTGATCACAGTAATAAAAAGACTAGAAGATTGACAGATATTTATGATGAATTGGATGCAAATACCAATTATGTTTTTATTGCTAGTGAACCTGTGTTTTATGAAGAGGCTGTAAAACAAGAGCATTGGGTAAATGCTATGGACGAAGAGATATATTCCATTGAGAGAAATGATACATGGGATCTAGTTGACCTGCCAAAGAATAAGAAACCCATTGGTGTGAAGTGGGTTTATAAAACCAAACTCAATGAAAAAGGTGAGATTGATAGGTACAAGGCAAGGTTAGTAGCAAAGGGTTTCTTGCAACAACTAGGAATTGATTTTGGAGAAACTTTTGCACCAGTGGCAAGATTGGACACAGTAAGAGCAGTCCTAGCAATTGCAACACAGAAAAAATGGAAAGTGTATCAAATGGATGTCAAGTCGGCATTCTTGAAGAAGAAATTTATGTGGAGCAGCCACATGGGTATGAAATAAAAGAACATGAAGAAAAAGTTTACAAGTTGAAGAAAGCTCTATATGGGCTCAAGCAAGCTCCAAGAGCTTGGTACAACAGAATTGATTCTTATTTCATCAAAAATGGTTTTAGCAGAAGCAGCAGCGAACCAACACTTTACACAAAGGTACATCAACAAGGACAGATTTTAATAGTTTGTTTGTATGTTGATGATATGATTTTTACAGGTGATCTCTTAGTAGATGAGTTCAAGGCAGCTATGAAGAAAGAGTTCGAGATGACAGACCTTGGATTGATGAGGTTCTTTCTTGGCCTAGAAGTAGAACAGTAAGAAAAATGTATATTTATCTCTCAAAATAAATATGCTAATGAAGTTCTTAAGCGATTCAGAATGCTCAATTGCAAAACAACACCTACACCAGTGGCAACAGGTACTAAGTTGAGAAAAGAAGATGGCAGTCCTAATGTAGATCCAACATTGTATAAGAGACTTGTAGGAAGTCTCATGTATCTCACAGCTATGAGACCTGATATTATGTTTGCTGTCAACTTGATTTCGAGGTTCATGGAGTCTCCCAAAGACTCGCATTGGCAAGTTGGCAAAAAGATCTTACGATATGTTGCAGGGACTTCAAGCTATGGAATTTTATACTCAAGCACTGAGTATGATGTTTTGACAGATTTCCCCGACAGTGATTTTGCAGGAAGTTTGGATGACAGGAAGAGCACTTCTGGTCATGTTTTTCATCTTGGATCAAGGGTGATTTCATGGGCATCTAAGAAGCAACCCATTGGGACACTTTCATCGGCAAAAGCAGAGTATGTAGCAGCGACATCAACAACATGTCAAGCAGTCTGGTTACGCAGAGTTTTAGAAGGTCTTCAATAGAAACAAGAAGGACCAACCACAATTTATTGTGACAACAATTCAACAATCGCTCTATCAAAGAACTATGTTTTTCACTAGAAAAGCAACCATATTGATACCAGATATCACTTCATAAGAGAACTTGTGAACAATGGTGAAGTTCATGTTGAGCATTGTAAATCGATTGACCAATTGGCTGACATATTCACAAAGCCATTGGCAAAAGATATTTTTGAAATTCATAGAAATAATTTAGGCATTGTAAAAGCTGCAGTAGTCAGCAGTAGTAATTAAGAGGGAGTGTTAGAAATAGTATTTACTTCAGTTAACTTAGCTTTTACATTCAGTTCCTATTTAGGCGTTCAGTTAATAAATGCAACAGCATGCTTTGCATGCATGCAAAAGCTAGGTTAGAGCTTTTAGGGTTTTCCATAAGTGTTTAAATACACATTAGATTATTGTTTGTATTACATCAGTTGATCTCATTTATGAATAAAGATTGAAGAGCCGTAGCTCATTCCGCATTATCTTTGTTTTATTTCTGCCTCCAACCTTCAAATATGATATACTTGCAAATTATATTAGATAATTTGGATGATCGCTAGACATAAAGAGGACTAGTGTAAGGCCTATGCCTATGCCGTGTACTTAGAGAGCTTATCCAAACTGTGGGATTGGGTGTTGATGTGAAATGTGTTAGAACCCATGATTCAATGAAGGATTGAGGTTGCGCCCTCATATGCCTATTGGAAGTGGTTATATGAAAAAGTATCATCCCACCATAACATCCTTGCCACCTTGTGTAAGGGTGGTAGTGCTTGGAACCAAAAGGCTTCAAAGATAGGGCTAAGTAGGTGTGGTTGTGCACAGGTATGAGGCTGAGCATGTGAAAAAATGTAAATGCCAATGAAGTGGTTGTGCCATATCTGTGCGTTGGGCACACTTGAACTATGATCTGCATCCATAATCTATTCGATAGGAGGTGAAATGCTAAGAAACAAGTGAGACATGAGGCTCTGATCACTCCCCTGCCTTAACACTAGGCATCATTTTGTTTCATTGGATTTCTTTACAACTTTGCAATGTTGAGTATTCCTCTGATTAACCCACATAAGAGCACAATCACCAGCATTGTCAAGATGTATCCCAGACTGCACAGCATGAATACCATGGGGTACTCTTTGAGACCCAAATCTTGAAATCTCTAATTAGAATCGCTCAGAAAGTGCACGAGAGCAATGCCCATAAACATGCTCCCTCCAATTTGAGTGCCCAATGCAAGAAATATTTGGTTTCACCTCCAGAAGTAGGGTGAAATCCCTCTTGCAAAATTCATTGCAAACAAAATAACCAAACACCATTTTTTCACGAGGATTAAACACTTATCTCTCTCAAATCCCTCTTCTTGGCTTCATCGCCTTGACCACTGGACAAAACCAGGACAAGAAAGCAAGCAGTTAGCATGTATGCCGACTGCAAGTAATTCCCATTGGCATTTACAGTCTACTCCATGTATCTCTGTCGGAAAAACATCAATCTCTCCATGGAAAATAATAACATACATAGACTCTCGCATTTATGCCAGTGAATATGCCTATTCTCCTCTCGGTATTCCCTTGGATTTCACCACCCCATATACCTCTGCATTCCTCTCACAATTGATCCAACTATCTGAAATAGGTAAAACTAACCACATATATTGCACACAATCAACGGCTTAGAACCCCACCAAGGCCCCTCCCTAAACTATATCTTGAGGTTTTGAAATGATCCCTTTCAATGTGCGGATAGGAAGGCATTGGGAAGGAAATCTGATATAGTGAAGTCTCTTCCACGGGAAAGCATCAGGGTCTGCAAGGTAGATAATAGACCATACTTGAGGTAATTAGACCACTGAAGACCCCAAAGAAGATTCCATATGATTATATTCTCTATCAACTACCTGGGTTTGGGATCTCCTTGTAAACTAAGATTCCTTCACATGACTATAAATGTACACAAGCTTACATTTTTTTATACAAGAAACATTAACTACTTGTGCCACTTGTGAATCCTCCCTCCATAAATTCTTCCTTGACTAGAACTATGAATGCACTCTCTATTAGACTCTCTATGGTGTTGCAATGGCTAGAAAATCCTTTTTCCACCTTATTAGTAGTGTTAGATTTGAAAAAGCCATGTTTTTCAACCTTATTTGGATGAGCTGAAATTAACGACTAATTAAACTAGTAAATATACTACTAAAAATTATGGCAATTAACGACCAAATAAATGACTAAATGTACTACAAAATGACAACAATTAATGACAAATTAAACCAGCAAATGTACTACTAAAATGGTCATAGCTAAGGACCAAATAAACAACTAAATAAACAGCCAAATAACGATAATTAATGACTAAATAAACAACCAAATAGTGACAATTAATGACCAAATAAAAGACTAAATATATTATCAAATGATGAAACAATTCAAACAATTAACAACTAAGTGATATATGACTAGTTTTGTCGGGTGATAAGAGACTACTAATTTGTTACAAGTTGTCGCCACCTCAAATTTAGTCATTTATCGCGAAATTTTAGTTGTTTTTTCAGTTACTAATTACCCATTTTGAACTAGTGAACCGCTTGTTGCAATATTTTGCTCCTGATAAGAGCTTATGACATTTTGCAACTGGTGAAATATCTTGTGTATCCGAATTGGATCCTGAATCGCAATCCTGCAAAATAGAATACATTGTTATTCATATTCACATGGATAAGTAACATAAATTCAATTAAATAATTAAAATATAAATAAGATTTGAACTTACTGGAGATGGAAAGGGAGAACTTGTTGAACTTTGAACAATATGCAATGAGCTAGAATTTGAAGAACTGACCATTGGATATTATAACCCTTTATCCCCGCATTTGAGCCAAATCAACAATCAATATGTGTCTATAGTCCTAAAATAAATTTTGAGAACCATATCACATTCTAACTTCCAATATAGTTTCGAAACCATTTTGAGTTTAAGAAACATATGTATACTATGAAGTATTGTAATTGGTGTGGTTGAATCCTTAAAGAACATTTGAGATGAATATATCATTTTAATTTGAAATAGAAATTCATAAATTTCGTTAACCGGTGCACCACAGTAATAGAACTGCACCGGTGCATCCTGAATAAATGGATGCACCGGTGCGGCTAAATCATGTATGCACCATGTTGGAACATCCACAAAATTACCCACAAAAGAAAATGTCCACTATATTTGATAGAGGATAGTTATCTATGCAATTTTCAATATTGTTGATCTCGATGCACTTAATATATAAAAGTGCACTGGGGCAACCGTATTTTTAATACACATTGCAATATGATATTTTTTATTTTTATTTTTTTGATTGTATGCCAATATTGCGTGTTGTGAAAAGAGTAGCGTAGTGGTGTGTTCATATCTTTTTGGTGCACCGTTATTTCATTTGTTTTTAGGAATATATCTTTACAGTGTGTTTCCTGTTATGATGCACCAGTGCACCTATATAAATAATGCTCCGATGTCTAGAAAATCAAAAATAAAAAACCACATGAATTATTTTCCCATTAACTAAAAAGAAGCAGGAATTTCAATTTCAAAAACTAAATCTATATTATATAAGGTATTTAAAAAAATCACTATTTCATTATTTTGTCGAAATTTCGAGGGGAGAGTTTTGGAAGAGAGACTTATCGGGGAGGAGTTTGGAGCAACCAGATCTTTCTAAAGATTGAAATTTGTAAGGTATGGTGAATCAAACAAAACCTTGCATAGTAGAAAATTTATGCAAATTATTACTATTGATCACATTGCATGATTGATTTATTTTTGTATTTAGATTTTAGATAAATTTAGAAAAAAAAATCATAGTTACCTTCAATGTTGGAACCCTTGTTTTCTCATTGCTTCCTTTCATTTTATGTGGCTACAAACTTTTACATTAGGGTTTAATTCCCTCTATTGTTTCACAATTATGATTTTTATTTTAAGCGATTTTAGATTTAATGGGTTTGTAGTTTTATATATAAGGCATTGGATGCGATGTGACCACTTCTTGGGTCAAATCCAAAGCCCTGTTGGCCCTGTCATTTTTTTATAGTTTGTTTATTTAAAAGAATGCTTACATAGTTTTCGGTGTGGTCGAGTTGTTTAAATGCACCAGTGCGTTTATAGTAATAGTGCACCGGTAATGTCAGACCTGTCTTTTTTTCAATTTATATCTTTAAAAATGGTTACACATTTTCCAGTACAGTCGAGTTGTTTTAATGGATTGGTGCGTTAATTGCAAAACTGCATCGTTTTGATTACCGATGCCTTATAATAAATAAATCACACTTACAAATGTATATATGATTTTTTTTATTTTTTTTGGTTAACAATGCGTTTAAGTATGATACACCAATGTGTTCAAGTATGAGAAGCACCGGTGCGTTCTAATATGAGAAGCACCGATGTGTTTTGTATATTGAAACACACTGAAATGACATACTACTTTTTATTTTTATTTTGAAGATATGTAATTTATTTTTATAATATACTTAATAGCTTCTTTATTTGACAGAAAATGCATGATAAAATTTCAATGAACAACAATTATTGTCGACATGATGGGAGCACATCCAAAATTGCGAAGAAGGCCAGTTCTTTGTAATTTATGTATTAAATTAATATATTTGAATTATTTGTAAATTTAATTAATATTTATTGGTTAATGTGTGATATGCAGAGCCAAAAAATAAGGAAGCTCGATAAGATTCTTTGTAATCTAAGTGCAAAAGAGCGTTAAACCTTGATGACAAGTTGTAGAGGGATGAATTGGGTGAATAAAAAAGAAATCAATATGATTTTTTCTTGAATTTTGAATAATATTGTACTTAATAATATTCTCTAATATGTTTCAAACAATCTAATTCACATATGTTTAATGTTATGCAGGGACTAACAACAACAAAAAGTAATGTCATCATAAGAAAAACAAATTATGGAAGATTTAAATGATGATGAATTGGTCCTTAGCACATCTGGAGTGGTGTTGGAAGTCGATGAAAGGGGGAAAACTTTTATAAAACTATGAGGGATATAGTTGAAAGAACGTATAGACGTACTGTCCACTTACAACACATAAATCAATGAAATGATTACAAGAATAAGGTTATATATAAACTACAAGAGGCGATTCTAGAGCAATGGTCAATGAGACCTGTTAGACTTGCAATAGCAAAAACATACAAAAACAAAAAATAATCATTCAAAAAGTAATATTCCTAAACATGTTTTTATAGAATATGTATCTACTACTACTAAGTATTCCTTTATTAATATTAATTCTGGTATATTTATTTTTCATATCAACATAAAAATAGTTTAATGTCATTTTAGATTTTCGGGAAGATTATGAAAATCCCAAAGGATGAACGAGACGATATCCAAAATATGTCAGTAGGGATGTCTTAAAAAGTGTACAAGGAGATGGTAAAGGAAATTGACATAATTGTATTGCAGGAGAAGGCATCTCAATAACAACGTGCTTCAAATGTATGGCATCATTGAATTTTTCTATTATGTACATCTAGTTAATTAATTTAGCATATTAAATATTAATTTTCAATTGTTTTGTTGTAGAAAAGAAAACAAAATGAAACCCATTCAGCACATAAGATACGATGATAAGGAAAAAAGGGGTTGATAGCAAAGTTTGCGAGTAGTTGTGATTTCCTTATAATAGCTTAAGATTTCATATTGGTTATGGTATTTATATATTTTTTTTTTTTACACCGGCCATCCTTGGATGCCTTCAAACAAGTGTTAATATACAAAGAAGAGCCATCAAAAGAATTGATTGAAATTGGGTTAAGGGTTGTGAGTATATATTGACGTACTAAAAATTAATTGTGTAATTTGTAAGTGAAATCATTTCTCATTTATAGAAATGTAAAGACCTAACCATTTAATAAAAATAGTTGGAGGATTACTTGCCTACATAAACTTACAACTCACAAAGATTATATGCATTGAAAAATGATGCATAGAAAATACAACACATTAACATTAATCACGTCAAAACATTTATAACTATGCACATTCTTTTAATGTGTCACTGAGAAACATTATTTAGAGGGGAAAGAGTTCATGCTCTTTTCCTCTTAATAAACTTGTGTAGATTTTAAAAGCCATTTTAAAATTGTAATATCAAGCTATTTGTTCCCTCGAAAAAATAAATAAACTATGTATATCCTTTTTAAAATTGTAATATCAAGCTGTTTGTTGCCTCGAAAAAATAAATAAACTATGTATGTCCTTATTTATGTGTGCAACCGCTATATGATTATACATTTAGTTGATGCGATCGTTAATATATTTATCTTCATAAACATATGACCATAACAACGATACATTTTATACTAGTAATGTATGATATATCACCATGGATATATTAATATATCACCGTTGGATATCTTAATCATTCACATGAATTAAAGACATAAACAATCATCGAGATTTTGATATCTTTCGATCTTATCAAGAGATACAAAGTGGTATAAGAAAGCACACTTACACTTAACTATCACAATTATTTCAAATCAAATTTACTTCATGAGCAAGGACAATCAAATTTACTTCATAGCAAGGACAAGGATGATTTTGACTATCCTACAAAAATCAACATATCTAACTTATTTCTTGAATCATAAAATATTTTCAACTTAGATATTAAAAACCGAACATACCATTCCCATTAAATGACATCCATTGTCCCTCTAGTAGAGATCAATATATTTCATTGTGAAAATCAATGTATAGTTGATGATCCCTTCATTGCCTTTATTCTCTACATAATGGGTAGATGTGTAATGTGCCAATGTCATTAATGATACCATTATTAACCCAAATATCAAATATTTGGGCAGTGCGTATATATGTTACTATTGCTAGTAACTCATAAAAATAACATTTAGTGTGTATATATGTTACTATTGCTAGTAACTCATAACATTTACCTTTGAAAGAAGTTAAGAAAAAAACTAACCATAGTTTCTTATTATAATAGGCAGATAAATAAACTACTAAATGAGAAAAAAATGATGTCATTCTCCCTTACTACATTGTATATCTTACATGTCATTCTCACTAACCAAGTCTGTTATATGTAATTCTTCCCTACTACAACATTATATCTTCTACATGAGAAAAGTAAGGTATGAAATTCTCCCTTACTACAACATTACATTTTCTACATGAGAAAAGTAAGATTGGATATGAAATTTTTTCCAATTGAACTATATTTCATTCTTTCTTACTAAACCATATCTCCTACATGATAAAAGTAGGACTAGAAAAAATGATGTCATTCTTCTTGGCTCCATTATATCCCCTACAAGAGAAAAGTAAGATGGTTGAACCTCAAAAGAATATTTACAATTTCACGAGGCATTACTCAAAAATCAGATAATTTTCCAGTTTGTGGTCATACATGATTCAAAATGGATCAATATATAATTTGTCACCTGTATGAAGCTTCCGAGGTCAGAATATTTGAATAATTGGCTTGTAGGGCCTATTTTATGGGCAGATCTCATTTTGCATATTTGGGGTTTGGAACCTTCTGAGGCCTATTTGAGGGTCTAAACATAAATATATACGGTTAGAACAACATTTTTAAGTTTAGAATAACCCATCACCTTGCAATGGCCTTTCATGTGATTATACACTTTGAGACATTTCCAACAGTCCAAAAATCGCCTCAAATTGAGTATGTATGAAAAATTTATGCCTCTCGCAAGTTGACTTATCCAATTGACCACTGTGGTACCAAGTGGATTCCATTTCATCTCTCATTTCTTGCACATGTGGTCTAGTCACATGTGGAATTTCAATAGCATTCTATAATGTCCAAATTCCTAACCCTAATCGGGAGTTGGGGCATGCAAAACCCTGAAATTAACCTTAGACGACTATTGGGATAGTATGTTAAATACTGGGCCGTTAGGAGGAGAAGGGGTTCCATTCTTTTGATGTATTGTATTGTTCTAGAGTGGATGATAAAGCATAATAGAGAAGATAGGAGATCCTGTGGTAGCCATTATGGCCACATAGTCATAAGTAACTCCATAGAGAGTACCATTTCCTTTGTATTTGCATTTTTATATGAAGAGTAATGCATAGTCCTCATTTGTGGCCGTGTTTTTTCCCCATAGTGGGTTTTCCCAAGGTATATCTTGTGTTATTGTTTACTTATTTTCCTAGTTATTTCTCTTTTAATTCCATTCTATTCAACATGTTATGGAATTATATTAACATAATGAACTAAGTTGAAAGATCCGTTATGACGAACTGATCTAGTGGAATATCTAGGGTAGTTTACGGATCGATACATTTCATAATTGTCTCGTTCCATTACAAGACTAGTGTACAATAAAAAGGGATAGATCATTGTACTAATAGTGCCCTATTAGATTTCAAACAATGTTATAAACCATAGAGTTACTACAATCCCATTCTATTTTTACTCTTAATTGCAAATGACATTTTATTTTAATTTACAATATAACAAGGAAGTGTGCATTTTTTAAGCATTGAACACCTGATGACTACCTTGTATCAATTGTAATAATCTCAAAATTGGAAATCGGAAATCATAAATTAAGTTGCATTGCATAACTTCAATGAAAAATAATTGTTTATTATCCAATGACAACCCTAGACTTGTCCATCTAAAGAGTAGCAACATGTCATGTCAAATTAGTAAGACTACAATATTTGGAGATTCAAAGGTGGCTGTGCCATAAGCAAATTACTTAAAGCTTTACCCTCAATCATAGAAATACATATTTCAAATGAATAATTGAGATCTATCTAATATAAAGCCTAGTAAATAATTCCAATGTAATATACTTTATAATATACTTTAGGACTATAATATATATGATCATCTTGTTTGAGATAGATGGTGCAGGAATCCAACCTAGAAATATTTATTCCTTTGAATGCCTTTGAGGAAGAAGCACTTCCATGATTCATGAGTCGTGAACACAATACCAACACTTAAGTCGTGAACACAATACCAACACTTGAAACAACTTTAAGGTACTTCGAAAGAATTCCCTTTTATAAATGAGCCCATCCTTATGCTTGAATGTGCCAAGAAGTCCCATGTTGTATACATGAACATTTCCACCTACATCTTCCAATTCCATTATTCTCCTCACCAAATCAAGTGAAAATGTCACTAGAATATTTACAAATTAGTATGCATACGGAAGAGACTTCTTTTGTAGTAGTAAATGATTACATTGAATAATGTGTACAAGCATTTTTAAAATGCCCACATTTTCTTTTATCATTACAATATACAAAAATTATATACATTTAAAAATCGCTACATCTGAATTAGGAAGAATAGTGCATTGGAAGGTAATACATATTTTGGTTTAACTGGATTCTTTTACCTATTGAGGATGCAATATCTGAAAAGATACCACATGGTAAGCTAACCACCACATGTGAATCTTGAGTTCACATTCATTTAAATAAAGCTAAATAGAGGAAAAATATTTGAGAAATAAATTTTCCAACACAATTATCTTATAAACAAAACAAAACAAGGGTACATGAATCTAGTACATACCTCTCATACTCCCAAGAAAATTTAAGACTCTCATAAACACAAAAGCTAATTGCTATATTAGGTTCAACTCCCCGCATTATGACCAAACATGCATAATCAAAATAGGACTTCAAAAAATGATTGTTTTCCAAATAAGACTATAGAAAGAATTGAAGTGAAGTGAATGAGACCAAGCATGTATGAAACCAAGCATGTAGATGATAACAATAAGTTATGTTTGCAACCATTAATGATGATGAGATTGTTAACATCCCATGTTAATATTTTTTATAAAAATCTCAATTTTACTATGCAAGAAGAGGACAACAATGAGTTATTACATTCAATACTCATAAATGCAACTAACTAGGATCCACCACAACTAAATGATAGCGACATCATAGCAATCATATTGAAATCACCCTTCTAGTGCTTCATCAACCAAATTCTACTAGGTCAAGAACACAACATTACAAACATGGAAAAGAGGAATTAAAAAGCAAAATCAAAGTTTTAGGATGGTTTCAAACCTAGTATGCTTCAAAGATTTTCTTTAACTTGGCCTCGAGTTCCTCCTTATTATTTGGATTCTTGTTAGGATGCCATCTTTAGTTCATCCTCTGTTGCATTGCATCCCACCTTCAATACATTATAGTAATCTACACCCATTCAATTCCAAGTTATAGTTGAACTTTTAACCTCCTCACAACAAAATGCTTGGTAAGCACATGTGAGTTGGTGTGCCTTTGATGGAACTCATTTCTTAAAAAACAAAGGAAACACATTGAAAAATAGTAGACACAGTTACATAGAGAACGTGCTAGAAAGCTATATAGAACAATAGATGCAATGGACAAAAACTTAAGTGACATGCAAACATGTAGTAATTGTCTAGTGGAGAGGAAGACATGGTTTCTTGTAACAATGTTTAGGCGTCAACTCTCATAGATAAACTCTTTAGGCATAATTATTTACACTATTTTGAAGATCTAAGAATTAAAAATAAATTTGAAACCATGTTTATAATTCACATATTTGTAAGAAAAACAAATCGAATTTATATTTCAATTTATGCCAAAATCATATATCTTTTAAGCTCAATTAAAGTAATTAAGAGCTAATGAGGGGGTTAGGGGTTTCAATCCTGGTATGGTTTCGTATTTGGTCACGTGTGAGGGATTAGATGTGGCTCTTAGGTCTAAGCCACTTTTTACAAACCCGAGAGAAAGGAAGTTTCTTACTCCCTAAAATTCCTATCAAGGTGCATCTCATACCAAGAAGATAGTTCTCCCTCGACAAATGGAATCTCTTCTCCTTTATGTGATGTTGTGTGTTGTTGTATTTGTCCTTCTGATAAAATTCAAACATCTTGTGCCTATGTGCGGTTTGCTTAATATAAGGTACTAGAGGGTCTTTGTGGTGTAGGTTCCTTGCTATCTTTCTCCTCCATGGAAAATTTTGTTGTGGCAAATTCTTTGGCTAGAGGTAAATGAAAAAAATTCATTCCTTTGGCTCTATTTCAACCAAGTTATTGAACTTGGTGGGCTCTAAAGAGATTTTGTTAGATATTATTGAGCCTTCCAAGTGACTGGAGAATTTTAAGGGCCCCCAGGTCTTGTTTGATGTAGAAAATTTGGTGTCTTATTTTGAGATGTTGTAAAATTTGGTGACTTCTTATAGCTTGGTGGGCAGGGTTTTGGGACTCTTTGGTAATTTTGGGGACAAGTTTTTGTATCCCATTGGGTAGTTTTTGTAATCATATTCTTGGATTGATTAAAGTACTAGTGGGGATTCATGTTCAATATGAGAATGTTCTGTTGTGATCCCATATCCTTAAGATAGAATAAGAGACACGAGTACACACCATATATAGAAATGTAAACATGAACCATAACTCCAATATAATATAAGAAAGATAAGTTACATACTAAATCCTTATGTAAGAGGACATCCTTATCCAATTACTCCAAGACATTCACATAACCCTTTCACTGTTCTTAATAATGACTACATTACCTATATGTATACCTATTCACTAATTACACGTGGTCCCTTCATTGGGTCTGAGCACTATTACATATACATTTACATCAATACATATCCATTTAGACCGAAATACCTCCATATATCCCCCCCTTGGGATCATATCATATACATTTAACCTCATATATGACCCCCCTCGGGTCATACCACGATATCCTCCTTTGACAAGCTTTGCCCTCAAAGCTTTGCAGTTAATGGATTTGCATGTAATGAAACCAAGGAATAAGATTTACTTATATTATTGCATTCTTGTTGCCACTGATGATGATCCATTCATCCAAATTCGATTATTTTTGGTCTCAATCCTTTGTAGCTAGTTTTTGCATAATTTTGATTCCACGTGTTATGATTGTGAGTTCTCCAATTTGTTGTAGTTTCTAGTCTTTGATAATATTTCGTTGAATAATAATTTTTGGGTACCCTGATCCATGAATATTGTTGACTATTCCATCTTCTTCCTTGATAGTGTTGTTGCATATCTTCTTTCCTTTCTTGGAATATTTCTAGGTAATGAGGATGTCAATAAGGTTTCACACTTGATGGTTTCTCTCCTTTATGTACACCCATGTCATCGATATTCTTTTCAAAGATAATTGCATCCACTATCCTTTGTTCTTGGTCTTCGATCACTCTTTCCTTTGACATAATACCCCCATATTTGACATGTGAATCTTTAAGTTGGAGCTAAACTTCTTCAAGTATTTCATGGCGTCCTTGTAGAATCTTGTCCTCCTTCTCCTTTTGAAGATGCAATGTGATGACATTCATCATTTTTTATGTCCTTTTTTAATTATGGATTTCATTTCTTATTTTATGTCATCTGTATTTAGAGCTTCTTTGACCTTCTTGCAAATTTCCTTTTCAAGTGTTTTGGTAGTCTCTTCATTTAAGATCCTTCATTTTTCTTTATTTTGACCATGCTTCTTTTCTTCTTTTAGTATCTTGACCTCATCTAGTAACTTTTTATTATGGTTTCTTAATCTATGTGTTTCTTCATCCTTCTTTTTCAATTCTTCACTTGACTTGCCATTTTCTTTTCCTTTCCCATTCTTTTCTTTCATCAATTCCTCAACCTCCTTAATGAGTGATTCATTAAGGGTTGGTGTCTTGGAAAACTCTTCACCTTTCTTCTTGATTTATTCCTTTGTTTTCTTCATTTCATCTCTAGTTTTATTCATCTCTTCTATTTTTTAGTCCTTGGTCCATGTTTTTTAGAATATATTTCTTCAGATTCTTCCCATGTGGTATCTAATCTAGTATTTCTATCAATACTATTCCACCACATAGAATCTTCACCCCAAAGATAATCCCCTCGATATAATAGGATTCAAAACCATTTATTTTATCTTCTTCAACCATTCCATAGGATTGATTCCATCTTTATCTTCATCTCCACTAAATGTAGGCATGTCCATTAATTTCTATTGATTCTTAATTGAGGTCCAACCAAAACCCTAAAATTCAAACTTCAAATGATAAAAAATAGTATCAAAAATTAATAATATGACTTTTCCAACATATTATCCTTTGTTTCCTCTTTCCATTTTCTTTTGAATCATGTAATCAGACCTTGCAGTCAAAAGGTACACAAATTTGAAAGTAGCATACCTTTTAAAACCCTGATTTGGAGACTATCTTTCTAGATGACCTTCCGACTAAGGTAACTCTGGACCTTTATTCCTGCAATATCTTGATATTTGTTCACTAAAATGCCTTGGGTTTGAACTAATTTTGATGTGCCAATAAACATTTATGGTAAGTTTCCCAAAACTTGTTATTTTTGTCCCTTCTAGGAGAGTGAAAGTGTATGGCCTGCCATGTGTCCAATTTTTAGGATATGATTTTGAAATTGCTACCAATGATACTATGGTTTGTATTCTTTTTGGTGAAATAGTCCTCACTCAATTTGGATCTTTAAAGCTTCACAGAGTGTCATTTTTTCCCAAAACACCTGTTTGAGACTTTTTTTTGGACTAGTCAGAAACCCTAAATTCCACAGGGTATAAATCCAAACCCGTAATGAACTAGGATCTAAAACTTGTACCACAAATTTATCAAGATTTCTTTTGCTTCCCCTCCTAGTTTCGTTTTCTAAAACATCCAAGAAAAGGAGTTATAGTGGCGATTCCAATATGACTAGTTTTTGGAGTAGTTCAATACCTTAACTTCCACAGGGCATAACTATGAACCTATAATGAATTAGAATCTGAAACTTCTACCAAAGATAGTTTGATATTTCTTCTTCTTCCCCTTTGATTTTTCTATCTGAAATGCTCTAGAAATAAATTTAAAGCAAAAAAACCAAGATGGCTCGTTTTGTAAGCATCCAAGCTCTAATACCAAATGTTATGATCCAATATCATTAAGATATCATAAAAAACAAGAGTACACACCATGTACAAAAATGTAAACATGGAGCACAAATCCAATATAATACAAGAAACACAAGTTACACAATAACTCCTTATGTGAGAGGAGATCCTTCTCCAATTACCCCAAGACATTCACATAATCATTTCACATGTTCTCAACAATGACTACGCTATCTCTCTATATACCTATTCACTCATTGCACATGTGGTCCCTTCATTAGATCCCTTCATTAGGGTCGACCGCTATTTCATATACATTTACATCAATACATATAGATTTAGCCCCATATATGCCCCACTTGGGGTCATATCATATACATTTAACCCAATATATGGCCTCCTTGGGTCATAACATCAACAATGACTACATCACCTCTATATATACCTATTCACTCATTAGACATGTGGTCCCTTCATTAGGACTGACCACTATTACATATACATTTACATCAATACATATACATTTAGTTCCTTATAACCCCATACATGCCCCCCTTGGGGTCATATCATATAAATTTAACCCCATATATGACCCCCCATGGGTCATACCATGTTCCAATAGGAGAGTACTCACCACTGATATGAAATGGTGGCAAAAATGAAGATCACAGTCCTCAAGAGTGGTGTATCTTCTTGCTTAAAACAAGTTGTAAGCATTTATTTGATGCAATTTTACATTTTGAATAGAACGAACATGATTTTTTTCATGGAATTTTTTTTGGATTATAAAATCATTACATATCATGGGTGAAGAATTTCATTTTGAGACAATTATTTTATTAAAATCAAAAGTTTAGAATTTTTTAAAAATCTTTTCAACTGTTTATTATGAATTTATATTAATTAAAATACTATCTTTTCACACAAAAATTAAAAACAAATAATTTTAAATAAAATTTCATTATCTTAGATTCATACTTCCAATTGAAGATTATATGAAATTGTAAATGAGAATTTGTTTTGTGAAACTTCCATATTTTCACACAATACAAATATAAAGCTATACAAAAAATGATTTTCTTATCTTAAATATGTTAATCATTTAAAATTCTACTTCCACCAAATAAAGTTCAAATAGGATTAAAAATTAAAAATAAAATTAGGGTAAGTGCCACATAATTATTTCACTCATTTGTAATATTTTACATTTACACAAATTGGTGATTTAATTGTTACTTAAAATTCTACTTCCACCAAATAAAGTTCAAATAGGATTAAAAATTAAAAATAAAATTAGGGTAAGTGCCACATAATTATTTCACTCATTTGTAATATTTTACATTTACACAAATTGGTGATTTAATTGTTACTTAAAATCTATTAGCTTTAGAATTAAAGTTTCAATCTCAACATAGATTAGATAGAAAAAATCTCAACCTTGTCATTGTATAATTATATATATATATTTTAATTATAATAAAAGCATTTATTCCTTTTTTTTACAAAAACGGTTATAATTTGAATTAAAAAATAAAAAACTAGATGCAATAACACTGGAAAAAATACAAAATCTGCCTCAAGGGCCTAAACTCTATCTTCTAGAGACTAGATCTAAATCGTGATCAAAGTAAGAAGATTGAAACTCAAATCAACTATAAAGTCTAAGTCTATTAGTGATTCTTGTGATGCAGCAACGTCCAAAATCCTTTATCTGGTTTATCAACATATTATTTAGCATTGATTTGCTCTTCATCTCTCCTGAATACATTCTATGTCCATTGAAATAGACTCAACATAATCTCCGATGCCAACCATTCAGCATGTTTAGCATGATTTGTAATCGCTGCCATCTTAAGTTTTTAAAACATGTTGATTCTTTAATCCATTACATCATTCTGCTAGGTGAAAGAGTAACCCAATAGCTACCATGTTCATCGTAATTTATAATTGCTACCATCATAAATTTTAAAACCCTGCCAATTCTTAAACCGGTGCATCATTCTAATTCACATCCTTTTACAAGTGTGAAAGAGACAAGTTCGTTTGGCAAACTTTTCATGTTTTGGTAGTCTGAAAAGAGCTTAATGGAAAATCCAAGGAGTTCCTTTTCCATAACAGTTTTACGAGCTTGAAAAAGAGATAAAAGTATAGTCGGTAACTTATTCTCATGTATTTATGAGCATGAGAAAGAACAAAGACTAATATCGACACCTTTTGTACTTAGTTTTAACGAGCACAATAATGGTATCAAAAAGCACTTGGAATCTTTTTCATATTTGATAAGGAGCATGAAAAAGTAAAAAATGATCTACATCATTGCCTGTTGGCACGAGATAAATCCGCGGGAAGTGCGGAAGCCGACAGGTGCAAAAGGGTCATTCCGCGAAAGAAGGATCATACGCGGTATTCACGGGAGCACAAGAATTGTTAGATTAGTTAAGTCGGTCATGTGGACCATTTTGTAATAGAATAGAAGCATATACATAGAGTAGGATTGTAAGCCTAAGAGCAACCAATTTTGGATGATTATCCTATCTTTTGGGTTCATTTTTATATCCGCGATATGATGTATTGACAGTTTCTGCGAGGTTTATTCCGCAGGGTTGGTGAATGAATGGAGATGTTCGGTTATGGTGCAATCCTTGTCTTTAATCTTATGCAATGATGAATGTGAAATATGTTATGTGAATGTTTTACCTTGGTTGATGTGAATATGCCGTAGAAGTAATGCTAATCTGAGTAAGTATGTTGAATATGTTGTTCCGAATGTTTATTGAAATCTGCGAATAATAAGATAATAGTATGTGGTGAATATTATAATCTTTGGTTAGTGCGAAGGTAATGTGTGCATATCCTCGACTTTACTGCGGAAACTTGGTTCCAGCAGCCCCCTTATCCATCTCGGGTGATACTGCACTTGCTCCGCAAGTGTTGCTAGGAAGGGTTACACCTTTCCGGGCCGGTGTATAAGGGAGTTTGGGTTGATAGTTTGTTGGCGACAGTGTGAAGTGAACCCTTGTCGATAGACATTGCGTCAACAAATGGTTCCGTTGCCGGGACCCTAAGGAAGAAGAGAAGAGGATATGCTGTGGCATCCGACAACACCAGAGGTCCAAGAGTGGTTCGACAAGAAGGCAAAGGAATTTGCAGAAAGCGAGAAGCGAGATCCTAAATAGACAACGAACAGTTAGTTAGAAAGATACATCTACTCAGACATCCACGAAATATTCTTTTGTGAATTCCCGGTGTTATTGCATGAGTGGCTAGCACAGCTGACATTCTGAAAGAATCATTATCAGAAGACCGAACTTGACTGTTGGATCCTAGAGTTGGTGCGACAGCTGAAGCAAGTCGATAACAAAGTATCATGAGCTGTTTATTTTTGGGTAGACAATATCCTCAAAGGGTACGCAACTGAGTTCGCAGTAGATACCATCAAGTCGTACAGTAACGCCGAAAGGAACTTCTTTAGGGGGCCAAGAGGAAGATTTTTGTCATCATTAAAACTGTGGATTAAAATGATTGTCCGCAAAAAAGGAATATTGAGGATGTCTTCTGACGAGTAGAAGAATCAGTGTGCGGAGGGCGAAGGTATTGCATAAATACGAGTCTGACGGAAAGATGTGGTAGATGGACATGAGTGACGACGAATTTCTAAGGGAAGTTGATGAAGAGTGTGGTACCTTGAGGAGTGGAGCAATATTCCAGCATCCTGAGAAGAAGAGGAGGACTGAGAGAGAGTTTCCTGAGAGGATCGGAACATAGAACTATGAAACAGAACCACAAGGGAGGAAGCGACCTTATTGTGAAGGAGACGTCGACTAGGCTACCCCAGAGGAAAAAGGAGGCCAGATAGTAAGTTACCACGTACCTTCAACCCCGCACACTACTCCGAATTTTATAGGAAGAAATCCAAACTACTCGCGGAGTTGCCCTACATGCAGCGCCAAGAGTAGCGCTTTAGTGAATAACAATACTGACAACGTTAGGATGGAAGACGAGGAAAAGATGCCCACCTTTCAGGGGAACGAGACTGAGGATCTCGAACAGTATTGGTTTATATGCGAAGTAGTATAGACCGTGAAGCAGGTTCAGAACGATGCTATAAAGATGGGACGACTAGCGACGACCCTTAGGGGTCGGGCGTTAGACTGGTACATGAATTTTGTAAAGGTTCCAGTGGGAACATCAGCTAAAACATTAGCGCGGGTCAGAATGGTGATGATTGATGAATTTAAAAAACCAAAATCTGAGTCACAATATGTCACTGAGCTTAAGGAGATTAAGCAATTCCCGAATGGGTCGGTGTGGGAATTCGATCAGCGGTACAAGATGTTGATAGCAAAAGTGAGTTTCCCGATAAATGAGCTGCAACACAAAGAATGGTTCATCGCAGGACTGGTCCCGCATATCCGTGGACCACTGATGCAACAAAAGGTTGCGACACAGGCATAAGCGTTAGCAGTTGCGATGAAGCTGGAGGATTCACCAATCGACGAAGAAGGGATAGGAATGGACAGAGTTCAGGCATAGTTGGACAACTTAACACTTCAATTGGAGGATATCAAGAAGGGCAAGGAAACCCATAGAGACATATGGTGCACCGGATACAGAAGTGAGGGGCACCATAAGGACAATTGCCTAGAATTCCGTGAGTATTTGCAGTCGGGGGCACCAAACCCCCTTCGCCAAGGAGGCATGCCATGGTGTCCTGTCTGTCAGACCAGAAGGCATCGACTGGAGGAATGTGTATATCTACAAAAGATGGTATCAAAGCCAGTAAACTTATACTGCAAGTTCTGCCGATCGGTTGGCCATGATGGGAAGGACTGTAGGGCCTATGACTTGCTGCAAGATCAAACAACTGACACGTATTTTATGAAGGGAGAAGAGCCGCCGGTGGTGACACAACAATCGTAGTATAGTCAGCCACAGTTTAACCAACCGCAACAATACGACCAGGGGAAATACGGGAAGCCACAATATGGGAACCCATAGTATCCGCCACCGCCGTATGGCCAGCAGCAATATGGGAAACAACAGTATCAACAGCCATAGTACAGGAAACCGCAGTATCAAATGTATGGACCACCAAGCGGAGGTTCCAGGGGAGGATTCTGGGGAGGCCGAGGCACCAGTATGGGATGTGGAGGAGTTGCTGGATGGGGAAGAGGACCAATCATCTGTTACAATTGCGGGCAACAGGGGCACTACCAGAGAGATTGTCCAAACCCAATGCCGCAGTATACATACTGCAGTGTTGTAGATCATAGTATAGAAGACTGCCCCCAGCTTATTGCAAAATGGAAAACTAAGCATCCACCCCAGAACCAGAACCCAAATAATCCGAATGCGCCACCTGCTGTACAAACGATTTTGACAGAAGCCAGAGGTAACCACGTAATGGTCGGGATAGTGACACGAGGAGGGGCGGTGACAGGATGCGATAGACCACACACCAATGTCAGACCAACACAAACACAGCGGAAGCAGGTCACCGTTGACGCAGAAGCGGAAAGGGACATCTTTTTGAAGGCACAGGATGCAGTGAGGAATAGGAGGCGGATAGCTCTTGAAGAAGAAATCTATGACATGCCACCGACGTTCGACTTGACGAAGTCGTGAAGAGAGGAAAACACTCTAAAAGCCTTCTTGGGGAGTTGCCTAGATTTGGAAAAGGACCCAGATGCACTGGAAGAGATAGCTAGTCTACTGCAACAATGGGGAGGTGCACAAATGGAACAAAGATTTAATTACATACATAAAAGAAAGACAGGTAGGGAGATGCGGATGTCAGCATAGATCGGAGAATTTGATGTCGACTCCATCATTCTAGATTTGGGTTTGGACATGAATATCCTGACTAAACAAACATGGGAGTGTGAAGAACCTGCAACAATTAATTAATGAAAATACACGAGATAACAGAAATAACAGAACTCAGAATTGCTTTTATTGATCACAGGCCACTTCGAGGGGGCAACCTCCTTTGAGCAAGCTCAATACAAATAAATTCATCGTGCCTTCATTGGTCTCAACACAAATTTATATACTAATTCTAGGCACCAATACCATGGGTCAATACTATGTGTCAATACAAACCATGGGCCAATACAAACTATGGATCAACAATTACTACGGGACGACTTACAAAGCATATGCGTCCAACAACAATAAGACAAATTATGGATCAACAAATACTACGGGACGACTTACAAAGCATATGCGTCCAACAACAATGTCAAGTCCCCTCCCATTAGACCGAGCCAGGGAGAGAACATGGCACTAAAACTGGGCATCTAGCCCCATATCCATTAAGTAAAACTCATTGATAATAAACGACATATACATATGCATATAGTAATTAAACACAGTGGAATTAAAATCATCTACATATCTATCATACATTCAACTTTTTAATGACAATCATTAAATAAATACATTGCAGAATTTAACACAAGAGAGTACTTATTTTAAAACATAGTAGTCCCGAGCGACTGGCTATGCAATTGCAACGTTCCACCCAACCATGGGCCAACTGTGCTCAACAATCTCTCAGCACAATTGCCACCCCCGAGATTTGCATGATTTCTATAAGGAAAAAGGGAACAACAAACTCACACATAGCCAAAATACACCAAAATCAGCCAAGCCAATCCACAGTTGGGTTTATCAAGCTGCTGAGGAAAAGGGAGGGAATGAATTGTTAAGCTAGTGAGCTCAATCACAGAGCCATGGATACCTCTACAAGATCAATCTAGCTTGGCACCCACAATGCCTACACACCCCACTCAAGGAAGTATTCCCTTCACCAATACACAGTCCCTCATACCTTCCATTCTAGTGTTTTCCAAGGTGTGCATAGAAGAGTAGCCAACCCTTTTGATCTTTCTGAGAGGTTACTCCCCTCACTAGGTTTATCAAGCCAATTATGTCCACTTCCACTCCAAATTTCTTACTCATAGGTTCAAACCAAAATAGGGATGCACATAATAGCAAAATCACAAGTGCTAGGCATGTAGAAAAGCATTTTTACAGTGGGATGCCCAAAATGGGGTTTCCATTAGCTTCAGAAAAACGCAGGCAACCAAAAAATGAAATGGAAGATGGGGAAACAACCCTGGGAGAGAAAAATCGTATTCAGAAAACATTTATGGGCATTCAAGGGACAAAAATGGCCTCCATAAACCCCAAAATCGTGACTCCCTTCCTCACAGCCACTGTACAATACAAAAACGAGTTCCCAGCCATGGAAAATGTAGGAAAAAGATGGAAAAGGTGAGGGAGAAAGCCCCAGCTAGCTCAAACTGCGTGAGAGAGCAAAGTCCATGGGTGAAAGATGGCTTTGGGCACCATTTCGTGGGTGTTTTCTTGCCCAAGAAGAAAAAATACGAATTCCTAGGTTGATGGCGTGCCCATGCACGAAATTGGCTGCCATACCTCTTCATTCCCAAGGCATTAACTACCTCAACCAACTCTGGAAGAATTAAATGATTGGGTGCATAAGTCAAAATGGGTAGTTGGTGGTTTATGGGTTTTCTCATGAAATTTGGCTTAACACTATTGGCTCAAGGGTTTGAATAATTTGCCTCCCTATTTGTCACATACCCAAAATTTCGTAAAATTTAAAACTTTTCTCAGTGCCCTAAATGCCACTAAAATATATGCAGAAATATAAAGTGTGGGTTATTTTCTTTTAAATATTACTTACGAACAATTAAAACTTTGCGACATTTGTTACTGTTTATAAATGTAGTTATGATAATCAAGAAAAAGATCACTCAAATGAAATTTATGTGTATAAGTACTATCTTCCGTCATTTTTGCACTAATAAGATAGATGTTTTTATTTTCAACTAAAATCAATTCTTAACTTGAGATTTCAACCATTTCTTAAATCTTACTGGGAACACCCAACTTCAACATGTCTTATTATACGTCCTTAAGAAACATGTACATCTTTTATCATCCCAATAGAATAATATAAATGATAACAACATAATCAAAATCATCAGAGGAACATACTAGTATTATACATCATGTAAACATCCAACCTTCTATATGAATCGTATACATCATCATAAACATTTTTAAGAACAGAAACAAGTACTCATACATAAGACACATTGAGGAACACCATAGGAAACATAGGGACAAAATATAACGTGGTTCACCCGTACACGGGCTAGTCCACAAAAGTTTGTGTGTGTATTATTTAACTATTCCCAAGGGAATTACATTCTCGCAACATGATTGTTGCTATCTTCCTGAAATCATGTTACCCATTTCAATTCTACAAGTACTTGACAACCCTCAAATGGTTGTTTACATAACTGGAATATTAAACTTGAAGTTTCCTTCATACTATAAGGGCTATACCTCTTTCACAAGGGTATATTTCACTTCAACAATCCTTAACTAATGGAAGCATATTTTATTTAATGTTATAATTAAAGAAAGCATCCTATACTTTCCATACTTTAAGATATAATTTAATATCTTAATCTTTATACTAAAAAAATATATTCTAAAATCCTAACCAAGATAACATCTTTATACATCAACATACTTTTAATGATTTACTTTAATTTCTTAACTATGATATCATCTTATATCTCAACTTACTTGTAAAGATGTAATTTAATATTTCTAACTAAAAATAACACCTTAGATAACACCTTTATAAAATTCCTAAATCTAAAATCCTTCATTATAACATGATCTAAAACCCAAGGTTTGCCTTAAACACTCTTTAGTATGCTTAAAAAGGGTTTAAGGATATTTCCTTTCCCAACCAAAGATTACATCTCATGGTATATGTCTTTAGACTAGAAAATATAGTTAGCATTCTCTTTTGACTATTACTTATATATTCCCAAAGCCATATTTCATTATATATAATGTGAGTTATTATATTTATAATGGCCCACCATTATATTTGTATAAATATAAAGAAAAATCAACTCTATCGATGACATATTATGGATTCTTCCAAGACCCTCTTACTATCATCCTGGTCTAAAATCGACTTTTATGGAGTACTTCTTAAAGTCATTAAATATCAATATAATTTAGAAGTTCATTCATATATGAATATGGAAATCTTCAAAAGACTCCCATGACTTTTATCTAAATCATATGAAACTTAATACATGATATATATATATATATATCTAAAGTATATCTACAAATAAATATATGAATCTTCTTAAGCCTCTCACGGCTACCATCATATTAACATACAAATATATGAATCTTCTTAAGCCTCTCTCGGCTACCATCATATTAACATAATGAAATGTTATATAATTATATAAAGTTAATCTACCAATATATATAAAGGAAAATATTCTTAAGCCTCTGACGGCTTCCATCGAAAACCTACCGAGCCAATCATGAACTAAATATAAATTTAAAACAACGATACTCTACACGTAAACTTCAAACTTTGACCGCGGTGATTGAACCAGGAAAGATTACGGAGATTAACCGCAGAACTCGTCCACACTGTCGGATGCAAAGATAGATCCTAGCATTTGAGTATAGGATAAAATAAGACAGTGATATGCCAATTCAACTGTAAAGATCGATCTCTTTGATCAGAGCAGAGTTCCAACTCTGTTAAGGGTTTGTGGGTAAAAATGCATCAACAATATGCAACTAAAACGGGAAATTTAAAAGACAGTGAGTAAAATAACCAATACCCCACACATCGTTTTCACACATCCAAACTAAGATCATTGTAAAGAAAAAGAATGTTGTTGAGGAACGGGAAGTTGTACAGAGTTTAACCCTACGAAACTTAGATAAGGGTGTTTCAGTAGTCTTAAATTATAAGGACAACGTCCTACAACTATTATCTTAACATCAGACAGAGCTAAATGAAGCTGGGTTCTCCACGTAATTGTGGCATTAGAATCTATTCAGAGATTTTGACTTGTTCTACTCAATTCGCAACAAAGACTTCAACCGTAAGACAAGGCACTTAAACAGTAAACCGAAAATTCATGTTTTTCCAAGACTGCATACGACCAGTAGCTAAAGCGCATACAAGATTCCTTGTCAAGAAAGAAAGAACTAGTTACACAGAAGGGTAATAGTCACAGGCGTTTCTACGGGTCAACACGATGCGATCGGGCTTCTTTTACAGAGCCGTCCCTTCCCTTTTTGGGAAGAAGATGTTCTCCACAAGAGTAACGACCAGCCAAATAGATATACATTACATAAAAAAAATAGTGAATGTCAGATATAACTTACCTAGTTTCCTCCTAAAGCAAACACACAGACACCATTTCCTAGCACAGGTTCAGTTGCTTGCTCTACATTCCCAGCTTACCAGCGTTTAACTGAAATTCCCGCCAAACCGTAATCCAGTGAAACAAAACGAAAAGGTGACTTCCATCCTCCATTTGTAACTTTTCAAATGACTTCTTATTACAAGATACCACGATTTCTCAACGCCCAACAGAAGCAGAGGTAGAATTCTTTCCTCTCTATCTGTGTATTCCTCCGCTACTGTAAAGATGGATCCTGCTCCCGAAATGGAGACCCCCCCTTCACTTCTGGTTCTCTCCCTATAATAACAATTCGGGATCCAACACTCAGTGGTAGTCGTGGTCTCAACTACCAAATTCATCAAGTGCCAAGTGGCAATTCCTCCATAAGGCATGTACAAAAGGCAACTCTAGAGAGCAACCAACATTTCTATTCAATAACGGCTTTCTCTAACTCTCCTTGAGTTCGGCGATAGTGGGAAGTAGTGGTCAAAATAATGTATTAAGTTAGTGGCAGAAAGATAGGGATTCCAACCGTGAAGATGGAAACCGCCAGCTAGATGGTAGCTTTAGTTAGTTCACGTTCAAAATTTGAGGGGATTGTATTATTAAAACAATTCTCCTTAATAAAGTCACTCGTCCAACTCATTAAGATAGTGGCTTCCCAAACTATGTATATATATATATTGATTCTCTTTGTCTTGACATGTATTATAAAATACATTATAATATTTCATATCTTTTAGAATGTATGCATAGTAAAATTGGTAAGAGAGAGACCATATCTCTTTTATTTTAATAACCTTCGCATTTACATAAGGTTAACACTACTAAAGGTAACATACTTTGTAACCTCCTTTAATAGTATCTATATAGATATTTTCCATAGTTATAATGCATTCTAAAGCTAACACATTATAATGCATTGTATTTTATTATAGTTAATAATATTTCACAATTATACATATGTAATGTATAATGTCTTATGTTTATCAAATAAATTCGAAACATCATCCTAATGTTTTACCATTCTCTACAAGGGTCTATATATATATATATATATATATTGTTTCCCTTGTAAAGTCATTACTATGAATTGAAGTATATATAGTATCAAACATTATTATAACTAATAATATTTACCCACATAGCTTAGCTTATGCTAAATAGTAGATTGTGGTTCTAAGGAAGAAAACTCTTGCCGTCCCCTGTCTGGACTAGGATTTTAAGGACATCCGTAGGATTTAGTAGCTTTTAACACTCATTAACCTAGTGTTAAACATCAAGTCATATGAGGCTTTTACTGACTCGCGACGGTTAGGGGTATCATCGGCATCCATTCCAAGGATTAATCGATAACTAAGGAGATCAAGTAACCTTTGGTGAACGTTACCGTTCACTCAAGTGCTTGTGACAACAAGATAACATGTGTTATCAAGTCATTGATTCCAAGCCATTCACCTCTTCCTCAACCTAGGAAGATGACCAACCATCCTTATTAGTTATTCCCCTAGTGAACTTAGTTGACTGACGTTGTCGGATCGTCATCTTTTAACCTTCTAGGCTTAACTAAGGCTTATAAACATAACACTAGTTCGAGGTCCACTTGTGGGGCCTTGGCCTTGAGCTCCTCACCAGTGCCATTAAATACATAATTCATAATTACTTTTAAATATAATAACAATAGGCATCGAAATTGAGGGTTGTTACACTATTCCTTGTGAAATCATGCCCCCATCTCTTTGTTGCATTGCATAGCTAGTTGTGGGTATTTCATTAAAATCCGTATTTACATGATGTCTTAATTTACACTGTGCATGTCTAGCTCAAGAACCGAGAACCATATGCACCAATTTTTAATTGTCGATACATAAAACGATAAATCGATGGTGGGGCCTTGGCCTTGAGCTCCTCACCATGATTAAATAATGATATTTACATCATTTACAATTTTAGTGCAATAGGGTCAAAATCGGGATATTACAAACAATATACTAACAAAGTAAATAGAAGGGTTGACATGGGTTCCTAACATCCCCTCTCCCTTAGAAAAAACTTTGTCCTCAAAGCTTTAGATGTGGAAATTGATGCAGAATCTGAAGGAGTGGTTCCCCTGTAGCATCCTCAAGTTGCATTCTGTGCCAATGACGCCTTTTGAGTTTTAGGGAGGGTTGCTTGGAAGGCTGTAGACGAAGAAGAACCATATCAGTCGCGTGAAAAGTGCGCTCAGAACGGTGCTGATTGGCTTGTTGTTTTAGTCGAATTCTTGCCATGTGAAGATTGTCCTGCAGAATGAGAAGAATCTGATCACGGTTTCGAAGAATCCAGTCAATTGCCTGAACTGGGGAGCTGCTGAGGGTGTATGGAAGAAGAACTGGCGGTTCCTGTCCATAGACTGCTTCATATGGTGTCCTTTCAGATGTGGTATTGTACCACTGGAGCGATTCTAGAAATTCCATAGAAATAGTTGTCCAAATCTGTGTAGGGATGGGCAAGGGTTCGAGCAGTACTGAAAGGAGTGTTGTTTCACCCTTATTGACTTGACAAGTATCACAGTCAGCCACAATCTGTTGAATTGTCATTTTGAGTCCCTACCAAAAGAATTTACATTGTTCCTGGTGATACATTTTGAGGAACCCATAGTGACCCGCTGGTTAAGAAGCATGGAGTTCATAGAAGAGATAGCCTTGTTGAACAGATTGCAACCAATTTGGAACAAGCAGAGAAATAACTATAAGAGAAACTGGGTCATCAAATGTGCGAGAAGGAGCATCTGCCACCATATTGTCCTTACCCTTCTTGTAAGTGATCGCATAGGCATAACCCATGAGTTGTATAACCCATTTCAGATATGCTGGGGAGGAGACCCATTGTTCCAGGAAATTTTCCAGACTCTGGAGATTAGTCTTGATGCAGAAATAATTCCCTAATAGGTATGGCTGCCACTTCTGTAATGCATGCAAAATAGCTATCATTTCCTGCTGAGATGTAGATGCAACTAAATTCTTACTAGAAAGGTCTCTTGAAGGCGACAAGCCCACTGGTTCAACAAGGACACTTGCACATCTATCCAAGGAAGTAGGGGAGACCGTTGATGGGTGCATCTAAATGGAATGGAGTTGAGTGATGACACCATGTGAATTTGTCTTAAGTAGCTTTTCCAAGTGATGTGAACTAATGATGCGGAGAGACCCTTGTTGTAAGCCCTTAAATTTGTGTTGTTTCCCATTGACTGAAAACTGCATCCAAAGTTCCGCAAAATCCCATAAGATGGGGCCAAGTGTGCGTAACCATTGAATGCCCAAAACCACATCACATCCGCCTAGGGACAAGGAAAACATGTTAGAGCGCAGGTTATAATATTTTAGAGAGATACGCACATTGTGACACTTCCCCTTGCAAGGTAAGGTGCCCCCATTGGCAACCATGAATTCAAAGTTGGAACAAGGGTGGACACAACAAACAACATGTTTGGCGATCTGAGGGTCAATGAAGTTATGAGTGCTACCAGAATCAATGAGTATTGTAAGAGGAAGCTTCTTGAAGTAACCCCTGACCCGCATTGTCTGGGGGGTGGTGACGTCGGATAAAGCATGGAGAGATATCTCTGGTTGTTCATCCTGAGATGGGGGGTCAATAAGCGGCTCCTGAATGTCGACCTGATCATCCATTGTATCTGGAGCTTCTTCACCAATTTTAGAGGCAGGCAGAGAATCCATATTCAAGAGATAGAGCTTTTGTTGAACACATCTATGTCCCCGAGTGAATTTCTCATCACAACTATAACAAAGCCCTTTTTCTCTGTGTACCTGTATCTCTGTTTCAGACAAATTCTTGATAGGAGTTGGTCGAGGAGTTGGTGGGATGGGAGGTCGTTGAGAACCCATATTTTGGAAGGAAGAAAAAGTGGGTTTGGAGCATTGTTGGGCTACAATCTTGTCTTCTGCCAACTTAGCCAACCCTAGGACTTCCATCATTGTGTTGGGACAGAACATTTTAACCTCTGAGCAGATTTCAACCTTAAGACCACTGATAAAACAACTCCTGTAGAATTCATCAGACAATCCTTCTATGTGATTGGCTAGTTTCTCAAATTCTGTCTAATACTCTCTCACAATGCCACTTTGACGAAGTTTAGTGAGTGCTTCGGTGAAGTCATCAAAAGCACTAGGACCAAATCGTTGCAAAAGGAGTTGGAAAAAATCTGTCCATTTTCGCTCGTCATGAGGCTTGATGTACCAATGGTACCATTGAAAGGCTTCCTGTTCCAAATGAAAGGATGCAAGTGGAATTTTTGGACATCAAAAGTATTATGTAGACTAAAATACTGTTCTGCACGATAGATCCATCCAGTCATATCAATACCATTGAAGCAGGGAAATTCAAGCTTAGGACCACGGAAAGTGCTGGAAGAAGAGAACCCAATGGTTGCAGAAGATTCTTGTTGTCAGTTATTGTTCATGGCTGAATGCTGAAGATGGAGGCTGAGAAATTTTTCATCCAAATCTTGGAGTTTGGTTTGGATGGCTGCAAGTGCTTCCTCCATGGTTTTTGCTCCTGCGCGGGTGACAACCAGAACCAAGAGTTTTTTTTTTTTTTTTTTGGGAATGGATAGAAAAACACAAACAAAAGCTTATTTAGTTAAGGAAAATTTGGATTTGGGAAAAAATCAGATGGGTAATTGGGGTTTTACTAGGTTTTGGACACTGTCTGATGGACAAGGAAGCAAAAAAGGGGGATTTTAGAAGCGGGGTGAAAGAATGAGAAAATTTGTCAAACAGGGACAAAGAAACAAAAATGGGGAATGAACACGGTGGCAAAATTTGGAGGAAAAGTGGGTGAAAATTGAAGAAGTTATGGAAAACCCTAAAAATAGACAAATGTGAGATTTCTGGCTTTGGGAAGTAGAATTTGGGATAGGGTCCTCAGGAATGAAATATGCAGAATGGGATCGCAGGGGTGTCCAGAAAGTTTCAAGGGAAACAAAGTTAAAACAAGGGAGATATGGCGAAAACACACACACACACACACACATTTTTTATCTTTTCCAAAAATGGATCTGCAACAATGCGGAAGGGATCAGAACAATTGTATCTGAAACGACGCGGAAGGTATCGACAACAGATGGATCTGAAACGACACCGAATGGATCGAAAATGACTGAATCTGAAACGGATTTCAGAATAGTTCTGAAATGGTTAGATCTGGAACGACTTGCAATGGATTTGAAACGACATGGAAGTGATCGACAACAGTTCAGCTGAAAATAGATATGGACCCCAGGTATGTTCGGCTTCCTAACAGTTCAGGGGTTTCATTCGGCCACCAATGCTGTCTGACGGCTTGCGTATTGGGGCAGTACCCATCACTCCATGACTCAGGTAATACTGATAATCGCTTTGCCCCAAACGATAGCTCTTGGTTTACCTCACAGGTGGGAACTAGTCAATCAGGTAGGGGTCATTGCTCTTTTCATTGGAAGGTCCTCTCAATGGGCCAACTACTTTGGGGTTCTTGTGGTACTCCTCACAATGAGTTTTAGGGCATATGCCCAAGTACTTCCCACAGTTAAGCGGATAGGGATTATTCCCAGATCCGAACTTGCAACAGATGCAAAAATGTTTTTGGCAGAAATTCCACCCAATGAGCCCAAGAAAGTGCTTTGATACCAGATGTGAAGAACCTGCAACAACTAATTAATGAAAATACACGAGATAGCATAAATAACAGAACTTAGAATTGCTCTTATTGATCATAGGCCACTTCGAGGGGGCAACCTCCTTTGAGCAAGCTCAATACAAATAACTTCACGGTGCCTTCATTGGTCTCAACACAAACTTATATACTAATTCTAGGCGCCAATACCATGTGTCACTACAAACCATGGGCCAATACAAACTATGGATCAACAATTACTATGGGATGACTTACAAAGCATATGCGTCCAACAACAAGAAGACAAACTATGGATCAACAAATACTACGGGACGACTTACAAAGCATATGCGTCCAACAACAATATACTAACAAAGTAAATAGAAGGGTTGACATGGGTTCCTAACAGGGAGACAATGGGAAAGCCGCGGATGACCTGGTCACTAGTACAGCTGCGACTGGTGAACCAGAGCAAGGTCACCCCGCTCGGTCGAGTATGTCAACTTCGGTTGAAATTGAAGGGCTCAGAACGTATGTGGATTTCAATGTCATTGAAATTGTGGATAACACCAGTCCCTATCTGATACTGCTGGGGATAGACTTGGCCATGTAGAATCAAGCAATTATCAACTTTAAGAAAAGGATAATGTCATTTGAGAATCAGGAAATGGGGGTCACCGCACCACTGGATCCTACGGAAGGGCTGCGCTATACGGAGCCAGCCAGAGACAAGTTTGTGGAAGGGTGGGACAATTTGTAGAACATTGTTGAGGATTATGTTAATCCTACCACGAATGGAGAATTAGGATGGCGCAGTGAAAGCTCAACATCCTCCGATTCAGATGAGGCCCTTGAGAATTGGCAGAACCGATTGCATGAAGTGTCCTTTCGAAGATGCGCATAGATAACATAGTCCCTGCAAAGGGTAGCCACAGAGGAGTATGTGTTACCTACCTATGAGGGATTTCCCAACTTGGGCACGTTCCTCACAGAGTTTGAGGAAAAAGTGGCAGAACCATAGCGTCTATTGGTCATGGAGGAAGCCTTGAAGGCTACTCCTGCGCGATGGTGGGCAACGCATAAATCAAACATCACATCTTGGCCACTATGTTGACGCGTCATGGAGGATCGGTTAGGCGAAGCTGCAGAGGTCAACCATATGCGATATGACGGACAAGGAGACCCGAAGGCGCATCTGAATGCCTGTCAACATCAATGGGGATCGAGAGCACGACAGGAGTGGGTACATGCATTCATACACATGTTGGATGAGGTACCGCAGAGCTAGTATGTCGCAGCAGAACTGTGACATGGGACGACATCTTTTGAACAACTTACCATTGGCTTTAGCTAATCGTTCTCATTCTCAGACGAACATCCCTTAATCCACATCGCGCTACATGTGATCTGTGGAGAGATATTTGAAGCGGTACCGACCAGACAATCGATGGCACTCCAATGGACTTCGACATTAGAAATTCTGATGGAGTGTTACAACATCACCGGAGAGCCCGAAGATGATGGTGACCCCAGGGCTACATACGTACCAGAATCAAAGGGTAGTCGCAGTGTTGTGGCACCAGATATACCGTCGGACAAATTGCAGCAACCATTGAAGATCAAGAAGGTGAACATTGGGTCAGAGGAAAACCCAAAGTTCGCAATCATTGGTGACTACTGGGATGAGTCGACCATTGCGAAAATGACTGACCTACTGCATGAGTTTCAGGATTTGTTTCCAACGAAATTTTCAGAGATGAAGGGAATTTTTGGAGACTTAGGGGAAATGAGGATCCCCCTGAAACCCGATGTGAAGCCAGTTAAGCAGCGGCCATATTGATTGAACCCGAGATACAAGGAACGAGTGCAAGCCGAAATAGAAAGAATGCTGGAGGTAGGCATTATAGAACCAATGGATGAATTAGAATGGATCAGTCCAATGGTTGTCCAGGACAAGAAAACCAACGAAGTAGGAATATGCGTCGACCTAAGGAAACTGAATGATGCCTGCCTACACGATCCGTTCCTGACCCCATTCACGGATGAAGTGCTTGAAGGCGTAGGAGGTCAGGAGATATATTCCTTTACGGATGGATTTTCGAGCTACCACCAAATCAAGATTGCAAAGGAAGATCGACACAAGACTACATTCGTCACAGAGTGGGGATTCTTTCAGTACACGATGATTCCCTTTGCATTAAAGAATGCTCCCGCAATCTTTTCTAGAATAGTGGTAGTGGCATTCAAAGATTATATTCATAAGTTCCTTGCTATCTACATGGATGATTGGACGGTATATGGGTTAGTCAAGGATCATGTTCTGAACTTAAGACTCATTCTAGAACGCTGTCGACAGCACCAAATTTCCCCGAACCTTGAGAAGTGTATCTTTTGTGCTCCATTCGGCATACTGTTAGGACACATTGTCTGCAGAGAAGGAACGTTGGTAGATCCAGCGAAGACTGCCATTATTGTCGACCTCCCACCACCAACGACGACCAAACAACTACGAGCGACATTGGGACACACGGGTTACTACAGGAAATTCATTCGAGGATATGCAACCATCACAATACCCATGGAGAAGTTACTAAAGAAGGATGCTAAGTTTGAAATGACCAAGGAATGTCAGAAAAGCCTGGACATATTGAAAGAGAAGATGGTCGCAGCACCAATCCTCGCATTTACGGATTGGACGAAGGAATTTCACGTACACGTATATGCGTCGTCAGTCGCACTTGGCGTTATCTTGGCCCAACCAGGAATCGGTGACATTGACCACCCGATAGCATTTGCAAGTAGAAAATTGTCTACTGCGGAGAAGAACTATACGACCATTGACCGGGAAGGGTTGGCAATGGTTTATGCTTTGCAGAAATTCCGGCATTACCTCTTAGGGGGCCACTTCAAGATGTTCACAGATCATTCCGCACTGAAATACTTGGTGAACAAGCGTGTGTTGGGGGGGAAGATCTGCCGCTGGCTATTGCTGTTTCAGGAGTTTGATTTTGAGATTATCGTAAAGCTGGGACGATTGAACGCGGGACCTGATCATCTCTCACGGATAGAGTCAGGGGAAGAACCAAGGAGCATTGATGAAGGATTGTCGGACGCTCAATTTTTTAGGATTGGCATGGTCGATAACCACTATGAACAAATCATTCAATTTTTGGCGACAGGGGAGGCGCCGACCGAGTTCACTACTAGCCAAAAGAAGCAGCTAGTTGTCCGAGCTGCATATTTCTAGTTAATTGCAGGAGAAATATCTAAAATGGGCTCATATGAGATTCTGCGACGATACGTCCTCCCGCATGAACAGGAACAGATTCTGTCGGAAGCTCATGACGAAATTGTAAGGGGACATTATGGTGGACGAGCAACTGCTAGGAAGATCCTTCGAGCAGGGTTATGGTGGCTAACTTTGCATGGAGATGCCGCGGACTATGCCAAGAGCTGCGATGTATGCCAACGAACCGGGAATCCCTCATGTCGAGACAAAATGCCACTAGTACCACAAGTAACGTTGTAGGCCTTCAACAAATGGGCCGTTGATTTTGTGGGACCCATCAACCCACTTGGGAAGAGAGCAGGGTCGCGTTACATCATCACTGCGACAGACTACCTGATGCGTTGGGCGGAAGCTACACCAGTGAGAGATAGTTTTGCTGCGACTATAATACGATTCCTATTTGACAATGTGGTCACAAGGTTTGGTTGCCCAAAAGTATTATTAAGTGACCAAGGGACGCACTTTGTTAACCAAACAATTGCTGCGATGACAAAAGAGTTTTAGATCCAGCATAAGAATAGTACGCCTTACCACCCTCAGGAAAACGGGACAGTTGAGGCTTTCAATAAGATATTGGAGCATGCTCTCACCAAGGTGTTCAATGTGAACTGCAATGACTGGGACCTAAAAATCCCAGCGGTCCTTTGGGCATATCGCACCACATGCAAGCGATTGACTAGCTAGACCTCATTTAAGCTCGTTTACGACCAGGAAGTAGTTATGTCGATGGAATACATAGTACCGAGCTTGTGCATTGCAGCAGCAACAAGGATAAGTGACGATGGTACGTTGGAGGAACGGTTGACACAACTGATACAACTTGACAATGATCGATTCCTTGCAGGGTTCCATCAGAAAGTAGAAAAAGACCGCTAGAAGGCGTGGCACGACCGCCATGTTAAGTTGAAGCACTTTCGGAATGGGGATACAGTTCTGTTGTATGACAGTAAGTTTGCGCAATACCCCGGTAAGTTTCAAATGAAATGGTTGGGACCATATGTTATCACTTTTGTCACCAACGGAGGCGTAGTATAGTTACTAAGTATAGATGGAGTACTGTTACTTAAGTTAGTGAATGGGAATAGGCTGAATCCCTATCACCATGATCCAACACAAAGTGGATGAGGACCAATGTGGAGAAAAAGAAAAAAAGAAAAAAAGAAAAAAAAGAAATAGGATACCAGGTGGCAGGATGGCACACCAACTGAGAGAGAATGTGCAAGCAAGAGTGGTTGTATTGCAGTTCGGGTTGCGACAGCTGCAGGGTCGCGACCCTGTCAAATCAACAATCATTTCGGACTGTCAGCAGATGGGACTCTTTCAGATGATCGATCTTTTTGGCAGGGATGATCGTTAACTGGCCCGGATTGGCGCCGAGGTCAGACACATTTGGCACATGGCAACACACTGTGGCAGCATGACCGGTGGCACCACGGGTAACAGTTCGCACGGTTTTGCAATGAAGGGCAGTATGGTCACCAATCACACATGTAGGAAGTCTGGTCTCGACACACAGGAAACAAATGATGGCATAATCGACACATTAGGTGAACGAATTTGTGAATGATTTATGAAGAAGGCGTCCCAAAAGATGAAATGCATAAATACAGACACCAGAGGCTAAGCAGGGCCAAGAGGGATTTAACAGATGAGGGAAATACATGCTGCGAGTAGGTCAGGTAATTAGATAAGCTAGGAATTCCAAGGAGGCTGTGGAAATGATCCATTTCATTTCGTGCGATAGCACACCAGGTGCGCTGCGATCCCGGACGACAAGTTTGCATGAGTACCTTGAGCAGGAAGAGGCGTGGGCACTCGGGTGTCACAGAGGCAAAGTATCATCCGAGATGTATAGGTATGTAGGGGTAGTTCGAAGCTTCGTGGTCTCGGTGACCACCAAATTGACAGGGCCGGAGGCCCCCTGGTCCCGATAGGAAGTGATCCCAGGTGCGAAACAGATGTGCCAGAGCAGTTGGCCTGGTTCGCATGTCGGCGCTGTCTGCAACTTTTCTTCCATTTGCATCAGGTTCCATGAGACTGGAGGATGAGTTTGAGAGGTACATGACAGCAAGCCGATCGATCCCCGTAAGAGTTTGAGAAGTACATGACAGCGAGCCCACGATTGATGACCAGAGTTGAGAAGTACACAACAGCGAGCTCCAGACGACAATAACAGTTTCAGAAACAGAACACAGCGAAGGATGGGTACAGACCACCAGTGTCTAGCTAGGGTGGATCGGGACGAGCCAAAAATTTGTGTTGGGGGCCTGTTGGCACGGGATAGATCCGCGGGAAGTGCGGAAGCCGACAGGTGCGAAAGGGTCATTCCGCGAAAGAAGGATCATTCGCGGTATTCATGGGAGCACAAGAATTGTTAGATTAGTTAAGTCGGTCATGTGGACCATTTTGTAATAGAATAGAAGCATATAAATAGAGTAGGATTGTAAGCCTAAGAGCAGCCAGTTTTGGATGATTATCCTATTTTTTGGGTTCGTTTTTGTATCCGCGATATGATGTATTGACAGTTTCTGCGAGGTTTAGTCCGCAGGGTTGGTGAATGAATGGAGATGTTCGGTTATGGTGTAATCCCTGTCTTTAATCTTATGCAATGATGAATGTGAAATATGTTATGTGAATGTTTTACCTTGGTTGATGTGAATATGCTGTAGAAGTAATGCTAATCTGAAAAAGTATGTCAAATATGTTGTTCCGAATGTTTATTGAAATCCGTGAATGATGAGATAATAGTATGTGGTGAATATTATAATCTCTGGTTAGTGCGAAGGTAATGTGTGCATATCCTCGAATTTACTGTGAAAACTTGGTTCTAGCAGACCCCTTATCCATCTCAGGTGAGACTGCACTTGATCCGCAAGTGTTGCTGGGAAGGGTTACACCTTCCCGGGTCGGTGTATAAGGGAGTTTGGGTTGATAGTTTGTTGGCGACAGTGTGAAGTGAACCCCTGTCGATAGACACTGTGTCAACATTGCCAAATGTTATTAATCCCATCTTGCATGCTTCGTAACAAGTTTTTAGAACCATTATGTGGATTAAAACATAAAACTATAGTCAACTTAGTAAAAAACACTTGGAATAATCAAAATTAAACTTGGAATATTGCATTTAGAATGTTAAAAAAGGTAAAAAGTAAAAATTATTTACCATTATTTTTTTTACCAAGTTGGGAGTGAGTGAAAAGCCCTTTTTATCTCAAGCTTGCTATGGATATTATGGGAGCATCGAGAAACCGTTTTTCATTTCGTCAGGTCCAGGTAATCACACTCCTTCCACTCTTCAATTCCATGGTCAAATTTTTTGTTTTCATGCAGATTTAGGTGGTTTTAAGGGTCATTTCATAGGGAGAAAAAGTGTGCCCTGGGTCATGCACTTCTCCCCTTCGGGAAGTGTGTCACCCAATGGTGACGCAGATATGAAATATGGGAAGTGCGTCGTTGATTCCATGTTTCCAAAGTCAGGGTGAGTCGACGATAGAGCAACCCAAAAAACTTAGAATGCAAGCAAAAAATTGGATTTTGTTGCCATGAAATGATTTTAATACTCCTTAAATTGATGCACATGCAGGATTCAGTCATAAAAATGGTGTAATGGAAGGAGAGGGAGTATGAAATAGAATATTTACAAGTGGCAAATGATCCCCATTCGGTCAATGCTTTGAGGGAATGTGGATTGTTAAAATTCTTCCAAGTGCAAGGGATGAGAGATCAAATCCAGTTGTTGGATTACTCGATTTGAATGTTGAACCCGGATCAACAATGCTTTTAGGTGGGGACTCATATCCTTACATTGGATATAGAGGACATTTACTTTCTGATGGGGTTGTCAAGACGTGGACCTCTAGTATCACTTTTCGGTCCTATAGGTGGAGATAGGACTACTGAGGACTTGATTGCCCAATTTTGCACTCCCGGGACTCAGATGTTAGGTGGGAAGATTCCCATCAAGAATGTGTGAGGTTATCCTTTAAGGATGGTCATATTTAATATCAAGAGAGTAGCGGGTAGCAGGGGTCCGCATTAGGCTACAAGAGTCCACATGCTTTATGCCACAGAGTGCATGGCTCCTACAATATTCAACTAGTGCGAGGGGATCCTATCCAGCCTGAAAGAACAACTAACAAAATGCAGAAGAGGGGAACTCAAGCAGTTTGGATATGGATCGATTCTGGTCTCCTTCTTCCTAGAGAGGGTCTTCCTTCTTCGTTTGCAAGTAGAGTTTAGTGATCTCGAGCCGCGAGATCCACGCATGTTGAGATAGAGTGAGGTGATGGATTAGCATGGTGGTGGCGGGCCTATGATCACTTATGGGCCTACCTTCTTTAGATGGTTACGTAGTTAGCTACTTATCATGGTAGAGGACTATGCATATGCAGGAGCGGATTTCCGAGGGGATCCATCCTTAGCGCTTCCAGAGGGAGAGCACTGGGGAGAACTAGGTCAGAAGAAAACTCTTTTGTTTTTTTATTTTTTTATGTAAAATTAGTCACAACAGATCTAATGAACAATTAAATCAATCACAATAGATGAACATAGAAAATATGGTGTAAAACTGTGCAAAACATGCATCAGTGCTCAATATCCCAATAAGGGTGAATAATTACGATACAATCATCTGACAATGAGTGAGAAATTCGAATTGACTAAGGAGGTCATTCGAATTATTGAATGGTGTAGCTTGGATCCAACTAGGAGTCCTCATCATGAATCAGTGGTGGTCATCAATGCACAAGAACCAGTCATCCAGGTGTCAATCTGAGTCTAACTGAAGTGTGTATCACTGATATAGGGAAGGAGGCTCAGTGGAGGGTGCATGGGAGGCTTAACTGAAGTCAGAACAAGTCATCTAGTCAATCTGGAGGTCCAATGGAGTGAAACAGTCAGTCGGGAGTGAAACTAGCCTCAAATAAAGGAGAATCGGTGCTAACTGAGTGGGTAGGTGAAGAAGTGCGCCCTTCTCTGGAAGTAGGTGAGAAGTGGACGCCTTCATGACTAGGAAGGCTAAAACTCTGATGGAAGAAGCTCATGGGTGCTAGAAAGAAGTGGATAAGGTGCTGGAGGCATCAACTTGGTGACTGGGATGCATGCAAACCCTAGAAATTGCATGCAAACCCTAATTGCATGCAAAACCCTAAACATGATGATGTGGATATCCGAACACCCCCCCTCAAGCTAAACTATGATGTAAAAAATAATAATGTAGGGCCCTGGTTACCAAGACCAAAGGTCACCCCAATACAATAATCCAAAAAATGTTGAAAATAAGCTAAGTGAGGAAAGAGGGAAAACCCAGTGGGAAGAAAGCCCCCCCTCAAGCTAAAACATAATAATGGATCAATCTGTCTCCACCATGATGGAACTCATGCCCAACAGTGAACGGAGGTAAGAGAACTTCTTCTCAGTGAAGCTCTTGGTGAAGATGTCTGCAATTTGCTCATCGGTAGGGCAATATTGCAGAATGATGGTGCGATCATGCACCAACTCTCGAATGTAGTGCATATGAATCTCAATGTGTTTGGTCCTTTGCCGCTGAACTGGATCTGTGGAGATCTTGATAGCACTTTGATTGTCACAAAAGAGGACAGTCGAAGTAGTGCCACCAAAACCAAACTCGGAAAGAATACCCTGCAACCAAACTTCCTGAAGGTAGGCGTTGACTGCCCCTCGATACTCTGCCTCTGCTGAAGAAAGTGCAATGGCTTCCTGCTTTTTGCTGGACCAGAAAATAGGGCCATGACCAATCATGAAAACATATCCGGAAGTGGACTACCGATCAATGCTATCACCTGCCCAATTTGAATCAGTAAAACCAATGAAATCAAGCTCAAAATCTGCAGCATAGTGGATGCCAAAATGTTTCGTACCTTGCACATACTGCAAGATCCGCTTGGTTTCCCGCCAATGAAGCTCATGGGGATGCTGCATATACCTTGATACAACAATCATGGCATATGAAATGTTAGTCCTTGAGTGTGTCAAGTAAAGTAGTGAACCAATCAACTATCGATAGATAGTGCAATCTGCAAGCGGTGTAGAATTTCCCTCAAGACTGATTCCTGAGAGGAATGGGAACGGGGCTTCCTTACATTCAGCCATATTAAACTTCAATAACAGGTCAAAAGCATAATTTTTCTAAGATATAGTGATCCCATCAAAATTTTGAGCTATCTCCAAGCCCAAAATGTGACTCAGCAAGCCCAAATCGCTTATGTCAAAAGCTAGATTTAAGGCAATTTTTAGCTTGTTTATTGAAGTAAGAGTGCTACCAGTAATGAGAAGATCATCAACATAAAGTACAATAACCAACAAATTACCTTTAACTTGCTGTAGGTACACATTCGGATCAGATTTGCATGTTTTGAAATTCTGAGAAAGAAGGAAGGAGTCCATCTTTGCATACCAAGCTCTTGGGGCCTGTTTTAAACCATACAAAGATTTCTTCAATCTGTAAACTAATGATGGATCTGATGTGTAACCTTCTGGCTGCTTTATATATACCTCTTCTGCAAGATCTCCATGTAGAAAAGCACTCTTCACATCCATGTGGTGCACTTCCTAGTGCTTGGATGCGGAAATTGCCAAAACTAGGCGGATGGAATCCATCTTTGCAACCGGTGCAAAGGTCTTAGTGTAGTCCACTCCTTGGACTTGGGAGAAAACTTTTTCCACCAACCTAGCTTTGTATTTGCTGATAGAGCCATCAGCAGCAACTTTCGTGCAGTAGACCCATTTACATTGGACTAATTTTCTTCCAGGTGGAAGAGAAACTAGCTCCCATGTATTGTTCTTTTGAAGAGAACTGTACTCTTCATCCATGGCACTTTGCCATCTCGGATCTCGGTGGGAATGGTAGTATGTTTTGGGATATGAACCAATCATCAAATAACAAATCTCAGGAAGTAATGGATCAGAAATAGAAAGAGCCATACCTTCTCTTTGAAAGTCCGCTCTTGTTCGTCTTGGATCAGCAGGATTTCCAATGTTCGAACCAGCAGATTGAAGAGTGTTTTGGGCCCACTTTGGTAACTGAGGAGGATCATAATGGTCGGATTCCGAACCTGATATGTCATGATAATCATGGGATACTAAAATATCATAAATATCAGAACCAATACTTTCATTATCTCTGCTCAAATCTTCTTCTGGTGAAGGCGGTGAAATGACAGTTTCTTCCTCGACTAGTTGCAATTCTTGAAGCAGTTCTTCAAATTGCACACTGTGCTCTATGAATATATTTTTGGATATGATATCCATGAGTTTATATGCCTTTGATTCTTCCCCATATCCTATCAGGATGCACTCAATACTTTGTGGATCCAAAGCTCGTCTCTTCTTGGAAGGAATTCTAGCCCATGCAGTAGAGCCAAAAACCCTCAAATTTGACACATCCGGTTTGTGACCAAAGAATGCTTCGAAAGGAGTCATACCTTTCAAGGAGGAATGTGGAACTTGGTTATGAATATATGCAGCAAAATTAATTGCTTCAGCCCAAATATTTTAAGCCAAATCTTTTGACTCAATCATGCATGTAGCCATCTCTTTTAGTGACCGATTTTTCCTTTCCGCTACACCCTTTCTGCTGGGGTGTTTAGGTAATTGTATGTTGGATCTGAATTCCACTTTCGGCACAAAGTTGTAGCAAATCAGCCTTGATACATTCTCCACCATGATCATATCTAAGAGCTTTGATCTTGCTCTCAGTGGCGGTCTCAACAGAAGCCTTAAAATCCTTGAATTTTCCAAGCACTTCTGACTTGTTTTTGAGAAAAAATACCCAAGTAAAGCGGGAAAGATCATCAATAAATGTCAAAACATACCTTGAACCATTTAATGACATATTGGGAAGCAGACCACTGATATCATAATGTATCAGCCCCAAAACTGTAGAAGCTCTGCTAGCTTTGCCGCGGTCGAACCTGTGCTCGGGTGCTTCCCAACAATGCAAGCGGGAGAAATTCCCTTCGAGGAACGGAGTTGTGGAAGACCATCTACCATGGATTTCTGTTGTAGTAGTAGCAAATACTTGTAATTAAGGTGTCCAAACCTTTCATGCCAAAGCTTACTAACCTCATTGCCATGTGTGCGAAGAGCAGTGGGCTTTGCAAGCGGAATAAAGTGTGAAAACTCATAGTATTTTGCAGTGTGGTTTGCCTTTCCGACTGCAATAAGTCTTCCACTTTTGATATCAGAAATTTCAACTGTATTAGAGCTGAATGTAACTTGATTCGGTTCACCAGTGTGTGTCATTTGATACACAGAAAGTAGATTTGAAACCAAGGAAGGCACATCGAGAACATTCTGAAAGCTTCCATGTTCAACATGGATTTTACCTTTACCCTTCGAAGAAATTTTTGAGTCATCTCCCAAATGGATGGGGATGGAGCTGTTTGGATCGAATGAAGAAAAAGAATCAATATTTGCAGCCATATGATTCGAGGCACCCGAATCTATCAAAATAGTAGTGGGCTTCGAAACAGTTGCCATGAGTGCTTGACCTCTTTCATGATCATCATTCCTATCCTTCTTCCTTGCACCGTCTGGAAGAGTTATGTTATTATTTTCCAAAAGGAGGGCCATTTGATCTATAGTTTTCTTCATGCATGAAATTTCGGGATGAAAGCCACGGTTGCAATAAGTACATTTAGATTTTTCCTTACCCTCTTTACCCTTTTGCTTGAATCTTGAACCGGATGGTGCATCCGTCTGGTTTCCTTTCTCTCTTTGCTTGTGAGGTTCGAATTTGGGCTTCTCTTTCTTTTGCTTTCCTTTACCATTCGAATTATTGGGTCCTTGAACAAATAGGGATGAATCTTTGGAGCTTATGGACCCCATTTGAATAAACTTATCATGCTCTTTTGTGATGGACTCAATGAAGGCATTCAAGGTAGGCATCTTCCAATTCAGGGTAGTTAGCCGACCAGAATTGAAAGTAGAGACAAATACTGAATAGTCTTTACCAAGCTTGGTGAGAATAGAGAGGATCAATTGCTTATCCTCTTTGATAACTCCACTGTTCTTCAACTGCAATGTCAAGTGCTTGAATTTTGTGAAAAACTCATTGATGGTCTCGAAATTCTCAGGACTAAGAGCAATCAATTCATTCTCTAATTGAAAAGCCCTAAGCTCGTCCTGCTTGCCAAAATGTGTTTCAAGTTGCTCCCATATTGCTTTTGGAGTCTTCAATCCGCTGAGATGGAAGTGAAGATCTTTGGAAATAGAGAGGCAAAGGAGACCATAAGCTTCATCAAGCTTGTTGTAGTGTTTGGTTCTTTCCGACAATGTGCTTGGCTCCAATTCGAGGCCAACTGTGACTCTATAGAATCCTTTTGAACGTAATATGATCTCCATATCATCTTTCCAATCAAAATAGTTGAAGGGAGTGAGGATAGGCTTTGAAGAAGAGTATTCCATTGCTAGGAGCGAGTGCACTTTGATGTAGAAAAGCTTGCAAAAGCAAGGTAGCGAATGCAATTGATGGAGACAATAACTTGCAAATCACAATGAAACCAAGAACAGTAAGGTCGAACAATCCACCCTTTTAGAGTTGCATCACACCTGGGATTAGAGATCAAGCAATGTTGAATGGGTCCAGTGTATCAAATACATGAATTATGTGGAAAAATCAAGCTTCTGGAGTGGATTGGAAGTATTTTTATGCTTTGCATGCACAGGAGTGAATGCTCTTGAGATCTTTCATGCCAAAACTTTTGTAATTTTGAGTAAATTCACACAAATCTCCTTGTAGAACACCTATAGAAAAGAGATCTTGTCCCTGCAATGGATCTGATACCATGGAAAATTAGTCACAGCAGATCTAATGAACAAGTAAATCAATCACAACAGATGAACATAGAAAATATGGTGTAAAACTGTGCAAAACATGCATCAGTGCTCAATATCCCAATAAGGGTGAATAATTACAATACAATCATCTGACAATGAGTGAGCAATTCGAATTGACTAAGGAGGTCATTCGAATTATTGAATGGTGTAGCTTGGATCCAACTAGGAGTCCTCATCTTGGATCCATTATATTGTCATTCTCTTTTTATTTCTGTTGATGCACATGTTAGCTTAGATTTTGTACTGTTTTACTGTTTTACTTTACTGTTTATTGAACTGCTACTAAGGAGGCCATTCTCCTTAGTAGGTGCTCATTTGCACAAGCTAGGGCGAAAACCCTAGCTACAGTTTTGGCGACTCCACTATTGGCCTTTGAATTTCTGGTTAAAATTTTAAAAGTTTTTATTTTCTGCAAGCATTTTTCTGTTTTTCCTGTTCGGCTGTGGCTTTAAGCAGTTGGGTTTTCTGCCGCAAAGTGCAGTTCTTTTCAACGCAACTGCGGCCCAAACCACGAGTTCACATCCCTAATCTGCGGCCTCAGTCATAGCTCCCAGCATTTTTCTTGCGGCCCCACTGTGGTTAACTTCCTCCTGAGCGCGATCCAGATCGCAACCATTTGGCTTCGTCCCGTGGCCCAGAACGCGCTCCCTTGTCTGTATTTTGCGAACCAGCCCGTAGAAAACCCTTTGCTTCCCGCGACCCTGAACACATTTCCCTTTTTGTTTTCCGCGTCCCGGCCCACCGAAACTCTTTCATTTTCTGTGGCCCTCTATAGCTCTAAACCCCCATCTGCCCGCGCTCCTGCGGTGTGTTTGCGCGCCCTCGACCGCAATTACCCTTTGCACATCCGCGGTTCATCCTGCACGTTGCGAAACCCTAGCCGCGATCCCGATACTACAAACTAAACCTGTAGCTGCGCTCCGGCTGCTAAGCCGAGTCCCATACTCGCAGTTCAGACCGCAGGTCCCATCCCGACAGCCGCGTCCCAGGCTGCACATTTCAGTCACAAACCCGCAATTTGTTTTCTGCATTTTTGCCCTTTTTAGCCTAGAACTTTTCTGCAAACTTTTTTTGCACCTGCACAACCACCTGTCCTGTCTGCAGCCCCAGTTATCTACATCTTTTTCTGTAGTTTTTTTTTTGTTCCATTTACAGAATTTTAATAAAAAAGTATTTTTCAGCATTTACATTGGAAAAAGAAAATTTTGCATTGCAAGTTAAATTTCTGCATCATTATTGGTTAAAAAGTTGCCCACGCGTGGCACTTTTGTTGGGTTCATCACCTCCAACGCACACACTCTATCACCTAATTCAAGTGAGCCTTAACAAACTACTTAACTCAACCAACATTCTAATCCCACTTGGGGAACACATAAGAATATTGTAGTTAGGTAGGACAGGGGGGATAGGCATCCAAATAACACCCCTTGGTCGCTTACACTTGAGACATAGTGGTTGTCCTATAGGGTACTAAAATCCCCTAGTATTTTTTGACACGGTCACGACCAGTTTATCAGAGGGCATCTCCCTTAGGAGGGTTGAAGTGGCAAGACTGGTTCCGGAGGCCTGAGTGGAATACCGCAATCCATTTAGTCACCGAAGGCTACCTACTCGTGGGTCCGCGTGTGGGGATTCCTTTTAGGACCACACGATGATAGGACTGGAGCCGCAGATTCACCTTTCTGGACGTGTCATGAACGGGGTATCTTAGTTGCCTTTCTTCTAGGAATGTCTTACCCGGTGTCCCTCCCAGTAGGGGGATACCCTTGGCCACTTGGTTCTACTATCCATATTGTCTGACTTGGATTTAATCACCTTGCAGGGGATATGTTTGGTTGAATCAGAATACTATTTAGCTAGGTGTTTGCATGCTCCCTTACCTCCCTTTGGTCTAGCGAGTCCACCATTTTATTTTTAGGGAACTTCCTGCTTGTTGGTATTCTGACCATTTTTTTCTGATACTCCGCTTATTGTAGCGCAAATGTTATAGTAAGCATTTTGAGCCAGTTGTTGTCCTGAGTGCCGTATTTTCTATTCTCTCCTTCTGCACACTCAGCTGCATTAGGGTTTTTGAGCTGTTTTTCACTCGACACAACCCCCAAATACTTGACCCCATTTGTCACCATTGAGTCTCTGAGACAGTCTCGGTGCCTCCCGGGTGAGCCCCCACAGCACGGTTCACTTGACATCACCCGTCATAGACGTAGAGCTTCATCACTTGACACCACCCGTCATAGACCTAGAGATTTGTCACTTGAATCTACTCATCGACGACATAGAGCTCCATCCCTTGACTCTGACGCCCCTTATTTCACATCTGATTCTGAGGCAGAGTCCGAACACCCCACTTACACAGCACCAACCAGCCCCATGGCTGGCATGACCTCCAACCCTTTCTTTGTAGGGAACCTCGGTGGAACATCCACAACAACCCCAGCTACCACACCCGCCACCACCACACTTGTTTTTGGTATGCCCTTGATGGGGCCCACACCCACCATTCCTGTCATTGTGCCAATTCCAGTGGCTAGCATACCCAACTCAACCCCACTGGTGACTCACGCTACGCTTAGCGGTGCAGGACCCTCCCATACCACCTCCACTCCCGCATTTGGGGGTCACATCCCTCTCACAAATCCAGCTCCTACACTTGGGGGCATCGGCCCCACCATGGCCACTACCACCAGCATGTCACATCCTTCTACTAGTTTGCAATTCATAGCTAGTCTCAACCTTCCTGACCTGGCTAGACTGACCAACGATCCCACCAGACACGATCCTACGTGGCCTCACATGCCCACTAAGTTCCCATCAAACATCCCTAAGTTTGAGGGTACGACAGGTGAAGAGCCCCAAAATCACATTATGTCCTTCCACCTATGGTGTTCCTTTAACTCCATAGTGGACGACTCCATCCGACTCCGTCCGAATCCGTCTGTTACAACAAACTCTCACTGGTTCTGCAGCCAAGTGGTACATCGAGCAGCCTCATGGGACCCACGCCACCTTTACTCCCCTTGCCTCGACCTTCCTGCAGTTCTTTCAGTTACATGTCCGCTATGACGCGGGAGTTGAGATCCTACTGTCTTGCAGACAAACTACGACCACCCACATCACTGATCACATTCATGAGTGGCGTTGACGCCGAAGCCTATGCAAAATCAATTTATATGACTGTATCTTCCTAGATTGGTTTCTCAAATCTCTCCTTCCCGTCATTGCTAAGGATGTGGCATCCGAATGACCCCAATCCGAAGAAGAATCCATCTTAAAAGCCCAGTAGTTTGACCTTATCTACGCCCAGTCTGGTTACCTATATACCATTATACCTGACACTCCTTGCAGCGATTCCTCTCGAAATGACGCACTAGGGGCATCCCATGCCGCCGATGGCATCATTGGCCATGTTGCATCGCATAACCAACCCTTTTCCATTGCACGCACTAGTACTGGACACAACCTTTCGCAGGCTACATTCCACTCTGGAGCAACCAATTCTTATTCTCCCATGGCACATAACCGCCACTCCCATGGACCCTCATGTCCACCTCAGTGCTTCGGCCACCCACCCCCCACGTACGTCCCCCCAGTTACACCTCACACATATTACCACCAGTAGGTCGCGCACGCACCTGTACCTTCCCAAGCCCCACTCGCTTATTATCCACCACAGGAAGCACCTGCGGCAACTCAACCACCAGTCACACAGACGTATCAATAACCCCCACAAGGTCCCGCACATGAACCCCCTCCAGCCCCACCCACTTATTATCCCTCGCCGTCTGCTCCCACACTTGCACAACCCCAGAACCCACCTGCTGCCCAAGGAAAAGTGTACGCACAGAAAATCCACAGCAGAACCAAAATCCACAACGTAACCAATAAGGCCAACAAAACCGCGAAAAAGGACGTAACCGTAGAAACAACCCTCCTCCAGACCAAGGCGACTAGCCACCTAATCCCCCAAACAATAATAACGCTGCACCCTCCAACCAAAACCTCGATAGGCCACCAAAACAAGCTAAAAACCCCAACTTACGAACAAACCATCCTTGTTCCATATGCGGGGTCTACGGCCATTACACACATGCTTGCCCACATTTGGAGTGGGCACGACTAATCTAGACCGATGATGCCGACTGCCAATGGCAGGCGGCCCCACCGACACCACCAAACCCCCCACCACCTCAAACTCAACCCTTGGTATTGCAGAATCCTTTACCAACCCAAGGAGTGGTGAACACTGAACCATTGGCTCCCCCTCAAGGAACCGCGCCACCCCAACAACAAGTCATGTATGCTGCACCTACCCACCCCACGTTAGACTCAGGCACTCATCACTTGCTAATGATGTCATCCACTGATGTCAACCTCCAAATCCGCTGGAATCAATATGGCTCCACCCCTGAAGCCCCTCCTCCCGACAAAACCACCAATGCTCTTCCCACCGATCAGCCATTACGCATACCTCCTGCCCCATTAGATGGAGCCCCCAAAGCCCCTCGTTTCCCACTTCATCGCATCAACAATAACCCTAATGCTCGCGCTGCGTCTAATTACAACATTGTGGACGACTTAGCCCAATCCCCCGTGGCCATGTCTACATTAGAGGTCTTAAAAAACTGTCCTACACAGTGTAAGACCCTACTATCTGCTATTGGTGCTATCGATCCCACTGACTCATGAATGATGGCCTTTGATTTGGACCAATCTGAACCACAACTACCTTCCACATTAGCATTCCAAGTTTCTGTATCCATTTGGAATCTTGTAATCCATTGGTGCATCATCGATTAGGGTGCCTCCACATGCGTTATGTCCACATTCGTTTGGCAGAAGTTTGGATCTCCTACTCTCCAGTCGTCCACCACTGCGTTGCGAGCCTACGACGGCCGTTCGGCTCAACGCCAAGGTCTCTTAGCTAATGTCCCCGTCCAGTTGGTTGGAAAAACAGTGCTTATTGACATAGAGGTCATCAACGCCCAACTTGATTATAACCTCTTACTTGGCCGCAGTTACATGTATGCCATGCGGGCGGTTGCTTCATCCATTTTCCGTATCATGAAGTTCCCCCATGAAGGATGAGTGGTCAAGGTTGATCAACTCACTTATTACGATCCCAATACCCCAGTTGCACCCAAAAATGTTCTTCCCATGGTTGAACAACCCGTTCATGGTACATCTACCTCGTTGATTTCCTCAGTTGGAACCGAAATCTACTTAGATACGCCGCTGGCTACCACATTCCAATCCATTCCACCCCCGTCACAGGAGATAGAAATATCTGACTTATGTACCCTATCCCACAATACACAAACACCCAACTATCAACCGCCCTTTCTACCCCAACCACTAGCGGTACCTAGTCATGTTGGCACTACACCCATCCATACAATCCCCTTCCTATTTCCCCCTTCGGGAGTAGTAAGCGGCTCGGTTACGGCCACACTCAACCTTCCAGGGTTAACTTTAGGACTTCCTGTGTGGTATCTCACACCTCCTGCTTCCCCTCCAACACTAAATGTCGTCTTACAACCAGTACAACCCATTACCACTGCTAGTCGACCACCTCCTAGTGTCAGCCCTCCTTCCTCATCCACCAATCCACCCCCTCTTACCAAACACAATGGGGACAGAGGCCCACTACCTTATATCGCTCTTCCCGTGCCCAAAACAGTTAAAAATCCCCCACCATTTCGAGCTCCTCCCAAATGCTCTTTGTGTGATGAGTTAGGCCATGCTACCCATCAATGTCCACAATTACCCACGCTACAGGAGCACATGCAAATGCTTGACGATGACCCCAACATCCTGGTCGTCCAGCTCGACCTTACCCCTAAGCCTCATGATAAATCACTGCGTACCAATCACCCTTGTGCAATATGCGTTATTTACGGCCATTACTCACATCACTGCCCTGAGCTCCTGAATTACAGAACCGCCCTCTACGAAATGAAGAACATGGACCTCGAGACATCTCCCCCCACCATTGAAGAGATCCACCCCCCAGAATCTCCGCCAACAGGAGAAATCCATACCATTTATATAATCTCTACTTCTAATGATCCCTCGTCAACCGATTTGACGATAAAAAGTTTCCACAATGATGAGGAGATTCTCGAGGCTCTCACCGCACCTGATTACCCCTGGGATGATATGCATCATCGCTCCTATTTCCTCCCAGAGACATCCTCCTCCACCACAACCACCCAATTCTCTGTTGAGTCCAAATATTTCCTCCCAACCAAATTCGACTGGTTTAAAGGGCCCATTCCTGCTCCTGATGCCTTCAAGGAAGGGAACATGTCCAACATCTCACCCACGATCCACATCGATATTTCTGCCCTAGCCGGTGCTCCCGAACTCATCACATTGGGAGCCTCTTCACTGAGTATGATATTGGAGAGTACAAAAAACTTTTTCAGGAGTTCCGCGATGTCTTTTCTTGGTCCTACATCGAAATTCCTGGTCTTGAACCCACTATCATAGAGCACCACATTGACACTTGGCCGGACGTGCCCCCCGTTCGCCAAAAATAGTGCCCCATTCACCCATCAAAGCTCTCTGCTGTCAAAGCCGAAATTGAAAAACTTTGCGCAGCAGGTTTTATTTATCCAATCGCATACACCACTTGGGTTTCTAACCCCGTCCCTGTTAACAAAAAAACAAGGCACCATATGGGTATGTACTGACTTCTGCCATTTAAACCAAGCATGTCCCAAGGACAACTTCCCCACACCATTTAGTGATCAACTCATCGATGCATGTGCGGGGCATGAAGTCCTATCCTTCATGGACGGTTTCTCTGGGTATAACCAGCTTCAGATCCGTAAGGAAGATCAATACAAGACCACCTTCACCACCCCATGGGGCACCTTTGCCTATCGTGTCATGCCTTTCAGCCTTAAAAATGCTGGTGCCACCTTCCAGCGGGCCATGACTTATTGTTTTCACGACTTGGTTCATATCCTATTAGTCTATCTTGACGATCTCATAGCATGCTCCAAGAAACGATCTGACCACCTTAACGACCTCTGGTAAGTTTTTCTGCGTTGTCGAAAATATCAGATCCGCTTGAACCCACTCAAGTGTGTCTTTTGCGTTCCGGCAGGCCGGTTGTTAGGTTTCATTGTTTCCCACAAAGGAATCGGTGTTGACCCCCTAAAAGTTCAAGCCATATTAGACCTTCCATCACCACATACGCTCCGGCAGCTACAGAGCTTACAAGGGAAATCTAATTTCCTTCGCCGCTTCGTTCTTGACTATGCCACCACCATTCATGGTTTCTTACGATTGCTTCGTACCCACATACCCTTTGTTTGGGATGACCAAGCGCAAGCTGCTTTCAAATCCCTTAAAAAATCTCTCATGCAGGCCCCATTGATCTCCCCTCCGGATTTCTTTAAGGACTTCATCCTTTATGTCTCAGCATTCGATTATGCCGTGTCAGGGGTCCTGGTTCAAGAAGACTCTGCTCGCCAGGAACATGTTATTTATTATGTAAGCCAAACCTTGTTTGGACCACCACTACGTTACCCCTATGAGGAAAGGCTAGCCCTTGCTGTCATCGTTTTCGTACAGAAATTGCAACATTACATTCTCCTAAGTCACAGTACAGTTGTCGCCGACTCCAACCCCATGGCCTACCTTGAACCGTCGCCTTCTGCAAGGCCGCGTCGCTAAATGGGTAATTATCCTACAAGAGTATGACCTAACCTTCACAACCCCTAAGAGTACTAAAGCCCTTGCATTTTCCCAGCTCATAACCGACCTACCATCCCTTTTTCCATCACCTCCAATCACCACTGAGTTACCTGATGACCATTTGTTTATCATCTCGTCAGATGACCCGTGGTACGGTGACATTCTGATATACCTTTGCACGCAGAAGTTTCGACCTGACATCGATCGTGATGGACACCGTCGTATCCGTCACCATGCCTCCCGGTACCTCCTCTTGGGAAATGTACTCTACCGACGCGGTGTCGACACTATCCTCTGGCGTTGTCTCACATGAGATGAAGCAGAACAAGTTCTCAATGACTATCATAGTGGCGCCCGCGGTGGTCATTTTTGTGGGATGACCACAGCCCAGAAGGTAATCCACGCTGGATACTTCTGGCCCACACTATTCAACGACTGCATCACAGCGGTCAAACATTGTCGTAATTGCCAGCTCTTTGACCGTAAGGCCTAGACACCACTCGCCCCACTCCACCTGGTCATCACCGTTGGCCCTTTTTGCAAATGGGCCATCGACTTCATGGAGTGTAATCCCCCATCTGCCAACGGCCATAAGTACATCATTGTCGCCGTTGACTACTTCACCAAATAGGCTGAAGCCATGCCTACCTTTAACTGCAAAGCCGACACTGCTACCCATTTCTTTTTTAACCATGTCATCACACGATTCGGGGTCCCTAAACAACTTGTCTCAGATCATGGCTCACATTTTGAAGATGCCATTTGGCACGAGTTGTCAACTCTTCTTAAATTCAAACATCAGTATGCCTCTACTTATTACCCCCAAGGGAACGACCAAGTTGAGGCCATTAACAAAATCTTGAAAACAATCCTCCAACGAACTGTTGACAGACATAATAAGTCCAATTGGCATCACATGCTTTTCCCTGCATTATGGGCTTACCGCACATCAACTAAGACCGCCACCGGTTTTACCCCTTTTCACTTAGTTCAGGGTGTCAAATTTGTCCTCCCCATCGAATGTCAGATCCCCACCCTACACATTGCCATCGAACTTCTCCCAGACACCTCACCACTTGAACATCGCTTGCTGTTATTAGAGCAAGTCGACAAGGACCGTCGCGCAGCCCTCCAAACCATTGAGGCTGCCAAGAGACGCTCCAAAGCTGGTTACGACAAACACGTCCACCCACGAGCTTTCCATGAAGGAGATCTAGTACTCGTGTACGACCAAGCTCACGACAAGACAGGTAAAGGGAAGTTTGAATCCATGTGGCAAGGCCCATACATGGTACATACTTGCCTTGGACATGGGGCATATATCCTAACCGATTCAGAAGGCCACCCCTTGCGCAACCCCCATAATGGGTTGTATCTCAAATGTTTTTACCCTTAAACATGCCTTCGGACCCGCTAGTCCGTGCTGTACAGTTTGATTTCTTTAGTTGTTTTCCACTTTTTTCTGCAACCTTACATTCGTGATTTTCTTGCATGCCACAGATGGACCATTTACAACATTATTATGTTGGCTTTGCCCATGGAGCAAGTCACTGGTCTCCAAACCTGGCCTCCGCAGCTTGGGTCTTATATTCCCCTTCACACGAGTTGATTCACCTTGATGGAATGTGCATAGGTGCTGGTACCAATATAACCAGGATGAATATGATGCCGTGACTAGTCTCCTGACTGCTGCCCTTTAGACGGGTATACGTTACCTTCGTGTGTTCCTTGACTCCCAGCTTCTTGTCTCCCAGCTCAACAACTGCTACTAGGTACGTGATCCTTGCCTCTTTAGAAAGTTCTTGCGCACAAAACAACTTAGCCGACAGTTTGAATCCATCACATTCACTCATGTCCCAAGAGCTCAAAACAGTGTCGCAGATCAAATGGCTAATAACATCCTAGACTGGCATATCAATCACACCATGCATCATCATCACAACATGTAGATATATCAAAACACATAAAAATCCCAAAAATACTGCATCTACAATAGGGCATCCACGTGCCTACTACAACACATCATTTGCATCCATGTGCAATAATCAACACAAGATATAAACATGCATCCACGTGCATACAAAAATAATCACCGCAAAATGTGCATATATATATATCATCGTCATACAAATGTCATAAGTGCCCCAGCACTCAGCTATACAAAAAATATACATCAAGGAGCCCCAACAGCATCCTCGTCATAAATACATGCCGTATATACAAAAAAATCCAGAATGCCCATACGCATCGGGGGCAGTCCCCAAAACTCCGTAACGAGAGTCATATCCCTCATATGAGTCCTCATCATCCCTCATCGCAGCCGCCTCTACGGTAGACTCATCTTCTCCTCGCTCCTCCTCTGGATCCTCCTCATCCCCCTATCGGTCCCGAGCCCTCCTCTCCTCGGCCAGCACTGCCACCCGCATCAGAATCGCCCTCCAATCCCATGGAGCATCGTAGCAGGCCTCAATCACCCGCCGATCCAGCTCTCGCCACCCCTCGTCGACAATCCCCACCAGTAGCTGATCTAGGGTAACCTACAGGGACTCCAAAGTCCCCTCAGCATCCTGTCGTCGCACCTCTCCCCGGTCCGGCAGGGCTGGCACTGCTATGCGACCCCTACGGTCCCTATGACCCTGTGGTGGCCTTGGTCCCTCATCTGCATCAAACCACATCACAAATAGTCAGCATCATCATGTATTTCTAGCAATAGATCTAACATAAAACTATCAATAAAAAAGCTGGATACATACCATCTGGACCCAAAACTTGCCCAGGAGGTCGTGGTGCCTCCAGATCTCCCCGGTAGTCCATATCACGGTACGGGTAGTCATCAAAAACCACTGGCATCTGCAACCACTACATATAAAGCTCCCCTGTAAAGTACCACCCTACCTCCCCACCACCGCGTCGACACATCATCTAACCCCACCACACCATCCATGGCTCCCTCAGCCCCCCATCATGGATCGACACATGTGGTCACAACGTCGGCACCCACTCCATGAAGAAAGCACACAAGAACGACCCATAGCAGAAATCCCCTCCAGATACCTTCACCTTGCTCAGCTCCCGTTGAACACAGGTAAGGAACATCTGGCCCCAAGCAAAGAAGGTACCCTGTATCACCCGTTCTACTAGCTGCATCTGTCCCCCCGACACTCGGTGGGGCACTTGTGACCCCAGTACTCGAACCACACACGCCGCAATCGTTCTGATTGACGGCTCCTGAAAGTCGCAGACCAGAAGTGCATTCTTATGCACTTCTACCATGAGGAAACAATATTAGTCCAACATCTCCTCCATATCCACATCCGCGGACCTCTGTGGCTGAGTATCTGCCACCCTACCCAAACAAGGCAGTCCCGTCAGAAAGTAAACATCTGCCAGGGTAAGATCCAGTCTCTCCCCCTGCACCATGAAAACCTCTAAACCGGGCTCCCAGAAGCTCACCAACCTGTTTAGCAACAATGCTACTGAATGCATCATCGGCACCTGTGCGAACTTCAGCAGCCCGCACAACCCCAAAGTCCCCCGGACATGTTGATCACGCCATATGTACTCCATGAGATCGTTGGGTATCTCGTGCTCTCTGCATCGTACTCTCGACATCCTGTAAATCACACAATGACAACTGATTAGAACCTCCTCAAATAACCTATCATTCTCCCCAGAATGATGTCCCGAGAAACTCCACAACCGTATTCCAAATCGCGGCTGTGGGGTCCACAACCACGATCTAGGATCGCGACTGTCAGGGTTACAGCTACAATCCCATATCACGGCTGTAGGGGCCACAATCACGATTGAGGATCGCGGCTGTCGAGGCCATAGTCCGAATCTTGGACCGCGGCTGTGGGGGCCAGAACCACGATCCGTGATCACGGCCATCACCTAGGAACCCTCAGTCCATGCCCCTCGTGACCGGTACCATCCCCCTGAGGACCCACTACCCGCCCGCATCAAGATAAAATTAAAGGTATAAGATCAGTGAAATACCTGCAACTCACGGAAATGAAATCGACCGATCGGATCGCCCACAAATGCCAAATTAGCTCTGGCTCACTACACTCTCTTGTCAAAGTCAACCATACAAATGACACATGGCACTATGGGTCCACTTACTATTTATAGACAGTTGACCATTTCTTGATTCGGCCATTCCAGATCCATTCGGAATCTGTTTTTCAAAGCATTTCTAACACTGGAATCAGGACGACGAGACCCTCATTGTGGTCAAGTCAGTTTCTCGGTTTTCTTGGCCCCTTTTTTGGGAATATTTTTTAGGGACTCCTTGTCGCCTCGATTTATGTGCCACATCGATCGTTATCCCTTTTTGACGTTCTTTATATCGTCGGATTTAGTTTTCCGCGCTCGTGAAGATGCTTGAGATCATTTCTCGCGCGCCGCATCGACCTCCATCACTTTACAAGCATATCCATGAACCCTCCGCTCCATTCATGCTGCAATTATTTCGTTATTTTGCCACCATTCATCATCCCACAAGGAGGCACCACCAGTGTTCCCCCCCAACCTTCATTCTTGGTTCTCATTGATGTCCTTTGACTGAAAACTCCCTCCTTGCTTGGCCATTCCTTTTGTCTAGTATAATTTTATCCTTTTTCGGGCCGGACAAGTCCTTTACCAAAAAGGCACTTAGGGAGTTTCTGTTAAGCTCTTTTCTGACTCCTAAAATAATGAAAAGATCACCGAGCAATCTTGCTTCCTTTCATGCTCGTTAAATTACCTGAAAGGGCGTCTATCTGGTATAAGTATAACCCTTTTTCGGACCTGGTAGACTAATTACGAAAAAGGAATACTCTAGTCATACCGGCTAGAAGAGTTCTTCATTGCATCCTTTTATGCTTTTTCGGGCCTTGGATATTAACACACGAAAAAGAACCTCCCTGGAGTCTTCTTATTTGCTTTTAGACTCTCTAAAATTGAAAGCAACCACAAGCATGCACCGTTCTGGGCTCGTATAAATCCACACGACGGTACCATTCCATTTTTTGAGAGTCTTCTTATCGCTTTCAGACTCCTTAAAATTGAAAGCAGCCACGAGCATGAACTGTCCTGGGCTCGTATAAATCCACATGACAGTACCATTTTGAGCACACTTCTATCCTTTCTTCCAACTCCTTAAACCATGAAGAAAGCCCCATCGATGTCTCTCGGCACTATGATCCTTCCTCTTGGCAGCACCCCCAATAAGGCCGCCTTTGTTCAGAGTATTTTGCAATAATACCATCCTTAGAGTCTCCTGTCATCCTACACCAACTTGAGTATCCCTCATTACAGTCCCAATCCCTGGCCCCTTAAAAGATATGATCCCCTTCCCCCAAGCTAGTGTCATATGCTGCCCAACCATCCCCACCATCATACTCTGAACAAAGGAAGTTTGAGTCCCCCCAGCCAACGACCCATGTTTCCTACCCTCCCAGTATGTCAGTTACACATGCAGTCCTATCACCTCTTATTTATCCACCTCGCGCTCCTATCAAGGAAACATCATTGCCTTTCTAGTTGCAGGTCTCCCTCTGTCGACGCCAACCCATCTATTCCAGAGGATAGACCCACAGGTCCCTGCGCCTTGGACTCATCACCATCTGTGGTGAGTGCCTACGGACCATTTTGAGTGGAGTCCTCAGTGCCTCTCCGAATGGTTGTTTCTCCCATGCTCGAATTCAATACCTTGATCGCACCATTGAGATTCATGCAAGGTATACATTCTTTTAGTTATTGGCTGAAGACCCTGGACTCCTCCTGACTCTAGCACATTTGTGAGTCACTTTGGAACACCTAGTTATATGTTCCCGTGGATATCCGAGTTGCATTGGCGATAGTATTCGGAAGCCATCCACTCGTATGCTTCCTTGAGTACCTAGTTCAACTACAGTCCAGTGTACCATTGAGGTTATGATTCTCCATCATTATCTCCACCCCATTATTGGATATCTTCAGATCCAACAGCTCCTCAGTTCCTCTGGTACCACACTCAACAACACTATATCGGTTCTTCAGCTTCGATATGGTTCGACCAGGAGTATGTCCCAGATTTGTGTCCCCTCTGGACCCTTATGATGTACACAATAGTTTTTCATGTATTGTTCAGATCCCCCTTTTGGGATTCATTGTTATTTATCTATCTTAATACGAGCATGGGTATGCCTGCCTCATCCATATATTAAGATTATTCCTCATTCATTATTGAGGTCATGTATTTTCACTTCTTTGCAATTTGTACGGGACCGCTGTTCCGGTCTCTAATCCGTTTCTTCTCTTCTCCACACCCCAGGAAAAGCATAAAAGACCTATGATGTCTATCGGCCATACGATGAGCTCCTGCCCTCACACATCAAGGGGAAATCTGTTAACACCCAAAAAATGCTCACCACCTCATCTCCCTCACTACATGACTCATTTGTCTATTTTTCCCACCATCTTTGCCTCCAAAACCTCAAAAAACCATTAATTGGTCACCAAAAGGCCAAAAAACCCCTTTCCCCCCCTCAAAATAATTAAATTTCCTCTAAAGATAGCAAAACCCTCTAAAAATGCCCTAAATTCCCAAAAATCAAGAAAAAAGGAATAAAAAATATAAAAAAGAGGAAAAAAGAAGGAAAAAGGAAGCAAAAACCCTAAAACAATTGACCTAAACCATATGGTGCCAAAAACCATGGGTCAACACTCCACCACTAAAAACCCTATAAATAGGTGATGGAGGCTCCCCATTTCACATCCACAATCTATCTAATCCGTTTCTTCTCTTCTCCACACCCTAGGCAAAGCATAAAAGAGCTATGATGTCTATCGGCCATACGATGAGCTCCTGCCCTCACACATCAAGGGGCAATCTGTTAACACCCAAAAAATGCTCACCACCTCATCTCCCTCACTACATGACTCATTTGTCTATTTTTCCCACCATCTTTGCCTCCAAAACCTCAAAAAATAATTAAATGGTCACCAAAAGGCCAAAAAACCCCTTTCCCCCCTCCAAATAATTAAATTTCCTAAAAAAAAAGCAAAAACCCTCTAAAAAGGCCCTAAATTCCCAAAAATCAAGAAAAAGGGAATAAAAAATATAAAAAAGAGGAAAAAAGAAGGAAAAAGGAAGGAAAAACCCTAAAACAATTGACCTAAACTATATGGTGCCAAAAACCATGGGTCAACACTCCACCACTAAAAACCCTATAAATAGGTGATGGAGGCTCCCCATTTCACATCCACAATCTATCCTATCTTCACGCTGCCAAAATCACTCGTGAAACCCAAGCTCACCATTTGAGTGCCCCTTTTGGCCCACCATCCAAGCACCTTGGAGAAGGAGAAGGAACCCATTGGAGCACGGAAGCAGCCCTCCTGGACTACTGCAAAGAGCTCCACCAACGTCCACATTTGAGGTAAATGTAACTTTGGTCATATCATAATACAAAAGAAAGATTTCCATTATATTGTCATTGTCTTTTTATTTTTGTTGATGCACATGTTAGCTTAGATTTTGTATTGTTTTACTGTTTTACTTTACTGTTTATTGAACTGCTACTAAGGAGGCCATTCTCTCCTTAGTAGGTGCTCATTTGCACAAGCTAGGGAGAAAACCTTAGCTACATGCACCAGTAGTGATAGCATGTATATGCAGTGATGTACTGAAATCCATGAGCTTCATATTTTGTAGGAATAATACACTGAAATCCATGGGCTTCATATTTTTGTACCGATACTTTTTTTGTAAAACTCTTACCAAGCTTGATATAAAATATTACCTAGCGAGTTATACAATGTGTCTTTATGGTGAATGCGGGTATCATGTGTGTTGCTTATGTACTAATGGATAATTTACATGTTGTTCCAAATGAAATGTTTAAAAATGTGCAATATTCCAATCTAATACAAAGTTGGCTAATGAATCCGTAACTGTGTTCATATGCCTCGGGATATGTTGCTATTGAACAAACTCAAAAGACCTTTCTAGGAGACGTACTCGTCAAAACAAGAGAAGTAATGTAGGGTCACAGATGGCATAGATTCGTTTCAAGTGAAATAATATAAGGTGGGATTCTAGGTGAACAACGATACGACTCACTCCATGGGAGGAAGCGTCGGTTAATAATCCAATCACTGGATGATATTCGACAGTATTATTAGTTGCATAACCTAAGCAAAATCCACCTGAACTTATCAATTCATCAGCAGGGGAATAAAGTATCTAGGCTGCCGAAGCGAGGTTTTGGGTGTGTCAGCTAGAATCGTTTGCGAATCCATACCAGGTTTCCATCTGCACATTCAGGCAGAACATGGTATAAGCAGTTATAATTGGTATGAGACCCTAACAAACTAAAAGGAAAGTGTCACACCAAATCAAGCACACGTTATATACAATATATACAAAGTACTGATGTAGGATGACCTAAGCATAGTACCATCTTAGGTAGATCCCATTTCGAGGCTCCCGTAAGGGTATTCCATCCTAATTGACCAACTCATAAGCTCTTTTTTCCAAAACATGCTTTACGATGTATGGGCCATGCCACATGGACTCAAGTTTTCCTACTCCCATTTTATCATGTTTTTGGTCATATGTCAAAACCAAATCACCTTCGTTAAAGATGCGGGGTTTTACACATTTATCATACTGGGATTTGATGCATTTCTTGTGTGCTTCATGGGCAAGAGAAGCATCACGATGAGTCTCGTCGATTCTGGCTAAGTATAACAATCTCTCTTTCTCAACAATAGTGTTTGGTAGGAGTTCAATGGCTAGCTTCAAAGACAAAATCTCTCACTCAATAGGCAATACTGCCTCTAGTTCGTATACCAATTGAAAAGGTGTGAACCCAGTAGCAGTCTTGAAGGAGGTTCTATATGCCCAAAGGGATGAAAAGAGCATTAAATGCCAATTTGATCTATGAGCCCCTACCATATGTTGTATCATGGTTTTCAAGACCTTATTGATGGTCTCTACTTGACCATTCACTTGGGTATAGTAGGGAGTTGAGTGTTCATGGCGGAATCCCAATTTGGTGCTCAATTTAGTTACCATTTGGTTCTAAAAATGTGAGCCCTAGTATGTGACAATGGCATGTGGAACCCAAACCTAGAAATAACACGATTGAACATAAAGAGTATGGCGGTTTTTCCATCTTCCTTATATGTAGGAATAACCTTGGCCCATTTAGTGAAATAGTCAACAACTACAATAACATAGCCATGCCCCCCGTCCGAGCTAGGCTTACAGTGAATGAAATATATGCCCCATTTTACAAAGGGGTCGACGACAATAACTGTGTGTAAAGGGGAAGGATGAGCGTGCTTTTTTGAATGAAAAAACTGACAGGGTGGACACTTCTTAACACCTTCCATGCAATCTTTGAATATGGATGGCCAGTAATATTCAACGCGTAAGATATTATGGGTTGTAGCCATCCTAGAGAGGTGAACACCACAGGCCCTTGAGTGGAAATCATTCAAAACACACTCAACCTCCTCATGAGTCAAACATCATCGTAAGATTGAATTAATGCCACGATGATATAGGTTGTCACCGATGATTAGGTAATACTTGGCATTATTGCGGATATGACGACGTTCATCGCGAGATAGGTGAGGTTCGAAGCATTGTGTTTGGAGATACAATGTTATATCTTCGTACCATGGATCAGATGTATTGATCATGAACAATGACTCATCGGGAAGAGAGATAATGGGTTCAGACTCTTGATCAATACAGGGAAGATCGCAAATTAGCTTCGCGAACACTAATGAATTTTTTATTTTTCCTTTTCAAATCGTAGATCAAATTCTTGAAAAATCACGATCTAGCGTGAATATTCCCCCCCTACTACTTGACGCGTTAAGACGCGGTACATAGGGTTTGAATCAACGATGATAGTGGTTGTATGGAGTAAAATGTAATGACGAAACTTCTGGACAACAATGACAACTTCTAGATCCAACTTCTAAACATGTGAATAACGAGTTTCAGAGTCGATAGGACCCTTGCTAAGGTAATAAATCACATGTTCTTGCGTGTTACTATCTTCCTGCACCAAAACCATACCAATAGTTGAGGTAGAGGCAGCAAGATAAAGGATATAATCCTTGGTGTAATCAGGTGTTTGTAACACGGGTGTGTGACTAATGGAATTCTTGAGATTGTCAAAGGAACTTTGGGCATAGTCATCCTAGATAAATGGGACATATTTCTTTAACAATCGCATATAACCATGTGTTTTCTCTGCAAAATTACATATGAAACGATGCAAGTAGTTTTCCTTCCCCTACAAACTTTGAAGTTCAGTGATGTCCATAGGTGTGGGTAGGGATAAGATTGCCTCTGTTAGGAACCCATGTCTTTACTTTGTTAGTTTATTGTTGTTGGACGCATATGCTTTGTAAGTCGTCCCGTAGTATTTGTTGATCCATAGTTTATATTAGCCCATAGTATTGACCCATAGTATTGGACGCATATGCTTTGTAAGTTGTCCCATAGTATTATATGTCCCATGGTTTTGACTCATAGTATTGGCGCCTAGACTTAGCCCATGGTTTGTATTGACACATAGTATTGACCCATGGTATTGGTGCCTAGACTTAGTATATAAGTGTGTGTTGAGGCCTATGAAGGCACCGTGAAGTTAATTGTATTGAGCTTGCTCAAAGGAGGTTGCCCCATCGAAGTGGCCCGTGATCAATATAAAAGTGATTCTGAGTTCTATTATTTCTGATATCTTGTGTATTTGCATTAATTAATTATTGCAGGTTCTTCACATCTGGTATCAGAGCACTTTCTTGGGCTCGTTGGGTGGAATTTCTGCAAAAATTTTTTTCGCATCTGTTGCAGCTTCGGATTTGGGAATAATCCCTATCCGCTTAACTGTGGGAAGTACTTGGGCATAAGCCCTAAAACTCATTGTGAGGAGTACCACAGGAACCCCAAAGTAGCTGGCCCATTGAGAGGACCTGCCAGTGAAAAGGGTAATGACCCCTACCTGATTGACTAGTTCCCACCCGTGAGGTAAACCAAGAGTTGTCGTTTGTGGCAAAGCGGTTATCAGTTTTACCTGAGCCATGGAGTGAGGGGTACTTCCCCAATACGCAAGCCATCAGACAACATTGGTGGCCGAGTGAAACACCTGAACTGTTAGGAAGCCGTACATACCTGGGGTCCATATCTATTTTTAGTTGAACTGTTGCCGATCACTTCCGCTCCAGATCAAGCCGTTTCAGTTCTATTTTGAAAGTCGTTCCAGATCCAGCCGTTTTTGATCCCTTCCGCACCATTGCAGATCCATCTGTTGTGGATCCCTTCCGTGCCATTGCAGATCCATCTGTTGCGGATCCCTTCCGTGTTGCTGTTGCCGATCCATTTCTGAAAAAAAGAAAAAAAGAAAAAAATGTATAAAATTCTGTTTTTCCGTCATATCTCCCTTATTTCAACTCTTTCCCTGAAACTTCACTGACATCCCTGCAATCCCATTCTGCATATTTCATTCCTGAAGACCCTATCCCAAATTCCACTTCCCAAGAACAGAAATCCCACATTTGTCTATTTTTCGGGTTTGCCATAACTTTTTCAATTTTCACTCGATTGCCTTCAAATTTTACCATAGAGTTCCCGCTTCTAAAAATCCCCATTTTTTGCTTCCCTATCCCTCAGAAAGTGTCCAAAACCTAGTCAAACCCCAATTACCCCTCCGAGTTTTTCCCAAATCCAAATTTCCCCTTACTAAATAAGCTTGTGTTTGTGTTTTTCTATCCATTCCCCCCCCCCCCACAAAAAAAATAAAAAAAATTACTAGTTATGGTTGTCACTTGCACATGAGCAAACACCATGGAGGAAGCACTTGCAGCCATCCAAACCAAACTCCAAGATCTAGATGAAAAATTTCTCAGCCTCCATCTTCAGCATTCAACCATGAACAATAACTGACAGCCAGAATCTTTTGCAGCCACCGGGTTCTCTTCTTCTAGCAATTTTCGTGGGTCAAAGCTTGATTTTCCTCGCTTCAATGGTACTAATCCGACTGGATGGATATACCGAGCAGAACAATATTTCAGTCTGCATAATACTTTTGATGTTCAAAAAGTTCCACTTGCATCCTTTCATTTGGAATAGGAAGCCCTTCAATGGTATCGTTGGTACATCAAAGCTCATCCCGAGCCAAACTAGACAGATTTTTGCCAACTCCTTTTGTCACGATTTGGTCCTAGTTCTTTTGACGACTTCACAGAAGCACTCACTAAACTTCACCAAACTGGCACAGTGAGAGAGTATCAGACGGAATTTGAGAAACTAGCCAATCACACAGAAGGATTGTCCGATGAATTCTACAGGAGTTGTTTTATCAGTGGTCTCAAGGATGAAATCTGCTCAGAGGTCAAAATGTTTTGTCCCAACACAATGATGGAAGTCCTAGGGTTGGCTAAGCTAGCTGAGGACAAGATCGCAACTCAACAACTCTCCAAACCCACCTTTGTTCCCTTCAGAAATATGGGTTCCCAACGACCTCCCAGCACACCTACTCCTCAACCAACTCCTATCAAGCAATTGTCTGAAACAGAGATGCAGGCACGCCGAGAAAAAGGGCTTTGTTATAATTGTGATGAGAAATTCACTCGGGGATATAGATGTGTTCAACAAAATCTCTATCTCTTGGATGTGGATTCTCCGCATGCCTCAAAACTTGATGAAGAAGCTCCAGATACACTAGATGATCAGGTTGACATTCAACACCCGCCTGTTGACACCCCATCTCAGGATTACCCAACCGAGATCTCTCTCCATGCTGTAACCGGCGTCACCACCCCACAAACAATGCGAGTCAGGGGATACTTCAAGAAGCTCCCTCTTACCATACTCATTGATTCTGGTAGCACTCATAACTTCATTGATCCTCAGATTGCCAAACAGGCTGATTGTTTTGTCCATCCTTACTCCAACTTTGAAGTCATGGTTGCCAATGGGGGCACCTTACCTTGCAAGGGGAAGTGTCACAATGTGCGTATCTCTATGGAAGATTATAACTTGCGCTCTCACATGTTTTCCTTGTCCTTAGGCGGATGTGATGTGGTTTTGGGCGTTCAATGGTTACGCACACTTGGACCCATCTTATGGGATTTTGCTGAACTTTGGATGCAGTTTTCAGTCAATGGGGCACAACACAAATTTATGGGCTTACAACCAGGGTCTCTTTGCATCATCAGCTCACATCGCCTGGAAAAAATATTTAAGAAGAATTCACATGGTGTCATCGCTCAGCTCCATTCCATTCAGATGCACCCATCAACAGTCTCCACTACTTCCTTGGATAGATATGCAGGTGTCTTTGCTGAACCAATGAGCTTGTTGCCTTCAAGAGACCTTTCCGGTAAGAATTTAGCCGCATCTACCTCTCAGCAGGAAATGATGACTATTTTGCATACAGTCCAGAAGTGGCAGCCATCCCTATTGGGGAATTATTTCTGCAACAAGACTGATCTCCAGAGTCTGGAAACTTTCCTGGAACAATGGGTCTCCTCCCCAACACACCTGAAATGGGTTATCCAACTCATGGGTTATGACTATGTGACCACTTACCAGAAGGGTAAGGACAATATGGTGGAAGATGCCCCTTCTCGCACATTTGATGACCCAGTTTCTCTTAAAGCTATTTCTCTACTTGTTCCAAATTGGTTGCAATCTGTTCAACGGGGCTATCTCTTCCATGAACTCCATGCTTCTTCATCAGTAGGGCACTCTGGGTTCCTCAAAACATATGACTAGGAACAATGTAACTTCTTTTGGCAGGGACTCAAAAGGACAATTCAACGGATGGTGGTTGATTGTGATACTTTCCAGGTCAACAAGGATGAAACGACCCTCCTTTCAGGACTGCTCGAACCCTTACCCATCCCTCCATAGATTTGGACACTTATTTCTATGGATTTTCTAGAAGCGCTCCAGTGGTATAGTACCACATCTCAAAGGACACCATATGAAGCAGTCTTTGTACATGCACCACCAGTTATTCTTCCATACACCTTCAGCAACTCTTCAGTTTAGGCAATTGACTCAATTCTTCGAAACCGTGATCAACTTCTTCTCATTTTGCAGGACAATTTTCACATGGCAAGAATTCGACTGAAACAACAAGCCGATCAGCACCGTTCTGAGCACACTTTTCACATCGCTGATATGGTTCTTCTTCGTCTACAGCCTTCCATGCAATCCTCCCTGAAACTCCAAAGGCGCCAGTGGCTCGAAATGCAACCCGAGGATGCTACAGGGGACCCACTCCTTCAGATTCTGCATCAATTTCTACATCTAAAGCTTTGAGGACAAAGCTTTTTCTAAGGGAGAAGGGATGTTAGCAACCCATGTCTTTACTTTGTTAGTATATTGTTGTTGGATGCATATGCTTTGTAAGTCATCCCGTAGTATTTGTTGATCCATAGTTTATATTAGCCCATAGTATTGACCCATAGTATTGGACGCATATGCTTTGTAAGTCGTCCCATAGTATTATATGTCCCATGGTTTTGACTCATAGTATTGGTGCCTAGACTTAGCCCATGGTTTGTATTGACACATAGTATTGACCCATGGTATTGGTGCCTAGACTTAGTATATAAGTGTGTGTTGAGGCCTATGAAGGCACTGTGAAGTTAATTGTATTGAGCTTGCTCAAAGGAGGTTGCCCCCTCGAAGTGGCCCATGATCAATATAAAAGTGATTCTGAGTTCTATTATTTCTGATATCTTGTGTATTTGCATTAATTAATTATTGCAGGTTCTTCACAGCCTCTACCTTGAGGGGATCAATGCGGATCCCATCTTTTGAGATGATGAAGCCAAGGAGACGTCCGAAATCCACATAGAATATGCACTTGTGGGGATTTAAGCGGATGTTATAGCGGCGAAATCTGAAGAAAATTGACTATTAGATGATTGATGTGAAACTCACGACAATTTGAATGATATGGAAAATCATCGAGGTAGGGTTCCACGAAATCCTTAATATCATGAAAGGCGTATGACATGGACCGTTGGAATGTGGCACCAACATTTTTAAGGCCAAAAGGTAATTTGCGGTATGCAAATGTACCCCATGGGCAGATGAATGTAGTCATATGTTGATCGACTGGGTGGATCTCAATTTGATTATAGCCAGGAAAGCCATCCATAAATGAGAAGATGACACTACCAGCACAATTATCAATAATTTGGTCGATAAATGGGGTAGGGTACTTGTCCTTGAGACAAGCCTTATTTAGATCCCTGTAATCAACACAAACTCTGATGGTTCCTTGGTTTTTTGTAATCAGAACGATATTAGAGACCCAATCTGTCAAGGGGACAGGATAAGTGAAACCAACTTTCAACATCTTTTCAATTTTTGCTTTGATAGCCACAGTATTTTGAGGGTGCACTGGACAGAGTTTTTGCTGGACAGGTTTTGCATCGGGATAAGTTTTGATTTCATGCACAATGATAACATGATCAATCCCATGCATTTCTTCATAGATCCATGCGAATATGTCACAGAATTGTTTGAACAAGGCCATATAAGTTTTGATTTCTTCAGGAGAACAAGTTTGTCCAATATGGATATGCTCCATGATGTCGAGTTTCACCGAGATGTCAATGGTAGTGGTAGGCATAATGTTTTCCAAATTCCCTTCGGTTGCCGTATCCTGGGTAAGAATAGGAGTTTGAGGGTTGGGAATGACATCTAGTGAAATAATAGTTTGAATCGCATTCTCTACCGTGTCTAAAGGTGGGAGGAAGGATGATCGATGGTGATTGTCTTCCCATAGAGTCTCATCCAAGCTCATAATCTCCATGTTTGATTCATCATAGTGAAAAGTCTGGAGGAGATTATCTAACAATGGTGAGGGTGAGTTCATCCAAGATATCAGAGAACCTGGGTCTGATGCCACCAAGTGGTGGTCATCAGGTGAATCACACGCTAATTGGATGGCCTCATAAGTGGCTTTAGTTGGGCTGAGAGGCATCTGAGCTCCAATCGAATCAATATCAATAGGGTCAAGAAGGGTCAGGAACAATCCAAGGATCTGTTGAATCAAAAGAAGATGGGGTCATGGAAGAGATCATGTTCACAGTGGAAAGATGTGATGGGGGATTAGGTGTTGGAAATACTTGCATCAGAGATGCGTCTTTAAGGATTCCTACCCCCACACTCTCATATATTTGCGAAGAGTGTCATAAAAGAGGGATAATATCCATAGGATGAGATGTGATGTCCGGTGTACAAAAATCTAGTTGGTCGATAGTGAGAATTTTCACTTGATTGGGGAATTGCACAATGTGGAAGACAAAAGAGGCGACCGCATTCATGGCATAAAAAAAATCTTGACCAAGCAATAAGTTGTAATCCAATGGAGCTGCGACCACTTCCATGTGAATGGAAACAGTCTTGCATCTCAGCTCAATGGCTAAATATTTTAGAATCCCATGTGGTTGGAATCCACGTTCGTCAAATGCTTTCAGGGTGGTAGGGGAACGATTCAATTTAGGAGAGCTGATGGCTTTCCAGCAGGATAAGGACATTACAGAAGTAGAGGATTCTTCGTCTAAGATAGTATGATGGATGTTTTTCCATGCGACATTGGTAATGATTATAAATTCTAATTGGTGGAAAATCCTAGGCTTAAAGTAGTTGAATCTAAACATGATGGTATTGGATGATTCTGGATCCACTGCTCCAATAGCAGATAACAGAGTCTTATGCTGATTAGGGTAGTTTTGTAAGACTTCAAGGGTCAACATAGCACATGGTTCCTAGGATAGATATTCCACAATGTTGTAGTTCTGAGCGGCCTGGGTGTTGGGGTTGAAAATCGCTTTTCGGATTGTGCTTTTGGGTGGACGCAACACTACATATGGTATAGGTTTGTCTATGGTCAAAGGACCTTGTGATAGAGGAATAGTGGATGCATATGTGAAGTATTTTTTAGTATTACCCCCATTAGATTCCTTATTAGGAACAAAATCATATGTAAGTGCATTGGTGGATAAGTTAACGGTTTCACTACGCATCATGAGAACATGAGCGGTCGTGGATGATTCTCCTTGAGGAGGATTTGGTTGTTGTGCGGCCAACTGTTGTTGTTGTTTGGGGAAGGGGTTCGTTAAAACTGGGGGTTGAGGATTTCCTTTGAGGAACTTTTGTACTTCTTCATGACGTGGACATTATTTTGTGAAGTGGTTGTCACCGCACAGTAAGCATGGATACTTAGCCTTCCATCTTGGTTTGGTATCGGGAAGGTTTGGATTTTTCTTGTGTTCCTGCTGGTTATAATATTTCTTAGATTTACCTTTGTTTTTATTCTTACCGCTAGATTTATGAGATGAAGAAGATTGGACTGAATTCACCTCCGCAGTGGAAGCAGGACTAGGTGAATGGTTGGTGTTATTACTAGCCCGGGACTGGGTTGAGGTTGAAACCATGTGGCTTTGTGATCTAACCGATTGAGTAGTAGGATGGGTATGAACGGAACCAATGATTCCATCAACATGTGATCCCATGGAGGGTTTCGTTGGTTCATGCATGGGGCAAGGGGCATTGGGAATTATGTCGTATAAGGTGCCAAATTGAGTGTAGACTAAGTTTAATTACTGGGCACGTGCAATAGCTTGTACTTCGGTAACTGCCCCGCCCATAGCGACATATTTGACTATGATAGGAAACAATGATTTGGTAAACCAATCACATAATAATTGATATGGAATTGTTAGAAACCCATGTCAACCCTTCTATTTACTTTATTAGTATATTGTTGTTGGACGCATATGCTTTGTAAGTCGTCCCATAGTATTTGTTGATCCATAGTTTGTCTTATTGTTGTTGGAGGCATATGCTTTGTAAGTCATCCTGTAGTAATTTTTGATCCATAGTTTGTATTGGCCCATGGTTTTTATTGACACATGGTATTGACCCATGGTATTGGCGCCTAGACTTAGTATATGAGTTTGTGTTGAGACCAATGAAGGCACCGTGAAGTTATTTGTGTTGAGCTTGCTCAAAGGAGGTTGCCCCCTCGAAGTGGCCTGTGATTAATAAAAGCGATTATGAGTTATGTTATTTTTGCTATCTCGTGTATTTTCATTAATTAATTGTTGCAGGTTCTTCACATCTAGTATCAGAGCACTTTCTTTGGCTCGCTGGGTGAAATTTCTACTAATTTTTTTTTTTCGCATCTATTGCAGCTTCGGATCTGGGAACCCCAAAGTAGCTGGCCTATTGAGAGGACCTGCCAGCGAAAAGGGCAACGACCCCTACCTGATTGACTAGTTCCCACCCGTGAGGTAAACCAAGAGCTGTCGTTTGTGGCAAAGCGGTTATTAGTTTTACCTGAGCCGTGGAGTGAGGGGTACTGCCCCAATACGCAAGCCATTAGACAACATTGGTGGCCGAGTGAATCCCCTGAACTGATAGGAAGCTGAACATACCTGGGGTCCATATCTATTTTTAGTTGAACTATTGCCGATCACTTCCGCGCCATTGCAGATCCATCTGTTGCCAATCACTTTTGCGCCGTTGCAAATCCATTCTGAAAGCCGGTTCAGATCCATTGTAAAAGTCGTTTCAGATCCAGCCGTTTCCGATTCATTTTGAGCCGTTCTAGATCCCGTCGTTTTCGATCCCTTCCGAAAGCCGTTTCAGATCCATTCTGAAAAAAAGAAAAAATCTGTTTTTTCGCCATATCTCCCTTTTTAAACTCTGTTTTCCCTGTAACTTCACTGACACCCCTGCAATCCCATTTTGCATATTTCATTCTTGAGGACCCTATCCCAAATTCCACTTTCCAAAGCCAAAAATCCCACATTTGTCTATTTTTAGGGTTTTCCATAATTTCTTCAATTTTCACCCACTCGCCTCCAAATTTTGTTAACGTGTTCATTCCCTATTTCTGCTTCTTTGTCCCTCTTTGACAAATTTTCTCATTCTTTCACCCCGCTTATGAAATTCTCATTTTTTGCTTCCCTGTCCATCAGAAAGTGTCCAAAACCTAGTCAAACCCCAATTACCCCTCTGAGTTTTTCCCAAATCCAAATTTCCCTTTACTAAATAAGCTTTTGTTTGTGTTTTTCTATCCATCCCCCCCCCCAAAAAAAAACTCCTGGTTATGGTTGTTACCTGCGCAGGAGCAAAAACCATGGAGGAAGCACTTACAACCATCCAAACCAAACTCCAAGATCTGGATGAAATATTTCTCAGCCTCCGTCTTCAGCATTCAGCCATGAACAATAACCGACAACACGAATCTTATGTAGCCAATAGGTTCTCTTCTTCCAACAATTTATGTGGTCTGAAGTTTGAATTTCCTTGCTTCAATGGTATTGATCCGATTGGATGGATCTATCGTGCCGAACAGTATTTTAGTCTGCATAATACTTTTGATGTCCAAAAGGTTCCACTTGCATCCTTTCATTTGGAATAGGAAGCCCTTCAATGGTACCGTTGGTACATCAAGGCTCATGACACACCAAAATGGACAGAGCACTCACTAAACTTTGTCAAAGTGGCATTGTATCAGACAAAATTTGAGAAACTAGCCAATCACACAGAAGGATTGTCTGATGAATTCTACAGGAGTTGTTTTATCAGTGGTCTTAAGGATGAAATCCGGTCAGAGGTTAAAATGTTCTGTCCCAACACAATGATGGAAGTCCTAGGGTTGGCTAAGTTGGCAGAAGACAAGATTGCAGCCCAACAACGCTCCAAACCCACTTTTGTTCCCTTTCGAAATATGGGTTCTCAACAACCTCCCATCCCTCCAGCTCCTCGACCAACTCCTATCAAGCATTTTTATGAAATAGAGATGCAGGCGCGTAGAGAAAAAGGGCTTTGTTATAGTTGTGATGAGAAATTCACTCGGGGACATAGACGTGTTCAACAAAAGCTCTATATCTTGGATATGGATTCTCCACCTGCCTCTACAATTGGTTTTGAAACTCCAAATACAATGGATGATCAGGTCGACACTCAGGAGCCGCCTATTGACCCCTCATTTCAGGATGAACAACCAGAGATATCTCTCCAGGCTTTATCTGACGTCACCACCCCCCAAACAATGCGGGCTAGGGGTTACTTCAAGAAGCTTCCTCTTACAATACTCATTGATTCTGGTAGCACTCATAACTTCATTGACCCTCGGATCGCCAAACATGCTAATTGTTTTCTCCATCCTTGCTCCAACTTTGAAGTCATGGTTTCCAACGGGGGCACCTTACCTTGCAAGGGGAAGTGTCACAATGTGCGTATCTCTCTGGAAGATTATAACCTGCACTCCGACATGTTTGCCTTGTCCCTAGGCGGATGTGATGTGGTTTTGGGTGTTCAATGGTTATGCACAATTGGCCCCATATTATGGGATTTTCCTGAACTTTGGATGTAGTTTTCAGTCAATGGGAAACAACACAAATTTAAGGGCTTACAACAAGGGTATCTCCACATCATCAGTTCACATCGCCTGGAAAAGATCCTTAAGAAGAATTCACGTGGTGCTATCGCTCAACTCCATTCCATTCAGATGCACCCATCAATAGTCTCCCCTACTTCCTTGGATAGATATGCAAGTGTCCTTGCTAAACTAGTGGAATTGTCACCTTCAAGAGACCTTTCCGGTAAGAATTTAGCCGCATCTACATCTCAACAGGGAATGATGGCTATTTTGCATGCAGTACAAAAGTGGCAACCATACCTATTAGGGAATTATTTCTGCATCAAGATTGGTCTCCAGAGTCTGGAAAATTTCCTGGAACAATGGGTCTGCTCCCCAGCACACCTGAAATGGGTTATCCAACTCATGGGTTATGCCTATGCGATCACTTACAAGAAGGGTAAGGACAATATCGTGGCAGATGCTCCTTCTCACACATTTGATGACCCAGTTTCTCTTACATAGATTTCTCTGCTTGTTCCAAATTGGTTGCAATCTGTTCAATAGGGCTATCACTTCTACGAACTCCATGCTTCATCAGCAGGGCCCTCTAGGTTCCTCAAAATGTATGACCAAGAAAAATGTAAATTCTTTTGGCAGGGACTGAAAATGAAAATTCAACAGATGGTGGCTGACTGTGATACTTTCCAGGTCAACAAGGGTGACACGGCACTCCTTTCGGGACTGCTCGAACCCTTGCCCATCCCTACACAGATTTGGACAACTTTTTCTATGGATTTCCTAGAAGCACTCCAGTGGTACAATAACACATCTAAAAGGACACCATATGAAGCAGTCTATGGACAGGAACCGCCAATTCTTCTTCCATACACCCTCAACAGCTCCCTAGTTCAGGTAATCGACTCAGTTCTTCGAAATCGTGATCAGATTCTTCTCATTCTGCAGGACAATCTTCACATGGAAAGAATTTGACTGAAACAACAAGCCGATCAACACCGTTATGAGCGCACTTTTCACGCAGCTGATATGGTTCTTCTTCGTCTACAACCTTCCAACCAACCCTCCCTGAAACTCACAAGGCATCAGTGGACCGGAATGCAACCTGAGGATGCTACAGGGGAACCACTCCTTCGGATTCTGCATCAATTTCCACATCTAAATCTTTGAGGACAAAGCTTTTGCTAAGGGAGAGGGGATGTTAGGAACCCATGTCAACCCTTCTATTTACTCTGTTAGTATATTGTTGTTGGACGCATATGCTTTGTAAGTCGTCAGTAGTATTTGTTGATCCATAGTTTGTCTTATTGTTGTTGGATGCATATGCTTTGTAAGTCATCCCATAGTAATTGTTGATCCATAGTTTGTATTGGCCCATGGTTTGTATTGACACATGGTATTGACCCATGGTATTGGCACCTAGACTTAGTATATAAGTTTTTGTTGAGACCAATGAAGGCACCGTGAAGTTATTTGTAATGAGCTTGCTCAAAGGAGGTTGCCCCCTCGAAGTGGTCTGTGATCAATAAAAGCGATTCTGAGTTTTCTTATTTCTGTTATCTCGTGTATTTTCATTAATTAATTGTTGCAAGTTCTTCACAGGAATGGGAGCCTTACTGAGCCAAAGTATTCTCCTCCATTCATGAATATGATAGGATATATGAGTGGAGGTAGATTATTGGAGGGAAGTTAAAAGGTCCGTGTCGGTTTCATATCGGATCGGTAGTTGAAAATGGGTAAGAAAAGACATAGCTAAGGATCGAAAGTCAGTGAAAGAGTGTGATGGTAATTCGATGTACCATTTAGTGGCTGTGCCAGTGGGGGTGCATTGAAATAGCTTCAAACTGATAGAATCATCCATTAATGAGTTTGAGGAACACCACAAATGATATGTCATTACGTGGTTTTTGGGATGCTCCTCGGGTTTGTCGTCAAACTTGGGTATGTCCGATGGTAGTTTCATACGAATGGGTGGCCAATTCATGCCATGTTGAATGGGATCATTGGTCAAACGTGACAGATCTGGAAAATCTAAAGTAGCAAAAAATGGTAACTATCAGTTTGGCTGCGGGTACTGGTAATATTGGTAAGGAATTTGAGTACCATTAGGACCAAAGATCGATTGATCGTAAGGTCATCCCATAAAGGGTTGGCCATATGGTAGGGGTCCTCCCGCATTAGGAGGTGGACCAGATGGAGGTTCTCATCCCCTATGAGGGGGTTGTTGGATGGTGGGGGTGGAGGTGGGACAGGTGGTGGAGGTGGAGGTGGGACAGGTGGTGGGGGTGGTGATGGAGGAGGTGGCGGGCCTTCGGCTCTGGGTCTAGTCGGTGGAAAATTATGTTTCCCCCATGGGGTGTTTGTGTTTCCGAGGTAAGGTACTAAGTGATAAATGTTTCCTGGAGTAGTTTGATAAAGTTGACCCATTGCTATACTATGATTACCCGGATATGTATAACCCCATGGGGGTTGGTCCCATATAGATGGTCCTCTCGAGTGATGTTCCCACGAGGGTTGTCCCATGGCTGGGGGTGAACTCCCAGTCATATTGTAATTCATAAACGAAGGTGGTCCTCCACCTAGATTTTGTCTACTAACTAAAGGTTTCCCCCCAGTTAGATTTTGTCCACTAACGAAGGGTTGCCCCCCATTTAAATTTTGTCCACTAACAGAGGTTTGCCTCGAGATTATGTTTTGGCTACTTACCATAAGTTTCCCTGAGGTCACATTTTGACCACTAACTAGGGGGTGACTTCTGACCATACTTTGTTGCGAAGGTTGTGTTCTAGTCATGAAGTTAACAGTGGCTAAAGGTTCCCCCCTAGTCATTGGGGTCAAAAGAGGTCTAGAACCAACCAAATGTGAAACCGGTGGAAAAGATGGTTGGCCTAGTCTGTAGAAGTTCATGTTGGGCATAGACATTCCTAGTGAGGGAAGAGTAAAAGAATGCATAGGGGAATGGTGTTCATAATTTTCTATTTCTGAAGTGGATTGGGAAGGGAAACTTTGGTGCCTTACCCGTTCTCCAAGTGTCCACAAGCGAGCCACGACATCTTTGTTGGAATATTCTCACCATCTTATTTTGGTCTTGAATGCTTTGCATGCATTCCATGCAACACTCCATGCATTAGCAGTTGAGTCTCCTAACACCTAGTGATCCTTACTCCCCCCCCCATAGATTGGTTTTGGCCATCATTAGCCCTCATATCCACTCATAGTGCCTTGTTTACATCACTGGAGTTCCAATGCGACCTCATTGGAATTTCACAATCTTGAAGTGGTCCAAAAAAATCTTCGTTCGGGACAAGTCTAGTAGGACGCGAAAGCTGTGGTGTCTCCACAGTCTGTGGTGATCCAAAATTGGAAATAACATGCCCTAAGGAGGTCCCCCAAAATGAAGCAGTTGGACCAAAATTAGTTGTTATCAGGTCATCTAGAGGTCGAGTGAATATCCAATCGACGGCACCGGGGTGACCTTCAAGTGAGTGATGGAAATATGTGTCGTGTGAAGGAGGTTGTTCCACCACCAATGGTCACATAGGGTTAGTGATGGGAATATTTACAGGAGGAGAGTAGTCCCATCCTGATTCGGCCACTGAAATTCCTTCTTCATGTGAACCGGTTGAGGTGGGTTGGTCCATATCTTCCCCTATGTTTCCTTCCTCAATGAGAGGATATTCAGGTGGCAAGTTTTGTATTCTACGGGATCTCCTTAAGGGTTGTTCAACCAGAATGGCTGATGAAAGTACTCTCCTAAGAGTCTTCTAAATAAAAACACACTTCAAGTCCTACTCAAGCTAAAGCCGCAATCAAAATTATATGATAGGTGGGATTAAGAGTTGGATCCTCAAAGGAGTGTCAAGGTGTCGCAACTCGCGATATACCACAGGGTCCAACAGTAATACTTGGCCCAATCTTTCATAGAACTAACCAAGGAGGATTAGGATTGTACCCCTGACCGTATTACCCGACTACCGGTTAGTACGTGCGTAGTAGATCCCCGAGTGTTGTTCTCGGTGTATTGCAACGCAAAGACAACCAATGGTTGACTTAGATGGTTTCAGGATCCTAGTGGGGTCTCCCAATATACGCAAGGTACGTGGGAGCTCCAATCCGTAATAGTGTTGTGTAATGCACAACCGTTTGACATGATCCTTCCTATATGCCATCGAGTAGGTGAAGTACCTTTCTATATACCCATAGGTACGTTAAAGGCCGTTCGATACACCGACTAGTAAGTGGAAGAATTGCAAGCCCCTGGGATGCAGTGCAGTCAAATAACAACATCTGCTACGTTTAAAGACGCTAAAACACATCTCTAACCTATTACACGAGTTTCTAAATATTTTAACTTAGACTAGCACTTGATTTTATCTTGTATGGTTAGATGGATGCATCAAGTGTAGACTCGAACCAATATGCATGAGTAAGCTAAATGAGATGCAAGTATTTTGTTTTTCGGTGAAAAATATCTAAGGAAAGGAGAGATATCTTTCTTCTTTTGTTGAAATAACCAAAATCTACCCCAAAGTACAATTCTATCCTTTCACTGTTCTTCTTAAGCAAAGCCAAAAGACTTGTGCAAGCAATATTCTTTCAATCAATCCAACAAACCAAAAATAACATCAAAGCAAAAGATTTTTCTTTTTTCCTTTTCAAAGAAGTTAAATCTACAAGCCAAAACGAAAAGATGATCTTCTTTTAATTGCAATATCTCTGATTTCTAAACCAAAGAACAAAAGAGGTAAAGAGAAATCCAAAAAGTATGAGAGCATTGACTATTTGTTCCAATAGCTTTGAAAAGGCCTAATTACCACTTAATATTTTTGGAGAGATGAAGATGAACTTTTTAACACCAAGAAGAAATAAGCATGCACAAATTTCAGCTTTTTCAATTTTTTTTCAAACAACTATCAAAAGTACAAATGATATTTTTAACAAACTCAAGCAATGCACTCAAGATGAAGAGGATAGAATTTTTTTTTCCTTACTAATGTATTCAACAATTGTAAGAATGATATGAATTCCTTTGTCTTGATTCAAAATATGAGAGATTATTCACTACTACAACCTTCAAACAAAAAGAGGTTCTTAAGAAATCAATCACCCAAAAAGTGTCACAACTCAAGATTCACACCAAATTTCACTAAAACCACAACAACACAGATTTTTAAAGACTTGTAATTCAGATCAAAACAGATCAGGGATTCTCAAAGAGTCACAAGACTAGTTGCACTTGTGAGGGATTGGAATTACCCAAGACTAAGGGAGAAACCGCTTGACTACCTAGGACTCACTAAGAAGTCAAATCGAGCTCTAAAATCCAAAGTAAATCAAGAGAAGAGGAAAACTAATTTTGAGAAAGACCATGGATGAGACAAGTGAAACAAAAACCTCAGAAAACCAACAAAATCAACTTTTTGTGGGAAACTCAACCTTAGATGCCAAGCTTTGCAGGGTGAGGCAGTTTGCAGGTATACACCAGAGCGTCAGAGACTCAGTGACGCGGTTTGCACACAGGGAGAGAGTGTTAGTGACGCTTTCTAAACATGGACAAAGCGCGTCAGTGACACGATCTACCTTAAAAAAAGGTGCGTCAAAATCACAGTGACGTAGGTATGACACTACCTAGGTGTGTTAGGAAAAATCCAAGATTGAAAAAATAAAAAAATCCCAAACCAAAAGGATGTAACTAGCCGAGCTAAAGATCCCTAACAAAGACTGGATCACCCAGTAACTCTTAGAAGGATAGATCCAAAAGAAAGAGGCAAATTGAAGGCGTTAGGAGGATAAACAAGAAAATGCAAATCACAACCTAAACAATCCAAAGACTATGGAATCATCCCCAAGATGGTCACCAATTTTGTTAGTGGATAAATTCATCGGTGTGGACACCAACCAACCTCCCTAGTCTAAATGGTTTATATCTAGAACAAATCACGACATAATATAAATGCCTTTCCTATATTAATCCAATCACAAAGAATGAAAATGATTGCTTACCTTGTATATTTAGTTGTTTCTCTTTGTTTGATATAGATCTTAATCTCTCGGATGCAAAACAACACAAGACAAAAAAATAGAAACAAGAGTGAAATCAATATGTGATATAAACTAATCTAAACAAGTTGTCAAGCAAACAAGTTCTAAAGATCTAACATGAACAAATATTTATGGAAAGAGCATGTATATTACTGTATAAGATTAAAATACAAAGGGAGAGATTACAACCTAAGCCTTAACATTGTAATTCCTTCCAAATAATATTTTTCCTCAAAGATCCAACCTTGTCTCTAATGGATGAAGGGATTTCAACTCTACCAGAATTTCTCCAACATTTTGGTGCTCTATTTCATCCTCTCACTCCTAATTATGAATATGAAGGTTGTATATATAGGCAAAAAAGGATAGAAGGAGTTGAGGATTTGATGGACAAGACTAAGGGATCATCCCAAGGAGTTAGGGGATTGACTGCCACCTTCATTGATTTGTTGGGATAGGCCTCCACGAAGGGATTTGTTCTAGAAGGTGCTCAGAGCTTCTCTTTTTCTCCTCTAACTGACAGTGACGCACCTTGCTAACCATCAACCTACACTAGGGAGGGTGTGACGCATGTTGACTGAACGAAACCAGGGTCAGCAATGCACGTTTCCAATGGGCAGAGTGTGTCACCATAGACGTGACGCTACTTGTGAAAGTGTAGAGTGCGTCGGTGTCACAACATGAGGAAAAAGGCATGGAAATCCTTCTTTTCAAGAAATTTGGAATCAATGCTTCAGGAATTAGGACAAACCAAGGGTACACATCTCATGATGACAATATTTCTGTGTAACAACTATCTGAGTCTGAATCAGGATCCGAGCTCCTTTGGTACAAATTGGTGAGATTAAACGATGATGCTACTTGCTCTCCCTTGTTTTTGTAACCTCTGCAAGAAATCAACTCTGCCCAACACTACTTTTCTCCTTTCTTAGTTATTCTGTAGAGATACCGATAATTATTCTCAAGAAACCAAATGAGTGGGAAATGAAATCTCAATCCTATCCAACTTGGGCCACAATTCTGAATACACTTGATATACTCAGGAACCCAAGTAAGAGCATAAGTAAAGTTATCATAAGAATACAGGTACCTTGTCTTCAAAAATTTAGAATATGTTTCCCATCTATACCTGCTACCTTCCAGTGCATATGATTTTTGGTGAGTAATGGTTCATGCACATGCATCTATGACATCCTTCTGAAGTGTTTCTATCTTATTAACGTTTTCTGGAGAAGAAAGGAGCCTGCCATATTCATCAATAATAACAGCAGGGGATTGTGGTTCACTTCTAATCCATAGAGTAGAATTCTCTGCATTTTTATGAATTGTTTGAGAGGCATTCCACCATTTCATATTATTAGTAACAAAAGAAGTGAATGCCCTCAACTGTATATCCCCCACATAAGGAACATGATTAAATATTATGTCCATTAAACAAGCCAACTCATGAAAATAGAGTTCACACAACAAATGATGATCTTCAAAATCACTTTGGAGGAAAGTCTCTAAAAATGGAGAAGTTGTGATCACCTGATGAGCCTTTCCTTCCTTGAGAGTCTTTAGTTTAAAAAGAGTTAATTGTTCATAAAAGAAAACTGAATAATAAGGAGAAGAGCTCCTGCAAGTCAGTAGCTCTTGAGCTAATGAATACATCTGGTCCTTGTTCTACTGCATTGTTTTAAACTTCCCGAGCTCCTTCTCCATCTTCTCCCATCTAAACCTTGGGAATATTATCTCCTCATCCCATTGTTCCCTAAGATCTTTGATTGATTTCTTGTGAGCTGGAAATGGGATCATCCCTTCTCTGAACATAGTATCGTGTTACTTCCATTTATTCAACTCATCCCATAGAAGAGAATTATTTTCATTTGAACCCTGAGTTTCATCATCCTCCATATCCACATCAATGATTTCCAGAGGTTCTTGTGTTACTTTGTTATCATATTTTTCTGGAAGAACTTGAGCTTGTGTCACTGATTCTTGTTTTACAACAACCTTTCCTTGTTGAAGCGGGTCTTCCTTCTCTCTGGGTATTATCTCAAGTGGAGCAATGGGGACCTGAGGTTGATCAATTTCAACAACTGTTTCAGCTAGCACTTCCTTTCTCTTCATAAGCCACAAGGCTGGCGGTTCAGAAAAAAACACCTTATATCCAGTAGTCTTGAAGATATCTCCACGTTCTAGGCACACATATTCCTCAAATTCCTCTTTTGTTTCAGCTTTATCTAATGAGGAGGGTAGACTTCCAACCAAATCGTCCACTTCAGCTAATGTATCCAGAGTGTGAGATTCTCAAATTTTCTGCCCTTCCTTCAACATTTCCAACTCATTTCTAAGTATCTGCACCTCCTCTTGCAATAATTCATTTTCAAAATGAGGGCATCCAATTGAATTTGATTACCATCAGTAGAAGGTTCTTGTGGTTCAGCAGGTCTCTGAATTGGGCATAGGCTGTCTGTGAAAATCCTCATAGCAGATCTAAGAGATTATGTATACCTCACAAGAGTAATTATGATTAAGCAGGAAAATAGAAGAAGAGTGGTCAATGCAGTATAATGAGCAACATAATAATAATATAGTAGAACTCGGATAGAAGCATAAATACTTCACACACACAAATTAATTAATCACAATATGGACAAATAAATAGTACAATGCATGAGGATTCGAATGCCTAAGATGGAAATTCGAATTATCCTTCATGGAGTGATCAAAGTATCAGTTGGAGTGTCATCGGAGCACAACTAGTAGTCTATCTCATCATCAGTGGAGTCATCAATGCTCAAGTAACTGTCAACCATCAGTCAAACTGAGTCTAACTGAGTGTGGTAGGTGTAACTGAATGAAGGAGGCTCAGTGGAGGGCGCATGAGGAGCTAACTGAAGTTAGAATGGGCAGTCAAGTCTCGCTGGAGGTCCATCGGAGTGATACAGTCAGTTGAGAGTCAGTCAAGCCTAAAATCAAGGAGAGAACTGAAGATAACTGAACTAACTGGAGTGGTAGGTAAGGAAGGGCGCCTTTCTCATGCAGTAGGTGAAAGGAGGGCGCACTAAGCTCTAGGAGGGCTGAAACTGAGTGGTAAGAATCTCTGGGGCTAGCTAACCGAGGGATAGGTACTGGGACTGATGACTGAGATGCATGCAAATGCATGCAAACCCTAAATAATGCACGTAAACCCTAAACGTGCATGCATGACTAAAAATGTAAAAGATCAAAATACTGGTGGGACTAGGATGGAGTATAAGAATATCCTAACACCCCCCTTAAGCCATCCTGGGCCCTGGTAACTAAGACCAAAGGTCACCCAATACAATGAATAATAACAGTCAATAAACCGAGGAAATGGGGAAAACCTCATGGGAAAAATACCCCCCCTCAAAATAGACTGTAAGGCACACACAAAAAATAAATGCTCCAAACTCAAGAAGGTGTGATGCTTGGTCATATGTCTGGAGGTATCTTCTTCTTGGGAAGAAGTGGATCATGCTCAAAAAACATGTGCTTGTACTTGCTCTTCAGATCGAATGTGATGAGAACAAATCCAAAAGTATGAGGATGATCCTTGAACCTGTGATTCGAATCAGATGAGGTAGGATCAAATCTATGAATGTGCAAATAGTCTTTTGTCTTCTCCTTTGAACCATCATGGGTAATATTATGCCAAAAAGAACCATCAAATAATAATGATTGCTTGGAATCCAAATCAGCTCCAAGACTTGATAAATGGTTTCTTGAGATCTCCTTTGAACCAGCAGGGGTGAGATCAAAACCATCATATGCATGAGAAATTATCTCAAGTAGTGTTTGCTTAGAATCCAAATTAGATCCAAGGCTTGAATCATGGTTTCTTGAGATCTCCTTTGAACCATAAGAGGTGAGATCAAAACTAGTAAGTGCATGAGAATTTATCCCAAGCAAATGGCAATGGTTTCTTGAGATCTCCTTTGAACCATAAGAGGTGTGTAACATCCTGAATTTTCATAAAAATTTAAAATGTTTGAAAACAACATTAATTACGCTAATTTATGATTGCGGAATAATAATTGTTGATTGTAACAACAATTAATTAAACAGTTGTTAGTACTAACCATAATTTAATTCTGTTTAGTAGCAATGTGACAGTGACAACTTACACATATTAATAGCTGACATGATTATGGTAACAAAAGTACTAATAGAGCGGAATTTTGATGCGGCACTGTTTCTTTTGCATAGTTACTGACAGTTCTACTTTTGATGAAAAGGGTGTCCTACGAGGCACCCTGGATCTTACTTAGCTGCAACGCTAAAGCATAATGAATGTTCTATGTGCAGACGATAGGTAAGAAGTTTCATGGCTGCATAAATTCAAAGTACGTCATAATTCAAATTTCAACGTCGAAATTAAATAAAATGTTAGAATTCTGTTGCGATCCAACATAAGTATGCAGGTATGGTTTTCATAGCTATAATTAATGTTTTCAGATATTATCTTACAACTCTACAATGTTTAAAACGGAGTCATCTATGTGCGTCATCATGCTGCTAGTTTTGTCGCTTTACTTCTTGTCATTTATATAGCTGGCCTTGTCGTCAGTTTAAGATAATTGTCTATCTTCCCATTACTGATGTATTGAATGTATCACAAAAATCGTTAATTGTTATAGTGAAAGAATACACCTATCATTTAGTTAGCTATTAGAAAATCAATTATCAAAGTATTCATCGAATGTCTACCATACAGACTATCTATAGTTGCGATAATAGAATTTATATGAATGCAATCAATGTTACCCAGATGATGTTAAGGTCTCTCATAAAGGTCTGCACTAATCATAATTCTATGAGCTAGTTGTGATAACGTAAGTGCTTGTAAGGCTTAAGAAAAGTATCAATTTAAAGTATGAATCCCATGTGAATGAGAACTATGTCAACCTTGTGACTATAGTCATCCTAGCAACTATTATTTTAATCATAAATTTAATATTTAAATACTATAAGGCTTACCTTTGGAAATATAAAAACTTGAATGGTTGTTCTATCTAATAATATGAATCTAGCACGTGACTTAGACTTGGAACTATATGGATAAATGTATCATCGTTGGTTAAAACAACACAATAATATGTGTTATGAAACATAACTTAGAACCCTTATGAAAATAGGATTCGACTTACCCTAACATATAATGTTTATAGTTATGTATCAAAATTTGAAATCATACGTTGGAAAAGGATGAGCGCTGACAAGAAATAAATTGTGATGGACAGGTTGACGATTTCCAGTGATACGAATCGGTGTTGGGATTGTGTTACAGTCCTGTATTAATGGCCATCCATCGTGTGCTATGTGATGAGGACCTTTGAGCTCCATGTGAATGTAACGAATGCAAAATGGTGAACGTGAACGCTGCCATGTAACTTTCCTCGTTGATAGTCCTCCGAGCTGGCTGTGAGATTTTCCACCGTGTACATGAGTTGGTAAGGTCATGCTATGATATTGAATGGGCAATAAATGGGTTTGTTGTTCGCTCCACTGCAAGGAGTGTTGGCATTTTTACAACCGTCGATCATCATTGATCCTGTTCGTTGGATCTAACACTAGCGTTGCATCGAGTGTTGGGTTGATAAAAGTTATTGTGTTCTGTGTTAATACTATTATTTCGGTCTGTTAAGGCCGACAGGCTGCCAAAATTTCAGTTTAGAAATTTGTATGAGGTTTCGACCCTGAGGCTTGCTGGTTTGGAAAGTTGCAGGTTCCTTTTGTCTATAATGGCGTCGTGTTAACAGCTTAGGTCTCTAGTTTCAAGCGTCAAAGGTTTGATAGTTCTTTTGAGCTTTATAGTTTGAGTGAAAGTCACACCCTGGTGGAAAATGACAGAGGGTTTTCTGTCTCGTCTATAGTGAGGAATTTATCGTTAAACTGGTGAAAGTGGAAGCTTGGTCGCTTACAACAAGGTAAACTTTCCTGTAACGAACAGTGATTCCTTTGTTGCATTTCATTTTTCAGTTTGAAATGGTGTCAGTCGTCTAAATCTAAGCCATCGTTTTTGTCAGTTGCAGGTTGTGGATAAATATTCGAGCAAGGGCTTTGGAAAAGAAAGCATGCTTCCAAACGGGTAAGCTCCGGGTCTTCCAAAACCCTCGTATGTGCTCTCCGTCTATGGTTGATGTGATGTCAAGGGATGAGTAACCGGTTCTGGCCATGACTCGTCGTTGTTTGTTGGATTGAAGAACTTCAAAGCACATCGTGTAAATCAAATGATATCTGCTTTCATTGGTGTAAATTTCGTTTGTTTATGCGCTATTTGGTTTTCTACCTTGATACCTATCTTCATCGAACTGGGAGTTGTGAAACTCGTTTGTACAGTGGGTTTTATGGACTCGTTTCAAATGTTGGACTTGCGAAATAACCCTGTACAAATTTTGTTTTGGAGAACATGTTGTAACTCTCGTTTCTGAGCATATAGACTTTGTTTTCTTGAAGTTGGAACTTTGTAATGGTTTTAAACTATGAATCACGACTTGTAGGTTTATGTGTTGAGAAAAGAGAAAAAGAGAAAAAAGAGCCGAGGCTTGTTTATTGTAGATATTAACTTACCTTTTGGAAAATGAACGCGATAAGTGCTAATTAAATCTGTGTTCATCGTTTATGTTAAACGATTTAATACTATGGATGGATATCGTGATTTTTGAGCTATACCATGTTTTTAATAAACTTGTTGTAGATGATAACTCTGTCAAGTGAAATTTCGAAATGGTTTTCTTTTCGTTTGTAAATGAAGTGAACAGGGCTATACCCTAGTTCGAGTTTTTCGTTTGAGAAGAAATATAAATGTTTAAAAAAATAAGTTTGAAAGGACTTTGGTTCGATCCGTAATCTGTGTAAAATGAGTTTGTTTTTTTTTGTTGAAAAATAATGATAATGGGAAATTGAAACCTAACTAGGGTTTGATATGAAAACTTAGTTTTGAAATCGACATTTATAGTTCAGAATACCTATTGAATAAAATGCCTGATAGCAATAAAATGATTATAATATTTTCATTATCTGTTTGAACTATAAAAATATAGGGAAAGATTATAGTAAGAAATGAAAAATAGTGTGTGTATGTGCAATGTGAAAAACTATGTGATGACTGTTATGTACAACCTTGATATAATGAACACCTTTACTTAATTGCAGCTAAGATATTATATTGCAAACATAATTGGAAATATAGAAATATGTTTTCTATCTATCTCCCATGTACATAGTAATGATAAAATAATGCAATGTAACTGTACAGGAATTTAAACATTGTTTGTTTTTCATATAACTAGGGAAACATTTTATACTAAATATTAGATATTATACATAACTTTCTATTATTATTAATTATAGGGCAGAAACTGATAAACATATAAATTACTGTATTTATCTATCGAATCAAAATGGCAATTTGCCTATCTTTTAATCTATTCTTAATTTGCGTATCTATACTAGAGTACGATGCACAAAGCAACATGTGGAAAAATATAGATACTGGTTTATCAATTCAAATCATCCTTAAACTTAAACATTCAGACTTTAAACACATTTAGAATTAGATTCTTTTTCGAAAAACAGAAAAATAGGGATTACTAATTATACAAAACATATCTATTAGATGAGATAAGGTAGAAGATTTGTAAAAACCTGGGCAAATCTGTAGGGCAACAAACAACCCAAGAAGATTGTTCCACCCAACCAATTCCTGAAAACAGTCAAGTACTACCTTAGGACCCCCGAGCCTGTTCACTGAACCACCAGGAGGAAGAAACTTAGGAATTTAGGATCTCTTTATGTAGCAACAAGTAATTTGTTGAAACTCCAAGAGTTAGTAGTCCAAGGGACTTGCTCCAGCACCTTTGATTCTCCTTAGCAATAATTTCCAAACTTATGATTTGCACTCACCACCAGCCTCCCTAATTCGAATCTCTCAGTGATCACCTGATGCACATGAGGAAAATATTTCTGTAGAAAATATTGTGTAAGAGCTGCCTGCTCAATTCGAATTTTCCTTTTGTAGGATGCCTAGGCCTTTTCAGATGTTACTGGGTCATTAAATGAGATGCCTGCTCATTCCCTCCACCTGGGGGATAATGCCACATTTTTAGGGGTAGTTGTCCCATAACCAACAGCTAGTGGTGTGATGCAATTGTTGCCATCTGTCCCATACCTTCCAACAACTTCCATTCCTCCTAGTGGGTCAGTGAACACTCATTTAACAGTCCCCTTGGGTGTTTGTCTCCTAATTAATTTATTTAAATAATATTATTCAGTAATTACATTCATCCTTGATCAAAACTGATCATAATTACAAAAATTTGTAATTAAATTTAACATAAAGTATTTTGCAAATAAAATAATAATTTCTAAAATTTGGGTAGGTGACAAGGTGAGATCAAAACCATGGTGTGCATGAGAAATTATCCCAAGCAAATGGCAATGGTTTCTTGAGATCTCCTTTGAACCGACAAGGGTGAGATCAAAACCATGATGTGCATGGGGAATTATCTCAAGCGAATGACAATGGCCATATTCTTCAATAACCTTCTGAAAGCATGGAATAATGATCATATAGTAGTAAATAAGAGGTGATTGCTTGAGGAGAGAAAATGCATTAACTCCAATAGCTGATTTTATCTCTGAAATATTCATGTGATCATGATGCAAACCAACAAACTCTGGTGCAAGAGAGGATTTAGGACCTTCTGCAATATCTAGAGTGTGAGTTGGCACAGAAAGAGAAGAAATTTGGAGCATGCGTGTAGAATCTGCAAGTTCTTCTTCTTTGTGGACAACTTCAATATGATATGTGTTTGATACTGGTTCATGATCAATGAGATCATCAAGGAGGGCGAATGCATCACTTTGCTTGCTCTTGAAGGGGTTTGGACCAATTCCTTCATTCTGTCTGCCAAAACTTTCATCTTGGTGAGCCCATAGCTGTTTTGGAGTTTCAATATCAACGAATTGGTGTGTCATGTAAAAAGGCATAGCAAACATTATGGCTGCACAAGCTCTGTCACCATTATTTAACCAGTCAATCTCTTCTTCAGAGGATTCGAACTCTCTTTCAAAACAATAATCAAAGAGACCATTTCTCTTCAAATGTGCTATTATATTCAGTTTCCATTCATCATAGTTGAATAGAGAAAGAAGATCATAGTTGAATGGAGAAGGAGGAGGGATTTCTTCTGAATATATTGAAGCTGTAGAAGACCTGCAAAAACAATAGAGAATATCTGCAACTGCTACTGTTGCATAAATGCAGAAACTGCTACACTTGAAATCTTGATAATAACCTGCAAAAAACTCTTAGGAATGGAGATAAACAACACTCTCAACATGCTCTGATACCATGTGAAAATCCTCACAGCAGATCTAAGAGATGATGTATACCTCACAAGAGTAATTATGATTAAGCAGGAAAATAGAAGAAGAGTGGTCCATGCAGTATAATGAGCAACAGAATAATAATACAATAGAACTCGGATAGAAGCAGAAATACTTCACACACACTAATTAATTAATCACAATATGGACAAATAAATAGTATAGTGCATGAGGATTCGAATGCCTAAGATGGCAATTCGAATTAGCCTTCATGGAGTGATCAAAGGATCACTGGAGTGTCATTGAAGCACAACTAGTAGTCTATCTCATCATCAGTGGAGTCATCAATGCTCAAGTAATTGTCAACCATCAGTCAAACTGAGTCTAACTGAGTGTGGTAGGTGTAATTGAGTGAAGGAGGCTCAGTGGAGGGCGCATGAGGATCTAACTAAAGTCAAAATGGGGAATCAAGTCTCACTGGAGGTCCATTGGAGTGATACATTCAGTTGAGAGTCAGTTAAGCCTAAAATCAAGGAGAGAACTGAAGATAACTGAACTAACTGGAATGGTAGATAAGGAAGGGCACCTTTCTCATGCAGTAGGTGAAAGGAGGGGACACTAAGCTCTAGGAGGGATGAAACTGAGTGGTAAGAAGCTCTGGGGGCTAGCTAAGTGAGGGCTAGGTGTTGGGACTGATGACTGGGATGCAAGAAAATGCATGCAAACCCTAAAAGTGCATGCATGACTGAAAATGTAAAAGATCAAAACACTAATGGGACTAGGATGAAGTATAGGAATATCCTAACACTGTCAACTGGTTCTTGTGGAGCAGTAGTAGCCTCCTGTTGTAATTTTTTACCCCATGGTTCTTGCGTGACAGTGGGTCTGATAGGAATTTAAATTTCTTCCCTTTGTAACTTAACTACCTCTGCTGCCAAAAAATCCCTTGTTCTTCTCCTTGTACATGGAGGAGGTGAATGAATTCCCCCGAATGGCCTTTTTCTACTTTTACGAGGTACAAGAGGAGTAGGTTTTTCTATAAGAATCTACACATCATCACCGGGATTAGACTTGGAAGAATCATTACGTAAAGTGGATGATCCCTCCCCTGATTCATTGACTTCATTATGCGTTCCCAAAAACTCTGCTTCCTGGGTCCATTCTGACTGAATTCTAGTTAATGCCATCAACCCTTCTATGCTCAATTCCTCCTCTGCATCACCTGATGGTTTTTATAAGACCTGTTCTTTTTCAATTCCTTGAGTTGTCCTAGAACTTGAGTTTGGTTCAATATAGGGAAATTTTAGGTCAAATGTTTCCTTAATCCCCCAGAGGGTTCCTCAACATTGGGTTGTTTTTCAACATTTTCTCCCTCTGCCCCTGGTCGGTCACCTTCTTCAATTACATTTTCAGGGTTATCCATTTCTATGTCTCCAATATTCTACCCAGATTCAACTTCTATCTCTTCCCTTTCCTCTCTCTCTCTCTATCTGATAGGCTCCTCTCCTCACTTTCCTTGCCTTCCTCTATGACTACAGGATTCATTGTTGTAGCTGCAATAAATTGTGGCCAAGTTCAATTCTATTTCTTTAGTGTCCATAAAATTATTAATTTTATAAGTTCGTGGTTAGTGACATAGGTGTGAGGATTACGAGACCTTCACACATAGTGCACCATATTTTGTAGGGACTTAAGGAGATAATAAGGCATGTTGACCCGTAAACCATGACGTAAATGAGATACTAAGATAAAACCATAGTTATAAACCACCTTGTACCTACCTTCTCAAGTAATGTATTTCTTCAGGAATACCGCGACTTGATCCCATGGATGAGGCAGGGAATCCAACGCTATACCGCATCCCCTGCCTCAAACACTCTCCCCTGCTACAAGAAATTCCTCCTTTGCAATTGGAATGGGCACCTTTTAGCCGAAGCATGCTCTACTAGTTCTTGGAAATCCCATCGCCGTTGATAAAATATCCTCTGAAACATCAATCCTCAACCCTCCAACCCTTGAATGGTATTCCTTCAAGTTTTGTGCAAACTGTAATGCAACCCGCTCATCAAACCCATCCAACTGCTCAAAAATATTGTCCAACTTGCCTCTTCAAAGATCCTATAAACCTCACAGTTTTAGCACAAGGAATCAATAGTTTCAGGTTCGTGCCGAACTGCAGGAATTCCCATGTTGATAATCCTCAATAGTTACAGACGTAGGAACACTGTTGAGGCTTGAATCACAATCTCAGACTCAAGAGTTGCAACATGCATAAACACTAATGTACAGTGGGAAAGATCCATTGGTTTCTTTTAGAAAGGTGGTGAGATTATGAAATTTTCTCCCATGGAAAAGTAGTGTTAAGGATTGGACAAAGTTACAGTGGCTCATAAATAGGGGGAATGCAGTGGCATACCCCCCAACTGAATGGATTGGACATTAGTTGTCGAGGTGGATAAAAGGAAACACAGCCATTACTTATCTGTCATATCAAAGCAAATTCATACCCATAAATAAGAGTTTGTACTTGTGGCCCTTATCGTGATGAATCATCAGCGAGCTGATGTGGTATTTGCACATGTGAAATCAGATAGTTGGGGCAGTATTTCTATTAATGGAAAAAACACTTGTGACATAAAGAGTCAGAGTGCTAGCCACTTATGTAATTAATAGCTTCTTTGTGTCACGTGGTCCAACAGAATCACAGGCTCTTGACCAATAGAAAGATTCATAGTGTATAAAGAAATAAATGAAGAATTAACCGTACCGGCTCATGGAAAGATTGGTAATGTTTCAGCAATTCTTGGAAAAACTGGTGGAGTTGGCACTGGCTACAAGATTGGAAATATCAAAACTCCTAGCCAACAATCAAGCTTAAAGATCAGCTTGCAAAACCGATCTTAGTTCAGTCGATCATGAAAAACAATAGATTCAACTAATGGTACAAACTAGAGACTTCAGCCAATGATGGAGAGATTAATGGATTGGATGAAAAATTGGTAAGATTTTGATAAATGACAACGAAATTGAAATAGTTGTGGAGTTTCAGGAAATGGCAGAGTTTCAGCAAATGGCGGAGTTTCAGCAAATGGTGGAGAAATTAGTGGAGTTTTAGCAAATGGCAAAGAAATTGGCTGAGTTTCAGCAAATGGCGAAAAAATTGGCGGATTTTCAGCAAATGGTGGATAAATTAGCGGAGTTTCAACAAATGGCGGAGAAATTGGTGGAGTTTCAACAAATTGCAGAGTTTCAGCCGATAGTCCATAGTTTAGTAAAGTTTCGACTGGGATAAAGGAAAGACTTGGAAAGCAGAAAAATGAAGTTCATTAACTAGCAGGGACGTTACAGATATCCTTTGGACAGAAAAGATAAGGTAACTTTGTGGAATAAATTCCTTTGAGAGAAAATCTGGGAGTAAATTCCATAAATCAGTAACCGAGTGGCCCAACTTCGATTACAATCTACAATTGAACTCCACAACAATTATAATTCTTCCCGCTACACCTGTAAACATATTTTATCTGTAAGATATATCCACAACTTTATTAACAAACAAAACAAATAAAATCACACAAACCACTTTATTTATGTACACATCTATTGGGAAAATATCATATAAAATAGAAGGTGAAATACTAATTAGCATGATAATTATGCATTTCCTTACGGAGCTTCTCTTTGTTTCGAGAATAGTTTAATATTCTCTACTAAACAGGGCCAACCACATGAAGGTGGAAGCTCATCTTCCCCCCCTCCTCACATCACTTTCAATTCCCCATAGCCCTACAAAATTTATGTGCAAAAAAAGAAATTATTGTATTTTTTGTCATACTTAAGAAGCAATGTCTCTTATAACATATGCCAAGTTACAAGAAAATGGAAAAAAAAATTGAAAAAATAATAATTTATACATACCAATACAAGTCAATAATTCTATCACAATATTAACTCAATATATATAGAGTAGATATATTAAGGCATACCTCATACACTTCATCATCTTCTTCATCCAAGTCATCATCTGTATCATCTGATCCAGATTCAACATTGTAAGGATTGGCCATGTCATCATCGTCATCGATGTCAGTTTCGATCATCATGTTATCATCGATATCATCTTCATGAACATTGTCTGCTACTTCATATGATTCAACTAATTCTTCAACATCTTCCTCTGGAACATGATCATCTAACTCATGTTGATCATCCTCTACATCATCTTCTTCTTCTAGACCCTTTTCATTATATTCCTCTACATTATAGTTTACCAGCCTTCCCCTTGGATCGTGTCTCACAACAAATGACCAACCCCCTCTACCTGGAACCCAGAGTAAATTACATGTTCACATTGGATTGGAAGAACATAGGGCTATGTTCCTGGCTCAAACAACCATGTATTAACCATGGTAAATCCATTAGCATGCTCAATAATAGTTCTATCGAGATCACGTTGATTCAATCGTAACTTGTACCATTCAACAACGAACATAAACTAATTTGAAGGAGTTAAATTCACACTAAATAATATCTTCCAAATACCCATAGTATCATTTTTCTGAGAGTTCTGGATGTCTGTCACTTCTAAAGGAAACATTGGTCACCTCAAAGCCTGTAGTTATCCCATAATCAAATGTTTTCTTCATTTCATCCAACTTTTTGATGCGAAATTTACGACCATTGCACCACATAGCTTTATGGTGTTTAACCTACAACAAGCCATACACATAAATATTACATCGTGAATTGATGATTAAGTTTATGTTTATGCTCTGCAAAGAAAAAAATCAACGTGTACATCAATATATTTGAAAAAAAAAATAGTATGGCTAATTAATATGCTTGCTTGCTTATCTTTTAAACCATATGCTAAATCAATTTCCATTTGTGTAAGATTGGTATCTCCATTGCGATGAGCTGCTTTAACCAATGAAGCCACACCTTCTCATGATACTCCATGACCAGATTGTTCACATCGTTCAATCGATACATTCATCCAATCAAGATTGTTTGTGATGTATAAATGAAGTGCATCCCACTCTCGACCAATTGCTTGATGAAAATAAATTACAATTCAGTACAAATGTATATTCACTTAACATGGTATACACTTTTAATTGATGCATATTGAATATTAAAAATGAAAGTATGATATATACAGAAAAATAAAAAAGTATCGTTAATTAATCTCCACTAGCTAATAATTACCTTTTACCTTCCTCGATCTACCTTTCCCCTTCAGGTACTCCCCTTCGAAATTGTTATTGGAGTCTGAATCACAAATGCAACCTAAATTGAGCTTTGACGCTAATTTAGGAAGATAGTCACTAACATACATCATGTTCTGGTATACCATATATCCATCCACCATAGAACCCTCAGTACGTGCTTGTTGTCTAACTAAACCTTTCAAAAATTTAAAGTGCCTCTCAACCATCCGCATTGACCTTGAGTGTACAGGTCCACACAATTCAATCTCCTCAACTTGGTGTATGAGGTAGTGTTCTTGTGCATTGAAAAATGTCAAAGGTAGATGCGCATTTCACACATGAGACGAGGAATTTCCCTCCTCCAATACTTTATATCTTCTTTATGGATTTCTTTAGATGACAACCATCTACAACTGATGCAAACAAATCACGAGATTTTACAAAAATAAAAATTATATTACATAACAATTAGTAAAAAAATGTCAAATATAAGTTCTACAATGAATTAAACAAACACTTTATGCATTCAAAATATAGCTACTTACCTCATGTATTTTCCAAGATCATATATAACTTGTTTGACATTGTTGTCGAAGTTGTCTGGGAGAGATAAAGGTAGAACATACTATAACAATATAAAAATTGTTTCATTATTTTTTACAAAAAATAGACAAAAAATACCAACAATATGCACTAGTATAAAAAAATATAGCAATATATATACCATATTAATTACCTTGATGAAGATATGCCAATCATGTGTTTTCACCCACGCAAAATCACCTTTCTCTGTTAGGATATTCTTCATGTTCGAACAAAATACAATGGGAAATTTAATTTTTCGCATGACTTCTTTTACAACATTGCTTTGTTGCTCCTTTAATAACCATGAAAGTGAGTTTATATTAATTTGGTCTCCATTGTAATGTAATTGAATGACATCTTTCATTGCATGATTGGCTTCCTGAATGCCATTACAAATTTTGACAATTTTTCCTTTGTCACTCCTTCCATCCAATATTCACCATAATGTTTCAGCTACAGTCTTTCTGATATGCATTGTATCAAACATATGCACAATTTGTAGGTGCTCATAGTAGGGAAACCTACTGAATTGTTTAGGATAACTTTTCATTCCTCATGGAAGCCCATTAATACCTTCATGATCACGACAGCCATCATGAATCATAGTTTATAAAGAAATTACAAAAATCAATGTCAATTACATAAAACAACACACAATAAAAAAAATTTCAAAACATTTCATATATGATATAGATAGACAATTTGATCCATACATACCTTGAATATTTCTATTATATTGCAACTTCGATAGGTGAGGTGTTATTTGTGAGGAACCTCCAACAATTAATTAATGAAAATGTAGGATATATCAGAAATAACAGAATACATAATAGATTTATTGATTGCAGGCCACTTCGAGGGGGAAACCTCCTTTGAGCAAGCTCAATACAAATAACTTCTCGGTGCCTTCATTGGCCTCAACACGTACTTATATACTAAGTCTCCGTGCCAATACTATGGATCAATACCATGGAACATATAATACTACAGGATGACTTACAAAGCATATGCATCCAATACTATCGATCAATACCCTGGAACAGATAATACTATGGGCTAATACAAACTAAGGATCGATACCATGGAACATATAATACTACGGGATGACTTACAAAGCATATGCGTCCAACAAAGTAAAGAGAAAGGTTGACACAAGTTCCTAACATCCCCTCCCTCCTTAGAAAAATCTTTGTCCTCAAAGCTTTAGATGTGGAAATTGATGTTGAATTTGAAGGAGTAGTTCCCATGTAGCATACTCTGGTTGCATTCCATGCCACTGAATTAATACCCCTGTGATAGATCGAGAGTGAAGCTAGAGAGTGCTCTCATTGAGGATGGCCTCCGGCTCCAAAAGGATGGATCCTTCATTATCTAGTTTTGGTAAAATAGTTGGTCCTCTGATGTTGGTTCCAAGAACTTTCATCAGACAAGAGACATGAAATACTGGATGAATGCAGGAAGAAGGAGGAAGTTCCAATTTATAAGAAATGAAACCGATATTCTGAAGAACCTTATAGGGTCCATAGAACTTTGGAGCGAGCTTATGATTCCCTTTGGGTTTCAGGGAGGATTGCTTGGAAGGCTGTAGACGAAGAAAAACCATATCACCTACTTGAAAAGTGCACTCAGAACAGTGCTGATCGGTTTGTTGTTGCATTCGAATTCTTTCCATGTGAAGATTGTCCTGCAAAATGCAAAGAATTTGATCGCAGTTTGGAAGAACCGAGTCGATTGCCTAAACTGGTGAACTGTTGAGGGTGTATGGAAGAAGAAATGGCGGTGCCTGACCATAGATTGCTTCATATGGAGTCATTTTAGATGTAGTATGGTGCCACCGGATCTCTTCAATTCTTTAATGAAATCCATATAAATATATGTCCAAATCCATGTAGGGATGGGAAAGGGTTCGAGCAATCCTGAAAGGAGTGTCGTTTCACCCTTGTTGATCTGGAAGGTATCACATTTGTTAGAACATTTTTCCACCTATGTACATTAATCATTTATTAATGATGATTAATTAGCCCAAGTGATTAATGATTACATCCCTAAGTTGATTAGATTGGTAAATGGTCAAACTGTCTTGAACTAGTTAGCAATGTGAACAAGTGCTGAGTCAAACCAGCTATGTGGAGCGCTCCCCAGGGCAATTAATGCACTCAGCATGCCTAGAGCGCCCTCCTCAGGTCATTTAATGCACTCAGCATGCTTCTCTTCTACCTAGGGCGCATTTGCTCTCTTTGTGGACAATCTTGCCTTGGTTTGTCACATTTTTGACCAATTTTAGACTCCAAACCTCTAACCAACCAGTTTCTTCACATGTGTGAGGTCACATGGGCCTGTCTAGTCATTCCCAACATTCACACTGCAGATTCGAACCAGTTTGGGATGGTTTGGGATATTTTGGTCAACCTAGGGGGGTTTGAGCTTTTTCTAAGCTAGATCAGTGTGAACACTCCAGATGGATTCGAATTCTTCCAGATTTGTATATATGGGTGTTCTTAACCTTTGTTAAGGTTGGACAGTTAATAATATTGACATTATTCACCAATTCATGTGTATTGTTCTTCATTCATTTAAATTTTTTATGCTAATTCTTGCAAGTGTTGTGCAATCTTTCACCAGTGAGGAATCCATAGTAGCTAGATTCAACTGTGCTTGAGATTTTACATGGTATCAGAGCTCTTGGAGCTAGAATTCGAACCAACAGACTGTTGTAGTGGATTGCCAGAAACAGTGGAGAAACCACATAATTCCTGAGGCCATTGCCTTGAGCTTACTGGAGAAATCTAGTGGCTCCTCTCAGGTGTGATGCTCTCCCGAATGCACCCACTATCCATACAGGGTTCGAATCTGTGAGTGTAGATCCCTCCAGAGTGATTTGAGATTTGTTTGCAGGTACTGAAGATCAGCATTGTCAGCAAGTGCGAATTGCAGCAGAGAGAATGGAGCCATCTCACCCAAACGTGCTCACACCCTTCAACTATTTCGATTGGAAGGCAGAAATGGTGATTTTGCTGAGATCTAAGGGTCTCTACAGAATCACGATGGGCACTGAGGTTGAGCCAAACTCAGCTGTGGAGAAATCCAAGTTTTTTAACAGAATGGATGAGGCATTTGGCCTCCTTTGTCTCAGCATTTCGAGAGACCTCCTGTTTCATGTAGAAAGTCTAGCAACTCCAAATGAAGTGTGGCTCAAGCTTGAGACACTGTTTGGAAAGACTGATGAGATGAGAGGCCACCAGCTCGAAAATGAGCTTGTCTCACTGAGCCTAGGGAATTTCGATTCCATCCAGGACTTCTTCACCAAGTTCAAGAACTTGGTCTTGCAGATCAGACAATGTGGCATAGAGAAGAAAGAAGAACAGTTGGTGTTGTCCATTCTCTCCAAATTGGGTTCTGAATACTCAGTTTTTGTGTCTTCCTTCAACTCCACAAGGCTCACAGTCAGAGGTTGGAAGATGCCATCCTTGGCTGACTTCATGGAGATGCTAACTCAAGAGCAAGACAAGCTGGTCTTGATGGGCTCCATCAAACAAAAAGATCAAGTTCTTGCAGCTGGAGATTCGAAATGTGGAAGAAGCAAGCAAAAACCCAGGGTTTCGAAACCTCAAGAGAAGAAGATGAAGGAGAAGAAGCATTCAAGTGATGAAAGCTCAAGTTCAAGTGATGAAGATTCAAAAGTCAAGAAGATGAAGAGCAAGAAAGAGAAGCCCAAATGTGGTTATTGCAGAGGTTCTCACAATGAAAAATCATGTTTCAGAAAGAAGATAGACATTCTAACCAAGCTACTTGAAGAACATAACATTGATGTTCCAGATTTTGCAAGAAGAGAAGAAGCCAAGCTCTCTTTGGAACAAGATCATTGCCTCTATGCCACATGCAAAGGTAAAAAGCTCTATAATTTGGGTGAAAGAGCCAAATATTTTTCTGATATCTCTGTTTCTAATTTACATTCTGATATATCAGATTCAGAAAATTCAATCTCTTCCCTGAAAGAATCTCCATCCAGTTCACCGAAGCTTTCTCCCAATACTAGTAATTTTTCACTAGTTTTTGACATGCCTTCTGAAAGCTCTTTCCCACTTCAATCAGATCTTTCATATTCTGATATGGAAGATAATATGCAGACTGATATACAGGTTATGACAGCCATCAAACCATTTCCCCAACCATTGGATGCCCAAAAGACCACACAAACCCCAAGTTCTACAGTTGGAAAATCTCACAATTTTATTGTTTCCAAAACTGTGTCACTGATCTATCTTGGTTTTATGTCTTGCATATCATTCCTTGGTTGGACAGCCATGTCATTGGCTATCATGGGACTGCTATTCCACATGTCTGGACCTGATCTTACCACCTATGGTTCAAAACTCAAGTCTCCAGACCCTTCAAGTTTGCTCAACTGTCAGTGTGATCCAGTTACACACACTTCTCTTACTGTAAAACCATTCGATCATGGAGACATTATACCTCTAGTTTTTGCTGCTCCATATGGCTCCTATTCTGATATATCAGAGCCACATGATCTCTATTACAGATTTGGGAAGGTGCTACATCAGTTCGGAAGGAAGATTCATGGTTTGATTTGCCATGTGGAAGCTCCTCAAAATGCAGATTTTGTTGAGATTTTTGATGTTCTTTGGGAAGGATTTTGCAGAGATATCTTTTCCATTATTGATCATGTATTCATATCAGAGTATGTATGCAGCAAGAAGCATTCTTATAATGCTCCCCCATCATCAAATGATGAGATTCAAGGAGCCTTCCAACATGTTTTTTTCCTACAAAACATTGAAGAATTGGTGCATGATCATGACATCCACAACATCTTCACCAAGTATTTCAGCAAGAAGTTGTTCATTCAACTCATTCAAGTGAAGAACAAGACCTGTTGAAGACCTTTTGATCATCTCTGTATCATGTCCATTCTTGAGGGAGGATTTTTCCCATGTGGTTTTGCCTCTTTCCTCATTTTACATGGACAAATAAATTTTATGATGTAAAAGGTGACTTGAGCCTAGTTGCCAAGGCCTTAATTTTTGATATTTCACTAAGTCTAGCTTAAGGGGGGGTGTTAGAACATTTTTCCACCTATGTACATTAATCATTTATTAATGATGATTAATTAGCCCAAGTGATTAATGATTACATCCCTAAGTTGATTAGATTGGTAAATGGTCAAACTGTCTTGAACTAGTTAGCAATGTGAACAAGTGCTGAGTCAAACCAGCTATGTGGAGCGCTCCCCAGGGCAATTAATGCACTCAGCATGCCTAGAGCGCCCTCCTCAGGTCATTTAATGCACTCAGCATGCTTCTCTTCTACCTAGGGCGCATTTGCTCTCTTTGTGGACAATCTTGCCTTGGTTTGTCACATTTTTGACCAATTTTAGACTCCAAACCTCTAACCAACCAGTTTCTTCACATGTGTGAGGTCACATGGGCCTGTCTAGTCATTCCCAGCATTCACACTGCAGATTCGAACCAGTTTGGGATGGTTTGGGATATTTTGGTCAACCTAGGGGGGTTTGAGCTTTTTCTAAGCTAGATCAGTGTGAACACTCCAGATGGATTCGAATTCTTCCAGATTTGTATATATGGGTGTTCTTAACCTTTGTTAAGGTTGGACAGTTAATAATATTGACATTATTCACCAATTCATGTGTATTGTTCTTCATTCATTTAAATTTTTTATGCTAATTCTTGCAAGTGTTGTGCAATCTTTCACCAGTGAGGAATCCACAGTAGCTAGATTCAACTGTGCTTGAGATTTTACAACATTCAGTGATTATCTGTTGTATCATCCTTTTCATTCCCTGCCAAAAGAAGTTACACTGTGCCCGCTCATACGTTTGGAGGAACCTAGAGTGCCCTGTCGATGGAGAAGCATTGAGTTCAGAGAAGACATAGCCATGTTGAATAGATTGCAACCATTTTGGAATAGGCATAGAAATAACTAAAAGAGAAACTTGGTCATCAAATGTGCGAGAAAGAGCACCCGCCACCAAATTGAACTTACCCTTCTTGTAAGTGATCTCATAGGCATAACCCTTGAGTTTGCTAACCCATTTCAATTGTGCTGGGGAGGATACCCATTGTGCTGGGAAAATTTTCAGACTCTGGTGATCAGTCTTGATGCAAAAATAATTCCCTAATAGGTATGGGTGTCACTTCTATACTGCATGAAAAATAGCCATCATTTCCTTCTCAGATGTAAAGGCGGCTAAATTCGGACCAGAAAGGTCTCTTGCAGGAGGAAATCCCACTGGTTCAACAAAGACACCTGCATATCTATCCAAAATGTGTTGTAAATCCAAGGGATTAGTGGAGACCATTGACGGGTGCATCTGAATGGAATGGATCTGAGCAATGACATCATGTGAATTCTTCTTAAGGATATTTTCCAGGTGATGTGAACAGATGATGCAGAGAGACCCTGGTTCTAAGCCCGTAAATGTGTGTTTGTGCCCAATGACTGAAAACTGCATCCAAAGTTCATCAAAATCCCATAAGATGGGGCAAAATGTGCTTAACCATTGAGCGCCCAAAACCACATCACATACGCCTAAGGACAAGGAAAACATGTCAGAGCACATGGTATAATCTTCCATAGAGATATGCACATTGCGACACTTCCCCTTGCAAGGTAAGGTGCCCCCATTGGCAATCATGACTTCAAAGTTGGAGCAAGGATGGACAAAACAATCATCCTGTTTAGTGATCCGAGGTCAATGAAGTTATGAGTGCTACCAGAATCAATGAGTGTTGTAAGAGGGAGCTTCTTGAAGTAACCCCTGACCCACATTGTTTGTGGGGTGGTGACTCCGGCTAAATCATCAAGAGATATTTCTGGGTGGTCATCAAGAGACGGAGGGTCAACAGGTGGCTGCTGAATGTCGACCTGATCATCTATTGTATCTGAGCTTCTTTACCAAGTTCATAGGCAGACAGAGAATCCACATCCAAGAGATAGAGTTGTTGCTTAACACATCGATGTCCCCGAGTGAACTTCTCATAAGAATTATTACAAATCCCTTTTTCTCTACGTACCCACATCTCTGCTTCAGAAAAATGCTTGATAGGAGTTGGTCGAGGAAATGGTGTGATGGGAGGTCGTTGGGAAACCATATTTCTGAATGGAACAAAAGTGGATTTGGAGCGATGTTGGGCTGTGATATTGTCCTCCGCCAACTTAGCCAACACTAGGAATTCCATCATTATGTTGGGATAGAACATTTTAACCTCTGAGCGGATTTCATCCTTGAGACCACTGATAAAATAACTCCTGTAGAATTCATCAGACAATCCTTCTGTGTGATTGGCCAATTTCTCAAATTTCGTCTGATACTCTCCCACAGTGCCAATTTGGTGAAGTTTAGTGAGTGCTCCTGTGAAGTCATCAAAAGCGCTAGGACCAAATCGTTGCAAAAGGAGTTGGAAAAAATCTATCCATTTTGGTTCATCATGAGCCTTAATTTACCAACGGTACCATTGAAGGGCTTCCTGTTCCAAATGAAAGGATGCAAGTGGAACTTTGTGGACATCAAAAGTATTATGCAGACTGGAATATTGTTCTACCCGGTATATCCATCGAGTCAGATCATTTCCATTGAAGCGAGGAAAATCAAGCTTTGGCCCACAAAAATTGCTGGAAGAAGAGAATCCAGTGTTTGCAGGAGATTCTCGCTGTCGTTTATTGTTCATGGATGAATGCTAAAGATGGAGGCTGAGAAATTTTTCATCCAGATCTTGGAGTTTGGTTTTGAGGGCTGCAAGTTCTTCCTCCATGATTTGTGCTCCTAAGCGGGTGACAACCATAACCAGGAGTTTTTTTTTTTGTGAATGGTAGAAAAACAAAAACATAAGCTTTTTTAGTAAGGGAAATTTGGATTTGGGAAAAACCATGATGGGTAATTGGGGTTTGACTAGGTTTTGGACACTTTCTAATGGATAAGGAAGCAAAAAATGGGGATTTTAGAAGCGGGGTGAAAGAATGACAAAATGTGTCAAAGAGGGACAAAGAAGCATAAATAGGAAATGAACACTGTGGAAAAATTTGAAGGCGATTGGGTGAAAATCGAAGAAGTTATGGAAAACCCTAAAAATAGACAAATGTGGGATTTTTGGCTTCAGGAAGTGGAATTTGGGATAGGGTCCTCAGGAATGAAATATGCAGAATGGGATTGCAGGGGTGTCAGTGAAGTTTCAAGGGAAACAGTGTTAAAACAAAGAATATATGGTGAAAGTGATCTTCAACGGTGGAAGTGATCTGCAACAGAATGGATCTGCAACGCATTCTGGATAGATTTAATCTGTGATTTATCAGTTGGCAATAGATATGGACCCTAGGTATGCGCGACTTCTTAAAGGTTCAGGGGATTCACTCGGCCACCAATGCTGTCTAACGACTTGCATATTAGGGCAGTACCCTTCACTCCACGGCTCAGGTAAAACTGATAACTACTTTGCCACAAATGAAAGCTCTTAGTTTACCTCACATGTGGGAACTAGTCAATCAGGTAGGGGTCGTTTCCCTTTTCGCTGGAAGGTCCTCTCAATGGGATAGCTACTTCAGGGTTCCTGTGGTAGTCCTCACAATGCGTTTTAGGGCTTATGCCCAAGTACTTCCCACAATTAAGCAGATAGGGATTATTCCTGGTTCCGAACCTGCAATTGATAGGAACAAATACAAATGTGAAATTTTTTTGGGCAAAAATTCCTCCTAACGAGCCCAAGAAAGTTCTCTGATACTAGATGTGAGGAACCTCCAACAATTAATTAATGAAAATGCACGATATATCAGAAATAACAGAACACAAAATAGATTAATTGATCGTGGGCCACTTTGTGGGGGCAACCTCCTTTGAGCAAGCTCAATACAAATAAATTCTCGGTGCCTTCATTGGCCTCAACACGTACTTATATACTAAGTCTATGTACCAATACTATGGAACAATACCATGGAGCACATAATACTATGGGACGACTTACAAAGCATATGCGTCCAATACTATGGATCAATACCATGGAACATATAATACTATGGGCTAATACAAACTAAGGATCAATACCATGGAACATATAATACTACAGGATGACATACAAAGCATATGCGTCCAACAACAATATACTAACAAAGTAAAGAGAAGGGTTGACACAGTTTCCTAACATCATTATCTGTGGTTTTAATGCAGTCTCTTCCTTCCCATTGAATAGATGTTTTTCGATAGTTCGATACCTATGATTCTTAGAGCGGAAGTGCCTATACTCATCAAACACCTCCTTTCCTAAACTTTTTGAACGACGAGATTTGATCTTATGACCAAAAACTGGACACGCAAATTTTCCCTTTGTTTGAATACCTACAAGAGATGAATTAACTATCAATTATAATTATATAAAATAAATGGATTATTTAAAAAACATACAGGCTTAATATATCAACTTCATAAAATTAAATACTATTAAAGTGGACGTTATAAATACATACCACAAAAATGGGTTAACCCTGGGGCATCATGTACTGTCCATACAAGCATTGCATGGAATTGAAATTGCATTTGTTGTATTGGTCTAGAGACATCATACATAGTGATTTCATTCCATAGGTTTAGTATGTTGTCAATAAGAGGCTCGATATATCCATTCATATCTTTAACTTGGTACTTACCTGATTGATTTGAACATATAAAATATATAATTATTACAACCATTTTAGATATATAAATAATATACATGAGTAAATGAAAAAATATATATGACATTATGCAACAAAATACGACAAATGAGATGCTACTACGTTAAAAAACATTGTTGTGCCGAGAAGCGCTCTACAGCCTAGATGTTGTGAGTTGAGTGTTTGTTGAGATTGTCGATTGTTAGTATGGGGGAGATGGGGGAGATATTGTGAGTTGAGTGTTTGTCGAGTAACAAAATAATACAAAGTAAACAAACAAAAAAATAATACAAAGTAAAAAGTAATAAATATTATGTTGGCCATAAACAAAAATGAATAATACAAAGTAAAAAATAAATATGAGACTTAAACTAGAGACTTTAGAGCTTAGAATTAGGTGGTAAATATTATGTCGGCCATAAACAAAAAAGAATAATACAAAGTAAAAAGTAAATATGAGACTTAAACTAGAGACTTTACTTTTTACTTTTAATACAAAGTAAAAAGTAAAAATGAGACTTTAGAGTGTTTGTCCAGTACAAAATAATACAAAGTAAACAAAAAATAATAATACAAAGTAAAAAGTAATAAATATTATGTCGGCCATAAACAAAAAAGAATAATACAAAGTAAAAACTAAATATGAGACTTAAACTAGAGACTTTAGAGCTTAGGATTAGGTGGCTCAGGTATCGCACTCAAAGAGATATTCAAGGAGAGGTTTGCACCTCGGGAAATTTGATCCCTCTCGGCGCTTGATAGAGCCTAGGATTTGGATCTAGGCTGGTTGTAGGCACATACCTAGAACAATCATTGTCAACATTATGTGCTCCTTCTTTATTGACAACCATGGAGGAATGCTATTGTTGAAAACAAAAATAGGCCACACCGAGTAAATAGATCTCATCTCTGTAAATGGATTGACACCATCTGCTACCAAAGACAGCCTAACATTATGAGGTTCTTTTTTAAAGTGTGGCCATTTTCCCTCCATATCTCTAAATGCATAACCATCTGCAGGCATTCGAATAATGTCATCTTGACTTATGTTCCATGCATGGTAATCCATAAATTGTGTTATGTTTTTGCACCTGAACAGTCATTGCAAACGTGGAATAATAGGAATATAACAAAGAACCTTGCGAGGCACCTTTTTTGTTACTTGATATGTTCGATATCTACTAATATGACATTCCAGACATTCTATTTCAAATTCATGTTGTTCATAATATATAATATGGTCATCGGGGCATGCATAAATTGCTTCATACTGCATTCCAATTTCTTTCATGATGGCAGATAAATCTCGATATGTGCGAGGTAAAATATTTGACGGTGGTAACAAAAATTCAGCTATCACGTTACAACAAATTAAAAAAAAAACTAGTTAATACAATATATAAATAATATTAATGAAACATATTTCATCCGTATTAATTTTAATTATGAATTAACAATAAAATTATTAGAGGAACAAAGATAACCTTTATCACGATAATATATATGTGATGGAATATATTACATACCTTAACATATGTGTAATTGATGTGTTTGAAAGACCATTCATAACCTTCAAGTTCATTATCAACAATATAGCAGAGAGAAAATTTGTGTTGGAGCTTTCATAAAGGGGTTTGTATGCGTTCTCAAGAAGAGGTAAATAATGAACATCATCAAAGTCACCATTTTCATGATCATCATAATCATCATCCATTCTAACATTAAATGTATCATGGATCAATGTATTTGTACCATCAGCTTCAACCATGTTATCTGTATGATCATCTTCTTCAATATGATCATTAACTTATTTTTCAATATTCATAGCTCCATGTTCCTCCGGTACTTGTTCTGCAAGCACATCCTCTGGGGGATATGTCGTAGGAGGTCTTTCCTTTATAATTACAACCCATCAAGATATATTAGTGAATATAAGAAATATTAAAATGATACATACATTTACAAAAAAGATCAATATAATGACATATATAATGAACAACTTACCAATGGAAAATAGTCTTGTCCCCCCTTAACGTGTCCATGTTCTCTACAATGTCTTTTAGTTGTTTCGATCTTTATTATTCTCATTTTAAAGCCTATGCATTTACTACATGGACAATAACATCTCCCATCACCCTTTCTTTTCAGTCCATCCCACAATCTAGCAAGCAATTCTCAATTTTGTTCTTCTGGATCAGGAATATTGTTATGTGACATTTTATGATACAAAGGTTTACTAATGATTATCAATCTTAAAAAATCAAGCTCCACACTTCACTATTTCTTATCACAGTAACAACTGAAATAATTGTGGCTTTTTGTATGGAAAACAGCTTGTGAAAAGATTATAATTTCTGCAAACCAAATCTTGTATAGCAAACATGTCGGAATATTCCTATAATATATAGTTTCTAAAAATAAAGGATTATAATTTATTCCTATCCGACGACATTAATATAGTGACCGTTATAACCTAGAAACGTCGAATATCCGACGAAACTAATCTATTTACCTTTGTAACCCAAAGATGTCAAATATTTGAATTCCACGAGGAGACGTCGGCTATTAAACTTTAGAAGTCGAATGTCCGACAACTTTAGTTAGATATTCAATGGTCGCTGGAAATGCGACGAAATCTAGGGTCAATTTAAAAAAAGGGGGGAAATTCGCAATTATAAAAGTGAAATCTGATGACATGTCAATTTCGTCAGATTTCATCGGATTTTGTGTTCAAATGTGGCTATGAGTCTTTAGTCAATTGGTTTGTTTGGTGTTTAGTACCATCAAGTTTTGGGTTCAAATCTTATGGAGAGGGACTTGCATTAAACCTAGTTCATAAAAGGAAACATAAACAAACACAACAATAACAAGAAGGGTAGAGAGTCTTCAAAATATTTTTGGCTTGTTACATGTTGTAATTTTTTTATAACTGTTCAAGTAGTTAAAAAGGCATCGTCCCCACTTTCTCGTCTCAGCTTGATTGGAAAAATATCTAAAAAAAATAACAACCACAATGATAGATTTCTCAAAATGCAAGAGTAGATATCCATGAATATGAGTCAAGGTGTTGATGATTATATCTTCATGAGGTATCCTCACAACTAATTTGGCCCCCAAAGAATAATAAACAATTATTATTATGGAAGTCGGTTCCTTAAAATGTGCAAAGTTGGCCCCAACAAGGTTGTATAAATAGAGTGACCTCTCACTCATGTGATCCATCCAATTCTTGCTCAAGTCAGGTGATTTAATGTGCAAGTGCGGGGCAAAGAAGACGAGGACAATAGAAGAATTTTCTGGACTTTATCTTTTATCTTGTACATTTGATGTATTTTGTATGCTGATTTATTTCTTTGAGTAAGGAAGGTTGCTAGGTTTTCTTCCCTTGAAGGGTTTCCCACGATAAATCCTTGTGTCTCTTTGTTTATGTGCTTTGGTTATTCTTTCAATGATCCTAATTTATTTGAAAAATATTTGTATCAATATCCCTTTGTTACAAGCCATTAAAGATATACCAATCTATAGTAAAGTGATAAAGGAACTCTGTATTAAAAGACCAGGTAGAAAGCAAAAAGGCCCTCTGACGATTCATGTCATAGGTGAAATGCCAGATTACATAGCAAACCAACCTAGAATTCCAAAGTATACAAACCCAGGAAATCCTGTGGTAACTGTTATCATCAATAACACTGCCATAGGAAACACACTTATTGATCTAGGGGCTGCTATTAACCTGATGACTACCACATTTTTAGAAACTCTCCATTTAGGACAGTTTCTCCGCCCTACCCCAACAATGCTAGAATTATCATATCGCACTATGGTGCAGCCTACTGGGATGTTAGATGATATCATTGTATCAGTGGATTCATGGGAATATCCCGTGAACTTTATGGTCATAGAATCAAAGGACCCTTCCAAAGGACACCCCGTTATTCTGGGAAGGCCTTGGTTAGCCACTGCTAATGCATTTATAGGATGTAGGGATGGAGAGATGATCATCTCTAATGGGTTGTCTACAAGAAAACTCGCTTTATACCCACCAGCACAACCAGTAACTGAAAACCTGTTTTGGTTAGATTGTCCTTTGGGGGATGAGAACTTGGAAGAACTCTCCCTTGTTAGTGATTTCTCCTTGGCACTTCAAGAACAAAATACCGAGAATGTGTTGAACCAATTTGTCTCTTCCACAACATGTGTATAGACTTTCCTTAGTCTTTTTCCTAACTTGAACAAATCTTTGGAGATGAATTCCAAGAAAACATGAGCCTCTCAACATTTACGAATACTCCTTGTGTCTTCACAATCGAAGAACATATAGGATCCTATACCATACTTTGTGAGGTTAGTCCTGAAACATATAAATGCAGGTTTAGATGAGAGTCAGCAAAAACAATTACTAAAAGTTCTCAAAACTCAAACTGGAGCATTTGCATAGGAATACACTGATATGAAAGGTATACACCCAGATACTTGTATTAACCACATTTACACAGATTCAAACATACCTCCTGTCAGGAAGCACCAGATAAGAATGAATCCATCCCTAAAGGATATAGTTAAAGATGAATTACAAAAATCCTTAATGCTAGTTTCATCTACCCAATTTCTAACAGTAAATGGGTGTCTCCTCTGGTGGTAGTTCCAAATAAAGTTACAGGGAAATGGCTTATCTGCGTTGACTTTCAAGAATTGAACAAGGCCACTCTTAAGGACTACTTCCCTTTACCTTTCATTGGCTAGGTGTTAGATACCTTGCCAGGGAAACAATACTTCTCCTTCCTTGATGGGTATAGTGGATACATCCAAATATTAATAGCACCTGAGGATCAAGACAAGACAACCTTTACTTGTTCTTGGGGGACATATGCCTACAGAGTGTTTCCATTTGGCCTGCATAATGCACCTGCCACCTTCCAGCATGCAATCCTAGGAATTTTTTCCGACCTTATACCTGACTATGTAGAAGTTTATATGGATGATTTTACAGTTTATGGTAATACCTTCCAAGAGGCCCTTGATAACCTTGAAACAGTTCTTATTCGGTGCCAAGAAACAAACTTAGCCCTTAGTCATGAAAAATGTAAGATGTTACTAACCGAGGGCATAGTTTTGGGACATCATGTCTCTCCTCAAGGTATCAAGATGGATCTTGCCAAGATATAAATAGTTGTTAATATTCCTCCTCCAAAAACTCAAAAGGAGGTAAGAAGATTTCTTGGCCATGCAAGCTATTATAGATGTTTTATTGAAAACTTCACTAAGATAGCTTCACCTATGTTTAAATTACTCATGAAAGATACATAATTTCAATGGATTGAGCCTTGTCAACATGCCTTTGAAACTTTGAAGGCAAAGCTATCAGTGGCACCAATAATTAGGGGCCCCAATTGGTCCCTTCCCTTCCATATATCCATTGATGCTTCCGACATAGCTATAGGAGTAGACTTAGGTAAAAAAGAGGGACAAACATCACATGCTATCTATTTTGCTAGTTAAAATTTGACTCCTACAGAATCGAAATACACTGTTACTAAAAAAGAGTTTCTACCAGTAGTTTATGCCATCAACAAGTTTCGTCATTATATCACAGGATATGAAGTTTTTGTACACACAGAACACTCCGCCATTAGATTTTTAATGAATAAACCAATCACCAATGGCAGGGTGACTCGGTGGCTTCTTTTGTTACAAGAATTTAAGATCACTGTTGTTGATCGCCTCGGTCGAGAGAATGTGGTAGCATATTTTCTCTCTCAAGTTCAAATTGACGATAATGCCAGTCCCGTCGATGATAGCTTTCCGAATGAACATTTGTTCGCTGTGTTTGTTCGAACCCCTTGGTTTGCAGACATAGGCAATTATTTAGCAACTAGAAAGCTACCAAACCATCTCTCCCCACCCGAGAAACGTAGGATTATAGTTCAAAGTTCTAATTATTCTTGGGTGGACAATGATATTTTTCGTACTGGTCCTGATATTATTATTAGATGATGTGTACGAGAGGATGAGATGGAAGAGATCCTTCATGCATGTCATGGTGGACCATGCGGTGGGCATTTTTCTAACAAAAGAACAACATACAAAGTGTTGCACTCTGGGTATTATTGGCCAAGCATTTTTAAAGATGATCCCAAGTATGTCAAGGGATGTGATAGTTGCCAAAGAATGGGTAGACCTACACCATCCGATGAGATGCCCTTACAGCCCCAAGTGATGATTGAGCCTTTTGAAAAATGGGCTCTAGATTTCATTGGACCAATTTCCCCTATGTCTCGCAAGAAAAAGTACATCTTAGTCTGTATAGACTATGCCACCAAGTGGGTGGAAGCTAAAGCCTTATTCCGAGCCACGGATAAATATGTGGTAGAGTTGATATATGAAGAAATATTTACCCAATACGGTGTACCTAGGGAAATTTTAACCGATCAAGGATCTCAATTCACCTCCAAGTTGATGAAAGAGCTTACTGAAAAATATGGTATTAGACATTGTAAATCTTCACCATATCACCCGCAAGCCAATGGTCAGGTAGAGTCTACCAACAAAGTATTAGAAGCCATCATGAATATGACCATCCAGTTACACCACAAAGACTGGGCAAATAGGCTTCCGGAGGCCTTGTGGGCTTATAGAATAACTTGGAGGAATACCACTGACCATGCACCTTATGAACTTGTCTATGGTAAAGAAGTTCTTATACCCATTGAATTTAAAGTCAAAACCTTTCGTATGGATGCACAATTAGGGATGGATCTGGAAGAAGCACAGAGACAACGAATCCTGCAGATAAATGAATTAGACAAGATGCCATTCAACGCACAATTTTAATACAAAACCAATGCAAAAAGTGGCATGATAAATATATTAAACAAAAACAATTCGAAACTGGAGATTGGGAATTACTTTTTGATTTAAGGTACAAAAACTTTAAACGTAAATTAACTACTCATTGGATGGGTCCATATGAAATTGTTACAGCTTTTGATAACGGATCTGTTGAGATTAATACAATTGATGATTCGCAAATTTCCTTTGTTGTAAATGGACATAGAATTAGACTTTATCATCAACCAATATCTAAACAAAACTTTGTGCAGAATGCCTTACAACAGAAGGAGATGGAGCTGGTAGAAGAGGAAGTCATTCCTCCTTCTCCCGGTTCTTGAATTATTTTGGGTTATCTTCATTTGTATATATGTAAATATATTTTTTGTTTTTAAAAAATAAATAAGAGTCATTTCTAACAACTGATTGCATTTTTACAGGAAATTCATTCTTATGATCAGCTTATGGAATTTTGTCAATTAAAACATGAAGACTCTTTTCCTTTCCCTAATTTTGCTAAACTTCATCTGAATTTTCTTTGTACATATATTTTGGTTGTGGATAAATTTGAATCATCTAACAAGTGGTTTTGCAGTTTGATTACAAGAACCTTATCTCTATAATCAACTCATGAAATATTATCTGAAAAGGGAAGTGCTCTAAAACAACTTATAATGCATCCTAACTCCTTCTCTTTCGATTATTGTTAAAAATTGAAAGTTTATAGTGAAAAGTTAAAGTGTTCTTTATATCATTTCTAACCACTTTCTTCTATGATTCTTTTTGATTAATTTCATTTTTTATGCTTTTATATATGGTATTTGATTCAGACATGCACATTCCTGATTTATCATTAGAACAGTTGCTTAAGACCTACTCCAATCATCATGATTTTCAAAGTTCTATCTTACACCTATGGACTACTAGTTCATCCCAGACTCATTATCAAAACTTGTCTATTAAGCATTCTTTAAAAAGGTAGTCCAAGAGTGAGTGATATTTCTACTTGTGGGGAAGATTACTGATCTTTTATGAAGAAGATAGACTGAGAGGTCAAGGAACAACTTTAGGTTATTATCTTTTGACATGATCTATAATTCATGCTATTATAAATAAATTTACTCATAAGATTCGCTCTAAAAATTTGAATTATGTGTTTAGCATGCTTAACACACTCTAGTGCTAACCGGCTTCCACATACACAAATCATTATACGAAGCAAACCCACCGGGCAGGCTCGTTGGCAGCGGGTGCATGCTAAGTAAAATATTAAACAAGGAAGTTCGGTAAATGCAAGTAAACCCGTCGGGGTATTGAACAGGCTTGCTGGTAGCGGGGCTATGCTTGCATGTTACTAAGATAAACCCGCCGGGGTATTGAACAGGCCTGCTGGCAGCGGGGCAATATCGGGTAAAAGAGATATGGTTAATACATTACTATGCACATGGCTCATCTAAAAAACCTGAGTATACAAATACATGTTTAGGCCAAATTATTTATACTGTTATTAGAGAATGGCTGTAAGTTGGACTTGGACCCTGCCATCTAATTCAAACAATACCTAGGATATGATTATCCTAGAAGTGGGACCCATAACCATATAAATCTAACGAATTCCAGGGTGAACTTTATCTATATTCTTTGGATGACAAGAGATCTTTCACAATGAGTCATGGATGACTAGTTTTCCTATGGCATTTTTCGCATCAATTGTACTATCATTATTCACATGGTCTTCCTAAGCACTGTTATTTTTGAGGAATGTGCATATATGAATCATCTCCATTATTAGTTAGTATTTCTTTTTCTTACAAAACAATGACAACATTTTAGATCTACTGACTAAACTATTAATTGAAAATATTTGAATACTAATCAGTTTTCTTTGATGGCTTGAGGACATGCCATTTTTTTTTGGCTTGGGGGAGGATCATAACTGTCTTTACTTTCTGATTATTTATAAAAAAAAAGGTTCATTTATCTCTGAAAAAATGATAGGTGTTTTTAGGATAATGCAAGTAGCATAATATTGTTATGATCCATGATAAATAAAGAAGAGCACGACCGAAGTTTTAGAAAAGCAGGCTTACATCATCCTTTTGTGTACTGATAGCCCCAAAAAAATTCTCTGCATAATCAGCAACAGTCAGATCCAGCAAAGAACATTTTGTACATAAGGTCAGTATGAAGGATTGAATGACGATCCGAATGAAGTGACGAATGAGGCGAATGAATGACGATCTGAATGAAGTGCCGAATGAAACCATAACTTATAACAACATGATTAAGTGTGTTAAGGTATCTAATTTTTGAATTTTGCTGGTAAAATCTAATTAACTCACCATACCAGGGATCAATCAAATGTCATCTCTGCACTCGATCTCATTCCTTTACTCATCTTGACTTATCAAATGAATCGGTTAATCATGCATTATTGTGATTTTCAAAATCATTATATGGCTATCATATGATTTTAACCTTTCATTAAGTTATATGCATGTGATATGTCATTGTATTAGTTAAAAGTCATCATGATCTTTTATGTCACCTATGCTTATAATCTCATGATGAAAATTACATTCAACCCGTCCAAAGTTTACTTTGGACATGGTTGAATATATCATAACCATACAAATTCACCAATGCATGCATTTTTATGATGGCACACGATTCAATATTTTTGCATGATAGCGTGATTGTTCGAACGTGCTAAGTCTTTGCTTCACAATCATTTAACCGTTCAAATGGATCACATTTTAAACCAATGTCTGTGTGAATTTTGCCTCATTTTGCTTGCCCTCATCTTTCTTGAGTGTATCAAGCCGTGTCTCTTGCAATTTCTTGCATCCCCTGTACCTCCTACATCCATCCACCTCTATTTAACAATGTCGATCCGCTATGAGCCTGGAAGCTACTAGGATTTGCTCCGTATCCCAGAATTTAAATCTTGGCGTGAGATTTTTCTTTGAGTAGGTTGGGGTCCGTTCCTTCGTCTTCTCGAGGGCCACGATGACGAGATCTCACTGTTTTTTTCCAAAGGATTCGATGGAAAAACGACTAAAGTTGGCCATCTTACCTTTCCCGTAATGGAAGAGTCTATTGCATTAGCCACAAAGCTTCCCAGGGAGGGTGCTCGTTGGCACAAGCACCTCTTCCTCCCGTGGACGACTCATGAATTTGCTCTCTTATATCTTTTTATTTAACTTTTTACTCCAACAAAAAAGTTAAATATTTCTTTATTTCTTTCTAGCAACAAGTTTTCCCCCTTCTTTTAATTTTCAATTTACATCTCTTATATCGTTTTTTTATTTAACTTTTTACTCAACAAAAAGGTTAAATATTTCATTACTCTCACGTGCTTTAACATATATTTTAATTATATGTTTAACATATAGAAAACCTGGCTGTCCAAAATTTGAAGGTCATTGCTCTTCATTAAGAATTTAACCAACATCACGTCTTTATCTTTTATAAAACATCATGACTTTTCACAAGATGTGCCTTTTTATGTTTTATAACATATCACTTAGTTCTTATATTTATTCTTAATAACATGCAACTTATTAAAGTATTACTAGTCAAAGTTTTGGTTGACTTCATAGTTGTGAAACTTAGCAAGGGCTTCTAAACCATCAATCACTTCATATGTTTTATAACATATCACTTAATTCTTATATTGTTATTCTTAACAACATGCAAAACTCAACATTTTTCTTGGTTTTGGTAGGTTAATAACTTGCATGTGTAAACACTAGGAGAGGATCTGATCTCATGGCTAAATAGCCAGTTCATCAAAGAACAAGATCATGCCATCTTTGGATTTTACTAACACATACACAACAACTGGCGGGCATTTGCAAATGTCATTCTGAATGGGTTTTAAAATTTAGACAATTTTGTCAAACCCTAGGTCATTACTGTGCCAGGAGGCATTTTTGCAGACACATATCTTTGTCATTTGACCATCACTAAGAAAACTGAAGGTATGGATGGATAACCAGTCCACTAGGAAACAAAACCATGTCACCTTTAGAATTTACTGAGACACCCTGAGCTTCTGGAAGGCATTTCAAATCATCTTCTCAACCTCTTTTGAACATCAAAACACATTTCTTCCTATTTTGGCAGACTCATATTTCACATGTGTGAACACCCATAGGAAAACTGACTCCTTGGCTGGATAGAAAATTCATCAATGAACATGTTATATACCTTCTGATGAATTTATCATCACTCAGACAGGCTTGGGCGGGCATTTCAAAATGCATTTTCAACCTTGTGAAATTTACACTTAATTTTTCTTTTTTAATGTTTCCACTAATAATTTTAGCCTAGCCATTAGAGTCCACTAATATCTTAATTCTTTTTTCTTTTTGGCTTTTTTAATATTTCACTTGGAGACACTTTATATGTGGACTTTAATGTTTTCACTTTAAATCCATTTGCATTTTAATCCATTTAATGCCACTTTTATAATGATGCTTTAATGCTCTTTTGATCCCTTTAATAGTGGCACTTGATTATGTCATCATTGTTATCACAGATACTCTTGCTTGCTGCTCTAGCATCTTGTCTTGCTATTCTATATGGTTTGTCATGACTGTCATGTCTAACTCCATGTTTCTTCGATGTGCAGGTTTCACAAGTCATAAAGAGTTTTCATCAAACTCAGTTTAGGACATCAAACTAGCAGTGATCAATATAGAACATAGGACATATTCAACAAATACTCTTGCATATCACATCTCTGTAAGAATCTCATTGCACATTACCTCACATGCATTAACATATCTACAGGGCTTTTATATGCACTAGTTTCCTTGGTACCATCATAGACCATGTCATCTCCATATCCTTGATTGACATCAATGCCAATCCTTCAAGACAAGTTGCCAATAGCTACTACCGCAGCTCAACCTTCTTCCTGAATTCCTCTCTGTTTTGCTCAGTGGGAACTGGCATATCTCTGGTTTGGGGGAATGTTGATGTCCATTTTTGTCCTCATTTTTTATCATTAAATGTGTTCTGTTGGCCTTTTTTTCACTATTTTTGATATAATAATTCATACTTCTCACCATTCAGACCGTTAATCAACCCAAGTATGAACTTATTTGAATATCACACAAATCTTGATTAATTATCACCATATTATGGTTTATTGACATTAATTTAACGTTTCTCGACCTGCTTGGTATATAGACTTCATTCTGCAGGCTATGGGTTTCAAATGGACCTTCATTCAGACGCGCGTTCACGTTGAAGATGCCCAACCACATTTGGACCACCGTTCAACCCTCCGTTCACACCATTGGATTCGTTGGTTGGAATGTTCCGGGGCATTAAAGACAAAAACGGTGACATGGGTTCGGTTGGCAACATGTCCCTCATGGTTCGTGAGCCTTCATTCTAGAAGATCTATGCTCCTGTTCGCCCAGCTTGACAACGCATTCTTTGCCCACATTAAAGGAAACCAACGCACAGCTGCTCGCGTCAAGGAGAACAAACGCCCGTGGAATCAGGCAGACGGCCTATGTGCTATGTTGAGCCGTTTCTATAGCCATTAAGACCTCCTATTTTTTGAGAGGTCGACCACTGAAAGGGTCGACCTTCTCTCTTATTGTAAAATTATATAAAGACGCCTCTGGTGGAGAAGCACAGCATATATATAGAGCACAATAGAAGTTAGCAGCAGTAGTTGGAGAAATACGCAGAGCTAGAGAACGACTTTGTAACTTTTGATTCAGTTAATAGAAGTTTATGATTAGCTGTTGATGTTCTGTTGGTGATTAATTTGAGTTAGCTTCAATCCCTGATTGCTGAGAAGGGCCCCTCAACAACCAGAGCTTTTATTGTATATATTTTGTTCTTTATTTTTTGCAGATAAGTAGCTTTTATTTTCAGTACATGTATTTAACTTGGTTTCCTGTAGATGATGTTTTATTTCCTGTTGCTAATACAATTTACATTTTCAGAATCTAGAACAACCGGTCATGCATAGTTCTTTTTAGTTTTCTTTCAGTCTTTCCATTGCAATTAGGCAGAGTTTAATTAGTTTATTATTTCAAGTTCAGTTGTAGTTAGATTCAATTCTGTTAATTTTCTTGTAGCTGTAGAGTAGCTTCACTTATGTTTCAGCCTTGCTTTATAATGCAATAGAAATAGTTTATTTCCTTAGATAGTGATTAGTATAAATGGCTTCTTGTTATTTCAACTTTAAATAGTTCATTTATTGCTTTTCTTGCACTGTAGGTTCATATGCATAAACCAGTTGGCTTTAGAATCATTTAGTTTGTTCATTTCATAGTTTATATCATTTTCTGTCATCCGGAATTTCATTCGGACTGTCTTTTAGACTGTCATCCGGACTTTAATATTTTCTATGTTGTTTTTATGCTTGTTTAGAGTTCAATTTCTTAGATTTTCGAATTGTAATATTTCTTGTAATTGATCAGCATTTATATATGTAATTAGGACCTTGTTTTGAACCACATAGAGTTCTAATTAAGTTTCATATTCATTCTTAGTTTTCATTCAATTCCTTAAACTTTGCTTTAAGTTTGCTTTTCAAATTGTGTTTCTTTCATCTCTGATTTCTTAACTTGTTACAGTTCTAGAACCTGTCAATTCCATTCTTAGATTAGTCTACTTAATTCTTATTAAGATTAATTGTGGATTAAATTTAGTAATTTCATTCTCCAAAGCACATTAGTTTTTCTGAGTTTAATCATAATTTTAGCACAAGCATAGGATTTGCTCTTTTCATTTATATAGTTAATGAAGATGTTCATAGGGTAGGATTTGATTCAGGAATAAAATATCTTTATGAAGTTTTCTACTTGCTTCTAGATCAAACTCATTTCCAAGTAAATATCTTTATTAAGTTTTCTACTTGTTTCTAGATTACATTTGTTCCGTGTCATTTACTTATGGATAAAAATAGATTACAATGTTTAAAGTTAGTTGTAATTGGACACTCTTTAGCTTGCATCTCTTTGTAGAAGTTAAACTAGATTTGCTTTTGTTTTGTTTCCTTGTCACATTTGAAAGTCATTTTGATACATTCTCTCCTGTTCCTATTACATTTGACACATTTCCTCAGAATCCTCAAGGAGAATTGAATTAGGTAGTTTAGCTTAGTTTTGAGTATTTGCTGACTGCATGAATAGCTTAACTATTGAATTTATTAAGTAGTTTGTAATTTTTCTTTAAGATAATATAGTTTCTTGTTTCCATAGTTAGTTATCCATTGAATCATTTCATAGATAGGTTTCCGAAATCATTCACAGTTATTACTTTCTAATTCCTAGATTAGAGTGCGAATCATTAATTAGTAGTTTCCATTTCCATAAGAATAGTTTTTCTTTTGATCAAGTCTTGTTTGTTGTTTTTATCTTTCCAGTTATTGTTCATAGAGTAGAGTAGTATAGATTGATACTATTCCGATCTATTGGTTAAGTTAGGTTTAATCAGTTTAGTAGTTGTATTTTTGAAGTTTGACTCGGTTTTTCATTTTGAAAGATCTTTCGATCTTTTCATTATTAAACATTTCTAAGGTTGGCCGAGCCGATGTCTTAGGTACCATTCTACCTCAGCATACACTGTGCCACAACTCTAAGATTACCAACCCTGGTCGATAATTAAATATTTGGTGATTCCTTAAGGTAGTAAATACACCCAAAATTTTGGCGCTGTTGCCAGGGAGTTGTAGATAGGTAGAATTTTCTCTTAAAACTTAGTGGTAGGTAGAATTTTCCTTTCAAAACTTAGAGATAGGCTAGTGGCAGGTGAGCGGTAAGACAAGAGGTAAGAACCTGCGCATCTGTTATAATAGGCATCCCCAAAACCCAACAATAGTAGTAATTCAATTAGAATTTATTTCAGTTTTAGCTTTGTTTTCATGAATAGGTCTAGAGACTCAAAAGGTAGATACATTAAAAATAGCCTTCCTACTAAGGTCCCTACTAACGTATACGGGGGGCGTGCCACCCCAACTACTAAATCAACAGAACAGTATCGGAAAACACCTAAAGGGGATAGTCCTACTTGGAAAGCTAAGGAAATCCTTTCTGGAAACCATTTAGGGGGAACCATAGAGACATCAGAGAAGTCTATTCATAAATAAATTCCACTAAAAGAAACTCAAGCTCATATTGAGATTGAACTTAGACAAGAGGAAACTCAAAAGGATAAAACATCAGAACCTCTCAACCCTCCATTATCTCAAAAACCCAAAGACACTACCTTTTCAATAGTAGGTGGTCCAAACCTAGTAGACTTTGTTGATCCTGCACAAGTAGACGCTCTTTTTGAAAATTCTGTGAACATAGTTGTTTCATAGATTGAAACAACAACTGTAGGACCTTCAAAACTGGACTCCCACATAGCTGGTAATTCTTCTCCTAAAAAGAGGAATACTCTCCCTGAAACAGAGCATTGGGACATCCCATATTCACCAAGAAAGGAACCACCTAGGTACACTCTCTTTGGAAATCAAGTCTTCATGGAGGATGAAAATGAAGATCATGTCCGACAAGATGAAGAAGAGGGAGAGGTTAGAACTGAAGGGACTTTTGGGTTCCCCATCTTAGATACTGCACAAGATGTAACCATGAAAAAAATCCCTCCCTCCTCACTACTGACCTTTTATGGGAAGAGTAGTGAGGATCCAGATACATTCTTATTCGAATTTGACATTTTGTGTAGGAGCTATAACTACCTACAAGATCGCCAAAAGCTAAAACTTTTTCCTTCCACATTAAAAGATTCTTCTCTTTGATGGTTCATGGGGTTAGGAGAATCTAGTATTAGAATTTGGGAAGACATGAAGACTACATTTCTACGGAAATATCAGGATTACTGTAAACCTAAGGACTCTCGTAATGGCATTTTTAAAATACAACAACTTGAAGATGAGAGCCTATAAGACTATCTCGAAATATTTAACTATGTATTTTATAAATCCAAATATAATGATCTTCGAGAAGATGCAGTAAGAACACTCTTCCTCAAGGGAATCTCAGAAGAATTCTTAGAAAACCTTAATCTCATGGAAGCAGGAGACATTTCTCATAATCCTTTTTTACAAATCTGTGAACTATGTAGGAATTATTCGAGGAGTAGAGGGAAGAGTGGAAGACACTTTCGAGAATCTTATACTAGGAACCTAAAAGGAAATACATCCAGTCCTGGTGGAGTTACAAGGGTAGAATTGGGAAACCTATTATAAAATTTCAAAATAGATATCTTAGGAGCCATGGGTTCTCAATTAGATGCATTACAAGCTAAAAAGAGACAGGATGAGGAGCCTGCAGCAATGAGTGTTTTCTGTCCTAGGTGTAGAACTAAACATCCCCAACAGGAATGTCCATTGAATAATGTTTCAGTATGTCACCTTTGTACAAAAGAACATCCAACTGATAACTTTCCATCATTGCCTGGGTTGCAAGCTTTATATAAGAGTAGGAATTTTGGTGAAACATCTAGGAGGCCTTGGCAACCTAGAGATCAACCATCATATCAAGATCCATAATCACAATTTCCACCCTATTATCATCCTTATCAACCTCCTCAATAATGGAACACTTCAGGTTGGAAAAATTGGCCACCTTAGTACCCTCCTTAGAATGCTCAACAACAACAATGGCCACATGGATGGATAGGACAAGCATATGCTCAAACACCTCCTCCTATGCCTAACTATACTTACCCACCTAATATACAGCAATTCTTTCATGGATTTGTACCTCCTTCACTACCCCCTATCACAAACCAACCTCACTTTTTTTCCAGAATATGAATCCCCCAAGACCCACAATATTACCTGCACCACCGATACCAAATACTAACAACAAGCCAACTTAATCTCTTAATAGCATTGGGTTGCTACCTCTTCCATCATATGACATTTCGACCGTACCAGTGCATGAGATTCAGTTGCGGTCTGGAAGAGTTTTGCAAGATCATCCCAAATCATCAGTTGTTATCCCAGAGGAGAATGAAGAAGAAGACATACCTAATAAAATTTTGAATGATGCCATTCTTGAAGATGTGGTTATTCCTAAAGCTTCAACACACAACCATCCTCATGAAGAATTAATTCCAAGAGAAAAAGCACCCCCATATCCGGAGTGTCTAGTAATAGAAAAACCTATAACTTATCAAGAGTATGATATCATTAACGAATTGAAAAATATTTGTATCAAGATCCCTTTATTACAAGCCATTAAAGATATACCAATATATTGTAAAGTGACAAAGGAACTCTGTATTAAAATACCAAGTAAAAAGAAAAAAGACCCTCCGACGATTCATGTCATAGGTGAAATGTCAGATTACATAGCAAACCAACCTAGAATTCCAAAGTATACAAATCCAGGAAATCATGTGGTAACTATTATCATCAATAACATTGCCATAGAAAACCCAATTATTGATCTAGGGGCTGCTATTAACCTGATGACTACTGTAACGTCCCCTCCCATCATACCAACATGGGAGAGAACATCACTCTAATTCCGGGACATCTAGCCCCATATCCATTAAGTAAAACTCATTGATAAGAAGACATATACATGTGCATATTGTAATTAAACACAACGGAATTTAGAATCATCTACAAACATTCATATAAAATGAAGATGGACATATGCAAATGCATAAATATTTGAAAACACAGCAGAATTTAAATTCTATTACACATCCATCATACATTCAAGATATTCATGTCATTCATCAATTTAAACATTACAGAATTAGCACATGAGAGTACTTATCTTGAAACAAAGTAGTACCTGAGCAACCAACTATGCATCTACAACGTTCCACCCAACCATAGGCCAGTTGTGCTTATCAATCTCTTGATACAACTGCCACCCCCGAGCCGGGCATGATTTCTACAAGGAACTAGGAAACAACAGACTCACACATAGCCAAACATACACCAAAATGAGCCAAGCCAATTTGCAATTGGGTTTATCAGGCTGCTAGGAAATGGAAAGGAAGAATTGCTAAGCTAGTGAGCTCAAGCACAGAGCCATGGATACCTCTACCATATCTATCTAGCTTGGCACCCACAATGCCTACACACCCCACTCAAGGAAGTATTCCCTTCACCAATACACAGTCTCTCAGGCCATACCTTCCAATCTAGAGTGTCCAAGGTGTGCATAGAAGAGTAGCCAGCCCTCTTGATCTTCTTGAGAGGTTATTTTCCCCACTAGGTTTATCAAGCCAATTTTGTCCACTACCACTCCAAATTTCTTGCTCACAGGTTCAAACCAAAACAGGGATGGATGCACATAACAACAAAAGTATAAGTGCTAGGCATGAAGAAACGTTTTTACAGTGAGATTCCCAAAGATGGGGTTTCTACCAGTTCATAAAAACATGGGCAGCCAAAATGAAATGGAAAAATGGGAAGTCAACTCTAGGAGAGCATAATCATTTTCAGTAAACGTTTATGGGCATTTCGTGGACAGAAACGACCTCCATAACCCAAAAAATCATGGCTCTCTTCCTCCCAGCCCCTGTGCAATACAAAATGAGTTCCCGGGCATGGAAAAATGCAGGAAATGGTGAAAACCGGGATGGAAAACGTCCCAGCTAGCTCAGACTATGTGAGAAGGAAAAGGCCATGGGTTCAGAATGGCTTTGGGCACAATTTTCTGGGTGTTTTCTTGCCCATGAAGCAAAAAATACGATTTTCCAGGTTGATAGCTTGCCCATACATGAAATTGGCTGCCATACCCCTCCATTCCCAAGGCATTAACTGCCTCAACCAACTCTTGGAAGAATTAAATGATTGGGTGCATAAGCCAAAATGGGTAGTTGAGGGTTTATGGGTTTTCTCATTGACACATGGATTAACACCATTGGCTCATGGGTTTGAATAATTTCCCTCCCTATTCCTTGTAAAATCTTGCCCCCATCTCTTCGTTGCATTGCATAGCTAGTTGTGGGTATTTCATTAAAATTCGTATTTACATGATGTCTTAATTTACATTGTGCCTGTCTAGCACAAGAACCATATGCACCGATTTTAATTGCTGATACATAAAACGATAAATCAATGGCGAGGCCTTAGCCTTGAGCTCCTCACCATGATTTAATAACGATATTTACATCATTTACAATTTTAATGCAATAGGGTCAAAATGGGGACGTTACATTCCCCTCCCCTTACATTAGCACTGTCCTCAGTGCTCATCAAAATTGAACAAAAAAGGAGATGCCACTCTCATGGCATCCTCCAGCTCCCATGTAGCCTCATCGAGACCGTAGTGCTTCCATTGCACCTTTACCTGTCCGATGGCTCGGTTTCGGAGCAATGTTACCTTCTTGTCTAGGATGCGCAATGGATCGGTTTGGAAATCTCCCTCGGGTTCCACCTGGATCACATCCCAATTAATCACATGGTTAGGATCATGTACATATTTCTTAAGCAAACAAACATGAAAAACATTATGAGCTCTAGTGCTAGTAGGCAATGCAAGCCTATATGCAACTGGCCCTATTCTTTCAAGCACTTCAATTGGCCCACAGTATCTAAGTGATAGCTTGGCGCAACTTCCAAGATTCAAGGAACTCTTCCTTGTCTTCACTCTAAGATACACATGATCCTTGACACTAAATTCCCTAAGTACCCTATGCTTATCTGCATAGCTTTTCTGTCTATCCTGGGCTATTTTTAAATTCTGCCTGATCTTTGCAACCTCTTGGTCCATTTCCTTAAGCAATTCTGGCCCAAGTACAATTCTGTTCACTGGATTGTCCCAAGTCACTGGTGTCCTACACCTTTTGCCGTACAAAGACTCATATGGACTCATTCCCAATGATTCTTGCTGCCCATTGTTATATGCAAACTCCACCAAGTGTAGATAATCCTCCCACTTGGATGGTTTGTCCATTACATACATGCGAAGCATGTCTTCAAGCACCCGATTTACTCTTTTTGTTTGCCCATCTATTTGAGGATGGTACGCGGTACTAAAGCTCAACTGTGTACCCAAATCTGCAAAGAGACCTTTCCAAAAATTGGAAGTGAACTTGGTATCCCTGTCAGAAATTATTTCCTTAGGCAATCCATGTAATCTAAAAATTTCCTTCATGAAAATATTTGCAATGGCATCGACTTTATGTGTGGACTTAACCGATATAAAATGTGTTTCCTTTGTTAACTTGTCCACCACCACCATGATGGAATCATGTTGTCTCACAGTCATTGGCAATCTTGTAATAAAATCCATGGAAATTACTTCCCATTTCCATTCTGGGATTGGCAATGGATGTAATAAACCTGTTGGGTGTTGGTGTTCAACCTTCACCTGTTGACATGTCATGCACCTAGAAATGTATTCAGCAACATCCTTCTTCATTCCTGGCCAGAAATAATATTTTCTTGTTGTAGCAATTGTTTTTTGATATCCTGGGTGACCGGAGTATGGAGCTTTATGGATTTCATCCATAACAATCCTCCTCAAATTTTCCATATTTGGAATATAGGCTCTATTCTTATAAGTAAGAAGTCCGTCTTCTTCCAAATGGTATCCTTCATACTTCTTTTCAAGGTCTTGGTGCTGCAATTTGCCCTTTATCTGCACATACACTTCATCTTCAGCCATATGGTTAATAATCTGCTGCCTCAAATCTGGTTGGCAAGTGCTAAGCGCTGCCACATGCATTTCATGTACTTTCCTGCTGAGTGCATCAGCCACCTTGTTTTCTTTCCTTTTTATGTGTTTGATTTCAAAATCAAATTCACACAAAAATTCCAACCATCTAGCTTGCCTAGCATTTAAAGTTGGCTGATCAAACAAGTATTTCAAACCACAATGGTCTGTCCATAACTCAAATTTCCTGCCCATTAAGTAATGCCTCCACATCTTTAAAGCATGTACTATGGCTGCAAGTTCTAAATAATGAGTAGCATAGTTCTTCTCATGCTCCTTCAACTTTCTCGACTCATAGCATACCACGTGGTTGTCTTGCATAAGAACTCCTCCAAGTCCTTGATTGCATGCATTGGTACACACTACAAATTCTTTTCTGGGTCTGCAATTTTCAAAATTGGTGCACTCGTAAGAATATTCTTCAACCGTTGGAAACTTTCCTCACATCTTGGTGACCATTCAAACTTTATCCCCTTCTTTTGCAAAGAAGTAATCGGGCCGGTTTGCGACCTTGGAGAATCCTTCAATAAAACTCCGATAGTATCCAGCAAGGCCCGTAAAATATCTCACATCAGTCACATTTCTTGGAGTTGGTCAATTCATAATGGCTTCAATCTTCTCAGGGTCCACAAATATTCCTTCGTCTGAGATAATGTGACCCAAATAATGAATTTTATCTTTATAAAAGTCACATTTGCTTAACTTTGCATACAGCCTATGCTCCCTTAGCAATTGCAATGTCATTCTCAAATGTTCTTCATGCTCTTCTTCATTCCTATAATAGATGAGAATGTCATCCAGAAAAATAAGAACGAACTTGTCCAAATACTCGCTAAAAACACTATTCATGAGACACATGAATGTAGCTGGTGCATTTGTGAGACCAAATGGTACCACTACAAACTCATAGTGTCCATACCTTGTTCTAAATGCTGTCTTATGAATATCTTCCTCTTTGATTCTTACCTGATGGTAAGTAGACCTCAAGTCGATCTTTGAAAATACCTTTTCTCCTCTCATTTGATCAAAAAGGTCATCAATTCGGGGCAATGGGTATTTGTTCTTCACAGTGACCTTGTTCAACTTCCTGTAGTCAATACATAACCTGAGTGTTCCATCTTTCTTTTTCACAAATAGAACGGGTGCTCCCCATGGGGACACACTTGGCCTGATATATTTCTTTTCCAACAACTCTTGTAATTTCATTTTCAATTCTAGCAATTCCGGTGTACTCATCCTGTACGGTGTCTTAGACACTGGTGCTGCTCCTGGCACAAGTTCAATTGTAAAAGCAATGTCTCTCTTTGGAGGAAGTCCCAGAATCTCATTAGGAAAAACATCCCTGAATTCCTGCAATACATGATAGTCCTCTAACATAGGAGTTTCATTTTCCATTGCCTCCAAAACATGGGCTGCGTACAATTGACAACCCTTTCTACAAAACTTCTTCAGCTGCATGGCTGAAACCTGCCTAACAGAAGTCACCTTTGGAATGCCTTTTACAACCCTTGGGTTTCCTTCTTCGTCCATGCAATCAAAATTTTATTGTAGCAGTCAAGTTTAACCCTGTGTGCCTCTAACCAATCCATCCCAATGAGAATATCATAGGAACCCAACGGTAAAACATTTAGATTTGCATAAGTGAATATCCCGTCCATCTCTAAGGAACATTTCTTTGCAATTTCACTAACTTTTCTCTTGGTTCGAGTGGCTAGTTGAACTAACCATGATTTACTATGCTTTGATTTCTTAAAAGCACAAGTATCAACAATTTTAGGAGTGACATAACTGTGAGTAGATCCAGGATCAATCAAAATAGAAACAGATTGCTTAGCAATCTTACCTTCAACTTCAACAACAGTCGATTGATGATCTGCCTGGCGGTCGTCTAGTTTTGCATAGATTCTAGGGATTGTCCTCGCCACTTGACCCACAGTTTCAGCTCCTTGGATGTTGTGATCTTGATTTGCATTCCCATTCCGATGTGGACAGTTCCTAAGCATGTGGTCTCCTCCACAACCCCAACATTGAAGTGGTTCTCTTGGCTCCTTTGGATATCTTGGCTTGTCTCCCATCATCCTAGTTGGCTTAGTCACAACCTGTGATGGCTTCCTTTGCTGATTTCTGATATGAGGAGGTTTGAAACCTTTCTTCCTTTGGTCAAACTTCTCATTTTTCTTGTCCTTCCATGCCTTATGGAAATCAGGTTTACTTTTGTTTTGATCATAGCAATACTTGGCCTTCCTTATTGCCTCTTCTAGAGTTCGAGGCTCATCAAATTCAATTCTATCTTTATATGACTGAGGTAGCCCACTTAGAAAACTCTGAATTTTCACCTTATCATCTCGACTATACTTGACATACCTCAACAGTTCCAAGAACTTGTTTGCATACTCTTCCATGGTCAATTGTCCCAATCTCATCTCATGGAACTCTTTGATCTTATCATCATAGTACCTATCAGAGAGGTACTTCTGCTTGGAGTATTTCTTGAACTGCTTCCACACAATATTTATTTCATTGATCTTCTTCACTTTCCTGATGTGTTCCCACCATATAGATGCTCGTCCATTCAAGTTGAAGATGACGGCCCTTGCCTTCATATTTCCAGAGTAGACTTGGAAATACTTTCTCCTTCCAAGAAGCCAAGCTTCAGCTTCTTGACTAGACTTTACCTCTCCATCAAATGTAGGAGGTTTTTCCTTCTTAAATTCCCCATGTGAATTGTTCTTGTGATGCCTCTTCCTCTTATTCTTGCAAGATGAATAGATTGAACCCTCAATGGATCCTTCAGAGTCAGATGATCCACTAGAAGAGATTTCTGGAGTATAGGTTCTGTCTCTAAAAACTCTTCTTGAGATATTGGACCTCTTGTGGGAATTTCTCCTTGAACTATTGCCACTCCTTTCTGGATTTGATGTCTGATGCCCAGAGTTTATTTGCCTTTGGATGTCTATCAAACTCTATAGCATGGCTGCATTCAACTGATTTTGTTCTTCCTGAGCTTTAATCATCCTCTCATTATCTTCTCTACAACTTTGCAACTCCACCCTTAGGCTCCTCATGGTGGCTGATATATCTGGGGGAGTCTCTCGATTTATTCTCCCATTGGATTCTGTTTCAACATTCTCAACATGTATGTTTTCCCCCATGGCATCTGTCTCAGGCTCATAGGGATCCTGTGCATCATCCATGATGTTGATATTCTTGGCCCAACCAAGACCAGAACTTTCCAACTGCACTTATCTGGAATGCTGCTTTGATGCGACTATAATTCTGCAAAATGTGTTTATAAACACAACTGTTAGCTGCATTATAATGCTATAAATTATTTGCATGTATGTGGGGAAATCCCATATTGACAACTTTGTCCGATCATAGACTTTCCCCGTTTGGCGCAATTATTAAGGTTAAAATGGTCGTCATTGTCGTGGAAATTTTTAAGCTAAAAGATGCCACCATTGTCAAGGATGTTAAGATTATTTTCACCGCTGCGCACCGTGCACATCGTAGATTTTATCCTTAAAATTGCCACGGGTGGCGCAACTCCTATCGCTAAGTTGCAGCCACGTGCGTTGCTAATTTATCCTTATCTTCGCCGTGGACATTGCAGATATTAACACTAATTTTGTCGCTGCGCATGCAGAAGTTAACGTTAATTATACCGCCGTGCACGCAGAAGTTAACGTTAATTCTGCCGCCGCGCATGCAGAAGTTAACCTTAACTTCGCCGACAAAGCCTTCGGAAAAACTTCAAAACACTTAGAAAAATTTGGAATTTTCTCTTCCCTTTCAGCGCAGAATTTAACAGCTATTTCGTCGATCGTTGCGATGCTTTTGGGATTTTCTTTGCCGACAGAGTCGCAAGAGTTAGCCCAATTTTGCCGCCATGCGCGCAAAAAATTAGCCTAATTTTCACCGCTGCGCGCACAGAAAATTAGCCTAATTTTCGCTACCGCATGCCGCAGAAATTTAACATAACTTTGCCGCCGCACCGCAAAATTTAACGTCAATTTCGCTGCCGCGTGCCACAAAACTTATCCTTAATTTTGCCGTTGTGCATCGCAAAAATTAATGCTAAAATTGCCGATAGAGTCACAAAAGTTAGCGCTAAAACCGCCAACCGCGTCGTAGAAATTTAGCCCAACTTGCGCCACTGCGTGCGCAGAACATTAATCTAACTTTCGCCGCCGCACGCACATAAAGTTAGCCTAACTTTCACCGCCGCCGAGCCAGAAATTTAGCCTAACTTTTGCCGCCGCGCACGCAGAAAGTTAGCTTAACTTTCGCCGCTGCAGCCTTAGCAGAAAACTCAGAAAAAAAGTTAGAAAAATTCAAAAATTTTCCTTTCTTTCTGTGATGATTATTGCTCAACAGGAGGTGACTTTTTCCTCCGCAAACTCTGCAAACTATTCAACCTTAGCCTGTTGAGGCCCAACATGGTAATTTGTGGTGTTTAGAAGGGGATCTTCCCTTGTAACTGTGATCATACTTGGCCCATAGAGGCCCAATGCTGTAGCCTATGGATCTCATACCATTCTGTAACGTCCCTTCCCATCATACCAGCATGGGAAAGAACATCACTCTAATTCCGGGACATCTAGCCCCATATCCATTAAGTAAAACTCATTGATAAGAAGACATATACATGTGCATATTGTAATTAAACACAACGGAATTTAGAATCATCTACAAACATTCATATAAAATGAAGATGGACATATGCAAATGCATAAATATTTGAAAACAAAGCATAATTTAAATTCTATTACACATCCATCATACATTCAAGATATTCATGTCATTCATCAATTTAAACATTACAGAATTAGCACATGAGAGTACTTATCTTGAAACAAAGTAGTCCTTGAGCAACTAGCTATGCATCTGCAATGTTCCACCCAACCATAGGCCAGTTGTGCTTATCAATCTCTTGATACAACTGCCACCCCTGAGCTGGGCATGATTTCTACAAGGAACTAGGGAACAACAAACTCACACATAGCCAAACATACACCAAAATGAGCCAAGGCAATCTACAATTGGGTTTATCAGTCTGCTAGGAAATGGAAAGGAAGAATTGCTAAGCTAGTGAGCTCAAGCACATAGACATGGATACCTCTACCAGATCTATCTAGCTTGGCACCCACAATGCCTACACACCCCACTCAAGGAAGTATTCCCTTCACCAATACACAGTTCCTCAGGCCATACCTTCCAATCTAGAGTGTCCAAGGTGTGCATAGAAGAGTATCCAGCCCTCTTGATCTTCTTAAGAGGTTATTTTCCCCACTAGGTTTATCAAGCCAATTCTGTCCACTACCACTCCAAATTTCTTGCTCACAGGTTCAAACCAAAACAGGGATGGATGCACATAACAAAAAAAGTATAAGTGATGGGCATGAAGAAACGTTTTTACAGTGAGATGCCCAAAGATGGGGTTTCTACCAGTTCAGAAAAATGTGGGCAGCCAAAACGAAATGGAAAAATGGGAAGTCAACCCTAGGAGAGCAGAATCATTTTCAGTAAACGTTTATGGGCATTTCATGGATATAAACGACCTCCATAACCCCAAAAATCGTGGCTCTCTTCCTCCCAGCCCCTGTGCAATACAAAACGAGTTCCCAGGCATGGAAAAATGCAGGAAATGGTGAAAAACGAGATGGAAAAAGTCCCAGCTAGCTCAGACTGAGTGAGAGGGAAAAGGCCATGGGTTTAGAATGGCTTTGGGCACAATTTTTTGGGTGTTTTCTTGCCCATGAAGTAAAAATATGATTTTCCAGGTTGATGGCTTGCCCATACACAAAATTGGCTGCCATACCCCTCCATTCCCAAGGCATTAATTGCCTCAACCAACTCTTGGAAGAATTAAATGATTGGGTTAATAAGACAAAATGGGTAGTTGAGGGCTTATGGGTTTTCTCATTGACACATGGATTAACACCATTGGCTCATGGGTTTGAATAATTTCCCTCCCTATTCCTTGTAAAATCATGCCCCCATCTCTTTGTTGCATTGCATAGCTAGTTGTGGGTATTTCATTAAAATTCGTATTTACATGATGTCTTAATTTACATTGTGCCTGTCTAGCACAAGAACCATATGCACCGATTTTAATTACTGATACATAAAATGATAAATCAATGGCAGGGCCTTGGCCTTGAGCTCCTCACCATGATTTAATACCGATATTTACATCATTTACAATTTTAATGCAATAGGGTCAAAATGGGGACGTTACAACTACCACAGTTTTAGAAACTCTCCATTTAGGACAGTTTCTCCGCCCTACCCCAACAATGCTAGAATTAGCAGATCGCACTATGGTGCAGCCTGCTGGGATCTTAGATGATATCATTGTATCAATGGCTTCATGGGAATATCCCGTGGACTTTATGGTGATAGAATCAAAGGACCCTTCCAAAGGACACCCCATTATTTTGGGAAGGCCTTGGTTAGCCACTGGTAATGCATTTATAGGATGTAGGAATGGAGATATGATCATCTCTAAAGGGTTGTCTACAAGAAAACTCACTTTATACCCACCAGCACAACCAGTAACTGAAAACCTGTTTTGGTTAGATTGTCCTTTGGGGGATGAGAACTTGGAAGAACTCTCCCTTGTTAGTGATTTCTCCTGGGCACTTCAAAAACAAAATACCGAGAATGTGTTGAACCAATTTGTCTCTTCCACAACATGTATAGACTTTCCTTGGCCTTTTTCCCAACTTGACCAAATCTTTGGAGATGAATTCCAAGAAAACATGAGCTTCTCAACATTTACGAATACTCCTTGTGTCTTCACAATCGAAGAACATATAGGATCCTATACCATACTTTGTGAGGTTAGTCCTGAAACATATAAATGCAGGTTTAGATGAGAGTCAGCAAAAACAATTACTAAAAGTTCTCAAAAGTCAAACTGGAGCATTTGCATGGGAATACACCGATATGAAAGGTATACACCCAGATACTTGTATTCACCAGATTTACACAGATTCAAACATACCTCCTGTCAGGCAGCCCCAGAGAAGAATGAATCTAGCCCTAAAGGATATAGTTAAATATGAATTACAAAAACTCCTTAATGCTGGTTTCATCCACCCAATTTCTAACAGTAAATGGGTGTCTCCTCTGGTGGTAGTTCCAAAGAAAGTTACAGGGAAATGGCATATCTGTGTTGACTTTTGAGAATTGAACAAGGCCACTCTTAAAGATTACTTCCCTTTGTTACAACGTAATTTTCCACCCTGTGAACATCAACACTCTTTGGCCTTCAGGATCCATTTCACTGACTTAGATTCACTTTATGTCATTCAGAAACACTTTTTCCCTATTTTTCTTCCTGTACGCTAGTTGTTCCACTTTAGCCAGCGTACATGCGAGTTGTTCCACTATAGCCCATGGGTGCCAAGTAAATGGTAAAAATCATTAGAAAATTGCTTTTTACTCCCAAAAAGCGGTCTTAGGGTGACCTTTGGCCCTCCATTTGCCCCGAAACGCCTCGATGTGTCCTTTCACTTACCTTTGGAAGGCAATATATTGAGCTCTTATGGCATTTGCATGGATCATTTTAATGAATATCCCAAACTGATATTTTTTCTTTTCTTGTGTATGTAGATGGCTAGTAGGCTTATATCTCAACAGAATATGAAAGTAAACCTTGATCTCTGCATGCATGCAGAATTGTGCCCTAGAAAATATTGAAATGCTATAAAGTAGGAGGATTTAATGCATGCACATACCAGTATATAGATCTGCTAATGTCGGTGAGAATGATCCCCACATGCAGATATTCTGATGGATGAGTAATGAGATAAGTCAAATCGTCCTCCAAGATAGAAGTGCACCCTCCTCCAAGCTCAGAATGCTTCACACTAATAAATACTCCACTGATGAAGGTCCTGATGAGAGATGATGGAGACCGCATGCATGAGTTCTGATGGCTCCCAAGCCTAAAACATGAAGATCTCTCCCAAATAATGCACCCTCAAGAATGCTCACGTCCTCCAATATACCTGAATGATGATAACTCTCTCAAGAGTCCAACGTAGAAGCCCTTCTTCCAGGGGAAGGGTAATATGGATGCTCTGAGAATAATGAGAGCTGCATGCAACAATTATGACCACTGGAAGATGCTATGCGAATAGATATGTCTTGGATCAATTTGCCCAAGTAGGGATAGCGAATGCCCCAATGCTGAATAACTCAATATCACTGTTGACTGAAACCTAATACTGAATCAATGCGGAAGCAATGCTGAATCTGGATGATCCAACCTGAATGATGAACTAGGGAAGATAGCTTTCACTGCCGAAATACACTAGTTAGTTGAGTACAAGCCTCAACCCCAACTTAGCTCGCTGAGATTCTCCAAATCAAGATCACAAATCAATAATCAATAATAATCCTTCTCCATTCGCTTTACCTTCTTTTATAACATTCAACTGCTCAAAACCCTAATTTCACCCTAATTAGGTCATTTTATCTTCTAATTTGCAGTTGACTTGCATGCAAGTGCCTGCAGACTCAATAAGGTGCATGCATCATCAAATAATGCTCGGATGTCATGTATGCAGGTGGCCCGTATCCATCTAATGATGATATAAAATCTATGCCCTAGATATTCTGATATGGCATAAGTCCTCAACTGATCCCCTGACTGTTAGTGCCCGCTCGAACCTATGGGAATCAAATAGGTTAGCGGGATGGTCCTCAATGGCTAAGCAGAAGAGGACATTACAGTCCTCCCCACTCGAATTTGCTTTTCCTCAAGCAATTGTAAAGCTGGGTGCTGTAATACCTGTTCTCCCTCCCAAGTGACCTCCTCGAAAGGCAAATCTCTCCACTGAACCAAGTAGTATATGATGACTCGGTTTCTAGGTTTCCGCTCTCGCACCTCTAGGATGCGCTAAGGTATCATAACCAATTTCCCCTCATCATCAAGAGGGGGAAGCTCAAAAGATGTCACAATCTGCTGACCGACTGCCTTCTTGAGGTTGGAAACATGAAATATGTTGTGAATCTTGCTCTCTGGGGGTAGTTTGAGCTCATATGCTACCTCTCCAACATTCCTGACTATCTTATATGAACCGTAGAAGCGAGGTTTTAGTTTTTCCGCTCCTTTCTTTTTCAGAGACGACTGACAATAAGGTTGGAGGTGCAAATAAATGAAGTCCCCTACCTCAAAAATATGCTCAACCCTGTACTTGTCTGCATTGTAACATCTCAAAATTTCATAAAAATTTAAATTTTTTATAAAAGCATTAATTAAGATAATAATAATTGCGGAATTAAATATTGTGATTATGACAGCATTAGTTGTGCAGTTGTTAGTACTAAACATGCTTTAATTTCTGTCTTAACATCAGTAAGATAATGACAGTTTTTATCACATAACTAGTAACATGATTATGACGACAATGAAATAAACAGATTGGAAAAACGATGCGACACTTTCTCTTTTGCAAAGATACTGACATTTTGACTTTGCTGCATAAGGTTGTCCTACGAGGTACCCTGGAGCTTACTTAGCTGCAATGCTAAAGCTTAATGAATGTCCTATGTGCAGACGACAGGTAAGAATGAAGTCCATGTAGTTCAAATTCAGCGTCATAAATAAATAGAATATTAAAATTTCTGTTATGACTCTTCTGAAGTGAGCAGGTATGGGTTTCAATGCTATACTTACTGTTTTAAACTATACTCTGACAACTTTATGATATTTAATTAATGTCATCTATATACACCATTCTGCTGATGGTTTTGTCAATGTACTTGCTGGCTTAAATGTCGTCTCTATCTTTCCATCAATAATGTAATAAATGTATCGCAAGGTCATTTGATGTTTGTGAGAAGGAGTATGGTGACACTTCGTTAGTCTACCTACTAAAATGTGTCATTAGCTTCACCAATCTACTCAACATACTATTTATAATAATAACTTTCTTATGGTCACAACCCAATAGTAATATTAAAAACCCCTATATATAGGTTACTATATCCGTAACTTTGCAATGTTGAGAATGGTGATACTTATAGTCTTTTCAAAGGCTTAAATCTAATTGTATGAAAGACATAAGGGAAACTATGTCAACATGTGACCATAGTTATCCTATTAACTAAGTATCTAAGTGGTACCTTTATTAAATTAAATCTACAAATAATAAATTTGGAACTATATACACTTCGAAATGTTTATATATATAGCAACATGAATATGACCCTATATAACCACATGTCTCTAATCTCGACCTACATGTCTCTAATCTCGACCTATCTCGGTACTATATAAAGTTGGTTGATAGACATTGAAATGAATATCGTGAAAGGTAGCTCAAAGTTCATACCAACTTAGGAGTTTTGATTTAATATACCAAGTAATGTTATAATGTCACAAATTTGAGTTTTGATAAGTTCTAAGGGTATGTCTAAATGCATAGATACGAACGTTGGTATTATAACACCTATGTGTCTTATGAAATTATTACTTGGAACCATAAGAAATTTAGGTTCGAAGAACCATATCCTATATTGTATAATGTAGTGTAACAGTTTGTAATCATAACGATGGGAACGAGTTCTGACAATATTAAATGATTGATAGGTTGCTGGATACGCCAGTGATATGAATCTGTGTTGGTGATTTTGAACTCGGTCTGCAATAATGGCCGTCCAGACTGTAAGTAATATGGATTCAATGAGCCTCCACATAAACGCAAACCCATCAAATGATGAATGTAGTAGTGCCATGTAATGCACCTTTGTTGCAAGTTATCCGAACTGGCTGTCGATACACCCAACGTAGATTAAACGTGGTATTGGCAATGAATGAACAATTAATAAGGTAGTTGTTCGCTCCAATGTATGGAGTGTTGGCATGCTTTCGAGCGTCGATCATCATCGATGCTGTCCGTTGGATCAAACCCTAGCTTGGGGCTGAAGTCTTGGTTGACAAAGAGTGTTTTGCTGTTTATTGTTGTGTTTGGTCTTGGCAGTGTGGCTGACAGGCTGCCAACATTTTGGTGTGGAAAAAGTATGAGGTTTCGACCTCGAGACCTCAGGTTTGAGGGGGTTACAGTTCTCTTCCATCTGCAATGGCGTCGTTGATAGACCGTGTATCAAGTTTAAAGTGTTAATAGATGGTAGTTCTGGAACTCTTCGTCTAGTTTGAGTCCATGGTTTGCCTTGGTGTAAAAGAACCTAGGGTTCTCATCTTGTTTTAGTGTGGGATCATTCTGTAGCTGGTGAAAGTGGAAAGCTTTGGTACTTACAGTCATGTAAGTTTTTTCCTTGAACGAATAAAATTTCATTCGGTTTATCTTTCGTTTTGAGAAGATATCTAAGCTATCGTTTGTGTGTCAATTGCAGGTTATGAAGGCTTGTTTTCAAGCGATGGTTTGGTAAAGTTGGAAAGCTTTCCAACGGTAAGCTCCGGGTCTTCCCATAAACCCTCGTAGGTGCTCTGTAATGTTGATGGGGTTTCAAGAATGGAGTTGCAGGTCCTGCCATGACTCGTCGTGGTTGTTTATTCAAAGCTATGTTTTTAAAAACATATTTTGCTTGATGCCGAGACTCTCGTTTGGTTAAAAGATACTTGGTTTCTATTCTTTTTTGAAAAAATCGATGTTGTTGACTGGAGTTGTAACTCGTCGATACTTGAGGATTTTGGGTTCTTTCAAACTGTTGGAACTTGGGATAAACCCTATATAATTTTGTTTGCAAACAGTGTTGTAAATCTCATTCTGAGAATCACGATTTTCGTTTGTTAATTTATGGTATAGAGCCGTGAGCTCGTTCACTGTGTAATGATGATTCTTCTTTATCAACAATGTATACTGTGTAGCTTCTAAGATAAGTGCTGAATGTTCTATGTGGTAATCGTTATGTTGACAAACGTAATGCTGTAGGTTTTTGTTTCTAAAATTAGGTTATGTGGAATTTGTTTTGGATGATAGCTTTGTTCAAAGAAAATTTCGGTATAGTTTTCTTTTTGTGTGAAGATGATAAGAACATGGCTAAACAGGATTAATGATATCGACTAGGGTTCGATTCAATGTCTGTGTATAATGTAATGTTTTTCTGTTGTAAAAATCGTATGAGTTGGCAAATATATTGTTGTAGATTGCCGTTGTGTTTCGTTGTGTTTCTAAACTAAGGTTTGTGAACATATTTAGTTATAAGTGATGTAAAGTATGTTTTTGAAAATGAACTTTCAAGTAACTTAGGTTTGATCCTAAGTCTGTAAGTAATGAGTTTGCAAAACGAAACAAAGAGGAAAAGATACTTATAATTCGATTATCTACTGAATACAATAACTGTCAGTAATAGAATATTTATATGATCTCCATTATCTATTTGAACTAGATAAATCTATAAAAATAATAGAATAAGAAATGAAAACAGTGTGTGTATATGTGAAATGTGAAAACTGGGAAATATAGAATGACTGTGCAATGCTTATGTTTACAGCATGTAAATAATGATGGAAATACTGTTTTTAATTTGAAGCTATGGTATAAACAGGGTTTGTCGATTTTCATTCGAATACTTACACAAACTAATACAATGTACAAAATATAATATATATACACAAAAAAGAGATCAATACTTATATTTTATGAAACAATGCTGTAATTTAGAACCATTTTATACAGTAAATTTTACTACTGGAAAATATAGGGCAGAATAGTAAAACAAAATTCGATCACTCTTCTATCTATTCGAATCAATGGAATTTGCCTATCCTCTAATCTATTTTTAATTTGTGTATCTCTACTAGAGTACGATGCTTCAAAACAGCATGTGGAAAAATAGAGGTATTGGTTTATCAATTCAACTTCAACATTAAACTTAAACATTCAAACTTAAAACAATTCTAGAATTAGATTCTTTTTTTTTTTAAAACAGAAGAACATAAAATATTAGTTAAATAGAGCAGAATCGTTTACTAGGAATAAGTTAGAAAATTTGTAGAACCTGAGAAAATTTGTAGGGTAACAAACAACCCAAGAAGACTATTCCACCCAACCAACTCCTGAAAACAGTCAAGCACTGTCTTAGGACCCACGAGCCTGTTCACTGAACCACCAGGAGGAAGAAACTCAGGAAATAGGACTTCTTCTTGCTGTAGCAATTAACTTCTGAATCTTCAATAGGTAGCAGTCCAAAAGACTTGCCCCAACAACTCTGTTTCTTCTCAGCAATATGCAGACTTAAATTTCAGTCACCACTAACCTCCCTTATTCGAATCTCTCTTGTAATCACTTGATTCACAAGAGAAAAATATTATGCAGAAATATTGATTAAGAGTTGCCTGCCCAATTCGAATTTGCCTTTATAGGCTGCCTAGGCCTCTTCAGATGTTACTGGGTCATTAAATGAGTTGCCTGCTCACTCCCTCCACCTGGGGGATAATGCCCTATTTTTAGGGGTAGTTGTCCCATAACCAACAACTAGTGGTGTGATGCAACTGCTGCCATGTGTCCCATACCTTCCAACAGCTTCCATTTCTCCTAGTGGGTCAGTGAACACTCATTCAACAATCCTCTTGGGTGTTTGTCTCCTAATTAATTTATTTAAATAATAATATTCAATAATTACATTCATCCATGATAAAAAATGATCATAATTACAAAAATTTGTAATTTAAATTAACATAAAGTATTTTGCAAGTAAAATAACAATTCTTAGAAATTTGGGTAGGTGACATGCATATATATTTTGTTGATTCTGAGCCACCTGTATGTTCTCCCTAAAAATATTGGGGATATCCTAACCCTCCTAAATCCACTCTTTGGCCTTAGTGGCCCCGCTATCACTGAACATCCTATCTGCGAAAGTGGAAGCATCATATCCGTATAAGGCTGTGAAGGGTGTCATCCCAATGGTCATATGGTGGGTGGTGTTGTAATAGTGCTCACCCAAGTGAAACCAATTGATCCATGTCCTCTGCTGGCCTGCCACATAATTTCTCAGGTACCCCTCAATCCACTTGTTGACAATCTCTGTCTGTCCGTCAATATGCGGATGATAATTGGTGCTCATAGTTAGCTCAGTACCTACTAGCCGAAAAATCTCCTGCCAAAAAGATCCTATGAATTTACTATCCCTGTCACTGACAATAGTCTTGGGTAACCCATGGAGTCGGAATACCTCTCTTAAGAATAGTTCTGCCACCTATGCTGCTGAGTAATTTGAGGAAATAGCAAAGAAGTGAGCCAACTTGGTCAATCTGTCTACCACTACGTACAAGCAGTCTCTTCCCTGAACCTTGGGAAACCCTGTAATGAAATCCATGGAGATGCTCTCCCATTTCTGCTCGGCAATAGGAAATGGTTGTAACAAACCGGCTGGGTGGGTGTGCTCTATTTTGTTCTGTTGGCACAAGATGCACTCTCTCACATGCTGTATCACATCATTCTTGAGGCCCTTCCATGAGAACCTCTCCCTAATCTGTCTGTAGGTCTTGAGAAACCCTTGATGCCCTGCCAAAGGTGAATCATGTGATGCCCGTAAAATATTCTTCTTGAGAGAAGACTCTGGAACCAAGAAGATTATGTTTTTGTAATATATGATATCATCAATCACCCGGTACCTGTCATCCTGCAACTGTCCATCCAATAGCTCGCAAGCAAACTTGTCTTTGGAGTACTCAACCAAAAGGTGAGATATCCAATCTGATGAGATGCTCATAAGGAATAATGCAGCTGGTCATATAGAAAGTGCATCGGCCACTACATTGTTCTTTCCCTTCACATACTCAATCTTGAAGTCATAGGATTGAATTTTGCTTACCCATTTCTGTTGCCTCTCGTTTAGCTCTTTCTGCTCAAGGAAGTATTTCAAACTGTTATGATCTGTCTTAACCTTGAATCTGCCACCTACTAAGTACTGTCGGAACTTTGTTAGTGCATGAAGAATGGCTAACATCTCTTTGTCATAAATCGAGTAGCGGCGCTCATAGTCCTGTTGGAAGAAAACAACCCTCTCAATTTTGATAAGATGTTTACTGGATAAAATTAATCAGTATTCTCAATTAGGAGAAAATTGAAAATTAGGTTAGGTCAAATTAAGTTGATTGATTTTGTTTACAGCTGTTAAAATTTTGAGTTTTTATGATCAACTTTTATTATATTATTTTTGATCATATATTATGATAAGCTGTTTATCAACTTATTTGATTTTCTTAGATCTTTTTCTTTTCATGTAAATAATGTTGACTTCATTTTTTCACTTTGATATTGGGCATGAATGATGATGACATTTTATAAATTGAATGTGAGCTCTTGAGGTTAAACATCTTATCAAAATTGAGGGAGTTCATCATTCATTTGATTCATCTTATTCTTTGTAAATAAATAACACGAAGTATCATTGTAATCAATCTTATCCTGACTATTGGTTCAACTTCTGTGTTTGATAGACATTATACAAATTCCTAGTTTAATGATTATCTTTATAATGTGAGTGATATTTATTGACTTTGAAGAAATATCATATAATTATTATCTATCGAATTGAACTATTTTGTATGATATTATCATTTTGATCGTGGTATTTTCATCATGACTTGATGTGTATTGATATACATGTTATTAATGATTTTTATGACACGTTCTAGGCTTCATCATGCTTATAACCTAGGGATAAACTATGAAACATTAAAGCTGTATGATGAACCTCCACCTATGATTCCTTTTGTATGGAAGTTTGGTGGCCATGTGTTTGTCACAGGATACAAATGTATATTTTGTTGACACATATTCAGCAGGCATTAAACATGAAATCATTTCATATTAACATCGCTCTGTTTGATACTCATATCATATTCATTAAAACATTTGATTTCGGGTATTTGGTAATGATTTTAGAGCTTATCAATATGGTTTGATGGTGATATGCGATGGTTTGATGGTGAAGTTCTAACACGTAGAGGCAATTCTAGGGTTATTGTGTAGTTTTCTCACGAGCTTAAGGTTTACTATGTCTGCGTCTACTTGGATACCCATTCCCAACATTTTCACAACACCCTTTCTTGTTGGTTCGAGTGGAGAATCGCCAAATTTGAAAATGGCACCCTTGTGTAGGTTTGAACCTGATGGAGCCGAGCTCTTGGATATTAACCCGAATATTGCATAGTTATTTGATAAAATTGGTTGGGGAGATTTTCTTCGTGCCTTCAATGGTCATAATGTTGAAGTAACTCGACGATTTTCTCTAACTCTCAGAGAAGATGTGGCACACATTGGTGATATAAGGTTATAAATTTCTGAAAATTTCATTGCCAAGGCTACAAATTTGCCACAGAAAGGTGAGCGCTGGTTTAAAAAACAAGAGGTTAACAGAGAAAAATGGAGATACTTTCTACTTCCTCTTCCTGAGGGATTTGATGATAAGAATGGTTTTCCAATTAAATAAATTTGGCCACAGTGGGAAACCATTTTTCATATGATTGTTCACTATATCACTTGCAATGGCAGGTATTAGTCTGTTCATTTCTATCACCTGAGGATTTTAATGGGTTTTAAGGGTTCAAATTTAAATCTTCCTCATTTTTTGTTCAGAAGTTTACAAAAAATGTCATTTGCTGTGCAACATACTATAGCTGAATAGGATCGTAGTCTTTTTCACCACGGTTTGGTTAAAATATTGATCCAATATCAATTATCTTTGATAAATATTACTTGGGATCTCTTCCTTGAGAAGAATGGTTTTGGCCAGAATGAGGAATGGCCTACGGCTCGACCCAAGACCAGGCAGAAAAGAAGGTGGCCAAATGGATCTAGGGTAGTTGAGGAAAATGACGAACAAAGCCCTAAAAATTATGAAAATTGTAATCCTTTTCAGTCCGTAGTTCTGGGAGATAGAGTTATGGGAGATGATCCTCAGTTGGGTTGTGTTGAAATTTCTAGCAATGAATAATTAATTCACAGAGATCAAATATTGGATAGAGGGTTTGGGGAGTCAGTACAAAAGGAAATTGTTAATTCGGTATGCAATAGTCAATGTGAATAAAAAATTGAGAAGCTTAACCTAATAGGTGCTCGCATGGTTACTCGTAGCATGACTATTGTATTATCTATGCCCGTAATAATGCAGAAGAAGTCTAAGCCAATTATTATTCAACATGAAAGTGAAGACGATGGCTTATCCCCAATTTTCGAGATAGCTCATGCTGATGAACAAATTTCAATTGTTAATGATCCTATGATGCCCTTGGACAAAGAATTTGTTGATAATGCTTGTCCACACGAATCACAAGTAGAACCTGCGGTTGAAAACATTTCTCAGCCTGTTCAAGATTTAGAAAGGTCGAATTATCCCCATTTTGGTGACTTCTATGATCATGAAGAAGAGACTCTTAATTAGGTTCTGAATCAAGTATATGAAATTAAGATCTCGCAATTAAAGGCAAAATTGAGATATTGCAAGGTTGATGCAATAACAAAAGATGAAGAAAATAAGACGTTCAAGGCCGAATTGTTAAGCTGGGTAGATAGATATCAGGAGGCAAACTTGAAGAAACGTAGATATCAGGAAGCCAAAAAGACTGTAATGATAACAAATACTCATTTACTTGAGCAGGTTTAACAACAAAAACTTGAGATTTTAAAACTTAAAGTTAGGATTTCTGAAGCAAGAAGGGCGATCAAATTGCAAATTAAAAATTGACATTTGCTCTGTTTTGGTTTTGACAGGTAATACTATAATTTAATGAACATACCTACATGATCGAAAATTCTATAGAAATGGTTTATTCCATTTTGTATTATTTCCTTTTACCATGAATTTAATGAGAATTAATTTTTGCATTATTGATTGTCACAAGTGTACCTATGATACGAATGCTTTGAATTAAATGGAACAATTTTGCTAACTATTATACATGTTCGACGCTGCTTTATAGGAGGAGAACAGTTTTGCATTGATAGTTGGCATATATTCTGGAAGGTCACGTTTTGTTTGTTTCAAAGAATGCTCATATCTGCCAGATGTTGCTTTCGATGTCAATTGAATCATATCATTAGTTGAAAGAATGTAGGGATAGTCATAAGTTATCTTAACAGCTGTTAAGAAATTGTTTTACTATTTTTGTAAATAGATCCTGAAATAGCTCAAAGATAGTTTTCTCCTCGTTGTGTATATAAATCCAAACAATTTATGTAAAGATGGTCGATGGAGTTCTGGAGAAAAACTAATTGAAATATTATGCCATTTTAGTTTGATCGCTCTGCTGAAGTTGTGTCTTCGTGGATGATTGTGACTGACTTTCTTAAACTGGTTTCTTTGTTTGGTTACCATTTTATGAAACTTATATACATATTTCAATATACTACTTTCTCGTTTTATGCTTATGCAATTGTACTGTGATTATAATTGTATAAATTATCTGAAAGTTACTCGAACTGCACAATATTAATATTTGATTAAATGTTACTGAATCTTTTACTCAATATGTCATTGGTAATTGTATTCTAGTAATAGTATAATTCATATTGATTTCTGATAACATTGGTGTGTCCACTGTGTTTTCATAAATGAATACAATCTTTTAATTTAAATATTTAGTATCGAATATTGGTTATTGATAAATACATCATTATGGAAGTAATTGAAATAGCTTTTTATTTCAATTTTTCTGTTCTGTGCAATTACAACAAAGCAATTCACATCATGATCTCTTATGATATTTTTATCTAAGATATTATCATTTTTAATCTTTGTTATTTTAAATGATTAATTGATGATTAATTTAGTCTTCTCAAATTGCTCTCAACTGAGATAGGTTAGGATAAAGAAGTTAAATAGTTTAGTTAAATTTTTAGATTAATTTTAGTAATTCTTAGATAGGCTTTTATTTAGATTATTTTGTTAAATTTTCTGAAATAGTCATTTGATTAAAAACTTAAATCCAAAAACAAAACAAAAACATGAGACTTTCTTTAGGAAAGCACATTAGGTCAGATTAAATTCAGAAACTAACTCTAGGATTCCTTTTGAAATTAGTAGATTAACTTAGGTTACATTTTGTTGAATTTTATAATTCTCCTTAAGAGAATAAACTCAACTGGTAGTAGGACCATAACCTACGAGGTATTTCCATCCCAAACACATAGTGAGATGCTCTAAGCTACTTGTATGGGATTTATCTCCTTAAGTTGGCCAGGTCATAAAATCAGGCCAACAAGTCCTTGAGCTCCTGCTCTCAAATGCAATGGGGTGGTTGTTCTGCATCAATACTGCTCCAATTCCCTCTTTGGAGTCATCACACTCTAACACAAAGGGTAGAAAAAATTCTGGTAGAGCTAGTACGGGGCATGAACTCATTACCTTTTTCATCTTTTCAAATGTCTGTCGTGTTGTCTATGACCAACTGAAAGCCCCTTTCTTGGTGAGATCGGTGAGGGGTGCTATCATATGTGAAAACCCACTGACGTACCTCCTGTAGTAAGTGCAAAGACCTAAAAAACCCTTCAGTTCTATCACATTCTTGGGTGTGGGCCAATCCAGTATGGCTCAAATCTTCTCTAAGTGAACTTGTACCCCATTGGCACCTATCACATGCCCCAAATACAACATCTCCTGCATGCCAAACTCACACTTTGACATCTTGGCATAAAGTGACTGCTCTTGTAAAATTCCAAGTACCTCATCCAAATGTTTCAAGTGCTCCCCCCAAGTTCTACTATATATCAATATGTCATAAAAAATACCAGAAGATACTTGCGTAACTGACCTTTGAAAATATTATTCATGCAATACTGGAAGGTAGTTGGTGCATTAGTGAGCCTGAATGGCATCACTAGAAACTCATAGTGTCCGTAGTGATAACGAAAGGCGGTCTTTGGAACATCCTGTTCCGTAACCCGAATCTGATGGTAGCCTGAGCGGAGATCAATCTTTGAGAAGTACTTTGCCCCCTCTAGCTCATCCATCAAATCATCAATCCTGGGGATTGGGTACCTGTTCATGATAGTCTTTTTATTCAGAGCCCTGTAGTCAATACACATGCGTAAGGTACCATCTTTTTTCTTAACCAGCACAACTGAACATGCAAAAGGACTGGAACTAGGCTTGATGTACCCCAACTTGAGTAGTTCTTTGATAGTGTTCTCTATCTCGTCCTTGTATATTTTCGAGTGTTTGTAAGGAGTGGTGATAACTGCTTGAGTCCCCTCCTCTAACTAAATGATGTGCTCAAATCCCCTATCAGGAGGTCGACCTGCTAGAAGGTCCCCGAATACTGCTTTGTGCTTCTGCAGTAAGGCCTCTATATCTGCTGGATGTTGTGTGACTTTATCTAGTGGTTTCCTGAAGGTAAACATGTACTCGGTTGGCCACTCGATGTCTCCCTATCGGAGTACTGTTTCCATCCTGTGTGATGATACTGCTGTAGGAGGGTAGGTGTTCATCCCTCTGAGAACTACCTTCTGTCCCTCTGCTCCCATAAACTCCATCTCCATGGTCTGGTAGTTCGTGGAATACATCCCTATGGAATAAATCCACTGAACTCCTAATACCACATGCATGTCAGGTATGTCTACTACATAGAATGTCTCTATCACTGTATAATTCCCAAGTGTTACCTTGAGTTTTGGAATCCGCTGACTACACTCCATGGTGTGACCTACTGCAACTATTGAAAATCCATTAAAAGTCTCTGTCTGAATTCCTTTCCTTTTAACCCAAGCAGCGTCAATAAAATTGTGGGATGCCCCACCATCTACTAGTACTCCCACTCTATGGCCCTGTACTGTAACTCTGATCCAGAGGGTGTGGAATCTTGGAACTCCTGTCATGCTAGCAATTGAACCACCTGATGGCTGTCCCTCCTCAGCTGTCTCATGGGTATCCCTCTGTTCCTGCTCCTGATAATCCTCCTCCTCCCCATTGTCGGAATAGGCCTCTATGTAGCAGGCCTTTCCCTTTCCAGAACATTTGTGACCTAGCTCCCATGGGTCTCTACAAGTGAAACATAAGTTTTTCCTCCTCGGGTCTTGGCGGACATCATTATCCATCCATTCTTTCTTTAGCCACTCTTTCTGGAAAGGTTTCTTTTCTTTATCTTTAATCAGAAAGTTGGTTCTAGGGGGGAACCTACTCTTGGGTACTATGTCCTGCAAGTCTCTAGTCCATCTGATGGCATCAGCTAGGGTGGTGGGTCTATAGGACTTGACCCAGCCACGTAAGGGATCAGTGAGGGCCTCAATAAACAATATAATCAATCTGCTCTCTGATATGTCTGTCACCATAACTGCTACCCTTTGAAACTCTGAGATAAATACATCTGCATTTCCTGTCTGCTTGAGTTGTGCCAGCTCTCTAAAGTGCACCTCAGGGTCTTTTCTATCAAATCGCTCAATGAGCCTCTGTGTGAAGTCCGTGTATGAAGTGATCGTATTGTGACCCAATGTCACCAATCCATGGTACCACCACTCATGGGCTTCTCCGTCCAAATGTAATGTATCCAATTTAATGGCATCTGCCTCTAGTATGTGGTTGAGCTGGAAATTGTTAGGAACCTATGTCAACCCTTCTCTTTACTATGTTAGTATATTGTTGTTGGACGCATATGCTTTGTAAGTCGTCCCGTAGTATTTGTTGATCCATAGTTTATATTAGCCCATAGTATTGACCCATAGTATTGGACGCATGTGCTTTGTAAGTCGTCCCGTAGTATTATATGTCCCATGGTTTTGACTCATAGTATTGGGCATAGACTTAGTATATAAGTGTGTGTTGAGGTCATTGAAGGCACCGTGAAGTTAATTGTATTGAGCTTGCTCAAAGGAGGTTGCCCCCTCGAAGTGGCCCGTGATCAATATAAAAGTGATTCTGTTCTATTATTTCTGATATCTCGTGTATTTGCATTAATTAATTATTGCAGGTACATCACATCTGGTATCAGAGCACTTTCCTTGGCACAAGTGGGAATTTTTTTTTTCTTTTTTTGGGCGGCGAATTTCAGACCAATTTCTGAAACTTTCTGCACAAAATCAGAAGAAACCAATTGCATATCTGAATTCCTCTTTCAAAAATACGCAGTTTCAAAAAAAAAATCATCTCATTTGGAGTTCTAAAAGTGGAGATATCGCGGATTTAAAATCAGTAATTTTTCAGAATTTCGGTGACGGCCGCGGAAATTGCGGCGAGAAAATCTTTTGACCGAGTGCCCAGATTTCTATTCTGCTTTCACGAGTAGAAGCAGAGTGGTTGTTCCAGTTCCGGAAACATGCTATAATAGCGATTCTGAGCAATATAGATCCAATTTTTGAACATTGGGTGGAATTTCTGCCCAAATTTTTTCTGTTGCAGGTTTGGATTTGGGAATAATCCCTATCCGCTTAACTGTGGGAAGTACTTGGGCATAAGCCCTAAAACTCATTATGAGGAGTACCACAGGAACCCCGAAGTAGCTGGCCCATTGAGAGGACCTGCCAGCGAAAAGGGCAACGACCCCTACCTGATTGACTAGTTCCCACCTGTGAGGTAAACCAAGAGCTGTCGTTTGTGGCAAAGCGGTTATCAGTTTTACCTGAGCCGTGGAGTGAGGGGTACTGCCCCAATACGCAAGCCGTCAGACAACATTGGTGGCCGAGTGAAAACCCTGAACTGTTAGGAAGCCGCACATACCTGGGGTCCATATCTACTTTCAGCTGAACTATTGTCGATCACTAATGCACCGTTTCAGATCCATTTTGCAAGCCATTCCAGATCCAGCCATTCGGCGTTGTTCCAGATTCCTTCTGTGCCGTAGCCGCTCTAGTCTGAACTGAGAAAAAAAAAAAATGGTTATGGTTATCACCTGTGCAGGAGCACACACCATGGAGGAAGCACTTGCAGCCATCCAAACAAAACTCCAAGATCTGGATGAAAAATTTCTCAGCCTCCATCTTCAGCATTCAGCCATGAACAATACCAGACAGCCAGAATCTTTTGCAGCCACCGGGTTCTCTTCTTCCAACAATTTTCGTGGGCCGAAGCTTGATTTTCCTCGCTTCAATGGTACTGATCTGACTGGATGGATATACCGAGCAGAACAATATTTCAGTCTGCATAATACTTTTGATGTTCAGAAAGTTCCACTTGCATCCTTTCATTTGGAACAGGAAGCCCTTTAATGGTACCGTTGGTACATCAAAGCTCATCCCGAGCCAAACTGGACAGATTTTTGCCAACTCATTTTGCCACGATTTGGTCCTAGTGCTTTTGACGACTTCACAGGAGCACTCACTAAACTTCACCAAACTGGCACAGTGAGAGAGTATCAGATGGAATTTGAGAAACTAGCCAATCACACAGAAGGATTGTCTGATGAATTCTACAGGAGTTGTTTTATCAGTGGTCTCAAGGATGAAATCCGCTCAGAGGTCAAAATGTTTTGTCCCAACACAATGATGGAAGTCCTAGGGTTGGCTAAGTTGGCCGAGGACAAGATCGCAGCTCAACAACGCTCCAAACCCACCTTTGTTCCCTTCAGAAACATGGGTTCCCAACGACCTCCCATCACGCCTGCTCCTCAACCAACTCCTATCAAGCATTTGTCTGAAATAGAAATGCAGGCACGCCGAGAAAAAGGGCTTTGCTATAATTGTGATGAGAAATTCACTCGGGGACATAGATGTGTTCAACAAAAGCTCTATATCTTGGATGTGGATTCTCCGCCTGCCTTAGAACTTGGTGAAGAAGCTACAGATACAGTAGATGATCCGGTCGACATGCAACACCCACCTGTTGACACCCCATCTCAGGACGACCCACCCGAGATCTCTCTCCATGCTGTAACCGGCGTCACCACCCCACAAACAATGCGGGTCAGGGGATACTTCAAGAAGCTCCCTCTTACCATACTCATTGATTCTGGTAGCACTCATAACTTCATTGACCCTCGGATTGCCAAACAGGCTGATTGTTTTGTCCATCCTTGCTCCAACTTTGAAGTCATGGTTGCCAATGGGGGCACCTTACCTTGCAAGGGGAAGTGTCACAATGTGCGTATCTCTATGGAAGATTATAACCTACGCTCTGACATGTTTGCCTTGTCCTTAGGCGGATGTGATGTGGTTTTGGGCATTCAATGGTTACGCACACTTGGCCCCATCTTATGGGATTTTGCTGAACTTTGGATGCAGTTTAAAATCAATGGGGCACAACACAAATTTATGGGCTTACAACCAGGGTCTCTCTGCATCATCAGTTCACATTGCCTGGAAAAAATCCTTAAGAAGAATTCACATGGTGTCATCGCTCAGCTCCATTCCATTCAGATGCAACCATCAACAGTCTCCACTACTTCCTTGGATAGATATGCAGGTATCTTTGCTGAACCAATGCGCTTGCTGCCTTCAAGAGACCTTTCCGGTAAGAATGTAGCCCCATCTACCTCTCAGCAGGCAATGATTGCTATTTTGCATGCAGTACAGAAGTGGCAGCCATTCCTATTAGAAAATTATTTCTGCATCAAGATGGATTTCCCGAGTCTGGCAAATTTTCTGGAACAATGGGTCTCCTCCCCAACACACCTGCAATGGGTTATCCAACTCATGAGTTATCCCTATGTGATCACTTACAAGAAGGGTAAGGACAATATGGTGGAATATGCTCCTTCTCGCACAATTGATGACCCAGTTTCTCTTACAGCTCTTTCTCTGCTTGTTCCAAATTGGTTCCAATATGTTCAACAGGGCTATCTCTTCTATGAACTCCATGCTTCTCCATCAACATGACACTCTGGGTTCTGCAAAATGTATGACCGGGAACAATGTAACTTCTTTTGGCCGGGACTAAAAATGACAATTCAACAGATGATGGTTGACGATGATACTTTCCAAGTCAACGAGGGGGAAACGACACTCCTTTCGGGATTGCTCCAACCCTTGCCCATCCCTACACAGCTTTGGAAAACTATTTCTATGGATTTCCTAGCAGTGCTCTGGTGGTACAATACCACATCTCAAAGGACACCATATGAAGCAGTCCATGGAAAAACACTGCCAGTTCTTCTTCCATACACCCTCAGCAGCTCCCCAGTTCAGGAAATTGACTCGGTTCTTCGAAACCGCGATCAGATTCTTCTCATTTTGCAGGACAATCTTCACATGTCCAGAATTCGCCTGAAACAACAAGCCGATCAACACCATTCCGAGCGCATCTTCCACGCAGCTGACAGGGTTCTTCTTCATCTACATCCTTCCAAGCAATCCTCCTTGACACTCCAAAGGCGTCAGTGGCCCAAAATGCAAACCGAGGATGCTACCGGGGAACCACTCCTTCAGATTCTGCAGCAATTTCTCCAACCAAAGCTTTGAGGACAAAGCTTTTTCTAAGGGAGAGGGGATGTTAGGAACCTATGTCAACCCTTCTCTTTACTATGTTAGTATATTGTTGTTGGACGCATATGCTTTGTAAGTCGTCCCGTAGTATTTGTTGATCCATAGTTTATATTAGCCCATAGTATTGACCCATAGTATTGGACACATATGCTTTGTAAGTCGTCCCGTAGTATTATATGTCCCATGGTTTTGACTCATAGTATTGGGCATAGACTTAGTATATAAGTGTGTGTTGAGGTCATTGAAGGCACCGTGAAGTTAATTGTATTGAGCTTGCTCAAAGGAGGTTGCCCCCTCGAAGTGGCCCGTGATCAATATAAAAGTGATTCTGTTCTATTATTTCTGATATCTCGTGTATTTGCATTAATTAATTATTCCAGGTACATCACAGAAATATGTATCCAACTTCTGCACCCAATTCCGAGCTGGGCCACCTTGCGTTCCCTCAAAGGTAGGAATAGTCAGTTTCCCTATGGTCCTCTGTAACTCAAAGTTCTAGTTGAAGGGTCTATTGTAAGCCTTGGGTTTGTTCTTACTCTTGAAGTGGCAGAAGTCAGTAAAAGACATGGCTGACTGGAAGTCATCTCCCAAGGCTCTATATTCTCTCAAATAGGAAGTCATAGACTCTTCGGGTTCTACTTGTGCTAGAGGCACTACAGATGGGCTGTCCAAGAACTGAGGCATGGTAGGTCGAAAGGGTTTGCTATATAGATGGGGGTGGCTGTGCATATTGGTATGTAAGTGTTCTCCACTGCTACTGGTGGACACCCTATCACTATGGGGAAATAGAGGGCTATGTGGAGGGGGGACGTTCCTCTTAGTCATCTGTTTAATGGCACTTGCCATTTCTTTTTGGCCAGTGGTGAGTGCGTTGATAGCTGAAATGAGACTATTGAAAGCTGTCTAATCATCATCTGCCATTGTTTCTTTGTCTTTATTACTGTCAAACTAATACGCTTGATCTCCCAAATCTATATCCTCTAATTCTTCTTCTCTTCTACCACTATCTCTAAAATTCTGTCTCCGGTAACTAATATTATGTGGGTCCTCTGAATTCATTGACTGTTTATATTATGCATTCCCCACAGCTGGCAAGGAACATGCTCTGATACCACTGTAATATCCCAAACTGATATTTTTTCTTTTCTTGTGTACTGTAGATGGCTAGTAGGCTTATATCTCAATAGAATATGAAAGTAAACCCTGATCTTTGCATGCATGCAGTTGCATGTAGAATTGTGTCCTAGAAAATATTGAAACGCTATAAAGTAGGAGGAATTAATGCATGCACATACCAGTATATAGATATGTTAATGTCAGTGAGAATGAGCCCCGCATGTAGATATTCTGATGGATGAGTAATGAGATGAGTCAAATTATCCTCCAAGATAGAAGTGCACCCTCCTCCAAGCTCAGAATGCTTCACACTAATAAATACTCTGCTGATGAAGGTCCCAATGAGGTGTACTAGGGTTATAGTGCCCTTCTGGAGATGATGGAGACCGCATGCATGAGTTCTGATGGCTCCCAAGCCTAAAACGTGAAGATCTCTCCCAAATAATGCGCCCTCAAGAATGCTCACATCCTCCAATATACCTGAATGATGATAACTCTCTCAAGAGTCCAACGGAGAAGCCCTTCTTCCAGAGGAAGGGTAATATGGATGCTCTGAGAATAATGAGAGCTGCATGCAGCAATTCTGACCACTGGAAGATGCTATGTGAATAGATATGTCTTGGATCAATTTTCCCAAGTAGGGATAGCGAATTCCCCAATGCTGAATAACTCAATCTCACTACTGACTGAAACCTGATACTTAATCAATGCAGAAGCAATGCTGAATCTGGATGATCCAACCTGAATGATGAACTAGGGAAGATAGCTTTCACTGCTGAAATACACCAGTTAGTTGAGTACAAGCCTCAATCCCAACTTAGTTCGCTGAGCTTCTCCAAATCGAGATCACAAATCAATAATCAATAATAATCCTTCTCCATTCACTTTACCTTCTTTTATAACATTCAACTGCTCAAAACCCTAATTTCACCCTAATTAGGTCACTTTATCTTCTAATTTGCATTTGACTTGCATGCAGATGCCTGGAGACTGAATAAGATGCATTCTTCATCAAATAATGTTCGCATGTCATGCATGCAGGTGGCCTTTGGCTCAGATGGCCACTGTCCATCTAATGATGATATAAAATCTATACCCTAGATATTCTGATATGGCATAAGTCCTCAACTGATCCCTTGACTGTCAGTGCTCGCTCGAACCTATGGGAATCAAATAGGTTAGCAGGATGGTCCTCAATGCCTAAGAAGAAGAGGACATTACAGTCCTCCCTGCTCGAATTTGCTTGTCCTCAAGCAACTGTAAAGCTGGGTGCTGTAATACCTGTTCTCCCTCCCAAGTGGCCTCCTCCAAAGGCAAATCTCTTCACTGAACCAAGTAGTCTCTGATGACTCGGTTTCTAAGTTTCCACTCTCGCACCTCTAGGATGCGCTCAGGTATCAGAACCAATTGCCCCTCATCATCAAGAGGTGGCAGCTCAGAAGATGTCACAAGCTGCTGAATGACTGCCTTCTTGAGGTTGGAAACATGAAATACGTTGTGAATCTTGCTCTTTGGGGGTAGTTCGAGCTCATATGCTACCTCTCCAACATTCCTGACTATCTTATTTCGACCGTAGAAGCAAGGTTTGAGTTTTTCCGCTCCTTTCTTTTTCAGAGACGACTGATGGTAAGGTTGGAGGCGCAAATAAATGAAGTCCCCTACCTCAAAACTGCGCTCAACCTTGTTCTTGTCTGCATATATCTTCTGCTGATTCTGAGCCACCTGTATGTTCTCCCTGAGAATCTTGAGGATATCCTGACCCTCCTGAATCCACTCTTTGGCCTTGGGGGCCCTGCTATCACCGAACATCCTATCTGCGAAAGTGGAAGCATCATATCCGTATAAGGCTGTGAAGGGTGTCATCCCAATGGTCATATGGTGGGTGGCGTTGTAACAATGCGCACCCAAGTGCATCCAATTGATCCATGTCCTTTGCTGGCATGCCACATAATTTCTCAGGTACCCCTCAATCCACTTGTTGACAATCTTTGTCTGTCCGTCACTCTGTGGATGATAACTGGTGCTCATAGCCAGCTCAGTACCTACTAGCCGGAAAAGTTCCTGCCAAAAAGGTCCTATGAATTTACTATCCCTGTCACTGACAATAGTCTTGGGTAACCCATGGAGTTAGAATACCTATTTGAAGAATAGTTCTGCCACTTGTGCTGCTGAGTAATTTGAGGAAATAGCAAAGAAGTGAGCAAACTTGGTCAGTTTGTCTACCATTACATACAAGCAGTCTCTGCCCTGAACCTTGGGCAACCCTGTAATGAAATCCATGGAGATGCTCTCCCATTTCTGCTCGGGAATAAGCAATGGTTGGAACAAACCAGCTGGGTGGGTTTGCTCTATTTTGTTCTGCTGGCACAAGTTGCACTCTCTCACATGCTGTATCACATCATTCTTGAGGCCCTTCCATGAGAACCTCTCCCTAATCTATCTGTAGGTCTTGAGAAACCCTTGATGCCTTGCCAAAGGTGAATCATGTGATGCCTGTAAAATATTCTTCTTGAGAGAAGACTCTTGAACCAAGAAGATTATGTTTTTGTAATATATGATATCATCAATCACCCAGTACCTGTCATCCTGCAACTGTCCATCCAATAGCTCGCAAGCAAACTTGTCTTTGGAGTATTCAACCAAAAGGTGAGATCTCCAATCTGATGAGATGCTCATAAGGGATAATGCAGTTGGTCATCTAGAAAGTGCATCGGCCACTACATTGTTTTTTCCCTTCACATACTCAATCTCGAAGTCATAGGCTTGAATTTTGCTTACCCATTTCTGTTGCCTCTCGTTTAGCTCTTTCTGCTCAAGGAAGTATTTCAAACTGTTATGATCTGTCGTAACCTTGAATCTGCAACCTACTAAGTACTGTCGGAACTTTGTTAGTGCATGAAGAATGGCTAACATCTCTTTGTCATAAATTGAGTAGTGGTGCTCATAGTCATGTTGGAAGGCAACATCCCTCTCAATTTTGATAAGATGTTTACTGGATAAAATTGATCAGTATTCTCAATTAGGAGAAAATTGAAAATTAGGTTAGGTCAAATTAAGTTGATTGATTTTGTTTACAGCTATTAAAATTTTGAGTTTTTATGATCAAATTTTATTATATTATTTTTGATCATATATTATGATAAGTTGTTTATCAACTTATTTGATTTTCTTAGATCTTTTTCTTTTCATGTAAATAGTGTTGATTTCATTTTTTCACTTTGATACTGGGCATGAATGATGATGACATTTTATAAATTGAATGTGAGTTCTTGAGGTTAAACATCTTATCAAAATTGAGGGAGTTCATCATTCATTTGATTCATCTTATTCTTTGTAAATAAATAACACGAAGTATCATTGTAATCAATCTTATCCTGACTATTGGTTCAACTTCTGTGTTTGATAGACATTATACAAATTCCTAGTTTAATGATTATCTTTATAATGTGAGTGATATTTCTTAAATATTTATTAACTTTGAAGAAATATCATATCATTATTATCTATTGAATTGAACTATTTTGTATGATATTATCATTTTGATCGTGGTATTTTCATCATGACTTGATGTGTATTGATATACATGTTATTAATGATTTTTATGACACGTTCTAGGCTTCATCATGTTTATAGCTTGGGGATAAACTATGAAACATTAAAGTTGTACGATGAACCTCCACCTATGATTCCTTTTGTATGGAAGTTTGGTGGCCATGTGTTTGTCACAGGATACGAATGTATATTTTGTTGACACATATTCAACAGGCATTAAACATGAAATCATTTCATATTAACATCGCCTTGTTTGATACTCATATCATATTCATTAAAACATTTGATTTCGGGTATTTGGTAATGATTTGAGAGCTTATCAATATGGTTTGATGGTGATATGCGATGGTTTGATGGTGAAGTTCTCACGCGCAGAGGCAAGTCTAGGGTTACTGTGTAGTTTTCTCACGAGCTTAAGGTTTACTATGTCTGCGTCTACTTGGATACCCATTCCCAGCATTTTCACAACACCTTTTCCTATTGGTTCGAGTGGAGAATCGCCAAATTTGAAAATGGCACCCTTGTAACCTGATGGAGCCGAGCTCCTGGATATTAACCCGAATATTGCACAGTTGCTTGATCAAATTGGCTGGGGAGATTTTCTTCGTGCCTTTAGTGATCATAATGTTGAAGTAACATGGCAATTCGCCCTAACTCTCAGAGAAGATGTGGGATGCATTGGTGATATAAGGTTATAAATTTCTGAAAATTTCATTGCCAAGGCTACAAATTTGCCACAGAAAGGTGAGCGTTGGTTTAAAAAACAAGAGGTTAACAGAGAAAAATGGAGATACTTTCTACTTCCTCTTCCTGAGGGATTCGATGACAAGAATGGTTTTCCAGTTAAATACCTTCGGCCACAGTGGGAAACCCTTTTTCATATGATTGTTTGCTATATCACTTGCGATGGCAGGTATTGATCTGTTCATTTCTATCACCTGAGGATTTTAATGGCTTTTAAGGGTTCAAATTTAAATCTTCCTCATTTTTTGTTCAGAAGTTTACAAAAAATGTCATTTGTTGTGCAACATACTATAGCTGAATAGGATTGTAGTCTTTTTCACCACGGTTTGGTTAAAATCTTGATCCAATATCAATTATCTTTGATAAATATTACTTGGAATCTCTTCCTTGAGAAGAATGGTTTAGGCCAGAATGAGGAATGGCCTATGGCTCGACCCAAGACTAGGCAGAAAAGAAGGCGGCCAAATGGATCTAGGGTAGTTGAGGAAAATGACGAACAAAGCCCTAAAAATTCTGAAAATTGTAATCCTTTTCAGTCTATAGTTCTGGGAGATAGAGTTATGGGATATGATCCTCAGTTGGGTTATGTTGAAATTTCTAGCAATGGACAATTAATTCACAGAGATAAAATATTGGATAGAGGGTTTGGTGAGTCAGTACAGAAGGAAATTGTTAATTCAGTATGCAATAGTCAATGTGAATCAAAAATTGAGAAGCCTAACCTAATAGGTGCTTGCAGTGTTACTCATAGCATGACTGTTGTATTATCTATGCCCGTAATAATGCAAAAGAAGTCTAAGCCAATTATTATTCAAAATGAAAGTGAAGACGATGGCTTATCCCCAATTTCTAAGATAGCTCATGCTGATGAACAAATTTCAATTGTTAATGATCCTATGATGCTCTTGGACAAAGAATTTGTTGATAATGCTTGTCCACACGAATCAGAGGTAGAACCCGCAGTTGAAAACATTTCTCAACCTGTTCAAGATTTAGAAAGGCCGAATTCTCCCCATTCTGGTGACTTTTGTGATCATGAAGAAGAGACTCTTAAGCAGGTTCTGAATCAAGTATATGAAACTAAGATATCGCAATTAAAGGCAAAATTGAGAGATTGCAAGGCTGATGCAATAATAAAAGATGAAGAAAATAAGACGTTCAAGGCCGAATTGTTAAGCTGGGTAGATAGATATCAGGAGGAAAACTTGAAGAAACGTAGATATAAGGAAGCCAAAAATATTGTAATGATAACAAATACTCATTTACTTGAGCAGGTTGAACAACAAAAACTTGAGATTTTAAAACTTAAAGTTAGGATTTCTGAAGTAAGAAGGTCGATCAAATTGCAAATTAAAAATTGACATTTGATCTGTTTTGGTTTTGACAGGTAATACTATAATTTAATGAACATACCTACAGGATCGAAAATTCCGTAGAAATGCTTTATTCTATTTTGTATTATTTCCTTTTACCATGAATTTAATGAGAATTAATTTTTTCATTATTGATTGTCACAAGTGTACCTATCATATGAATGCTTTGAATTAAATGGAACAATTTTGCTAACTATTATACATGTTCGAGGTTGCTTTATAGGAGGAGAACAGTTTTGCATTGATAGCTGGCATATATTCTGGAAGGTCATGTTTTGTTTGTTTCGAAGAAGGCTCATATCTTCCAGGTGCTGCTTTCGATGTCAATTGAATCATATCATCAGTTGAAAGAATGTAGGGATAGTCATAAGGTATCTTAACAGCTGTTAAGAAATTGTTTTACTATTTTTGTAAATAGATCCTGAAATAGCTCGAAGATAGTTTTCTCCTCGCTGTGTATATAAATCCAAACAATTTCTGTAAAGATGGTCGATGGAGTTCTGGAGAAAAACTAATTGAAATATTATGCCATTTTAGTTTGATCGCTCTGCTGAAGTTGTGTCTTCGTGGATGATTGTGACTAACTTTCTTAAACTGGTATCTTTGTTTGGTTACCATTTTATGACACTTATATACATATTTCAATATACTGCTTTCTCGTTTTATGCTTATGCAATTGTACTGTGATTATAATTGTATAAATTATCTGAAAGTTACTCTATCTGCACAATATTAATATTTGATTAAACGTTACTGAATCTTTTACTCAATATGTCATTGGTAATTGTATTCTAGAAATAATATATTTCATATTGATTTCTGATAACATTGGTGTGTCCACTGTGTTTTCATAAATGAATACAATCTTTTAATTCAAATATTTAGTATTGAATATTGGTTATTGTTTAATACATCATTATAGAAGTAATTGAAATAGCTTTTTATTTCAATTTTTCTGTTCTGTGCAATTACAACAAAGCAATTCACATCATGATCTCTTATGATATTTTTATCTAAGATATTATCATTTTTATTCTTTGTTATTTTAAATGATTAATTGATGATTAATTTAGTCTTCTCAAATTGCTCTCAAGTGAGATAGGTTAGGATAAAGAAGTTAAATAGTTTAGTTAAATTTTTAGATTAATTTTAGTAATTCTTATATAGGCTTTTATTTAGATTATTTTTTTAAATTTTCAGAAATAGTTATTTGATTAAAAACTTAAATCCAAAAACAGGAACAAAAATAGGAGACTTTCTTTAGGAAAGCACATTACGTTAGATTAAATTCAGAAACTAACTCTAGGATTCCTTTTGAGATTAGTAGATTAACTTAGGTTACATTTTGTTGAATTTTATAATTCTCCTTAAGAGAATAAACTCAACTGGTAGTAGGACCATAACATACGAGGTATTGCTATCCCAAACACACCGGGAGCTGGTCTAAGCTACTTGTGTGGGATTTATCTCCTTAAGTTGGCCAGGTCATAAAATCAGGCCAACAAGTCCTTGAGCTTCCTGCTCTCAAATGCAATGGGGTGGTTGTTCTGCATCAATACTGCTCCAATTCCCTCTCCGGAGGCATCGCACTCTAACACAAAGGGTGGAGACAAGTCTGGTAGAGCTAGTACGGGGCATGAACTCATTACCTTTTTCATCTTTTCAAATGTTTGTCGTGCTGTCTCTGACCAACTGAAATCCCCTTTCTTGGTGAGATAGGTGAGGGGTGTTGTCATATGTGAAAACCCACTGACGTACCTCTTGTAGTAAGTGCAAAGCCCTAAAAAACCCTTCAGTTCTGTCACATTCTTGGGTGTGGGCCAATCCAGTATGGCTCGAATCTTCTCTAAGTGAACTTGTACCCCGTTGGCACCTATCACATGCCCCAAATACAACATCTCCTGCATGCCGAACTCATACTTGGACACCTTGGCATAAAGTGATTTCTCTTGTAAAATTCCAAGTACCTCATCCAAATGTTTCAAGTGATCCCCCCAAGTTCTACTGTATATAAATATGTCATCAAAAAATACCAGAAGATACTTGAATAACTGACCTTTGAAAATATTATTCATGCAAGACTGGAAGGTAGTTGGTGCATTAGTGAGCTTGAATGGCATCACTAGAAACTCATAGTGTCCATAGTGAAAACTAAAGGTGGTCTTTGGAACATCCTATTCCCTAACCCGAATCCGATGGTAGCCTGAGCGGAGATCAATCTTTGAGAAGTACTTTCCCCCCTGTAGCTCATCCATCAACTCATCAATCCTGGGGATTGGGTATCTGTTCTTGATAGTATTTTTATTCAGATCCCTATAGTCAATACAAATGCGTAAGGTACCATCTTTTTTCTTAACCAGCACAACTGAAGATGCAAAAGGACTGGAATTGGGCTTGATGTACCCTAGCTTGAGCAGTTCTTTGATAGTGTTCTCTATCTCGTCCTTGTATCTTTTCGGGTGTCTGTAAGGTGCGGTGATAACTGCTTGAGTCCCCTCCTCTAACTCAATGATGTGCTCAAATCCCCTATCAAGAGGTCGACCTGCTGGAAGGTCCCCGAATACTGCTTTGTGCTTGTGTAGTAAGGCCTCTATATCTGCTGGATGTTGTGTGAGTTTATCTGGTGGTTTCCTGAAGGTAACCATGCACTCAGTTTCCCACTCGATATCTCCCTATCGGAGTACTGCCTCCATCCTGTGTGATGATACTGCTATAGGAGGGTAGGTGTTCATCCCTCTGAGAACTACCTTCTGTCCCTCTTCTCCCATAAACTCCATCTCCATGGTCTGGTAGTTTGTGGAATACTTCGCTATGGAATAAAGCCATTGAAATCCTAATACCACATGCATGTTAGGTACATCTACTACATAGAATGTCTCTATCACTGTATAATTCCCAAGTGTTACCTTGAGTTTTGGATTCCGCTGACTACACTCCATGGTGTGACCTGCTGTAGCTATTGAAAATCCATCAAAAGTCTCTGTCTGAATTCCTTTCCTTTTAACCCATGCAGCGTCAATAAAATTGTGGTATGCCCCACCATCTACTAGTACTCCCACTCTATGGCCCTGTACTGTACCTCTGATCCGGAGGGTGTGGAATCTCAGAACTCCTATCATGGTAGCAATGGAACCACCCGATGGCTGTCCCTCGTCAGCTATCTCATGGGTATCCCTCTGTTCCTGCTCCTGATAATCCTCCTACTCCCCACTGTCGGAATAGGCCTCTATGTAGTAAGCCTTTCCCTTTCCAGAACATCTGTGACCTAACTCCCATGGGTCTCTACAAGTGAAACATAATTTTTTCCTCCTTAGGTCTTGGCGAACATCATTATCCATCCATTCTTTCTTTGGCCACTCTTTCTGGAAAGGTTTCTTTTCTTTATCTTTAATCGAAAAGTTGGTTCTGGGGGGGGAACCTACTCTTGGGTATTGCATCCTGCAAGTCTCTAGTCCGTCTGATGGCATTAGCTAGGGTGGTGGGTCTATAGGACTTGACCCATCCACATAAGGGCTCAGTGAGGGCCTCAGTAAATGACATAATCAATCTGCTCTCTGATATGTCTGTCACCATAACTGCTACCCTTTGAAACTCTGAAATAAATGCATCTGCATTTCTTGTCTGCTTGAGCTGTGCCATCTCTCTAAAGTGCACCTCAGTGTCTTTTCTATCAAATCGCTCAATGAGCCTCTGTGTGAAGTCAATGTATGAAGTGATGGTATTGTGACCCAATGTCACCAATCCATGGTACCACCACTCATGGGCTTCTCCGTCCAAATGTAATGTAGCCAATTTAATGGCATCTACCTCCAACATGCGGTTGAGCTGGAAATATGTATTCAACTTCTGCACCCAATTCCAAGCTGGGCCACCTCGGGTTCCCTCAAAGGTAGGAATAGTCAGTTTCCCTATGGTCCTCTGTAACTCAAAGTTCTGGTTGAAGGGTCTATTATAAGCCTTGGGTTTGTTCTTACTCTTGAAGTGGCAGAAGTCAGTAAAAGACATGGCTGATTGGAAGTAATCTCTCAAGGCTCTATATTCTCTCAAATAGGAAGTCATAGACTCTTCGGGTTCTACTTGTGCTAGAGGAACTGCATCTGGGATGTCCAAGAATTGAGGCATGGTAGGTCGAAAGGGTTTGTTGTATAGATGGGGGTGGCTGTGCATATTGGTATGTAAGTGTTCTCCACTGCTACCGGGGGGACACCCTATCACTATGGGGAAATAGAGGGCTATTTGGAGGGGGGACGTTCCTCTCAGTCATCTGTTTAATGAAACTTGCCATTTCCTTTTGTCTAGTGGTGAGTGCGTTGATATCTGAAATGAGACTATTGAAAGTTGTCTTATCATCATCTTCCATTGTTTCTTTGCCTTTATTACTGTCAAACTGATACCCTTGATCTCCCAAATCTATATCCTCTAATTCTTCTTCTCTTCTACCACTATCTCTAAACTTCTGTCTCTGGTAAGTAATATTGTGTGGGTCCTCTGAATTCATTGACTATTTATATTATGCATGCCCCACAACTGGCAAGGAACATGCTCTGATACCACTGTAATATCCCAAACTGATATTTTTTCTTTTCTTGTGTATTGTAGATGGCTAGTAGGCTTATATCTCAACATAATATGAAAGTAAACCCTGATCTCTGCATGCATGCAGTTGCACGTAGAATTGTTTCCTAGAAAATATTGAAATGTTATAAAGTAGGAGGAATTAATGCATGCACATACCAGTATATAGATCTGTTAATGTCGGTGAGAATGATCCCCGCATGCAGATATTCTGATGGATGAGTAATGAGATGAGTCAAATCGTCCTCCAAGATAGAAGTTCGCCCTCCTCCAAGCTCAAAATGCTTCACACTAATTAATACTCCGTTGATGAAGATCCCGATGAGGTGTACTAGGGTTATAGTGCACTTCTGGAGATGATGGATACTGCATGCATGAGTTCTGATGGATCCCAATCCTAAAATGTGAAGATCTCTCCCAAATAATGTGCCCTCAAGAATGCTCACGTCCTCCAATATACCTGAATGATGATAACACTCTCAAGAGTCCAACGGAGAAGCCCTTCTTATAGGGGAAAAGTAATATGGATGCTCTGAGAATAATGAGAGCTGCATGCAGCAATTCTGACCACTGGAAGATGCTATGCGAATAGATATGTCTTGGATCAATTCGCCCAAGTAGGGATAGCGAATGCCCCAATGCTGAATAACTCAATCTCACTGCTGATTGAAACCTGATACTGAATCAATGCGGAAGCTATGCTGAATCTGGATGATCCAACCTGAATGATGAACTAGGGAAGATAGCTTTCTCTGCCGAAATACACTAGTTAGTTGAGTACAAGCCTCAACCCCAACTTAGCTCGCTGAGCTTCTCCAAATCGAGATCACAAATCAATAATCAATAATAATCCTTCTCCATTCGCTTTACCTTCTTTTATAACATTCAACTGCTCAAAACCCTAATTTCACCCTAATTAGGTCACTTTATCTTCTAATTTGCAGTTGACTTGCATGCAGGTGCCTGGAGACTCAATAAGGTGCATGCATCATCAAATAATGCTTGGATGTCATGCATGCAGGTGGCCTTTGGTTCAGAATGGCCTAAATATTTAGAATGGCCTAAATATTCAATAAAGGAGATAAATAAATATATACAAGTGAAAATCAAAGTGGAATTTGATCATGAAGACACATGGAGGAAGTGGGACCCACATATGGCTAGATTTCCCCACTACACTTGGCATCATTCTCTCACCAATTCGAATTCAAGGTGAATGGTAACATACTTGGGGGAGTCCAAAAGGTATTATTCATGGCATGACTCATCCAATGTCGAAATATAGAGGAAGAGTAACTCCCATGGAAGAGGAAGAGGCAATTTGGAGCTAGTGAGACACTTGGGCTAGATTCCCTGGCTCTATGACAACAATGATGAAGATGTTATGACACCTATGACACAAATCAGACCCGAAGGCTGACATATGACATATATGACATTTCAGGGATAAAAATAGACTCCAAGAGGGTGCTCAAGGGTGTTAGGGCAGCTAAGATGCTTCCACATGTGATTTGGTGGAAGTGGGAGACTAGGAATTTGTGTACAAGTGGTGTTCTTTGGAATCTCTTCCCAACTTGAGTTGGCATGAGTCTCTTGGAAGGAATTCGACCCATGGAGGACATTAGAACTTTATAAATGTCAATAACAAAGAAGGAAATCAGCTTTTGATCATTTGTAGAATTTGCAATTGCATTTGTGAAGAGGGAGAGCTAGTGGATGAATAGTTTCCTGCCTTAGCCAATTTCGAGGGTGAAAGATTCCCATCCAAGTTGGTAATTGGAAAGGCCATTCAGAACTTTCATTTGGAGATTTAATGGAGTCTTTATTTGCAGATGTAATCTATAGGGCAGCTCATGTTTTCTTCTATTGCAGCTCACTCCTTCAACCATTTCCAGTTTTGATGGCATATTCTTGATCCTTGAGGGAGGGCGTTTTTGGTGAGATATTGTACTTTTTGGGGAAGATTTTAATGCCCCATTTATTTTTTAATATGAATTAACTACTCTGTTCTTCATCTCCAGAAATTTTCAGGTCGAAATTCCAAGTAGAAATGTATAAATCTCAATTTTAATGAAAGAATAGTGTCATTTCCCCACTACCTTGTTGTGAATCAATGTAATGCTGATGATTTCGAATGAATGGATGATTCTCCAATATATTTGTGATCAATATACTGCCATGGATGTCTTCTACAAGTTTCATGTACTGTACTTGAGCATTTGAATCATTTTTACTCAGTTTAGTTGTATTGGGAGGTGAAATAGTGTCATTTCCCCAAGGGTCGAATTGGGGATTTTTGCAATTGAATGGGAGAGGGTGAGAATAGTTGTAATAATCCATTAATGGTGCATATGAGACTTTAATAACATACTTAACACATTACATACCTCTGTTCATAAATTTGAGTGGGTTTGGAGGCATTTGGGAAGCCATTTTCAGTACTTACCCCAGGGGGATTTGAACCCCAAATTACTAGTAAAATTGCATAATTGGTCCAGAATATTAAGAGAGTTTGCAGAGGTCTTTTGGTGGCCATATGTTATCCATAAAAATCATATTCAAGTTCTAATATCATTCATACAACTTCCTTGAATATTTGAAGGCATTTGGAGTCAATTTGAGACCTAGAGACCAATACTAGTCAAAGGAAAATCACTAATAAAGTTACCTACATTAATCAGAATTGAAAGAGGATTTGCAGAAGTATTTTAAAGGTCCAAAGGCATCCCTGAAACACATATTTATGTTCTAATATCATTAATATACCTTCTCAGAAGATTTGAGATCATTTGGGGCAAATTTGGGACCTAGAGATCAAAACTAGTCAAAGGTCGAACTAGGGAAAAAAAATGGAAAATTGCAATTTTAATAAAATTCCTAATAAGGGACATTACAGTGATATCAGAGCATGGTCCTTGCACCTATGGATTGGGTACATACATTCAAGAATAATTGGAAGCCATGTCTTACTATTATGATGAATCCTATGACTACAATTCTTACGAGGAATATGCAGATGCTTATGAGCAATATGAGGTAGAATGTGAATGGTACGAGGAAGAGGTGCCATCATGCAACACTTATTACAATTTCAAGAGAAATGAAGATTATTCTTATGAATTTAAATCTGATGAATATGAGTGTGTCACACCAACCAAGGATAATTCTATGAGCGAGTTCCAAAGATGGAGAGAAAAATATAAAACCTTGCCCCAACAATATCAAAAATATCAAGAATATCTTGCTTCGAGCAAAAATACACAAAATGCCATGTCTTTTTAGTACTATGATGAACATGTTTTTGAAAATAGGCCCAAAAATGAAGATGTGGAGTTAGTGAAGAAAGGTTTATGCCCTTCTTGTAAAAACCCTTGGAGCGAGTATCATATATGTGTGCATGAAATGATGTCCTCTTTGAGGAGAGATTTTGAGATTTATTCAAGAAGAGATTCCAAATATACTGATCCTAAGGAAAACAAGGGGAAAAATGCATCAGCTTGCTTTAAGGAGCAAAAGGAAGAGACATCACAAGAGCATGAAGAAGATTCTATTGAAAATATGGAAGATCATTTTGAGACACCTTCTAGCTTAGACATGAACCAAAGAGCATCTACTGATGGATGCTTAAACTATGAAGGAGTACCTACTGATGGGTGCTCACACCTCTATTTTGGTGACATAGAGATCACTTTTGAAAGTGTTTCTACAAGTACAAGTTTCATTAAGCATGATAATGAAGACCTTGTAGCAGTTGAAGAAGAACCAAGATCAACTTCCCCATCACCACTTGAGCTTCATGAAGTTGGTCCAAGAAAAAATGAAGAAGATGAGGAGGTTCATTTGCAAGAGCCTCATTTTCTTGAAGGGTCCTTCAAGATGAATGAAAAGAAGATACAAGAGTCCCTCAACATTCTCCATGACACTCAAGCATTGGTGTCAAATTCTTGTTGGAGAGCTACTTCATTGGAGGAAACATCCTTCCTTGAAGACATGGAGAAGATTCAAAGAGCAATGTGCCACATCAAAGGTAATTTCATGTCTTTGATTTTTGATAGAAACCATTTGTTTGAGCTTAATGAATTGTTACATGATGCATACTTGAAGAATAATGAGGATAATCATAAGCTCACAATTCAAAATGAGCAACTTCTTGAAAAGTTGCAAGATACTTGTTTTTCCTCCTATGTTTCAGATTGTCAAATGGTAGATTGTTTGGAGGATTCTCATGACATGGTGGATCATGAGAAATGTGAAAATTTGAATGTTCTTGATGTGTTTGAAGATGAACTTGAAGAGATCCAAACACTTGATGTGGTGGAAGAGGAATTTGAATTGTCTCTTGATGAAGGTTATGCAATTTTTAAAGAAGAGCATGATTCCTCTACATTGGAACCAAACTATGACAAAGAGTTCACACTTTTGAAGGAGCTGCATGATACTACCCATATGGATCCTTCCCATGATGAAACTTCTGTACTTTTTGATCATTTGGGTGATTTGGTTCATTCTCCTACATCCTACAATTCCATGTTTTGCAACATTAGTCTTAATGAAGTATGGGTGAAAGGGTTCTTTTTGATGGTGCCACATGAGGAGTATGGAACTCCTATATTTACTTTTTATGATGATATGGTTGGAGCACATTCTTATTCACATTTGCAGCAGCATCCTTTGTTACTTTATGATGATGCACATGTGCATGGATGCACCTATGATATGCATTTGAGTCACTTGAAGACTCATGGTTTTTCTTGCTCAACACTTGATTCATTTGATGTTGGAGGAACTTCATCCAACACTTGGGTGAATAGATTTATGATTGGAGAACATTTTTGTGGGAAGACACATACTTTGTTATATCTTTATGATGATCACATTCAGGGATGTATGGGTGAGACTTCTTTGAGTCATTTGAAGTCTCCTTGTTTTTTCTGCTCATTATTTGGTTCAGATTTTAGTGGAGATTCTTCATTCACTTCTTGGATGAAAGAATACATGGCTGAATATTTTGATACATATCACATCCTTTTGGAGCAGCTTTATAGGACATGGGATCCTCACCTATTTCATTGGAGCAGAATTGATTGGTCACTTGACGCTTGTATGCACTTGGAAAACGGTGGTCTACTTGCTTGGAGGTATAAGCAATTTCATGATTCTTTGATGAAGCACCTCCTTGATATTAATTTTCATTATGTAGTTATGTACTTTGATGATATATATTTTGTACTCATGATGTTTGAAAGAATGCATACAAGAAAATGGGATCCAGGAATCCTCTTATCTGATGGTATGGGTTGGAGAGCACTCTTAATTGTTCGGGTGCAATACAAGTAATGGTATCTTGGAATAATTTTTGTCTCATTGGTTTCAATTTTTTTGGGGAAACAAGAAGTATGGGAGATGGATTTCCCACTAAATAAAGTGATTTTTATCAGAGTAGTGCAGCAACAAGCAGGTTGGGCAATTCAATGGCAACTTCAAAGAATTATACAGAAAGCAGGTTCTTCAACACCCATGTTTGAAATTGCTTGAGGACAAGCAATATTGGGAAGGGAGGATTTGTCATGTCCCAAATTTGGAATTGGGTCAAAATGGCCTAATAACATTGGCCCTATTCATTAGAGTTTGTCAAATTGATGCTAAAGGTCAAATAATTGCCAAGGAGGAAAATTACTAGTTTCCTAGGTTTGGGGTGGAAGCTTTGGGATTTGGAATAATGGGGATAATAAATGATGTTTGAACATTAGAATGGCATAAATATTTAATAAAGGAGATAAATAAATATATACAAGTGAAAATCAAAGTGGAATTTGATCATGAAGACATATGGAGGAAGCGGGACCCACATATGGCTAGATTTCCCCACTACACTTGGCATCATTCTCTCACCAATTCGAATTCAAGGTGAATGGTAACATACTTTGGGGAGTCCAAAAGGTATTATTCATGGCATGACTCATCCAAGGTCAAAATATAGAGGAAGAGTAACTCCCATGGAAGAGGAAGAGGCAATTTGGAGCTAGTGAGACACTTGGGCTAGATTCCCTAGCTCTATGACAACAATGATGAAGATGCTATGACACTTATGACACAAATCAGACCTGAAGGCTGACATATGAAATATATGACATGTAAAGGCTAAAAATAGACTCCAAGAGGGTGCTCAAGGGTGTTAGGGCAGCTAAGATGCTTCCACATGTGATTTGGTGGAAGTGGGAGACTAAGAATTGGTGTACAAGTGGTGTTCTTTGGAATCTCTTCCCAACTTGAGTTGGCATGAGTCTCTTGGAAGGAATTCGACCCATGGAGGACATTAGAATTTTATAAATTTCAATAAAAAAGAAGGAAATGAGCTTTTGATCATTTGTAGAATTTGCAATTGCATTTGTGAAGAGGGAGAGCTAGTGGATGACTAGTTTCTTGCCTTAGCCAATTTCGAGGGTGAAAGATTCCCATCCAAGTTGGTAATTGGAAAGGCCATTTAGAACTTTAATTTGGAGATTTAATGGAGTCTTTATTTGTATATGTAAGCTATAGGGCAGTTCATGTTTTCTTCTATTGCAGCTCACTCCTTCAACCATTTCTAGTTTTGATGGCATATTCTTGATCCTTGAGGGAGGGCGTTTTTGGTGAGATATTGTACTCTTTGGGGAAGATTTTAATGCCCCATTTCTTTTTTAATATGAATTAAATACTCTGTTCTTCATCTCCAGAAAGTTTCAGGTCGAAATTCCAAGTAGAAATGTATAAATCTCAATTTTAATGAAAGAATAGTGTCATTTCCCCACTACCTTGTTGTGAATCAATGTAATGCTGATGATTCTATGATATATTTGTGATAAATATAATACCATGGATGTATTATACAAGTTTAATGTACTGTAATTGAGCATTTGAAGCATTTTTACCCAGTTTAGTTGTATTGGGAGGTGAAATAGTGCCATTTCCCCAAGGGCCGAATTGGGGATTTTTGCAGTTGAATGGGAGAGGGTGAGAACAGTTGTAATAATCCATTAATGGTGTATATGAGAATTTAATAACATAATTAACACATTACATACCTCTTCTCATAAATTTGAGTGGGTTTGGAGGCATTTGGGAAGCCATTTTCAGTACTTACCCCAGGGGGATTTGAACCCCAAATTACTAGTAAAATTGCATAATTGGTACAGAATATTAAGAGAGTTTGCAGAGGTATTTTGGTGGCAATATGTCATCAATAAACACCATATTCAATTTATAATATCATTCATACACCTTCCTTGAATATTTGAAGGCATTTGGAGTCAATTTGAGACCTAGAGACCAATACTAGTCAAAGGAAAATCACTAGTAAAGTTACCTACATTGATCAGAATTGAAAGAGGATTTACAGAAGTATTTTAAAGGTCCAAAGGCATCCCTAAAACACATATTTATGTTATAATATCATTCATATACCTTCTCAGAAGATTTGGGATCATTTGGGGCAAATTTGGGACCTAGAGATCAAAACTAGTCAAAGGTCGAACTAGGGAAAAAAAGTGGAAAATTGCAATTTTAATAAAATTCCTAATAAGGGACATTACATACACCCAGATACTTGTATTCACGACATTTACACAGATTCAAACATACCTCCTGTCAAGTATCCCCAGAGAAGAATGAATCCATCCCTAAAGGATATAGTTAAATATGAATTACAAAAACTCCTTAATGCTGGTTTCATCTACCCAATTTCTAACAGTAAATGGGTGTCTCCTCTGGTGGTAGTTCCAAAGAAAGTTACAGGGAAATGGCGTATATGTGTTGAATTTTGAGAATTGAACAAGGCCACTCTTAAGGATTACATCCCTTTGTTACAACGTAATTTTCCACCCTGTGAGCATCAACACTCTTTGGCCTCCAGGATCCATTTCACTGACTCAGATTCACTTTATGTCCTTCAGAAACACTTTTTCTGTATTTTTCTTCCTGTACGCTAGTTGTTCCACTATAGCCCACGGGTGCCAAGTAAAATGGTAAAAATCATTAGAAAATTTCTTTTTACTCCCAAAAAGCGGTCTTAGGGTGACCTTTGGCCCTCCATTTTCCCTGAAACACCTCGATGTGTCCTTTCACTTACCTTTGGAAAGCTATATATTGAGCTCTTATGGCATATGGAAGGGAAGGGAGAAAGAGAGAGCAAGATAACTCTAGTGGATTTTTGCCAAACTTGAGTCTACACTCATTGATCTTTGTTGTTGTGAACTCCTTATGTTCACCTACCAAAATCGTATCATAGTTTGTGTTTTCCATTACATGGAGGATTGAAGTGGTGGAGGCACAAGTGGAGAGATCTAGTTCTTGGCTCAGATTGGTTGCCGACAAGAGGTCGTATATTGTACTTCTTGTTATTCATTAATGGAAATACTCATTTTCTCGTCCAATTGATATTGTGAATATTGTTAAATTACATTGGGTTATATTTGCTTATGATATCATGGATCATGCTATTGATTATGCTAATGTTTTTCATATATTATATGCACTTGCTTGTACATGTTGTTGAGATTAATCTGCAGGTCCAAGTGTAGAAGTTGAAAGCTCAACGGGGATCTACATCGAACATCTGGTTAAAGGTTGGTCTTTTATCCTTTATCTTAGCATTGTCATTTATATAGCATTGCATTGGGAATTGAGTCATTTTCTGGTAGTCAGCTCTCTGTTGTGGTATGCCCCAAGCCATAGGAATTTTTCTCCATAACACACTTTACCTTTCATTGACCAGATGTTAGATACCTTGTCAGGGAAACAATACTTCTCTTTCCTTGATGGGTATAGTGGATACAACCAAATATTAATAGCACTTGAGGATCAAGACAAGAAAACCTTTACTTGTTCTTGGGGGACATATGCCTATAGAGTGTTGCCATTTGGCCTATGTAATGCACCTGCCACCTTCCAGTGTGCAGTCCTAGGAATTTTTTCTGACCTTATACATGACTGTGTAGAAGTTTATATGGATGATTTTACAGTTTATGGTAATACCTTCCAAGAAGCCCTTGATAACCTTGAAACAGTTCTTATTCGGTGCCAAGAAACGAACTTAGCCCTTAGTCATGAAAAATGTATGTTACTAACCGAGGGCATAGTTTTGGGACATCATGTCTCTCCTCAAGGTATCAAGGTGGATCCTGCCAAGATAGAAATAATTGTTAATCTTCCTCCTCCAAAAACTCAGAAGGAGGTAAGAAGCTTTCTTGGCCATGCAGGCTATTATAGGCGTTTTATTGAAAACTTCACTAAGATAGCTGCACCTATGTTTAAATTACTCATGAAAGATACAGAATTTCAATGGACTGAACCTTGTCAACATGCCTTTGAAACTTTGAAGGCAAATCTATCAGTGGCACCAATACTTAGGGGCCCCAATTGGTCCCTTCCCTTCCATATATCCATTGATGCTTTTGACATAGCTATAGGAGCAATATTAGGTCAAAAAGAGGGACAAACATCACATGCCATCTATTTTGCTAGCAAAAATTTGACTCCTGCAAAATCAAAATACACTGTTACTGAAAAAGAGTTTCTGGCAGTAGTTTATGCCATCAACAAGTTTCGTCATTATATCACAGGATATGAAGTTTTTGTACACACAGACCACTCCGCCATTAGATTTTTAATGAATAAACCAATCACCAATGGCAGGGTGACCCAGTGGCTTCTTTTGTTACAAGAATTTAACATCATTGTTGTTGATCGTCCTGGTCGAGAGAATGTGGTGGCAGATTTTCTCTCTTAAATTCAAATTGACGATAATGCCAGTCCCGTCGATGATAGCTTTCCGGATGAACATTTGTTCGTTGTGTCTGTTCGAACCCCTTGGTTTGCAGACATAGCCAATTATTTAGCAACTGGAAAGCTACCAAACCATTTCTCCCCACCCGAGAAATGTAGGATTATAGTTCAAAGTTATAATTATTCTTGGGTGGACAATGATCTTTTCCGTACTGGTCCTGATCTTATTATTAGACGATGTGTATGAGAGGATGAGATGGAAGAGACCCTTCATGCATGTCATGGTGGACCTTGCGGTGGGAATTTTTCTGACAAAAGAGCAACATACAAAGTGTTGCACTCTGGGTATTATTGGCTAAACATTTTTAAAGATGTTGCCAAGTATGTCAAGGGATGTGACAGTTTCCAAAGAATGGGTAGACCTACACCATCCGATGAGATGCCCTTACAACCCCAAGTGATGATTGATCCTTTTGAAAAATGGGCTCTAGATTTTGCTGGACCAATTTCCTCTATGTATCACAAGAAGAAGTACATCTTAGTCCATACAGACTATGTCACCAAGTGGGTGGAAGCTAAATCCTTATTCCAAACTACATAGAAATCTGTGGTAGATTTTATATATGAAGAAATATTTACCCGATTCGGTGTACGTAGGGAAATTGTAACCGATCAAGGATCTCAGTTCACCTCCAAGTTGATGAAAGAGATTACTAAAAAAAATGGTATTAGACATTGTAAATCTTCACCATATCATCCGCAAGCCAATGGTCAGGTAGAGTCTACCAACAAAGTATTAGAAGCCATCCTGACTAAGACCATCCAGTTACACCACAAAGAATGGGGATACAGGCTTCTGGAGGCCTTGTGGGATTATAGAATAACTTGGAGGAATACCACTGGCTACACACCTTATGAACTTGTCTATGGTAAACAAGTTCTTCTATCCATTGAATTTCAAGTCAAAACCTTTCGTATGGCTGCACAATTAGGGATGGATCTGGAAGAAGCACAGAGACAACGAATCCTGTAGATAAATGAATTAGACAAGATTAGACAAGATGCCATTCAACGCACAATTTTAATACAAAACCAACGCAAAAAGTGGCATGATAAATATATTAAACAAAAACAATTCAAAACTGGAGACTGGGCATTACTTTTTGATTCAAGGTACAAAAAATTTAAAGGTAAATTAACTACTCGTTGGATGGGTCCATATGAAATTGTTACAACTTTTGATAATGGATCTGTTGAGATTAAGACAATTGATGATTCATAAATTTCATTTGTTATAAATGGACATAGACTTAGACTTTATCATCAACCAATATCTAAACAAGACTTTGTGCAGAATGCCTTACAATAGAAGGAGATGGAGCTGGTAGAAGAGGAAGTCATTCCTCCTTCTCCTGGTTCTTGAATTATTTTGGGTTATCTTCATTTGTATATATGTAAATATATTTTTTGATTTTTAAAAATAAATAAGAGTTATTTCTAACAGCTGATTGCATTTATACAAGAAATTCGTTCTTATGATCAGCGTATGGAATTTTGTCAATTAAAACAGGAAGACTCTTTTCCTTTCCCTAATTTTGGTAAACTTCATATGACTTTTCTTTGGACATATGTTTTTGTTGTGAATAAATTTGAATCATCTAACAAGTGGTTTTGCAGTTTGATTACAAGAACCTTATCTCTATAATCAGCTCATGAAATCTTATTTGAAAAGGGAAGTGCTCTAAAAAAACTCATAATGCATCCTAACTCCTTCTCTTTCGATTATTGTTAAAAATTGAAAATTTATAGTGAAAAGTTAAAGTGTTCTTTATATCATTTCTAACCACTTTCTTCTATGATTCTTTTTTATTAATTTCATTTTTTATGCTTTTATATATGGTATTTGATTCAGACATGTGCATTCCTGATTTATAATTAGAACAGTTGCTTAAGACCTACTCTAATCATCATGATTTTCAAAGTTCTATCTTACACCTATGGACTACTAGTTCATCCCAGACTCATTATCAAAAATTGTCTCTTAAGCATTCTTTAAAAAGGTAGTCCAAGAGTGAGCGATATTTCTACTTGTGGGGAACATTACTGATCTTTTATGAAGAAGATAGACTAAGAGGTCAAGCAACAACTTTAGGTTATTATCTTTTGACATGATCTATAATTCAGGCTATTATAAATAAAGTTACTCATAAGGTTCGCTCTAAAAATTTGAATTATGTGTTTAGCATGCTTAACACACTCTAGTGCAAACCGGCTACCACATACAAAAATCATTATACGAAGCAAACCTGCCGGGGTACTAAACAGGCTCGCTGGAAGCGGTTCCATGCTAAGTAAAATCTTAAACAAGGAAGCTCGGTAAATGAAAGTAAACCCGTCGGGGTACTGAACAGGCTAGTTGGCAGTGGGGCTATGCTTGCATGGTACCAAGATAAACTCATCGGGGTACTGAACAGGCCTGCTGGCAGTGGGGGAATATCGGGTAAAAGAGATATGGTTAATGCATTACTATGCACATGGCTCATCTAAAAACCTTGGTATACAAATACACGTTTACGCCAAATTATTTATACTGTCATTAGAGAATGGCTGTAAGGTGGACTTGGACCCTGCCATCTAATTCAAACAATACCTAGGATATGATTATCCTAGAAGTGGGACCCATAACCATAGAAATCTAACGAACTCCAGGGTGAACTTTATCTATATTCTTTGGATGACAAGAGATCTTTCACAATGAGTCATGGATGACTAGTTTTCGTATGGCATTTTTCGCATCAATTGTAGTATGATTATTCACATGGTCTTCCTAAGAACTGTTATTTTTGAGGAATGTGCATATATGAATCATCTCCATTATTACTTAGTATTTATTTTTCTTACAAAACAATAACATCATTTTAGAGCTACTGACTAAACTATTAATTGAAAATATTTGAATACTAATCATTTTTCTTCCATGGCTTGAGGACACGCCATATTTTTGGTTTGGGGGAGGTTCATAACTGTCTTTACTTTCTGATTATTTATATAAAAAAAGGTTCATTTATCTTTGACAAAATGATAGGTGTTTTCAGGATAATTCAAGTAGCAGAAGATTGTTCTAATCCATGATAAATAAAGAAGAGCGTGATTGAAGTTTTAGAAAAGCAGGCTTACATCATCCTTTTGTGTATTGACATCCCCAAAAAAATTCTCTGCATAATCAGTAGCAGTCAGATCCAGCAAAGAACATTTTGTACAGAAGGTTCGTATGAAGGATCGAATGAAGGGTGGAATGACGATCTGAATGAAGTGACGAATGAGGCGAATGAATGACGATCTGAATGAAGTGCCGAATGAAACCATAGCTTATAACAACATGATTAAGTGTGTTAAGGTATCTAATTTTTTAATTCTGATGGTAAAATCTAATTGACTCACCATACCAGGGATCAATCAAATGTCATCTCTGCACTCGATCTGATACCTTTACTCATCCCGACTTCATCAAATGAATCGGTTAATCATGCATTATTGCGATTTTCAAAATCATTATATGGCTATCATATGATTTTAACCTTTCATTAAGTTATTTGCATGCGATCTGTCATTGTATTAGTTAAAAGTCATCATGATCTTTTATGTCACCTATGCTTATAATCTCATGATGAAAATTACATTCAACCTGTCCAAATTTTACTTTGAACATGGTTGAATATATCATAACCATACGAATTCACCAATGCACGCATTTTTATGATGGCACACAATTCAATATTTTTGCATGATAGCGTGATCGTTCGAACGTGCTAAATATCTGCTTCACGATCATTTAACCGTTCAAACGGATCATATTTTAAACCAACGTCTGCATGAATTTTGCCTCATTTTGCTTGCCCTCATCTTTCCTGAGTCTATCAAGTCCCGTCTCTTGAAATTTATTGCATCCCCTTTACCTCCTACATCCATCCACCTCTGTTTAACAATGCCGATCCGCTATGAGCCTGGCAACTACCAGAATTTGCTTTGTATCACAGAATTTAAAGCTTTCCGTGATATTTTTGTTTGAGCAGGTTGGGTTCCGTTCCTCCGTCTTCTCAAGGGCCACGATGACGATATATCACAGCTATTTTCCAAAGGATTTGATGGAAAAATAGCTAAAGTTGGCCATCTTACCTTTCCTGTAATGGAAGAGTCTATTGCGTTGGCCACAAAGCTTCCCAGGGAGGGTGCTCGTTGGCACAAGCACCTCTTCCTCCCATGGACGACTCATGAATTTACTCTCAAAGCCGAATATCAACACGTTGCAAGCACAAAAGGATTCCACCGGGAGTGGATTAAGCCAGAATACCTCGATCCCTTGACCGTTATCGTCCGGTTGATCACCTGTGAAGGTAAGTTCACCATTTTCAAAGCCCGTCATTTTAGATTATTATCTCATTTTGTTAATGACCAGGCCCTAAATTTTCCATTCTATTTCCTAAAGAGCATGGAGAAAATGTCGAGTCAGGTAAGGAAAAATGTAGTTAACCCTGTTGGCAGTTTATACCATCACTGTCTCATAAAAATCCTGATCACCCACCACTTGAAGGAAAAGGGGAAAACATGGGATAGCTTTGTGTTTGAAGTACTAAACCCCCATTTGGTCAAGAAGCCCCTTGTCAAAGCCCCTGCCTCTCGCAAGCGTCACCAATTTCAAACTCGTGCTAATGAACCTGCTCAAACCTTTGCCCAAGAAAAAAGGGATACTAAGTCTGTGCAGTTCAGTGAGGGTGCCTAAGGAGAAATGCACCTTGTTCATTCATCCTCTCCTGAGCTTGTCCATGAGGACACGACCATGAAACCCCCCACTCTTTTCACCAATACCCACAAAATCAAGAAAGGCCAATCGTGATCAGTCCGTCGACCAGACCATCGTCCAGTCTATCGATCAGTCCGTCATTAAGCCAATGCATTCAGATAGTCTTGATGACCAGATGGATGACCTTGTCCTTCCCCTTCTTGCGTTAGCCAATATATCTACCCGTTTACTTGAAGATCTTGTCTTTGAACCTACTCCTGCACACATTGAAGATAAGGCTCCTGAGGAACACACTACACCTGCTGATCCCGAAACATGTTTAAAGGGATCGAGCCCTCACAAAGATCCTGAGTCTCTTGTAGTACCATCTACTCCACTCCATCAGACCATGGACAGATTGACCCAAGACATAAAACAGTTAAAAATCCAGAATGACAAGTATGTTGAGATAATCTTTGAGCTTAGCGAAGAGAACAAGGAACTGCGTATACAAGCAAAGTGTGTCAAAGACCTGAACAGTGCCATAACCTCTTCTCATGACTCTCTCTGGACAAGGCATGATACCTTGAGATCCCAGGCCAGGAAGTTCAAGCCTAAACCTACTTCCTCATCTAAGTCGAAGGCAGTTGCTACCGCAACTCAGCCTTCTTCCCGAATTCCTCTCTGTTTTGCTCAGTGGGACTTGGCATATCTCCGGTTTGGGGGAATGTTGATGTCCATTTTTGTCATCATTTTTTATCATTAAACGTGTTCTGTTGGTGTTGTTTTCACCATTTTTGATATAATAATTCATACTTCTCTCCATTCAGACCGTCAATCAACCCAGGTAATAACTTATTTGAATATGACACAAATCTTGATTAATTATCATCATATTAGGGTTTATTGACATTAATTTAATGTTTCTCGACCTACTTGGTATATAGACTTTTTTCTGCAGGATACGGGTTTCAAATGGACCTTCATTCAAATGTGCGTTCATGCTAAAGACACCTAGCCACATTCGTACCACCGTTTAGCCCTTCGTTCGCACCATTGGATTAGTTGGTTGGAATGTTCCGGGGCATTAAAGACAAAAACGGTGACATGGGTTCGGTTGGCAACGTGTCCCTCATGGTTCGTGAGCCTTCATTCTAGAAGATCTGCGCTCCTGTCCACCCAGCTTGACAACGCATTCTCTTCCCACGTCAAAGGAAACCAACGCACAGCTGCTCGCGTCAAGGAGAACCAATGCCCTTGGAATCAGGCATACGGCCTGTGTGCTGTGTTGAGCCGTTTCTGTAGCCATTAAGACCTCCTATTTTTAGAGAGGTCAACCAATTAAGGGGTCAACTTTCTCTCTTATTGTAAAATTATATAAAGACACCTCTGGTGAAGAAACGCAACACACACACACACACACACATATATATTTATATATATAGCACAATAGAAGTTAGCAGCAGTAGTTGGAGAAATATGCAGAGCTAGAGAACGACTTTTTAACTTTTGATTCAGTTAATAGAAGTTTATGATTAGCTGTTGATGTTCTGTTGGTGATTAATTTGAGTTAGCTTCAATCCATGATTGCTAAGAAGGGCCCCTCAACAACCAGAGGTTTTTATTGTATATATTTTGTTCTTTCTTTTCTGCAGATAAGTAGCTTTTATTTTCAGTACATGTATTTAACTTGGTTTCCTGTAGATGTTGTTATATTTCCTATAATTTATTTCTTGTTGCTAATACAATTTATATTTTCAGAATCTAGAACGACCGGTCATGCATAGTTGTTTTTAGTTTGCTTTCAGTCTTTCCATTGCAATTAGGCAGAGTTTAATTAGTTTAGTATTTCAAGTTCAGTTGTAGTTAGATTTAGTTTTGTCAATTTTCCTGTAGCTGTAGATTAGCTTCACTTACGTTTCAACTTTGCTTTATAATGCAATAGAAATAGTTTATTTCCTTAGATAGTGATTAGTATAAATGGCTTCTTGTTATTTCAACTTTAAATAGTTCATTTATTGTTTTTCTTGCACTGTAGGTTCATATGCATAAACCAGCTGGCGTTAGAATCATTTAGTCTATTAATTTTCATAGTTTATATCGTTTTCTGTCATCTGGACTGTCATTCGGACTGTCTTTCAGACTGTCATCAGGACTGTCATACGGACTTTAATATTTTTTGTGTTGTTTTTATGCTTGTTTAGAGTTCAATTTCTTAGATTTTCGAATTGTAATATTTCTTGTAATTGATCAACATTTATATATGTAATTAGGACCTTGTTCTGAACCACATAGAGTTCCAATTAAGTTTCATATTCATTCTTATTTTTCGTTCATTTCCTTAAAATTTGCTATAAGTTTGCTTTTCAAATTATGTTTCTTTCATCTCTGATTTCTTAACTTGTTACTGTTCTAGAACCTGCCAATTCCATTCTTAGATTAGTCTACTTAATTCTTATTAAGATTAATTGTGGATTAAATTTAGTAATTTCATTCTCCAAAGCACATTAGTTTTTCTGAGTTTAATCATAATTTTAGCTCAATCATAGGATTTGCTCTTTTCATTTATATAGTTAATGAAGATGTTCATAGGATAGGATTTGATTTAGGAATAAAATATCTTTATCAAGTTTTCTATTTGCTTCTAGATCAAACTCATTTCCAAGTAAATATCTTTATTAAGTTTTCTACTTGCTTCTAGATTACATTTGTTCCGTGTCAGTTGCTTATGGATAAAGAATAGATTACAATGTTTAAATTTAATTGTAATTGGACACTCTTTAGCTTGCGTATCTTTGTAGAAGTTAAACTAGATTTGCTTCCGTTTTGTTTCCTTGTCACATTTGAAAGTCATTTTGATACATTCTCTCCTATTCCTATTACATTTGACACATTTCCTCAGAATCCTCAATGAGAATGGAATTAGGTAGTTTAGCTTAGTTTTGAGTATTTGTTGAATGCATGAATAGTTTAACTATTGAATTTATTAAGTAGTTTGTAATTTTGCTTTAAGATAATATAGTTTCTTGTTTCCATAGTTAGTTGTCTATTGAATCATTTCATAGATAGGTTTCCGAACTCATTCACATTTATTACTTTCTAATTCCTATATTAGAGTGTGAATCATTAATCAGTAGTTTCCATTTCCATAAGAATAGTTTTTCTTTTGATCAAGTCTTGTTTGTTGTTTTTATCTTTCCAGTTATTGTTCATAGAGTAGATAAGTATATAGATTGATACTATTATGATTTATTGGTTTAGCTAGGTCTAATCAATTTAGTAGTTGTATTTTTGAAGTTTGACTCATTTTTTCATTTTGAAAGATCTTTCGATCTTTTCATTATTAAACATTTCTAAGGTCGACTGAGCCGATGTCTTAGGTACCATTCTACCTCAGCATATACTGTGCCACAACTCTAAGATTACCAACCCTGGTCGATAATTAAATATTTGGTGATTCCTTAAGACAATAAATACACCCAAGACTTATATATGCTAATCGACATATATAATCCATAATATTATGTCCTCAACATTTAGTGATAGAGTCGGGGGTATTAGTTCTAGTCGGTGGGTGAAATGTTTTTCATGTCTAATGTTTGGGCTTGACTCTAGAATTTTTTTATTATTATTATTTTTTTTTAATTTGTATTTTTTCAATGTTTCTATTGGCTCTGTCCATAGTGACGGGAGCCTAGGAGGCCATGCCATAGGATCAGGCAGTGGGGTGCTATCAGTGACTCCTTGGCGAGTGTACCCTGGCAGAACAAAGATTTTATGTTTGGCAGGACAGAGGTTTTCAATGTGGCAGGACTTATGTGGTGGGAGTTAATGCAAGTGCAGGTGCGACGGGTATGGGTGAGCCTACAACGAGGGAGGAGGGTTAGTATTTTCCTTTTTCTTCAGTTGAATATTTGGTTCAGGTGTTCTTTTTTTTCATCGGTGGGGGATTTTCACAGCTTGGTGTGGTGGCTTCCTGCAACTTGGAAGGAGCATTTCATATTTTCCTTTGCCTCAGCTTCGAGCTTTGGTAGCGGGCCATGCTTTCTTCAGGTGTTCTTCTTCTTCGTCGGTGGTGTATTTTAGAAGCTTGGCATGGTGGCGTGGTGCCCTGCTACTGTGCATTGCTTTTCCTGGTGCTAGATTGAGAATTCATTTTTTGCGGGATTAGTGGTCGCTCTCTGGCTGGAACCCTGGCTTCCACCTTTGCTTTGGCCGCATGTTTTCTGTCACTTTTTTACTAGTTTTTATATAGCAAGGAGAACCTCTATATAATAGTATTATACTTTCATATAATCTTCAAATCACAGACGAGCATGTGTGGGATTACGGTTAAGGTCATTCATCAAGTATACAAGAGGCTATTAAGAATAAGAAAGGTCTCTCTCTTGGTGGCTTTGGGCGATTTGGGAGAAGCGAGGCCTTGAAATTTTTTCCCTTCGAAGGTGAAGTCCAACAATTTTATCTCAGGTTCATCAAAATGGTCGTCTACCAGGACTTCCTCAGTGGTAAGTCTCCTTCTTGATGCTTTGGCTTTCATATTTTTGTTCTTGGTTTCAGGGATTTTTTGTTTTGGTTTCCCATATTTCAAATTTGTTAGGGCATCGGTTGATTTATATTGCCTGGTATATATCTGTATATGCCATGGGAGGCTGTGTTTTAAGGGTAGATGTGGTTTGATCTCTAAATTTTCGATTTATTTTGGCTTTTAGGGTTTTTAGGGTTTCTAGGGCGGTTTGAGAAAACTCCTCTTGTAATACTCGTGGATTTGAGCCGCAACCGATCTTGATAATCCTTTATTTGACCTGCACTTTATTGTAGTTTACGGGTTTCTCTATGTGTATCGTTGATCCTGATTTTAGATTAGACATGTTAATGCATACTGCTTCACCCATTTTGTGGACGAGGGCTATTTTTACAGCAAGCAATATAGTAATGGATTTGATTTACTTTTACAGGAGCCTATTCATTCCTTAGCTAAGCTACATAGCCCATTACTGCAAAGATAGTTTACCCCATTGCGTGCCATGCACAATAGTTTAATTCCTTTTAATGGCCCCTACTGAGACCAGAGAGGCAGAAGAATTTGAGTGATCCTTGAATGAGGCATATGGCGTGAAATCAATGTTATGGATGGATTCCCACTCTGAATGTTCCCTTGAAATTTAGAGCCACACCTAGATCTCCTTTTGCCATTGATGCATTGGAATAGCTCGGGTCATTGAAGAAGGGGGTTTGAACCTTCCTTCGCCAGGTTCCTGCCCTAAATGTGGGGATGCATGCAGTCGCCCCCCAGAAAAATGTCGTCAATATTAAAAATGCACCAAAGTATACTCTTTGTCTCTGTTAAATATAATGGCAAGAGCCGTGCTTCTTAAGTTTCCAAACCTAACTGAAAATTTTGAAGATTTTAGTCTATGGGTTTTCACAATTTCAGACTTTGGAAGTAACATAAGTTTGATGTTTGGTAGATTAGATTTAATCAATTATCTACAGCCACAACATCCTTTGGTTTTAGTAAGTGGCTTATGCCTTTTGTGGATAACCTTTTGTTGCAAAGCAACTTATAGGATAGTTTTGTGGGTACCTGTTGTGCTTGCATATATGCTTGTGGTATCTATTTATGGTGAACATGATTTTATTAGAAAGATATCGAATGGGGAAGCTTCTTTAATAAGGTTTTTGGAAATGGCTCCAGTTATGTTTTGTGTATGTTGTTTTATCGTGCATATTATGCAGACTCTTGCTTTTTAGATTTAGCCACATATATTTGTGATATTGATATTTATGGCACTATACTTGGCTTACTTGCACATCTATAATCCCCATATGCTATTTTTATAAGTGGTTTCTTCTTTTTATGTCCCTACATAGCAGGGAAATATTAGTGACTGGCTTAGACTATTAATCCAACCATATGCTTTTTGTGTCTATGCAATTTTTTCATTCCTAAAGTTTGATATAGATTTATTTATTTTTTATTAAACTCAATTTTATGAAAATCTATTTATCTGGAATATAATTGGCTATGTGATGATGACGTCTTCCTTGAATTTTGTAACCAAGGGGAGGCAACACGCTTCCGTCAGCATCTTCTACACTGGCCATTGATGGTTTGCACATTGGTTAGCCTTGCTACTTTGGTTATATGCCCCTCATTCAATATCAATGGTTGTCCTTCCTCTTGTCCTTTCAAACTGTCAATAATCTATCATGTCAACTAATCTAACATAGGAAAAAAATGCCACAGTAAGTTTAATGACATAAACAATGTGTGAAATCTTAAATCCATGGGTGATACAGCTCAATGTCTCCAACCATGACTCTTTATCATATCCTATACTCTCATTTCTTGTTACATTACCATATTCCATCCCAATTGCGTGTTGATGAACGATGCTCCATTGTGCTATAAATGATGAAAAACCTTAGCAAAATTTGTGTTTGATTTAGATTAATTATGAGTGTGCAAAGTGTAAATAGTTGGAAGGAATAATGGTGAGTGGAAGTCTCCTTTCGTTCTTGGAAATCCTTGAGAATTCATACTTTTCAATGCAAAATCCCTAGGTTGAGAGTTGATATTGGTTGTAGAGATTCATTTCCAGTGGCAAAAGCAATAAAAGAACATTTGATTTGCAATTTTGATAATGAGAACACTGCTTTTTAGTTACACTAGAAAAAAATCCATTTGCATCCTCGGAAGAGATGTGTTTTTTTTCCTCCATTTAGACTACCATTGATATTTGTGGTAATGGATGCCATTGATTGCATATGGAACTGAAAATTCTCGAGGGAATGTTGACTAATTAGCGGTCACACTGCCCAAATATTGCACAGTCGTATTCTCATGTAGGTCAATGAAAACGTCCATGGTCATGGTCAAGATCACTTAGAAGGACTCTTGATTCATGAATTGCCTCACTGTGATAACTGATACATATTTAATGCAATAAATATTTTTATGGTAAGCAGTAAGTAACCATAGCCTTTGATGTTGCAATTCCAATTACATAGGACCCTTATATGCTAGACCTATCGCTAGAAAATCTCTTGAAGCAAATAATAATCAAATCTTGAAATAATACTAAAAAAACATTTTTATGCAAGGAAAATAAATTTCTTAACAAGAACATGTTGAAACATGTTGAAAGAACAGCTTGTAATTCATCTTCAACCTTATTAGATATCCACATAAAGAAATGCTTTAGACCATGATACATGATATTCTAGCTTATCGAGCCTTTGATTTCTAGTCTTTGCTCTTCCTAAATTGGCATTCATGTCTGATATTTCATAGATCCATATGCATTTCAAAATGAAAATCATATTTAATGATAGATTAGGCCAAAATTATAATATCATATTGACTTTAGCTTGTAATTTCTATTATCCAAGTTTGAAACAATTTTTACTAGCTTCCCTTCCTGTATTTGAATTCTATTTTTCTATCTCAGTAGTAAATGAAATTTAAGTTCAATTATTGTTTTAGTAAGTTTAATTTAGTTTGTTTTTATTTAAAATTTACATATATTTTTTCGATGCTTCTGTTGTTGCTTTTGATTATGGCTTCTTTATGTTTTTGTAATGTCCCTTGTTAGGAATTTTATTAAAATGGCAATTTTCCACTTTTTTTCCCTAGTTCGACCTTTGACTAGTTTGATCTCTAGGTCCCAAATTTGCCCCAAATGATTTCAAATCTTCTGAGAAGGTATATGAATGAGATTAGAACATAAATATGTGTTTTAAGGATGCCTTTGGACCTTTAAAATACTTCTGCAAATACTCTTTCAATTCTGGCCAATGTAGGGAACTTTACTAGTAATTTGCCTTTGACTAGTATTGGTCTCTATGTCTCGAATTGACTCCAAATGCCTTCAAATCTTCAAGGAAGGTGTATGAATGATATTAAGACTTGAATATGATGTTCAGGGATGATATATGGCCACCAAAATACCTCTGCAAACTCTCTTAAGATTCTGGACCAAGTATGCAATTTTACTAGTAATTTGGGGTTCAAATCCCCCTGGGGTAAGTATTGAAAATGGCTTCCCAAATGCCTCCAAAGCCACTCAAATTTCTGAAAAGAGGTAGGGAATGTATTAAGGATGTTATTAGGGTCTCATTTGCACCATTAATTGATTATTATATCTGTTCCAACCCTCTCCCATTCAACTGCAAAAATCACCAATTCGACCCTTGGGGAAATGGCACTATTTCTTCTCCCAGTGCAATTAAACTAAGTAAAAAATACTTCAAATGCTCAAGTACAGTACATGAAACTTGTAGAAGACATCCATGGAATTATATTGACCACAAATATATCAGAGAATCATCCATCCATTCGAAATCATCATCAATACATTGGCTCACAACAAGGTAGTGGGGAAATGGCATTGTTCTTCCATTAAAAATGAGATTTATACATTTCTACTTGGAATTTCGACCTGAAACTTTTTGGAGATGAAGAACAGAGTATTTAATTCATATTACAAAAGAAATGGGGCATTAAAAGCTCCCCCAAAGAGTACAATAGCTCACCAAAAACGCCCTCCCTCAAGGATCAAGAATATGCCATCAAAACCGGAAATGGTTGAAGGAGTGAGCTGCAATAGAAGAAACCATGAGCTGCCCTGTAGCTTACACCTGCAAATAAAGACTCCATTAAAGCTCCAAATGAAAGGTCTGAATGGCCTTTCCAATTACCAACTTGGATGGGAATCTTTCACCCTCGAAATTGGCTAAGGCAAGAAACTAGTCATCCACTAGCTCTCCCTCTTCACAAATGCAATTACAAATTCTACAAATGATCAAAAGCTGGTTTCATTCTTTGTTATTGACATTTATAAAGTTCTAATGGCCTCCATGGGTCGAATTCCTTCCAAGAGACTCATGCCAACTCAAGTTGGGAAGAGATTCCAAAGAACGCCACTTGTACAACAATTCCTAGTCTCCCACTTCCACCAAATCACATGTGGAAGCATCTTAGCTGCCCTAACACCCTTGAGCGCCCTATTGGAGTCTATTTTTAGCCCTGACATGTCATATATGTCATATGTCAGCCTTCAGGTCTGATTTGTGTCATAGGTGTCATAGCATCTTCATCATTGTTGTCATAGAGCTAGGGAATCTAGCCCAAGTGTCTCACTAGCTCCAAATTGTCTCTTCCTCTTCCATGGGAGTTACTCTTCCTCTATATTTCGACCTTGGATGAGTTATGCCATGAATAATATCTTTTGGACTTCCCCAAGTATGTTACCATTCACCTTGAATTCGAATTGGTGAGAGAATGATGCCAAATGTAGTGGGGAAATCTAGCCATATGTGGGTCCCACTTCCTCCATGTGTCTTCATGATGAAATGCCACTTTGATTTTCACTTGTATATATTTATTTAGCTCCTTTATTAAATATTTATGCCATTCTAATGTTCAAACATCATTTATTATCCCCATTATTCCAAATCCCAAAGCTTCCACCCCAAACCTAGGAAACTAGTAATTTTCCTCCTTGGCAATTATTTGACCCTTAACATCAACTTTGCAAACTCTAATGAATATGGCTAATGTGATTAGGCCATTGTGACCCAATTCCAAATTTGGGACATGACAAATCCTCCCTTCCCAATATTGCTTGTCCTCAAGCAATTTCAAACATGGGTGTTGAAGAACCTGCTTTCTGTATAATTCTTTGAAGTTGCCATTGAATTGCCAAACCTTGAGTCTTTGAGTTTCCATGAATATTTTAGAGAGGAACCAACATGCTTGCTGCTGCACTACTCTGATAAAAATCACTTTATTAAGTGGGGAAATCCATCTCCCATACTGCTTGTTTCCCCAAAAAATTTGAAACCAATGAGATAAAAATTATTCCAGGGTCCCATTGCTTGTATTGCACCCCAACAATTAAGAGTGCTCTCCAACCTACACCATTAGATAAGAGGATTCCTGGATCCCATTTTCTTGTATGCATTCTTCCAAACATCATGAGTACCAAATATATATCATCAAAATACATAACTACATAATGAAAATTAATATCAAGGAGGTGCTTCATCAAAGAATCATGAAAGTGCTTATACCTCCAAGCAAGTAGACCACCGTTTTCCAAGTGCATACAAGCTTCAAGTGACCAATCAAATCTGCTACAATGACATAGGTGAGGATCCCATGTCTTATAAAGCTGCTCCAAAAGGATGTGATATGCATCAAAATATTCAGCCATGTATTCTTTCATCCGAGAAGTGAATGAAGAATCTCCATTAAAATCTGAACCAAATAATGAGCAGAAAAAACAAGGAGACTTCAAATGACTCAAAGAAGTCTCACCCATACATCCCTGAATGTCATCATCATAAAGATATAACAAAGTATGTGGCTTCCAACAAAAATGTTCTCCAATCATAAATCTATTCACCCAAGTGTTGGATGAAGTTCCTCCAACATCAAATGAATCAAGTGTTGAGCAAGAAAAACCATGAGTCTTCAAGTGACTCAAATGCATATCATAGGTGCATCCATGTAGATGTGCATCGTCATAAAGTAACAAAGTATGCTTCTGCAAATGTGAATAAGAATGTGCTCCAACCATATCATCATAAAAAGTAAATCTAGGAGTTCCATACTCCTCATGTGGCACCATAAAAAAGAACCCTTTCACCCATACTTCATTGAGACTAATACTGCAAAACATGGAATTGTAGGATGTAGGAGAATGTACTAACTCACCCAAATGATCAAAAAGTTCAGGAGTTTTATCATGGGAAGGATCCATGTGGGTAGTATCATGCAGCTCCTTCAAAAGTGTGAACTCTTTGTCATAGTTTGGTTCCAATGTAGAGGAATCATGCTCTTCTTTAAAAATTGCATAACCTTCATCAAGAGGCAATTCAAATTCATCTTCCACCACATCAAGTGTTTGGATCTCTTCAAGTTCATCTTCAAACACATCAAGAACATTCAAGTTTTCACATTTCTCATGATCCACCATGTCATGAGAATCCTCCAAACAATCTACCATTTGACAATCTGAAACATAGGAGGAAAAACAAGTATCTTGCAACTTTTCAAGAAGTTGCTCATTTTGAATTGTGAGCTTATGAATATCCTCATTATTCTTCAAGTATGCATCATGTAACAATTCATTAAGCTCAAACAAATGGTTTCTATCAAAAAGCAAAGACATGAAATTACCTTTGATGTGGCACATTGCTCTTTGAATCTTCTCCATGTCTTCAAGGAAGGATGTTTCCTCCAATGAAGTAGCTCTCCAAGAAGAATTTGACACCAATGCTTGAGTGTCATGGAGAATGCTGAGGGACTCTTGGATCTTCTTTTCATTCATCTTTAAGGACCCTTCAAGAAAATGAGGCTCTTGCAAATGAACCTCCTCATCTTCTTCATTTTTTCTTGGACCAACTTCATGAAGCTCAAGTGGTGATGGAGAAGTTGATCTTGGTTCTTCTTCAACTGCTGCAAGGTCTTCATTATCATGCTTAATGGAACTTGGGCTTGCAGCAACACTTTCAAAAGTGATCTCTATGTCACCAACATAGAGGTGTGAGCACCCATCAGTAGGTACTCCTTCATAGTTTAAGCATCCATCAGTAGATGCTCTTTGGTTCATGTCTAAGCTAGAAGGTGTCTCGAAATGATCTTCCATATTTTCAATAGACTCTTCTTCATGATCTTGTGATGTCTCTTCCTTTTGCTCCTTCAAGCAAGCTGATGCATTTTTCCCCTTGGTTTCCTTAAAATCAATAATTTTTTCCACAAGTTCGATAGAAAACAATTCGAATCCTTCCTTAAGTTGCTTGGTCATATCTTCAAATATTGTTTTCATAATTTTTATATGCTCCTCACCATCATATGAGGCTCCCTTTTCATCCCTAGTCATAGTTTCCTCAAAAAATTTGCTCTTCTTCTCCTACTTTTTTTTTCTTCAACGAAAGCACTTTCGGTTTCAATATATAATGGTGGTACCTGAATTATTGTCCTCATGAATATTATACCACGTCAGGTGCCAATATCATGCTCTGATACCACTTTAATGTCCCTTGTTAGGAATTTTATTAAAATGGCAATTTTCCACTTTTTTTCCCTAGTTCGACCTTTGACTAGTTTGATCTCTAGGTCCCAAATTTGCCCCAAATGATTTCAAATCTTCTGAGAAGGTATATGAATGAGATTAGAACATAAATATGTGTTTTAAGGATGCCTTTGGACCTTTAAAATACTTCTGCAAATACTCTTTCAATTCTGGCCAATGTAGGGAACTTTACTAGTAATTTGCCTTTGACTAGTATTGGTCTCTATGTCTCGAATTGACTCCAAATGCCTTCAAATCTTCAAGGAAGGTGTATGAATGATATTAAGACTTGAATATGATGTTCAGGGATGATATATGGCCACCAAAATACCTCTGCAAACTCTCTTAAGATTCTGGACCAAGTATGCAATTTTACTAGTAATTTGGGGTTCAAATCCCCCTGGGGTAAGTATTGAAAATGGCTTCCCAAATGCCTCCAAAGCCACTCAAATTTCTGAAAAGAGGTAGGGAATGTATTAAGGATGTTATTAGGGTCTCATTTGCACCATTAATTGATTATTATATCTGTTCCAACCCTCTCCCATTCAACTGCAAAAATCACCAATTCGACCCTTGGGGAAATGGCACTATTTCTTCTCCCAGTGCAATTAAACTAAGTAAAAAATACTTCAAATGCTCAAGTACAGTACATGAAACTTGTAGAAGACATCCATGGAATTATATTGACCACAAATATATCAGAGAATCATCCATCCATTCGAAATCATCATCAATACATTGGCTCACAACAAGGTAGTGGGGAAATGGCATTGTTCTTCCATTAAAAATGAGATTTATACATTTCTACTTGGAATTTCGACCTGAAACTTTTTGGAGATGAAGAACAGAGTATTTAATTCATATTACAAAAGAAATGGGGCATTAAAAGCTCCCCCAAAGAGTACAATAGCTCACCAAAAACGCCCTCCCTCAAGGATCAAGAATATGCCATCAAAACCGGAAATGGTTGAAGGAGTGAGCTGCAATAGAAGAAAACATGAGCTGCCCTGTAGCTTACACCTGAAAATAAAGACTCCATTAAAGCTCCAAATGAAAGGTCTGAATGGCCTTTCCAATTACCAACTTGGATGGGAATCTTTCACCCTCGAAATTGGCTAAGGCAAGAAACTAGTCATCCACTAGCTCTCCCTCTTCACAAATGCAATTACAAATTCTACAAATGATCAAAAGCTGGTTTCATTCTTTGTTATTGACATTTATAAAGTTCTAATGGCCTCCATGGGTCGAATTCCTTCCAAGAGACTCATGCCAACTCAAGTTGGGAAGAGATTCCAAAGAACGCCACTTGTACAACAATTCCTAGTCTCCCACTTCCACCAAATCACATGTGGAAGCATCTTAGCTGCCCTAACACCCTTGAGCGCCCTATTGGAGTCTATTTTTAGCCCTGACATGTCATATATGTCATATGTCAGCCTTCAGGTCTGATTTGTGTCATAGGTGTCATAGCATCTTCATCATTGTTGTCATAGAGCTAGGGAATCTAGCCCAAGTGTCTCACTAGCTCCAAATTGTCTCTTCCTCTTCCATGGGAGTTACTCTTCCTCTATATTTCGACCTTGGATGAGTTATGCCATGAATAATATCTTTTGGACTTCCCCAAGTATGTTACCATTCACCTTGAATTCGAATTGGTGAGAGAATGATGCCAAATGTAGTGGGGAAATCTAGCCATATGTGGGTCCCACTTCCTCCATGTGTCTTCATGATGAAATGCCACTTTGATTTTCACTTGTATATATTTATTTAGCTCCTTTATTAAATATTTATGCCATTCTAATGTTCAAACATCATTTATTATCCCCATTATTCCAAATCCCAAAGCTTCCACCCCAAACCTAGGAAACTAGTAATTTTCCTCCTTGGCAATTATTTGACCCTTAACATCAACTTTGCAAACTCTAATGAATATGGCTAATGTGATTAGGCCATTGTGACCCAATTCCAAATTTGGGGACATGACAGTTTTCTGCAAAATTATGTAAATTTTAAAACAATTTGTTTTAGCAAGCAACTAAAGCAGGGACATTACCACCTCGTAGCTCTTGTTCTGTTTTTCCACTCCTTGTAATTACTCCTTTGCAGTAGATGTTCGTGTGTAGCAATTTAGTTGCATTTTGGTTATATCTTTCATGGATTCTATACAAGGCCTTAGTTGGTGATTCTAGGAAGTTGATATTTTGTTATGTATGCTAATTTTCACTCTGCTTTTGTAGGTGATGAGCTTCTCTCAAATTCATTTCCTTGCAAGGAACTCTATAATGGAGTTTTGTGCGAAGTTGAAGGGAAGGTTAGTTTTATTCTCTCTTTGTTTTGAAGTGCTTTTAGCTACATGCCCTTTGGGTTTGCTTCAACATTAAATAGGATATGTACGTGCTTCAACATTAAACATGAAGAGTTAGGGGTATTTATTTGACCAAAGTTGTGGATGGATTCACACCTGACCTCACCTGTTATTTTTAAAATTATAACATTCAATTATACAGGCTATCCCTAAGTTCTAACTTTGTTATATCATTCAATAGTCGGTTTTCCAAGGAGCAGTTGATGTTGACATTGGTGCCAACCCATCCGCCGAGGGTGGGGATGATGAAGGTGCAGAAGATCAGGATATCAAAGTAGTTGACATCGTCGATACCTTCAGGATTTAGGTTGGTTGAAACACTTTGTTGCAAGAGAATGCTCAGAGGCATATTTTTGTACTAAAAGTTGGTTTATATAATATATGTATTTTTTACCTTTTTCTTTCTTGATCTTGAATCTAATGTTTCTGATCTGAAATGTATTTTCTTTGCAGGAACAACCTCATTTTGAAAAGAAGCAATTTTTGGCATTTATCAAGCGATACATAGAGAATATTGCTACCAAATTGATAGAGGAATGCCAGGATGAATTTAAGAAAAACGTGGAAGGAGCTACCAAAATGTTTGTTTCTAAGTTGAGCGACCTCCAATTGTAAGTTCTGGGCCCCGACTGAACCAGGTTTTTTTTTGGGGTTATGGTCATTCTAATTATGTAATTTTTTTTCTAACGTTGTTTAATTATCTTCTTTTGAATTTGTATCATCAAACATTTGTTGTACAGTGAACTTATTCCAATGTCATTACAATATCAACATTATATATTGTTACTATGCATATTTTGTCAGAAAAGTTATAATTTATTGTCATGATCTATGCCATAGTTTTGTCGGAGAGAACATGCACGATGATGGGTCTATGGTTTTTGCATACTACAAAGATGGGGCTACTAATCCGACATTTTTGTACTTTGTTGGTGGCTTGAAAGAGGTAAAGTGTTAGGCACAGCTTCTGTCCGCCTTAACTAGTCATTGATATGTTACTATTCAGACTCTAATGAGGACATCAAATTAATTATGGTTTTTTAATCAGATAGGTTTGAATTACTATGTATCACAGCTTGGAATCATAGTATTATTATCCGGTCAAGTGTTAGGCACAGCTTATGTCCGTCTTAACTAGTCATTGATATGTTACTATTGAGACTCTAATGAGGACAACAAATTAATTGTGGTTTATTTAATCAGACAACTTTGAATTATTGTGTATCATAGCTTGGAATCATAGTATTATTTTCCAGATGAGTATTTGGATATCAGTGTTTCACACTACCTGTTTAGTTAACTAAACATGTATGTAGTTGAGTTCATCATGCCCTTCAATCATAGTATTATTTTCAGTATGTTAATTGTAGTTGATGTTTTGTTATCAGTCTTTCATGTTATCTCTCTTTAATTGTTTTCGATCATGCTTTCTGATGCGTTGTCTTTCATATTTATTATTTATGCTTAGTAGCATACCTCTACTAAGGAAAAACTAGCATGTTTCTTTTCATTATGTGTCAGTATTTATTCCATGGTTTTTGGGTGTCAATGGTTTACACTACATGTTTAGTTAACTAGACAAGTACGTTGTTGGGTGCATCATGCCTTGGAGTCATAGTATTATTCAATATTAATTGTAGTCAATGTTTTGATATCGATGTCTCATGTTGCATTTTTAATTGTTTTGGATCATGCGTTATAATTGTTATCTTTCATATTTATCCTTGGTAGCATACCTTTACTAAGGAAATTAAAACTAGTATGGTTTATTTTTATTACGTGTCAGTGTTTATTCCATGGTTTTTGGGTATCAATGGTTCACATTGCCTACATTGCCTACTTAGTTATCTAGACATGTATATTGTTAGGTGCTTTATGCCTTGGAATCATAGTATTATTTCAATTTATGAATTGGAGTTATGTTTTGATATCAATGTTTCACGTTACCTTTTTAATTGTTTTGAATGATGCTTTCCACTGTTCTATCTTTCATATTTATTTTCAGTAGCATACCTTTATCAAGGAAATAAAAACTAGTATGGTTCTGGGCATATTTCATATTTATTTTCAATAGCATACCTTTATCAAGGAAATAAAAACTAGTATGGTTCTTTTCAATATGCCAATATTTATTCCATGGTTTATTATAAGGATTATTTCCCATGGTTTATTATAAGGATTGTTTCTCATGGCCGTCTTCTAAATTTTAATGCAAGCTTGTTTGCCATTTTTTGTTTGAAGTCATTTTTCTATTCAATGCTTATTTACATCTAATTTCTTTCTATCAGAGTTGCTTATTTCCATTGAATGAATTTTGGTTGCAGAATCATTGCTTATTTCCATTGAATGAATTTTGTTTACAGAATCGTTGATTTTTATTGTGGTTTGTTAAAAGGACCATTTCTCATGTTTGTCTTCTAAATTTTAATGTAAGCTTCTTTACCACTTGTGTTTGAAGTCATTTTTCTATTTCTTAGAGAATTGCTTATTTACATTTGATTTCTTTCTATCAAAATTGTTTATTTCCATTAAATGAATTTTGATTACAGAATCACTAATTTTTATTGAATGATTTTTTGTTACAATTTTATTTATCAATGTAAGCTTCTTACTAGGTTTTAAAATCCATTTAAACAAACTACGATAATTTTTCTTTTGTGTGTTTCAAATTGTATTTTGGTTAAGTTTGCATTAATTCTTACAAACGCAAAATAAATAACATTTGGCCAAGTACCTTGAAGTGTTTATTCTAAATTCATTTTCTTTGGGAAGTGACCCATTATCATCATGTGAAATTTTGTGATAGCATTGCCCAAATGATAAATTATAATAAAGAAATAATGATTAGTAACTAGTGAAAATTGTTATCATTTTTATCACACTAGTAATGTTTAATGTTTATGTACAAACTTTAAAAATATAATACATTAAAAAAATTATAAAATATAATACATTAAAAAAATTAATAGTAATATTTTATGTTAGTAATATATAATAGAAATACATAAAATCAATATATATGTTTAATAAATTCAAAATTAACATTGAACTTTTATTTATTATTTATTATTGGTATAGATAATTATATTTTAAAATATTAATACTTTTTAAATAAATTTTTTTTGTTTATCATTTATTATTATAGATAATTATATTCTTAAATATTAATACTTTTTAAATAAATTAGTTGCATATTTTACTATTCAATTTTCACAAAATAATAATAGTGTTATGCAAATAATAGTAATTATGCGGAAGGCATTATTTAAGGGGACGGCTCAGCTCATGTCTTCGTCGTCTGTCGACGGCCAATCGGGAGTAGCCCCATGTCCAATTTACATCCACACATTAATTGAATGCGCAGAGCTCAATTTAACGAAGTATGTTTAAGCTTGAGCAGACCAGTCAAGCTAGCCATTTAAAGGCAACAATGAAAGGCAATGGCTACTAACATCCGCTTGAAAACCAATGCAACAATGAAAGGCAATGGCTACTAACATCCGCTTGAAAACCAATGGGAACCTCCTGCTGCTGCTGCCTGTTAACCCAGAGCGGCTGTGGAATTGAAACGACAGGATAAGGAATACCATACCACCAGGCGAGACGAATTGGGCCATTCCATCTGTGGTCGATTTATATTCTTTCGAAGTCAAATTCGCTTCTACGGACGGCGATCTGACCTCGATAAAATTTGATGAGAAGGTTGATACACTTTACCTTCCAAAAGTAAAGTTGGACACAAACATAGAGGTAATCCTGAGAAATCTGGTAGCTTTCGAAGCTTCTGCACGGCCGATGCAATGGTTTTCACACGATACATTGATTTCATTAATGGGATCATTGACTCCGAAGAGGATGCGAGATTTTTGAGAGAGAAAAATTATATGGAAGGAGGTAAATCCTTACTACTTAGTTTCCATTGCCCTGATTATTGTTATCCATTCCAACATTGCACAACATAATTGTATTTTGTGCTTGTAATCCTATGGTTTTCCAACATCAAATAGCTTTTAGTTTCCATTGCCCTGATTATTGTTATCCATTCCAACATTGCACAACATAATTGTATTTTGTGCTTGTAATCCTATGGTTTTCCAACATCAAATAGCTAGTGTTTGTTGGGAAATGGTTGTTTTTATTCATCACATTTGAAGTTCTGAGAGTGGATGTCGATCCATTGTATTTTAGAGATTTTGTTACATGTAGATCGCTACATAAGTTGTTACAAAGGGCTGCAATATGTATTATTAATGCATGTTTTTCATTGATTTAATATGAAGTGTTTGAACTTGTAAAAGCCCAAAAATGGGTAATTTATTTCCTCAAAGCAATATCATAACAGAGCTTGGCTACTAAGCCTTGAGCCACTATTTATGACAGGATTAAGGAGGGCATACTTCCCATGAATATATTTGAAATAGAATCATAACATAAACTTAAATTTGGTTTTGCATATACCTTTGTTTGTGCAATGGGCAAACTTTCAATGCTTGAATTAGAATGAAGAGCACATATACAACAAGGTATGCAACCAATATTTTTTTTTGCATGCATACATAGTTTGAGCCAAGTTTTATTTCGAATACCTATAATACATGGCAGGAACTTCATAGTTATATAAAATTAAATGTTAAGATTTTGTGAGGGTGATTCTAGACCTACAAATTTATAATATGAGATACCATCATTCACTTATTATATAGTGTATTTTTCTCTTCTATATAAATTGTGTTGGCACCATAGGAATGCATTTGATACTGTTGAAAAAGAGAGTATGTTGTTTATGATTTGGTAAATTTAGATTTGATTGTGACAACAACAACATATTAGGACCTCGACTCCAACATTATATGTATACAAGCCAAGGATCAGACAAGGCTAGCCAAAGATTACCAAGGAAGTACCTCCTTTTAAAAATGGTGTCTCAAAGTGGGCCTAAAGTAACATGCCCATTGGGTCATTTTATGGACTCAACAGAGTTGCCGTGATTAAAATGGGTTGGTACATTCTCAACAAGGAGACAATCATCACCATTAATTAGTGTAAAATGAAGCTGAGTCTACTCGATCTTAAATCATGAATCTAATAGTTATATGATATTTTGCAGTTATATAGTTAAGATAGTAGCCCAATAGTTATGATATTTATAATAAATTTGTAAATAGATATTTTCATGCTTGGACTATTATAATGTTTGCTATGCCATAAATCATTTGCATGCAATTATTATTTGAGTGATTTTCACAGTTGTGGGTGTTTAAATGTACAATGCACACTAGTGAAGAGATTGATATGTGAACTAACATCCTTATTCTTACCCCTCTATTCCTTTAGTTGCCCATAGTTGCATGTCTCGCATGCAATTATTATTTGAGTGATTTTCACAATTGTGGGTGTTTAAATGTACAATGCACACTAGTGAAGAGACTGATATGTGACTTAACATCCTTATTCTTACCCCTCTATTCCTTTAGCTGCCCATAGTTGCATGTCTCGCATTTTTTTCAAAAATAAATCAATTAGGAGAATATTAACAAGCACTCGTGACTTTTCACCTGCATACATTGGATTCTATAAGGAATGAATGAGGATCAATGCAAAAGGGTGGTCAATATGTTTTTTTGTTTTTTTGTTCTTTAAGTTCATTCTCAACCTCTCCTATTATCTAACAATGTCAACGGTAGTAGGAACTTGGAAATCTAACAATGTCAACGGTAATAGGAACTTGGAAGGCTACAAGCCAAGGTTCTGCATTAAGGGTGAGGGATGGTATATTTCCCTCTATAGGTATATTTCAATTCATTTTCTTCATGTTATTCAATTCACCTACAAATTTGTCAAGACTAATCCACTCATGAATGCAAATACCCTCTAAACAACCTAAGTGAAGGGCTAATCACATATTTTCACTATCTAAGGTCTCACCCAATCGAAGCCTAATTTGTCATAAGCAACACATGGTTTCAAAAACATCTTGCTTGTAGGAAGTCGAACCGGTTGCTAGCACTATTGGTTATTTGACTATGATTGTTCTCCAATAATAAAAACGATGGTTGTTCTATGTCACTCTTTGACATGTGAATAAATGGTTTATTGCATATTTTTCTCTAGTTTAATATTGGTTTACATGCTTCAATACATATTTCCTATTTATAATTTTTTTATAAAAATACTTCTCAATTTTGAGTTGTAAATCTATTATTTAGTTAATCTTACATAATTGATTTCAAGCATTGTCAATTGTCTTTTCCTACATACAATGATAAATGAATAGTTAGCTTACACAATCATGCATTTCTTAGGCCAATTAATCAATTAATTGTATATAATTAATATCGTGCAGTAAATTAAACACAGCCGATTCAAAACATAAAATAAATTCATAACTGTTTTTCAATCAATCTTATTATTATAAGATTTTATATTTTGCATTGTTTTAGCGTGCTTTATAATAATGAAATATATTTGTCTTCCTAGATGAAATATTACTTAAGTACACCCCTCTCAATTATAAGACTATTTATATCATATATTATTATGATGAGTTTTTAAGCTGTGTAGTATAGATTGAAAATCATCACCTTAAATTATAGGATTATATTACTATGATAAACTTTTTAAAGCTAAGTTTTTTGGATTGAAAATTAGTTTAATGTTTATGATAAAAGAGAAGGGCTAGGTTGATTTTAAAGTTAACATTAGATTTTAGATTATTTAATTATATTTAAGAAATAACATGGTTTGGTTAAAGGAAATTAATTAAAATATAGATCTTAAACAAGGTTGTCTTTTACAATTTATAAATTTTGGTATTTATATTAATATGTTAGAGGATTGTCTCAAGGAAGCAAGTTGTGGGGCGGCAGGTGCGGGGGGGATTATTTTCGATCCCGGAGGAAAAATAGTTGCAGACTTTTCTTGGGGATTAGGAACGAAAACAAATAATGAAGCAGAGTGGATGGCGATCTACTACTCTCTCGAGTATGCATCCTCCATAAACATAGCAAAGCTCCAGGTGATCGGAGATTCCAAGCATGTAATTCAGAGCATGAAAAGCAAGAACTTGAAAGGAGCGATGAGACAAAATCTAAGGAGAAGGATTGAAACTCTACCTCTTCCTTCCGATATTCTCTTCTTCCATGTCCTCAGAAACCTTAATGACTCAGCCGACAAGCTTGCCAACATTGGAGTCAATTTGGAGAAAGGTCAATTGCTACAAAATAATGTATTGGGTTATAAATTCATTCCTTAAGAGCCACGTCATCAGATTAATTGATTTGGCAAGGGATTCGACCCATATCATCGAATTAAGTGATATAACCAGGAGGTCTCGTTTCAAATTAATGGAATGGAGGTTCCCCTCCCGAGGCAGGTGTCCGGACCACCATACACGCGCCCCTCAGCATGCGCCAAGGACTAAGCCATGTGGCTTCCCACCTGCGTCCAGAGCTCTCACGCTCCAGCACTTAATGAAGCAGAAGGAACATAGGCGGTCTCTCAGCGACATGGAGCAACACATTCCACTTTCGCTTGGCTCAGATTTGCAGCAGCTAAACCTCACAGTTTCGGAATTGGATACCGGGCAGTCTGAAGAAGGTTTTCGTGATAGCAGGTGCAGCACGATGGAAGGAATACGGCAAGCTATAGCTACCCTCAGCCGGCTCACATCAGAAGTTAAAGTATATCTTAACAGGACCTATTCTGCTGTATGTTCCATTGCAGAGCAGAATAAAGAACAGACCACGGAATTCAAATTTGTGCATTCACGCCTCTCTTGCGTTGAGTCCCGTCTTGATGATATCGAAAGAAACACTATTGAAATGCTAGGGAAGGTAGATAGTCTAAAGGAGGACCTCTCTGTTTTCATTAGCCATACTCAGCTCAGCAGGGTTCAAGAGGCGCCGTCAGTAAATCAGGACATGCATGAAGCTGCTTCTTTCGTACCCCCGAATTACAGATAGAAGAACTCTTCAGAAATGATGGATTTTGCCCACTGTGCAGGTTTTCAAAGAACAAATATTTTCAATGTTTTTTTGTATTTTGTTATGCAAACAGTTTGTTAAGGTCTATACCAGTAGAATGAACAGGAAGCATAGGGAAATTAGGAGCAAGGATTATAAGAGAAAAAATCATTGTAAAACCTGTACTTTTCCTCTTCTCAAAGCAGACTTATGGCTCAATTTTTGTAATGAATGGCTGTGCACAGCCTTTTATATATACAGTTAAAATCCCCTGTTTCTGTTAAAAAAAAAAGGAAGCAAGTTGTGTAAATATGACCAAGTTAATAAGATAAGTCACCTTCCTCATTTTATATGTATATGATATTATTCTTTTACAAAGATGTTTTTTTAACCATAATAAATAGCTTAAAATTTTGAAAGATTTACATGTTGACTCCAAGATGAGTAAATAAAGATAATGATCTTTGGAACAAAACAAATCCCATATCATAATTTTATTTATCATAATAACAATATGGAAGATGATCATTTTATAAGTAAAACTTTGAATTGATTTTCAAGTATTGTAAGAAATATTCTGAACTTGTGATTTAATGAGTGTGTATGCATGGCACTCTAGGCAGAAGTGATTTTCATCTACAAAGATGACAAATTCTTTCAACCCAAGACATTTTAGAAATTGTTCAATGTATTGTTTCACTATTGAGCTCATGAGATTGTTTTTCTTAGTTTAGTAAGTTGATTTTCTTCTTTATGCATCGAAGATTAAGGAAGCTCTGGTTAGGCGAGATACTCCTGTGTTTGGTTGTAAACAACATCCCAAAAGTGAAGGTGTGCCAATTTTACAAACTTGAGCAGACCACCAAAGGAAGGCAGAAGTATCGCAACGAGGCCAAGCTAATGGTCACCTATCACCATGCCCTCGTTAACCTGGATTCACTCATCGACAAGATATAACATGATTCTGGAGAGTTTCTTGGGCTTCTTCTTGTTCATTTATTGGAGTCACTTGGCCATCCAAAACTCCATGCATTTGCATAATAAACGCAACAGCTGCTTCTGCAGCGACAACCTGAATATGGCGCACAGACAAAGTAATTGGGTGATTTCATTCCGCTATACATTTTTGTAATTTCATGTCATGAGCAGCATTTCCGATTCCAACACCTCGACGATGAGATATTTGAGAATGACAGCAATGTAGACATTCATGCTACTTCCAACCCACTTGGCATACCACCCCTTCTTCCCCATTCAAAAATTCAATCTCTCCTTCAAAGTATTGCTCATCGCCTTCTTCATTGGTCATCCACCTCCCTTCTCACTCTTATTTCTTGAACCCTCCATTTTCTTAATACGCAAATGCCACTAATCTCAGATGCCCAAATGAAAAGTTAAATGTATAGCAGAATGAAATCATGAGTTCAAATCTTGTATGACATCACGAGTTAGTGAGCGATCAGGATTATTAGGAATGAAAACGAATCCTTCATCCATACTAACATGATTAATTTAATGGTTAATCATAATATGGATAGGTAGATAATTTAATGGTTAATCATAATTTTGACATTCTTTCGTAGCTCTTATGCTCGCACTTTCTACAAAAGAAAGATTGAGTGCCATTTTTTCTCTGTTCACTGCAATTAACAGGAATTGAACACACACGTGTCATTGGTGAAACATAAGGTCGTGCATCTATGCGGTAAGAATAATATGCGCGTCAGAAATTTCCTCCCAGTCGAACCAAGTGTTGGCTATGGCTATTGCATCATCGCTTAAATATTTAGAAACCCCTGCTTCAAGAGGGTCCCATAAATATAACGATAATGGATCGAATACACTGGATCGCCAGCAAAAGATGCCAAAGAATCCAAGAAGAAGCCAGGTAAACCAGTAGCAGAGCACACATATTTATATTGAGAAGAAATCCCAAAAAGATATCACACACAATATTGGGAAGCAAGACGTGATTGACAAAGGCAATGCAAATCGAAATCCCCAATAGAATGTTCAACAACCAACCACATGTACAATGTGGAATCCAGCAATGGTACATTCTGCAATTCAAGCAAGTCATTACTTTGAATAACCCGCAATCAGAATTTTAATCCCCTCACCGTATCCTCCTTCGATTCCATCACACTGCTCTCAACTCTGGTGAGGTTCGAGGATATACCTGGATAATATGTTTCTAACAGAAAGTGGAATCATGGTTCTCAATGACCATCAATGTCCCATGAGAGCGGATAAGAAGTCCATGGAACTGCTCCAGTGAGAACCACCCTAGAGCTCCATGGAACTGCACCCATATACGCAATTTACCCATGTTCTCAATGAGATAAAATCCTACAGGCTCGCTCTGAATTCAAATTGTTGCTGCATTAATATCATAGATGAGGATTATGATGCCGAAACTATTGACCACATTGCTGATATAATCCCCCGCATTCACAAACTTCCTAAAATCCACAGTCTTCATGGAAGAATGTATTATCTAATCCTTTATCCGCTGAGAAATAATGTCGCAACTCCTCTCACACCATTGAAACAGGCCTTTGAGACCACCTGCAATCCAAAAACACTCTCAAACCAAGCCTCCATCTCTTTGCCACCTCTCATATAAAAAAACTATCTAGGGTCGCGGCATGGCATACAGAAATGACACACCCCCCTCCATTAAAAGCATTTGCATGTTATGCATGCCTATTATCATCACCCCTCTCGTCACCGACGTAACGTGACACACTATCTCAATGTTTCCATGGAATAAAATTGGATTTTTATAAAATCAAAGGAAAAAAGAAACATCCCTTTTGTGCAAAGCCGATCACAAAATTCTATGTGGTTCAAACGCTTAGGAATCATCTTTCCACTCAGTCTCTAAAACAAATTCAATGCGTCATATCTGCACCAAAACATAATTAACACCAAATACAATTCACAAAATATTTACAATAAAAACACAAAACAAAAACAAACCATTTTGAGTACGAGCACTAGCATTCTCCCATGAGATCCAGATTTTGTACCAAGACAAAGCATTGTTGACCCCAAATCGGCCAGAGCATTGTAATGTTTTGCATTTTGGTATGTGGTTTTAGCTACACATCTAGAAATGATAGATATATATTTTATATTTTCCAACAAATCAGCCAGAGCATCCTTCATTCCTTACCCTTTTCCTCTTCCTCATAAATACCAGATCAACCAAGCTCATAAATACCAATATGCATTACATTCTGGTGAAGGAATAAGAACATCAGAGGGACTTTGCCTTATAGCCTCCTCCACTTACCAGGTGTAATTCACATCTGCTGTCAGTCTCCATGTAGTAATGAATCTGCATGGCATGCAGGTGGCAAAAGGAAGATAGATAGGAGGTTGTGGAGAATGTGTACATCCCAGGCATACTCCCCAAAGTGGGGGTGCAGTTCTCCACGAATAGTGAAACATGGCATCGAGTTGTGGGAACGACCTGTTGCATGGCTCTCAAGCGAGGCGTCCAATTGCTTTTGCTTTTGTTTTCATTGAGACAATTATGTGGCATAACATAACAAATGATGTTTTTTATTCTAACTGCAAGTCTTCAAAGAGTGACGTGTATGAATGGTCCTCTACATAGTTGTTTCTGCAGAATGTTTTGGGTAGTCGATACATGAAGGCGACACTGAAAATTGGAATAATGCAGCATCACAACACTTATATTATTTTTATGTGTACACATCACTTGAAAATAACATGAAACTCATTTCAACACTGTCTTCATATTGATTCATTAATAATACACAAGGTTTTCCATGACACACACACTTCTATCAACTTTTAAAAATGAGATGGAAGAACTTTATACAGTAGAAGTTATTGGAACAACATACACAAAAAATCATTGGAAAGACATTTAAAGTGCAATGAAAATTCATGTCTACATAGAAAAGGGAATACACTTGTATGCATATATAAATTCCCTTGGAAGGTATAACATGAAACATCATTCTGTACATTTATGGAAAACAAATATTGCCCAACACACACTGACCCTTTTCTGAACAACCATAATCTGAGCATACTTCAAACATGTTGAGCAAATATACATCACCAAATATGTTGTCTTGAAATACACATCCAAATATGCTTCCAAAGTAGAGGGAAAATCAAAGACCTACCATCATATGGTGACTAAAATCATAGTTACATCATTTCCATGTGACTCATAAGCAATTGTTGACCGAGACATCACTCCTCAAGAAACTTGCCATATGTTGCAAAAATTACCCCTTGTCTACGTACACACAACTTTCTCTCATTTTACAACATATTAAAGTTATTCTCAGCGTTTCATTTCCCCGGCTTTGGGGGTATGTTAGTAATAGTAATAGTAGCCTTAAGTTTGGACCTCATACACATTGGGATTGAATGGGATAGAATAGCTGTTTTTATTTTGAATTTTTTAAATAAATTTTGAAATAATAAATTTTGAAATAATAAATTTTGAATACAAATATTTTTAATAAAAAATATATTAAAAGGTATTTTAGAAATGCATTTGAATAGAAATTTTTTATATTCGGATTTTGTAAAATAAAAAACACGGAGAAAAAAACTTAGTTAGAACCAACCAATCCTCGCATATTTAATATTTAAACGGTTTCATATGATATTCTTAGAAACTCCAAAAGTTTTGTTTCCTTTATTATTTTATTAGTTGTTAATATAATGTTTGAATTGTTAATAATTTACTTATTATGTCCGTGTAACATATTGCAACCGTTTTGCACCTATTAGTCCCTCCGTACTAGCTAACTTTTCAAATTTGCAATGTTTTCTATAGTTAGACTTTGTAGAAGCACCTCGAAAACTGGAGTGGGGATTTGGATGGCCGCGTGTCCACCATGAACGTCAAGAAAGGTATGAAGTACTGGTTGGTTGATGATGGCAGCGTTCATCGTTCGAACGTCAGCAAAGAAATCATTAAATCATAGTGTTTAGAAACTTGCAAAGTGGCAAAGTGGTAATTGACAACAGAAAGTGAGAAAGTTGATTTGGACATGTATAACCAGCCTGTATAACACTTTTTCCTTTTCGTTTTGTTGGCATAAACAAAATAATGCGTTTCTCCTACTTTCTCTGCAACTATATATATCCCCTCCTCCTCTCCATCTATCCGTTCGGAGTTTTTGAGCGAATGAGTTCTCTGCATTCATATTTGTATTCTCTGCATTGCATTCACAGTCAAGAGTGAAGTGGCTCTGAAGCAAAAGTGTTTCGTTTATCATCATGAAGTCTGCAAAGGTTATGAAGATCGCACCGCCTGATATTGTGAAGATGGTGTGGCATGCGGTGGTAAGGCTGCACCAGATCATCTCAAAGCCGACGTCGCCAAAGCGAAGGATCTTTTGTTTGACGCGCTCAAGATAAAGACGCGCACCTATGGAAGTATCACAGTAAATTACTATAAGTCTCTCCTTCACATGCCCCATTCTCTCACCAAACTCAAGAAGCCCTAGTAGAGTAATGTTTCATCTTTTGCTGATCATGCCACTTCTTCAGATTTATTCCTTATGATGCCTGCAAAGTCTATGATGATTCCGTAAATCATGTATCCACTTTCATATTGAAGAGAATTAATGAAGATGCACCCAACCTGGATCAAGGGATTGATCGATTGGCCGATGATTTCATCGCTAGTTTTCATGAAAATTTCCAGCTGGAGAAACAACGGTCCTTTCGGCAATATCAGGAGATGTTTACCAGGAGCACGTAGTTTTTAGGTATGATATTGCAGTGTTCTTAGATCTGTAAACAGACTGGAGTTGCAGCCATAAATTATATATAAATATGGCTGCCAACCTTCAATGTGGCATGTTGTCCTCCACTCCTACGGCACAACGCAGAAGGTTGCGTCAATTTTTTCAGAGGAGGCAAATTGGTTCTACACACAAGGCATTTGCATTTAGGGTTCGTTAGAGATTCAAATAGCTAATCTTGTAGCTCTAGCTGTTATATATATAATATTTCTACAATATTCAAGCACGACTTGTAAATTTGAGCTAGATATTCAATAAACAATCCTCCTTCTTAATGTTTTGCACTAAATGAAGAAATCCATCCTTGTCTGCCTCTTATTGAAATATGACTTTGAATGTTGTATGCACATCGTAGAATACAATAATATATCAAATTATGCACTGAGAACTTCGTGATTTGTATATTTCATTTATGTTATGTTTTCCAAGATCACGCAGCTTTTTACATTGAGTGCGCTATGTACTACATCATATTTCCTTTTCCTCAACAACTTTATGTTTTGGTCAATATTTACGTTCAATCGCGTTTTACCTATTATGAAAAAGGTATAGGCCAAGTAGACGACGATTCTAGTGATATCCGTAGTCTGAAATCTGACCATCTCTGTTATGGATGTCCTCCTTTGTATGTAATTGTGAATGCAATGTTCTCAATTCTTTTCTCTAGATTATGGGTGACATGTTTTCTTTGGGGTTCCATTTTTGGATAGATAGTTCCTGATATATAGCCATGTTAGCCATGATAGATCAGAGAAACCCTGGGATCCTCCCAATATGTGTTTTAAATAGATTTTAATTAAATCTGGGAGAAGGTTATGCACCAAACAGTCTCGCCTTTAATAGGCATTTTGATGCCTTCTTCCACTGTTGGCTCCATGATCTTGTCAATATTAACCTCCACATTGGCACGAGCAATGATCCCATTTTTAGTGTGCAATATTTCTATGAACTGATGTTATTCCAAAAATATTGTTAGTAGTCCTATGTTGATAATGGTGTTAATCGTGATACGCTGGTGCCCATCTAGATAGTAGTAACTTGGAGGCTAATTGTGGTAGAAGCGATCTCTCTTATTGTTCAATGGCATGACACGGTGATTGGGAAGGTTGTATCCATTTTCATGCCCACCCTGAGATTGGAGATCAACTCTAGAGTCTATTTCCCAAACATCTCATTAGAAACTACATAAAGGTTGGGTATGGGGGATCCACTTGGCCTATGTGCCAAATTTCCAAAGGAGTGGTAGCAATTCGATGGTGGAGGAAGGCTCATGCAAAATTTACGGATGTGATGTAAGAATCATTGATAGGGGGGTTCAATATCCCAAACATATCACATTCAATGTTGTTTAGTACTCATCACTTATGATAAACAAACCCATAACACCACAACCATATGTATAATGTTGAAACCCATTTATAAAGTACCCCAAATTACTAGTATAGTGTAACAATGTAACACTAACTTGGCTCATATGATGGTGCATTACAGGGGGTCACTTTGTCGATTGGGCCATTAAAACATTAATTTAGCCTACTACCTAGTATGTGCAATGATTGGGTGATGTTTGCACAAGGATAAAACATTTACATGCATAACTGGCCGCTATAGGATACCACTTCCAATCACATACCACTTTACCACGTATAACTCAAACATTAACCATTTGTTCCAAAACATACCATGCACGACTATATATTGTAAACCACCAAATCAATACAAACCTTCACCAATACACTTGCATGCATACCATGGTTTGTCATCACCTCAATACTTATTTATCTTACCACTTGCTAAGTAGTGTTGCTCATGCTTAAATTCATAGTTGAGCGCTTAGTGGTATATTGCATTGTTGTTAAAGCATATTGTTTTGTAACATCAAACTTAAACTAAATCATTAAAGCAATTTGCTTTGTACTAAACAAAGCTCAATCCATTCATATGAATATGGGAAATGAACACATGATAATGGTTTTGGAACTCAAGATATATTGTGTCAAATGCTATCAAGACTATATGTTGCTTCTCCTTGTGAACTATGGTGCTTAAATTTCATGATCAACAGTCTTTGATTTAGTGTGATCGTTTATTGCTTCCAGGGTAATGTTTTCAAAATACAACTAAGGAATATGAATAATGGAATCATTTATTGTGATCACAGAGACCATTTACCTCCATCGTTGGCATGAAAACTCATTTCCAACAACACTCACTCAATGTCTCTGCATTACTTACGACACTATTCATGTTCTTCTTTTTCCTAACATGACGTGTTTCTTGCTTGCACTTGTTTCTTGATTCATGTGTGTCCATGCATTGAGGTGGCAAATAGGTAGGAGATTGCATGCAGAAGTGCACAGATGCTAGGCTTCCATCCACATGGTTCAAGAGGCGAATAGACAAGGCTGTCGACAGGTTCCAATGGTAAGACATCTCGGACATATGGTAGGAAATGCTACACCAGATTGCAGTCACGCCAACACGTAGAAAAAAAGTATACAAAACCTTGACACTGGCAGGGTGACATGCTTGCAGATTATTTTGGAGATGACTAGTCATGAAATGTACTCAATCAATCCCCCAGGGGGCATACACCACCACAGAAGCTCATTGTCAACATTGTAGGAGGCTAGGAACATGAGCGTAGTTGGCCATCCTACACAAGAGACAAAAAAGCACCCAATGTGCAACAAACAAGAGAAGGGGAATCAAATGTGAGGTGGTATGAATACCTATTTCTAATAACCATCGTCTATTATACCTCAATGACATGAAGACTTGACGATCAAGACGATCCTCCTTATGCACCGGCGTTATTCACAGTCTTCCTTTGTTACTATCACATGGACATTTTGCTGCTATCACACAGACATTGTTGCTTGAAGCCCTTATTTATTATTATAGTGTTTGAATTTGAATGTATTAATTTTAAAAAATTATATAATTAAATAATTTCACATTTTTAATATTTTTATTTAATTATCTTAAATATCTTTAAATTTAAATATAAAATAATATAAACACATTTAAATATAAATTATAAAAATAAATTAATATAATAATATTATTTTATTAAATTAATAATTATAAATATCTTATAACATAATTATATTAATTATTTTTAAATTAATTATAACAAAACAATTAACTAAATATTAAATACGAACTAATATCTATTTATTATAAAAATACAAAAATACAATATTATTGAGTTAACAAAATTTATATTCATTTAAAAGACAAATATAAAATAGGATGGTTTTTACTAATAATCTTTTCAAATTTTATCTTAAAAATAAATATAATAAATATTGTTATTTTGATTTTTACGTTAAGAAAATAAAATAGGTATTTAATAGTTGTGGTCACCAAAACTAACAATTGAAGCCGTGCAAAAGTACTCATATATGCATCAATCTCTCCTTGTTGACCACCTCCTATCAAATGGACATGCTAGGATGGGTATTGCAATGAAGAAAGTTGAGATACTTCAACAAAACTAACTATGCATCCTCTGAAGTTGTAATTATTAATGTTCTATATTAAAAAAAAATTCAAAATATTTTTCAATTTTATAAAAATTAAGAATTTAAAAATATATTTAATCATATATAATTTTTAATGTTCCATATCTATATCATATAATATTTAAGGATATATCTCTACACCACGTGCAACAACATCATATAAATCTCTCTTCCATCACAATTATGGAAAATTGTTACAACTTCAATTCATGCAAGCCCTGGCTAAGATGATTATGAGGATTCTATGGGCATAATACGATTGACTTGGCTGCGAATTATATCAATTCTGCTATTGTGGAGAAGTGGCCTGCCCAAGCTAGATGTGGAGTAGGAATAATCACTTGATGCAGCATCGTTGATTCCTTCTACTCCAACACAACAGAATTTGAAGATTAAAGAGAATCAAGTAATTGATCAAGTGTGAAGCTAATCTACTAGAAATCAGATTAAATCTCACTAGAATCCTATGAAAATTTCCTTCTATTAGAGGTAGGAGCATGAAAAGTAATTATATTCTCTTTAGGTATTCAATTCGATAAGAATCCTATAATTTTAAAAGATTGAGGCAATAATTTCAATCCCTCTTCTTCTAGGCAGTACCATGGATGAGCAACAAATAATTGATTCAGAGGATAGACAATGAAGAGGCATAAGCACCAGTCCATTAAGTATAAATTACTTTTTTTTATCACAAATATGATAAAAATACTCTAAAATAGATAAAATAGATAAAAAATGATTGATGAAGAATTAGTTATTATGGTAACAATCAAATCATCCTTCTTTTAACATAAATATGAATTTTTTTACAAGTCTCATAAAAATATTCCTAAAATTTTAAAGAAATGATCATAATTAAATATTTAAGCATAATGCAATAATGCTTATGTGGATTTTATCCTTTCTTTGCTCAATTTAGAGATTGAAAAATAAAAACATGTAAAAATAAATTAAATAACTATCAATTTAGAAATAATTTGTAGATTTTGTTCATTATTTATTCAATTTAGAGATTGAAAACGAAAAACATATAAAAAAATTTAAATGACTATCAATTTAGTAATAATTTGGAAAGTATTTTAAACAATTTAATAATGTCAACAATTTATATATACATTTTAAAAAAAAATCTAAAATTTTTTAAATAAAAATATCCTCAAGAAATTCAAAATCTTAAAATATTTAGAATACTCCTTTGACTAAGCGGGAGAATTAATAAGGTCTAAGTCAAAAAAAGGTTTATTAGTTTATATTCATAAAAATTGTATTAATAAAAGTGAACATTGTCATATTTCATATACTAATGTAGCACTAGAGTTTAATGTTTAAAATATTTTATACTAAATAAAATTATGAAAAATTGGCCATGCTAGGACAGCGAACAAATTCTTAGCCGAATCAACAGGTTTCACATAACAATCTTGTGCTGCATAACTTTCACTTGTCAGCTGAACCAATGCATCGTGGAATTTGAAAGGATCATGGTAAGAAAAATATTTAAATTGTTAATTACAAAAGGTCCAAGAATCAACTCATACTCTAAATTTCGAAAACCAATAAGCAAGCCACATAAGGCATGGTATGCAGATTGCAACTTCATGAATTACAATTCCATTGAAAAAGACTTTAAGACTTCCAAAGGACCAATTCTAGACTGCCAAAGGACCAATTCCATAAGCAAGAAATAAGAGTCCAAGCCAATCTGTAAGTACATTTCTTAGATATAATAATTATGTGCCTTCCTTATCCTTGAACTTCTTTCACCATAAAGATCATTCCATTGAAGTAGCTTTGTCATATAAGGTAAAGTGAACATAAAATAAGATGCCTACTGCATCTTCAAACTTAATTTATTGGGCTTAAAAAACATAAAATATGTTGAACCCAAACTTGTTTATGGGCATGTAGCATGTCATTCATATTTAGTGGACGAACATCATCACTGACACTCAATGGTGGCAGAGGTATATAGCTTGCCCTTTTTCCTGATAAGATTTTAATAGTTGTAAAACATTAGCTTGGTTGAAAATAGGCTTTGGACAAATATAACCAAACCCAAACAAGCAACTTGGAAATCATAACTAAAATAGAAAACTTCATTATGAAAAAAAATACAATCGAACAAACAACAGGAAATACCAATCCTGACCTTGATACATATCATCAAAATAAAAAATTCCTATATATCAATTACAATATAATGATTCAAAATTGACAAAGTGATGGGTACATTTGATGATTCCCTATACATGGTGAAAGCAGTTTTACATTTAATTGCCCTTAAAAAATTAACAAAAAGGAGAAAAATATGTAGTACTATTGTAAAATCATTTGGTAAAATCCTAAGCAAGCAAATGTTATGTTTCCTTATTAAATCAATAAAAAATCATTTGGTAAAAACCTAAGCAAGAAAATGTTACATTTCATTATCAAATCACTGAAATACTATAGTAAGAAGAGTTATATATATATGAGAAAGAGAATACTTTCTTTTCTTTCTCCAGAATTTCTCGAATAGGACATTATGCAGCTGTAACTCACAAGTTCTACAGCAAAAGAAGCTTTAAATATTAGGTCAACCAACCCTGCAACATACATACTCAATTAAATTCAATATAGGAAAATAGTAATGGAATTGAAACTACCTTGAGGTCACTTCCAGAATATCCATTTGTCATATTTGAAACTGCATCAAAATCCACATCAGAGCAAAAGAAGCATTAAATATTAGGTCAACCAACCCTGGAACATACATACTCAATTAAATTCAATATAGGAAAATAGTAATGGAACTGAAACTACCTTGAGGTCACTTCGAGAATATCCATTTGTCATCGAAATCCACATCAACTGCCAAGTCCTCTTTTGCAAGTATCATGTTCAAGATTTTAACCTTGTTCATTGTATCTGGCAAATGTACAATTAACCTGCAAAGCTATCACAACTACCACATCAATTACAGAAACAACCACGTACGTCACATACACTAGGTTCCATTTCATAGAGGAACTGTTGAACTATCGAAAGAAAAACTCTTTGAACTATCAACTTATCAAGCACATGACCTAGATGGAAGTCTTCGGATAACAGCTTCGTCAATATCAAAAGGTCTATTAGTTGCAGTAAGAGAACTTGCTCCTCAGATTTAGTGGAAAATCCATCCCAATTTACCATAAACTCATTTTTCATCCTACGCATGACCTCATTTTCTTCTGGTTTCCCCCTCTGACCAAGCATAATGTCAACCTGCAAATAGGGTTGGAATTTCACTTCAATCTTACCTGTCATATTATTATTTTATAACGTTTTAGGGTTTGACATTGCCATTCAAGAAAGGTTTTTCCTAAATATGTACATGTCAATAATAACTTTTTCTTAATCTCTTCAATTTCCTTCAGCATCAGAAAAAAAAATATGATCTTTCAACCGATTCTCAAAAAATGATGAGAATGGTTAGAAAAAACATAAAAAATGCCAAGCCTCCCACTAGTCCCCTCATAAGGATCCCAACCAAAATGACATTGACAAAAAAAAAAAAAAAAAAAAAACTTGGTTGAAAAGTGCACAACTTTCACATCTAATCTCCACCAAGGGTTTCCATGACCAATGATTTAATTATTCCAACTCTACAGCTTCACGATTATATTATTATGATTAAACCCATCATTTAAGAGAGATTATTGAGGATATATAAAGTTTAGGAGATAACCCTCACCTTCACAATTGATGAGGCAGAGGCAGAACAGGACAGCTCTTACACTTGGCTCCTCCACTCAAACTGGAGGGAAGCGAGATTGAAGATTGGGAGGGCGCTAAAAAGATTGGGAAGGCAGGATTGAGGCTTACTCACACCAGATTTAGAGGAAAGGAGGCTTGGGGTGGACAGAATTTTTGATCCTTTAAACTCAGGTTCGCAGCAGACACCATGTTTCGTTTTACCAGAGTGTTTAAAAACCCTATAACTTTCACGTTTTCCTTTCAAAACTCCTCCTTTTTGGGGGGTCGAAGCTAATCCCTAAAAGTAGATTTTATCCTTACTTAACTATACCCTGTCCTTGCCTTCATAATGACTATATGTAATGACTATATACGCCCAAAGGAATGGCCCTCCCCATGCGAAACATATCTAAGTACAGAATGGCGTCTCGGTTCTACATCAAAACACAGTCATGTTATATCCATTAATTGGTGGGGTCATGGATTGGTCCATGCAGCAAGTGCTTCTTCCCAGCTCTCGTTAGTCCCCATGTCATGAGACTCAAATGCATATCTAAGTGTGAAAGACAGACTTGGAGAGTTAGATACAGTATAAGTTTGCACAACATTCCTAAATACAATATATGTCTCTGTCTTTCAGTAGTGAAGTGTAGCTAAAGCTTTGTTATCCATTTTCGCCCTTTAGATTTAATCTTAATGTAAACGAACTAAGTTGTATATAAGGACAACCACAAAAAAAGGTGGCATCCAAATCCTTACACGAAGAAAATCTAAAAACTGTCTCAAAGCCTTCACATTGTTAGTCAATCAATAATGACAATTGACACCTATGCCAACCATATACCAGATCAACCTACAAACAGTGTTAAATGTTTGAAATGCTTTGTAATAAAACATATTATGAAAAATAAGATGGATAACAATCAATTGGGAAATGCTTATCATTCGAGGATAAAACTTTTAAAAAAATATGAAGAGTAAAATTTATATCAGAAACAACCATATTAAAATGTGAATTGGAAAAATGTTTATATAAACCAAATTTTGGAAAAGGAAAACCAACCAAGTTGACGATTGATAAAATATACAAGAAAAAAAATGCTTGACAATAACATAAAATGCTATAAAAATGTCAATTGAATGACATAATAGTAATTCATTATGTAAACAGTAAAACTGACCTAAATGAAGCCAGTGATTAAAAGAACGTTGTTTCTGTAATGAATTTGGCTCCAAGTCCCTAATAGAAGAGAGCCTCTAGTCATCCTGCTTTGAGAAAACATCAGTGTAAGAAAATATGACTTCTGATCTAATAGGAAATATGCATTTCCCTAACCTACACAATCATTTTTTACCTACCAAACTAATAAAAAATCCAAAAAATTTATCTGTACCAGCAAGCATTTGCACAACTAGCCTTTAATAATCATTGTTGATAACCTGTTTTCCTCTTTGTTGTGGCAGAACCTATTCAGATTGGTCTTCACTCTTGAGAAACAAAACACTCCAATCATCTCTGTCATAAGCCCAGACTTGTCCATTGCCATCCTGAAACCTTAGAAACCCATATTCCTTTATCGACTGATATCTAAATCGAAACGTCTTGCAACATTAACACGACACCTTACAGGAAAAATCTCTCACCAATATAGGATAATCAAGTGCCATTTGAGGACGTTTTTATCCAGTGCCAATTGTTGCCCAATTTACCAGTAAAATTATTAAGTGTTGGGCATCTGTATGTCATTGTAATTTTGCATAACCCTCTTAGCTACCACATGGCTTCCAAACTCCACAAAATCATAACCCTCTAATTGTAGAGTCTCTTTACTGTGAATAATTTTACTAGAAACAACCTATCAAGATCAATTTATATATAATTAAAAAGTATTGTGCATCAAAACAAACATTTCTGAAATTGAAATGCAAATAGAAATCAATGACTTCAAATTAACATACATTATTTTCTATATAATGGATTTGATTTATATGAAAAATTCTGGTTAATATATGTACCATCCTTGTCGTGTATATAAAAAAACATAGCCTAATATGTATAAGGTTGAATAAACGTCTGTAACAAACTCTTGAGTGGAAAACATAGTGTCTTGTTGAAATCAAACTCATATTTTTCTTATTCAATTGTATTTTTAAAATCTTGAAAGTTTAATAAGACATATACGGAGTTAAAACCAAGGACAAAGCACATCTATTTCCTTTAATTGAGAGATAAAAAATAATAATAAAAAACACAGAAAAAGAAAGAAGATTTTAGTTGTTTTTTATTTATTATAATATATATCAGTACCAAGAAGATAGATTGATAATAATATCGAGAAATACAAATAAAACAGTTCATCACAGTAGCAGGAGATTCATTATCCCTTGAAACCTTCCCAAACCCTCAACCTTTCCTTACACTACCTATAAATAATTAAATAACATTATTATTAGATTCAAATGGATTGTGGACAAATGGATAAATCAAAGAACGCAAAGGCATATGCTTGGAGACGGAAATAGTTCTCCTCTTTAAACTTTGACCAGGATTCTGGAACTCCCACACAGGGAAAATCCGGTTCATGGTAATGAAGCGCAATATTATTAAAGTTGAACAATCTACATAAGCCATGTTTAATCGTGGGAAACTGGTTCATGATCATGATTTACCGTTCCTTCCACCGCGCGGGCTACAAGAATAGCAATTTCTAGGTGGAAGGAAACGCCAAGAGAGTGCCCGAACCAGTGCCAACAGTGAACAAAATAGCAAAGGTAAGTGTTATGATTAAAAGGATGGAGTTTGAAGTGAGTAATATTTCCTGCAAGGCTACAAGACCATCATGAAATGGAAGGAATCCAACCGGAGGATAGAGCACATACCCATATGCACCACCTATAGCGTGTAGGCTATTTGGAAAATTGTCGGAGGAACCCTTGAACCCAGTTGAGAGTCTGAAGTGCCGCTTAGCCTTCTCTTTGATAAAGAGTAGCCACTGACCAGTAAATCCGCAGCAGTGGCTGCAAGCTTCGATTCTCCTTCCATAGCAAACATACTATTCACAGTCGTAGTTCAATATCCAAATCCACAGTAATGGGGAACATAACATAGCACCGAGCGTTATTGGTAAATTGGATTAGTATTTCTTTGGTGGCCCATCGAGGATTTGGTACCTCAGGCCATGGCCATCATGGCATCAATGAAGTCTGGCATCAATCATGCAGATGCATTCACTGAATGTTTAATACTTTTACCTAACAACAACTAGCAACCACTAACTAAAAACAAAAAATTAACCGTTTAGAAAAACGTCCTTTCAATATTTTACCCCATATTTGACCGAAAAAATTACCTCATCAATAAATAAGACACTTGAGAAATTTTACTTGCTAATGAAAATACAGCTTTGACATATTTTTTTGGTTCACCGTGCCCCTGCCATTACAAACATGCCATTACAAACAAGAGAGAAATGGAATTCACTCTAATAATTCAAAATAACTGCATACATAAATGAATGAAGTTCACTGTAATAATTCAGAATAACTGTATAGAGAACTAAAAGCCAACACTTACCAGCCAAACCGATCCCATACCTTTGACGGAATGCTTGACATTGAAATATTTATAAAATTTGCACCAATTTCTGTTGCAACAGCTTTGGTGAGCATTGTTTTCTGAGTTCCCTTGCAGGGCTGCAATGAAAGATAAAATTGATTAAGTTCTCCTCATTAACACATATCACATAGATATAATGTACACTACAATTTTAAAAAAAACCACTAACGGAAACTATGACATTTTGTTGACAAATTTAAATGAATAAATGTTATAGCAATTTTTTTAAAATTGTCTACCATCTTAGCCTGAAGAAACAACACAGAATAGCTAACCCAAGCACTACATCAAGGGCCTTGAGTTCCGCCTGCACACTCGGCGACCCGGACCTGCACGAGAGCCTAATCGGGTCGTCCTCATCCGCTATGAAGAAACACTTCCGGAGAAAATTCTCTCAGGACCAAAAGGAGAAGATGCACGCCTTTGCGGATCAGTTGGGGTGGAGGATTCAGAAGCACAACCAGGTCGCGGTTCAACAGTTTTTAACGAAGTTGGCGTCAGGCGCCATGTTCTCAAGGTCTGGATGCACAAGAACTAGAACATGCTGGTCAATAAAGGTTGAAGAGATTGTTTTAAAGATTTAAGTTATAGCCTTTGATCCAATGGTTATTTCTTTCACAACATACTTAACATCCAGTTTGGATATGAGTTTTTCTCATGCTCTCTTATGGAAAGGATTTTATTGTATGGTGCTTGTTTGTTGATCATCTTGGTAAATAATAGTATGTTTATCTTAGTTAAAAACAAGATGTTCAGAAACAATGCAACTTATTACATGTTAAAGAGATTGTTTCAAAAGCTTTATTTCATCCCTGTTAGTTCGGAAGTCTACTTTATATAATTGGCGACTAATTGGCGACTAGCATACCTTTGGTGATAGCATGAAAATCAATTTGTTGAAATGATTTATGGATATTTGACAAACCAACTTCAAGCCTATACAATGTTGCTTCATATTTGATCTATCTCCAACAAGTTTTCAACATTGAAAACAATCATTACTTGACCAAATAAAAAGCATTCTAGATTTGTATTTTACAACTTAGGATGAAAATGAAGCCTTATATAATCTATAAAAGCTAAAAGACAAATAACTATTTAATATTGATATTTTAATATAAATAAAATAAGTTTATAATAATAATGTTATTATTGTTTAATCAAATACTACTTTACCAAATAAAAAAATATTCTTAATAAAACAATTGTTATCATTTCTATTTACAACACTACTTTATAATTTCTTTTACTAAAGAAAAATATTAAGATATATGTTTACTTTCATTCTAAATAAAGCAATTGTTTACTAATATTATTAACAACATGACTTTATAATTTCCTCTACTAAAGAAAAAGCTTAAGCTATATGTTTGCTTTCATTCATATAATTTTTTAAAATAATAATATATTTTTCAACTTAAAAAATTTTAAAAAATAATTTTTGATTCATTATTATTTTTTATGATTAATTAAATATTGTTCTTTAGCTTGAGTTATATGTTTGCTTTAGCTTAAGCTATATGTTTGCTTTCATTCATATAATTTTTTAAAATAATAATATATTTTTCAACTTTAAAAATTTTTAAAAATAATTTTTATTTCATTATTATTTTTTATGATTAATTAAATATTGTTCTTTAGCTTGAGTTATATGTTTGCTTTCATTCATAGAAAATTTTAAAGTAATAATATATTTTTCAACTGAAAAAAAATAAAAATTTCATTATTTTTTTGTAAGTTTATACAGTATTTAATTAAGAAAAAAGATTAAATTACATAGCGGTCAGGAATAATGGGGTAATCCAGGCATAGCAAAAACAACAGAAGTAGCAAGAGTATTACAGTCCAACTTGCATGCTATGCAGAAAGTTGCCTCCAATGGCAAGGCCAAAAACCAAAAGACTGTCTGAGCAAAAAACTATCAGAGGCGACATTACACATTGCAGACAAAAAACCAGAGTGGAGTGGAGAGACCCGGTCATCTCGTCGAGCTCCCGAGCAGACATGGAACAAGTTAAGCAGGAGGGAAATCTTCCAATATGGGGTAGCACCCTGGAAAGTCCTCCTCCGGAAGCTTCACAGGAAGCGGCGCGATTTTTTGAGCACTGAGGAGATCAACCTCTGTGTGGATGCACATCCTTTTGCAGGGCAGGGAGCCCATTGTGGAAGGGACCAGAAAGTGCACAGGAGGGGCCGCCGGCGAAGCTGGAGTAGGAACGACCAAGAAGGGGTCCGTGGTATCAGTTGCAGTAGTAGCTACCGACCCTTCAGAGGGTAAACCACTGGCAATCCGAACGCCAAAGACGGTACCACCATCACCCCTGCCACCAGATTCAGCCATGAATGGGTTGCGGCTCACGATAGCATGTTGGCTCCAGGAGAAGGTGGCGTCAAGGTTAGCTAGAATTTCGTCCAGCTCGATGAGCTTGGCCTTGGTGGCCAACATATGATGCCTAGCAGAACCCCAATTGCCCAGCATGTCATCCAGAATCTTGCCTAGCATATTTGTTATGATCAAATAGTGATCCGCAACTAGCTGTCCTTCCCATTCGTCAATCAAGTTGCGGCTGGTGAAGGAGATGCTAGTGTCGAAGCCATCGCCAGAGACATGAGTACTCTAGGCTTTGCAGCGGCCCCCACTACCTTGATGAGAAAGACCATGCGGCTTGGTCATGGCAGATAGCGTCGTTTGAGTCCAGAACCAGAAATATAATTGAGCACGAGGGTGCACAGAGTCGAACTAGAGTCTAGGAGAAGCAGAAAGGATGTTGTCAAGGGTGTCCACTGGCCTATTTAAAGAACGATGATACAGGTTCGCATGAGCCATAATTAAGTGCAAGGAGCCGAATTGATGGAGCCGAGAGCCGTCTTGAATGAGCAAAGGGCCGAGGTGAAGTCAAGCAGTACCGGAGTGGCAGCCAGATGAGCTGTGAGGGGACTTGCATGCGGAGGAGTGGGAGGGAGCCATAAAGCCGTAGGTGTGAGGGCGGCCAATTGTGAGGACGAACAGGTGGGAGGGCAGACAGATGGGTGGGCAGACAGATGTGAAGGCATGCAGGAGCTTGGGCAGGCAGGTGGGAGGGAAGGGGTGCGCGTGCTACATTAAGGGCGTAGGGGACGAGGATCCTTCCCCACGTGCCCTCCTTGTGCTCTACTCGTGGCCTCGTGGGTCATGCTAACACCCGCATCCAGGGAATTTTTGATTCATTATTACTTCTCTATGATTAATTAAATATTGTTCTTTATAATGTCAAGTCATGTCATTAGTTAAAAATTTTAAAAAATAATTTTTGATTCATTATTATTTCTTTATGATTAATTAAATATTGTTTTTGTGATGTAAAGTCATGTCATTGCGATGAAAATCGAGCCAAGCAAGTTGTATCCATGACAACATACTCTACAGGGTCCCTGATATAGGTCGGGTGGCTGGGGTGGTCAGTTGTGGCCGTTCACACCCAGGATCGACCCCGAGACCAACGGCAGCGAGGCATGCCTCTACTCGAGGATGCGCCCTAATTCATCTATCATGTGAAAAAAAGACAACACACTCTATTAAATTGTATCAAGTTAAAAAACTTTATTAAACTCTAGCAAACAAAAATTCATACATTGAAATAGGTTTGAAAATATTTTATTGTAAGCTTGTAGCAATTGCAATCCACAAGCCAACGCATGTGCAATGTCGAATCAATATGGAGATCATGGGTGATTCATCGGCTGTCATCAATTGGTCTTCGGGTTTACACAAGCTTCAAATACTTGCGCTTGATCATTGGAAAAATAGGATTAATCTTCTGATCGATTCCTTTACTACTGTGCAGTATAGCCATATCAGTCGGGTTTTCAATAAAAGAGCAGATGCTTTATCAAAGCTAGGTCTTCAATTTAGTGAAGGGAAGGCAAGGATCAGGCATTTTCAGGAAAATCAATTCGTGGAGGAATGGGAAGCTGTCCTTTATTGAATACACAGTCTTTTCTTTTCATGTACATATTTTTATATTTTAGTAATTAGCAGGCATGATATACAGTTTCGATGGCAGATATTGAACTTTTTTTTGGGAAAAATACTTTTGTATGAAGTAAAGATCAAGGATAGAACGGTGGCTAGATATAGGCAACTTGGACCATGATCGTGACATGGCTTGCATAAATAGTTAATCGTAGTCTTTATGTAAAAAACAACATCTATGAATATGTCTTCTGGACATGATTCCAAGTGTAGTTTCTTTGATTCACCTATGAATAGCAAGGAACTCTTTTTTCTTCTAGAAAAAAAAATGTCGAATCAATATGACTTGCTAGTATATATAAATATAATAAATAATGATTAAGTTACATATTTTGTACACATAGTCCACTAACACATGTACAATGTCTAGGACATTGCTACCCTGTAACTCTGATTAATCAATATAACTTGCTAGTATATATAAATATAAATAAACAAGAGCCACGAGGTGACAATGTCCCCACACTATTAGATATTGCTATAAGATAGAAGCTATAGAAATATGTACTTAACCATCAAACCTTAAATTTGGTGCAATGAATAAGATGATGAAACTTAAAATTTTATCATAATTTAATATATTATTTACATTTTACTTCTGTAAATTTAAACCTTGTAGTTATTGAAATAATGAAGATTTTATCTATATAATGAAGCTCGATGGATTCCATATGTTAAAAAAGAAAAAGAAAAAAAAGCATAAAAACTAGTCTTTTTTAATGCTAAAAGATATTAAAATTTGTAATAATAATAATAATATTTTTTTTAAATTTTATTTACTTTTGTCAACAACTTATACAATTATAAAATAAAATTATAAAACCAATAAAATAATAAAAAAATAAAATTTTTATTTGTCTATATAATATTTAGTTTTTATTTTAAATTTGTTTTATTATTTGTCTTTTAATAATATTTTCAATAAAATGTTATGTATATAGTATGTTTGTTTTATAATAAAATTAATATAATAATGTGCTCTACATTTTATTGTTTTTAGATAAAGTGAATAATGTAACCTCAACGTTTACGATCACAATAAAAAAAAAAGGTTTTATCAACATAATGGTAAACAAAAGCAAAGAATCTTTAAACTTAACAAATAAAGTATTTACAGCACTCTTCAACCTTCAAAGCATTTATGTAAAAAACCGCGGACACAGCTTCTACATTTAAAGAATTTCTTTAATGCAAAGAAAAATATTAAAAGCAATACTTCAAATTTCTCTCATGCTGGGTTGAAATGCCAGTCACAATGACGCTCGCTTCAATGTACGACGAAGAAAATCATTGGCCCTTGCTAAATTTTATAAATTAAACTGCCATTTTCAAGTTTTAAATGTTAATTTAAATGAAATGTTATTTATGCGTTAGTTGCCGTACTTTTGTATATATAATTTGACAGTGAGGTTTGTATATATAATCTGTTGTAACGGATTATTTATTCACTTTTGTGTAAGAGATATTAAAACAACAAAAAATAGCATTATATGAAATTGAATGCAATCACTATTATATTTTACTAATATTTTCCAATTACATTATGAAAAGTAGCTTAGTTAACAGTCCTAATGAGCACTAAAGTAACTAAAGTAAAGTTGTTTAATACCCAGTCTTAAAAAAAATTATTTTATTAATATTTTTCAATTACATTATAGAAAGTAACTTAGTTAACCGTCTTCACGAGCACTAAAGTAAAGTTGTTTGATACCCTAGTCTTATAAGAAAATTAAAATTAATACTATTTTTTTTTAAATTATTTATTATAATATATATATATATATATATATATATATATATATATAAAATTTTGGTTTTCTAATTCCAGTGAGTCTTATTTTATTTTATTTTTATGTGATATGGAAAGTAGCTTTTTATCAAAATAAAAGTTAACTGTCTTAATGAGCACTAAAGTAAAGTTGTTTAATACCCTAGTCTTAAAAAAAAAAAAAATTAATACTATGTTTTCTTTGTAAAATTATTTATTATAATATATAGATATATATATGTATGTATATATATATATATAATTTTAGTTTTCTAATTTTAGTGAGCCTTATTTTATGTGATAGCCAATAACGTAGCGAGAGGCTTTATGCCATGATTAACATAGTTTTATTGTATTTGTTATGATAAAGTATGAAAAAATATTATCTCCTTTCAACATATTATTATATTTTGATCATAATTTTATAAATTATACAATCTCTATATCGACTAGATTCCTTGCTTATGGAGTGAATGGAATCCAGCCACGTAGATGGTTATGCTTAGTCGCAGCGGTCTGCAAATAATCTAAAAATGCTTCATTAATAGGCATTCACGCCCATCTCTGCCGAGATTTACATGATTTTGGAGTTTTGTAATGGTGGAGATTTGTCGAGGCCGAATTACTGAAACGATATCAACTCAGGCGTACAAAGCCATGACTTTGCCAGCTCTGCCTTCAAGTCAAGTTCATCACTGCATAATCTCATTTTCGAAACAACAGGAAATGAATTTATAATATTCCTCATAACATCCAGGTTTTTCGTTATGTTCTTATTCACGCTTCGGCTTATAGGGTTAGGCCTACGATATAAATTCCGGATACTATTGAAAAGTCCTGATCGTTGACGATCCTTTCGTTTCTCGAGAAGAAAGGGAGGGAATGGCTCAAACACATCACGCAAGCTATCTGCCGCAGCCATTGCTAGGGAAATGTCTAACTCAATTACTTCCAGAGGCATTCGAATCACTTCTTGTAGCACCTGTGCTCCCAGCTCCATTACTTGGAACCTCAACATGCTGGATATAAAATCCTGTCAGTCTATGCATTGCAATCCTAATGTTTTAGGGTAACAAATTAATGAAACTGTCTTAGGTGTTTATATTTAACTAAATGAAAGCACAAACAACTATTAATTACAACTAAACATAAAAGCAACATACCATAATTCTTCGGCACAACTGCATAACCTGGAGCCAGGGAAAAGGAGCTCTTTGTTCAAATAATGCATTGCTTAAGTAAGGATGCCAAACAATTTCCAATAAATAGCAGAAATCTCACGAATATATTGCCCTCGCATGTCAATAACACATTATTTTTATTGTCCGGATCCCTTCCCCCTCGAGAGAAAAAATCTTTTGCTAGCCGAGGCAATAAATATTTGAGACCATATAAATGCATTGGATTGGCCGTATTGCCATCGATCTCCGTAGCAATCTGATCATCTAAATCACCATCATCGTAAACAAAGTTCCCTTCGATGCTCGAGCTCTTAAATTCCACGTCTCCATGGGCTGCCAATAATCCTCGATAGGCTCTGCTTAATGATTTCTGTTGGGATTGCAAGCTTTTAATATTGAAGAAGCCGCAGCTGCCACCAAGAGGCTGAAACTTCACTTCAATTAGAAGGGGCGTGGCAAATGAAAAGCCAAGTGCCTCAAATAGATGTCCATGGCGTTAATTACACAAAACTTGATCGTATTAGCTGAGATTTAATTACACAACGCAGAGATTTATCTCATATATGAACTGAAACCCCCTTTGCAGAGGTTCTTCCCAAATCAAACTCGATGGGCTGCGCGGCCACTCTTAAACACATCTCCATATGTTATGGACTGCGGCAACAGCTGTTGGCCTTGATCCCTCTGGCAAGATAAGGCCAAATCGTTCCACCCTTGCGGAAAGAGAACCCAAGTTTGCCCGCTGTGAAAAGGCACAGCGGGAGATTTAGCAGGATAAATTCGCTTATCTTTTCCGCAACAGCGGATCAAACTTGTCTAAACTTGTCTAAATCTTCCGCCTTACGTTTTCACGCCTTTCCACGGCGGGCAAACTTGGGTTCTCTTTCCTTTCCGCAACGGTGGAACGATTTGGCCTTATCTTTATCTTTCCGCATCAGTGTTATTTGTCACACTTGTGGCGAGGGACATGGGTTTCATAAGAATGATCAATTATACTAAGCGGAAGCTCCGACCGGCCATTGGAGCCATTGGAATTTCGGCATCAAACAAGGGGTCAGCGCACAATACACAAAACTTTGTCCAAAGTCTGGCTTCCAGGTTTTCCGTTGGTTTGGAGACTTGGAACATGTATTATTACTCTCACTGTGTGGCGGACTGAAGGTTATTAATGTTATTTAAAATTAAAACTCTTCGTTTTGTGTAGAAAGATATCTTGTTTCCGTACGATCTATCATTCATGTTTCCAGTTGAGTAATTTATTAATATCTAGCAGGTATTGAATTCTTAAGAAAATACGCTGGAATGATGGAGGATGGAACGGACAATCACCGGCCATGGGGATTTGAAATTATCTTTCCTGGGATGCTAAATGAAGCTAAAAGTTTAAGCATAGATCTGCCTTATGAATTGCCATTCATCCAAAAAAATAATTGAGAAGCGGGAGGCTAAGATTAGAAGGTTGGTTGAACTGATCTGATCATGATCATGATGCTCTTCCGTCCTTGATAAAATTGCCATGTCTCAATCTCATTATTAATTACCTTTACCCTCGTGATGGTGTATGGATGATCAGGATTCCCATTAATGTTCTCCATACCCTTCCAACCATATTTCTGTATTATTTGGAAGGCCTGTAAGAAATAGTAGACTGGGAGAAAATAATCAAACTTCAATCTAAGGATGGATCATTCCTCAGCTCGCCGGCCTCTACAACAGTTGTATTCATGCATACAGCAAACAAGAAGTGCCTGGAGTTCTTGAACTTTGTTTTAATGAAATTCGGAAACCATGGTATAAACATGATACTTTGATTTAATGGAGAACGCTTTTTATTTAGTTTTGAAAATGATTAAAAATTAAATTGACGGAGAATTTGTTGTTGTAGTGCCGTGTCACTATCCCCTTGATCTATTTGAACGTCTGTGAGCCGTTGATATTGTTGAACGGCTAGGGATCGATCGCCATTTCAGAAAGGAGATTAAGAACGCACTGGATTATGTTTACAGGTATCATGCTTTTAGCATATTTCTAAACGATTCAGGTCTTGACCAGCTCATTAATGCTTGAATTGTATTGAATCTTTGAAATTGATGCACAGCCATTGGAACGAAAGAGGCATTAGATGGGCGAGAGAGAATCCTGTCGCTGATATTGATGTTACGGCCATGGGCCTTCGAATCTTGAGAACGCATGGATACGATGTATCCTCAGGTAAATGGAAATGTTGATGTAGAGAGCTATATATAGCTGGCATTTGTGCCAACAGCCAGGTGTTCGAATTTTTCATTCTGTTAATTCTATCTCGCAGATGTTTTAAAAACTTTTAGAGATGAGAATGGGGAGTTCTTTCGCTTCTTGGATCAAAAACAGAGAGGAGTTACAGACATGTTAAACGTCAATCGTTGCTCACACACTGCATTTCCGGGAGAAACGGTCATGTGGATGCGTTGGACAAATGGGGTCTTAAAAAGAACATTCGGGGAGAGGTATGTACTATGTAATATTGCCGCTTTGTTAACAAGTAAGTCTTGCTGCCACCGATGAGCATATGTTTAATAATTCTTATACGTTGGCAATTTTATTTCCAGGTGGAGTACGCCCTCAGATATCCATGGCATAGGAATCTGCCAAGGCTGGAGGCTAGAAGCTACATTGAACATTACCGGCCAAAGGATGCATGGCTTGGGAAAACCATGTATATGTAAGATAAAATCCCTGTAATACTTGTAGTGTTAGTTTCTAATATTATAGAACCGTTGAATCCAATGTTGGGTTTAGCATGCAAAACGTCAACCATTTGTAATCTAAAGTGTAATTGCCCGGAGCAGGATGCCATACATTAAAAACGGAAAATACTTTGGAACTGGCCAAACTGGACTTCAATCACGTGCAGTCTATACCCCAAAAGGAGATTCGCGAGCTTCGAAGGTGCTACTTGCTATTGCTATTTTTTTATTCAATGTTTCATTCATATTAAGTATATCTTACGTACTGAAAGCTAGAGTATGTATCTCGCATTGTTAAAAGGTGGTGGAAATCATCGGGTTTCACAGAGCTCAATTTCACACGCGACCGTGTGGCTGAAATCTTGTAGACTCGTTTATACGAAATCTTCCATTTGCGTTGTCATTTTAGACGACCTATTTGACTCGCATGGATCTCTAGAAGACATCAAGCTGTTCACCGAAGCAGTAAAAAGGTGGATATTTAATATATTTTAATCTCTTTGGATCTAAGAATGAATGAAATCCATTCCTCGTCTTCGTTTCAGATGGGATCTATTTCTGTTAGACCGAATGCCAAAACACATCAGAATATGCTTCCTGGGTCTGTACAATATGGTTAATGAAATAGCGAGAGAAGGCCGCAAGAGACACGGGCATGATGTGCTAGGATACATTCGAAATTGTCTCCCGGAAGGTTTTACTTTGTGGAGAAATTGGCCTAAGTCTACCGCAATGGTCTTTTTGACGAACAAGTCTGGCTCGACGGAAGAGTTAAGGTTTTTTTTCGAAACGGCCGAGGAACTCGCCTATTTTTACTGCAATGGCGGACATTTTCAATCAACTCTTCTGCAAGAGTTAAGGTTAAGGTGGAAGCAGGACGAAGAGACGGAAGGTTTTGCGGAGAAACTCTTTGTAAGTCTACCGCAACGGCCTTTTTGAGGAACAAGTCTGGACGGGAAAGTTAAGGTTCTTTTTCCGAAATGGTCGAGGAACTCCGCTATTTTTACCGCAACGGCTGACATTTTCGATCATCCAATTTATTATGATATAATTTTTTATTTATTTTAGAACAAGACGGATCCAATTTATTGTGATGTAATTTTTTATTTATTTTAAATCTTTTATACATTTAAAAAAAATAACACCTCTACAAATTTGATCCTTTGAGTGTTCGTATGTATGTAACCAGGGCGCACTGATTACGCCAACCTTTAAAAAAATATTAAATTTGTATTAGTTATTGATGTTTATAGATAAATATTGTTGAGGAATTGTTCAAAAAATATTGAATTTGTATTTGTTATATCTATTTATAAAGATAAAGATGGTTGAGAAATTGTTTAAGAAAATATTTTGTATTTGTTTATCTATTTATAAAGATAAATATAGTTGAGGAATGGTTGAAGAGTTGAAATATTTTTCTGTTATATTTATTGATTGTTGGGAAATTGTTTAAGAAAATATTTTGTATTTGTTTATCTATTTATAAAGATAAATATAGTTGAGGAATGGTTGAAGAGTTGAAATATTTTTCTGTTATATTTATTGATTATAATTTTGTTTAAAGATGTGTATGATCAATAGTGTGGAGGAGTATAATCGCATACATGGGATGGTAATAGTTAATTTTTCCAGAGATGGTAATATTTAATTTCGAATTGAGATGGTAATATTTAATTTCTCCAGAGAACCTACAATTCCAGTGGTGCAAGTAAAGGGTAATTTAGGCATATATTACCACTTCCAACTTACAAACAGAAGCACAAAAACATAGCGAGAAGTTCTCTTTTTCTCATATTCAATCAATTTCATATTTATTTTGGAAGTGGTCGGCAGGATTAACTTGAAATAAAGATGATAAAAAATGTAAGTTTGAATTCAATGTTATATAGGTTTCATAGAGGATATTTATTTCAAGTTTTTTTAATTGATAAGTTTAGTTTAAGTTTTATTATTATTAAGTTTAATAATTATTTAAATTTGGTCTAAGTTTAATAATTAAATTTTTTTATTAAAAATTTAAATATAATTTTCAATTAGTTTTTTAAAAATTTATTTTTATTTTAAAAAATTAAAAAATATAAATATAATATTATTTTATTTTATAACAATTTTAAATTATTTTTTTAATTGACCTGTGCAAATTTTATATAAATATAATAATATATCTTTTATTATTCCTTTATTCTGTCTCCTTTTTATATTCCTTTGTATATATAGGATCTTTTATATATTTTTTAAAAATATATATTTAATATTAAATATATACATATTTCTAAAATATTAATAAAGAAAGAATAAATGAAAGTGATTTTATGAAAATATAAATATTTAATTTCTTTCTATCATATTATATTCAATCCATAAACAAATATAAATACAAATTGATTTAAAAATACATCATATTTAGATGAGAGTTTATTTAAATTCAAAATAACATTATACATACATAAAATGCATAATATTTATACAACAAAAATCACTAAAAATAATTGAATTTAACTAATTATATTCAAATTAAAAAATAGAAATAGAAAACAAATCACAAAAATCACTAAAAATAATTGAATTTAACTAATTATATTCAAATTAAAAAATAGAAATGGAAAACAAATCACATATTTGTAACCTACTTCATCCATTAATTCTAAAAAGTTTTCATCTTATGTATTTTTAAATTTTCTTTTATTATTATTTTTAATAGTACATATTATTTATATCTTTTTAATTACTTCAAAATAACATTATAATTACAAAACAAAATTCACTAAAATATTTAGTCATAATAATATATTGATATTAATTTTTTTTAAATTAACACATTACATTAAAATAATAAAAAACAAATAAATGAAATAAAAAAGAAAAATAAAACTAATTATATTTAAATTACAAAATAGAAGAAAAATAAATACATTTATTAAATAAAATGTGGCATTAAAAAAATTATATTCACTTAAAAATAATATATTCATTTTTTTATATATAAATTGTAATTATAAATAAAGTTTTGTAATTTCAAACTTTAAACCAATATCAAATAGAACATTTTACATAAATATATATCTTATGTGTACAACATTGAATTACAACTTTAAAATGTAACACGGATGTATAAAATGTAAAGTATATATACACATAGTAAATGTAAAATGTAATGTAGCGCAAATGTAGTGTTTATAGTAAATGTAAAATGTAATGTAGTGCAAATGTAATGTTTATAGTAAATGTAAAATGTAATGGAAAGCCAATGTAAAGTGTAATTTGCATTGTTTATAATGTTTATAGCAAATGTAAAATGTAATAGAAATCAAATGTAAAATGTAATGTGCATTGTTTATATATAAAATTTAATGTTTATAGTAAAATGTAATGGAAAGCAAATGTAATGTATAAGTTAGAGTGGTTGGACCGTCATCTCCGAATTTAGTCGTTTACGTAAAGTTTAATCTCTCTTCTCAGGAAGGTATTTTGATTTTCAGCCTAATTGTATTTTGATTATTGATTTCATTTCTGATTTCAAATTTATCGTCATATTCTTCTCGTTCTATCTTCTTTCTCTTGAATCTTCATTTTCCATGACTCACATGTCCAAAATGCATCTTGAATGAGAGGCTGCAAGTCCAAATCATTATCCATAAAAGGATGAAATACTTGAGAATGCAAGTATGTTTCACATGTCGCAATCCCAATCAACCATAGACAACCAACTCCTCCATATAGAGAGGGGGTGAGTATAAGAATCTCGCTAGAGATTCTATGATCTCTTCTACAGTGTCCTTGGAGAAGCATTTTCCTATCAACAAACGACTGCATATACAGAAATATCTGTGAGACTCGAGCTATGTCTGGAATCCTTAACAAAACAAAACAAAAATGCAAAACAGAACACAAAATGCTTCCATTAATACCACTCCTCGTTTAGAAATTGTTATTTGCTTACTTATACATAATTCTTTTCTCCCCAGGTTGGACTTGAAGAGACAATTCTTCCATTGTTGCTTTTACAATGTTCCTATCTCCAGAGTTTAGATCAATCAATCGCTTCTCCAATTCTTCTAATTTATGATGTAAACAGAACATCATACACATCTTACATAAAAAAAATAGCACTGCTTCAAATGGAGAAGATTTGCATTGAACTTGTACTATAATAGACTAAGTGAAGGGGCTTGAACAAAGTCTGTGATCACAGGCCCTTGCTTCATCACATAATGTAACCAGAATATTTATGTAATACAAACAACCAATCCTCGTCCAAAAGTTGTTATTTGCTTACTTATACAGAATGATTCCATTAGTACCACTCCTCGTCTAGAAATTGTTATTTGCTTACTTATACAGAATATTTTTGTCCCCAAGCTGGACTTGAAGAGACAATTCTTCCATTGTTGCTTTGATAATGTTCCTATCTCCAGAGTTCAACTCAGTCAACCGCTTCTCCAATTCTTCCAATTTCTGATGTAAACAAAACATCATACACATCTTACATAACAAAAATAGCACTGCTTCAAATGGAGAAGATTTGCATTGATTTGTACTACAATAGACTAAGCGAAGGGGCTTGAACAAAGTCAGTGAAAACTTGGCCTTGTTTCATCACGGAATGTAACAAGAATATTTATGTAATACACACAAGCAATCGAAAATTAATAAATATATAAGCAATAGAATAACTGCAACATTGCCTAAACTCCAAAACATTGACATCGTTGTTTGATTTACCAATCACCGTTAAGAATTATACCCTTATTCAAACACCCTTCCACCATTTGGTCCAATTCCCTAAACTTCATAGCAAGGTGGTATTTATCTTTGTTCCCGGAAGAGAAAGTAGATATCTCTGTTTCAATGGGAAGGATCTGAAGCTGCGCTGCAAACTATAGAATTATTACCTGTTTAGAATTTATGATACTACATTTTTGCAGATGATGTAGCTGTTTTTTTGATGGCCCATGCAGAGATGCAGAGTCCCTCCATGGTCACAAGTCCTCCCCTGCTTATATGTTTTTGGACAAAAATGTTAGCAAAATCTAAATAAAAATCATTATGGAGTCTTGCAATGTCATAGAATACAAGCAAGAATCTCGACATTATGGGCTAAACATTCTCGTTAATAGAATATCTGAGATTCTTGTTCTGTTAGGATTACACCTAGGAATTGCACGCCCTTCTTATTGATTCCAATCATTCATAATCCTTCAATTGCTCAAGCAAGAAGAGCATAGTGAGGATTTTATTTGATCCTGAATTGAGCATGAACTGACCGTAAAACTGGTCTCCTGCCAAAGAAAGCATCGAGCTTCCCAAAGCTATTAGCAATCTACCCACAAAGCTTAATAATCCTCCAGAGGCAAGGGGTAGAGTCACATCTCTCCAATTGGTGATCACAGTAAATCTGGAGGAGCCGTGTGTTAAAATGCACGGACACTTGTTTTGCATTGTATAACATCATATGTTAGGTGAACAAGGCAGTTTTGGTAGTTTTTGATATTATAAAGGTTCCAAGTGTATTCAATATCTAACCACACCTCATCAACGGACAAGTCGGACCTTGAAAATGGTTTCTGGATACTTTTATACATGAAATGGAAGCTACAACCAAGTGCATTGTGCTTTGGATCAAACTTAGACACCAGGATTTTATGCAAGATGACAATTGGGGAGACGAATAATGCGTGACACATCGGGGCTAGCGTGTCCATGACTATCAGAGAGTGGTTATTCCTTTTGGAGTATATGTCATTTTTACTTCATTTCAAATTCAAGTAAAACCGTTGTCGGGGTATGTATGCAGGTGCCTAAAATAATTATTTTATACATAATATCTTCCAGATGATGGATGAATGGGCAACAACCTTTTTCATAGGGATTTCCTGTGGAAAGAAGCAACAGGTCGAAATATAAGGACTCGCACCCCTTTTTAATCAGTTTCCCATGAAGTATAATCCATGGCTAAGTGAATGGAAATGGAAATGTCGGTGAGTGCCAACTACTCCACTGAAATGATAATGGGAAAAAAGTACAGCTCTGTAACACAACAATCGTAACAACCCAATTAATTAGAAAGTTACAATATGTCCATTTTTTTGTTTATAGAATTTTTCCTGGAGGAATGGAGATGATGTTGAAAATTGGATTGCAATGATAACAACAATAAGCTGAAGGGAATAGATAGCTGCTTTTTTTGACAGCTTGGTTGTGTATAGTTTTCCTTTTTTATTTAATAGAATTCGAATCTTACCAAAAAAAATTTAACTCTTCATACTCTCCTCCTCACTCATCTCAGTGATGTAGAAGAATAGGCTCTCCTCCACTCTATCGTTCCTTCTGCATCAACAGAAACACTTTTGTCGTAGTTGGATCAAGCCGCTAAGAGTGCCGCACAATCATATCTTTGGAACATTCATCCAATGAACTACAACAATTTCAGAGGAGTGGGCACATGCAAGAGTTTGAATTTATTTTGGCCATCAATTTATTTGCATTCGCATCATTTTGATGAATCTGCGTCGACAATTTCGCAACAGTTGTGCAAGTTGCGCCAAACAATGTCACATCACTTGAACGAGTCATGCCGATCCGATCGATGGAAAAAGCTTTAGGAAAAAGTAAAATGATTCCATTGTTGGTATATAACGACAAAGGTTGCCGACCGTTTTCCTGCAAATGAGCGAATCACGCCAATCGTGGACTCAACAATCTCCACCAACATTCCAGTGCACCTAGATTTCATCGTCGACTGCTTTCGCAACACTTTTCTCTCCCATCGGTGAGCTCACCTATCTCCATCGACTGTTTCGACGCACTTTCCTTTTGTCGCTGATCGCTTCTGCTGGAATTTTCTCTCTGACCATTCCACTTCTCACCATCCGCATACCAATCCTTTATTATTAGTAATTAATATTATAAATTAGTTGGCAACATGAATTACTTATGACCTTTATTAATTTCAGGCAAAAATGTTGTTGACATCTGCAAAACCCAAACCCCAGCTTGGGATACAAAAACCAAGCGTGGACGTCACCATTTATGAGTGAATCAAACTCCCAATAAAAAATTACTGATACAAATTGTTTTAATATAATAAAAAATATCAAATTTAAACACTACATTTTAAACAAATCAAGCTCATGTAAAAAAATTGTTAATAATAATAACAATATGCAAGTACTATATATTCCACTATATGGGACATAAAAATACGGTGGATTTACCTTTGGAATTCACAGATCCAGAGGAGAGACTACAGATTTATCTCCACCAATTAGACGGTCTCAGCGATGTGTCGTGGGAGTCATTGTAGATCCGTGAAAGGCAATTGGAAACATGTGGGAGTGGCTGGACAGTAAGCCACCCTCGTCTGTCATATACATTTCCTTCGGCAGCGTAACAATAATCATAATACTATAGTTACAGTAGTTACCTTTCTACTTTGCATAGAGGCTTTAATGATTGTTTACAGCTTAGTGGTATTCATTTTCTATATTTTGCATTAGACTTTATAGCAATGGTTTCTGATACCGAAAGGAATCATACTTCACAACATTACAAGGTTCACACAAAAACGTCATCATTCTACATACCCATCCCAGTTCCATTTTAGGGACAAATTTATTTAGGGTATGTTTCCCAATTGTATTGGAGAAAAATCACTATGGCTTGGGAATACCACAACAGACAGATGACTACCAGAAATCTACTCAATTCTCAAAGCAATGCTATTATAAACGACAATGTTAAGATAATGGAGAAATGTAACCAACCTCGATCCAACGTTTGATGTAGATCCCCGTTGGAGATTTCAATCCACGCACTTGTAAATCTGCAAATTAGTCTTGACAGCCGATATCCAACAAGTACATATAATATATAAATGGAATTAACATTATCAATAACAATGGTCCATAATATCATAAGCAAATGTAACCCAATGTATAATAAACAACATTCACACCATGAATGGACAAGAATATGAGTATTTCTATTAATGAACAAGAAGAAGTACAAAGTGATACGACCTCTTGCCGGCAACCAATCTGAACCAAGATCTAAATCAATCCACTTGTGACTCCACCACTTCAATCCTCCATGAATGGCAAACTCAAACTAGAGAGGAGTTTGGAAGGTGAACATAAATGGTTCACAACTACAAGGATCAATGAGTGCAGACTCAAGATAGGGAAAAAATCCACTGGAGTTCTCTTACGATTCTCTTCTCCCCCTCGTCCATAAGCCATATGTGCTCAATATATAGTCCTCTCAAAGGTAGGTGAAAGGACACATCGAGACGTTACTTGGGCAGATGGAGAGCCAAAGGTCACCCAATGACCACTTTTTGGGAGTAAAAAGTAATTAATAGTGGTTTTTACCATTTTACTTGATACCCGCGGGCTATAGTGATGCAACTCACGGGTATGCATGCTATAGTGATGCAACATGCAGGTAGGAACAAAAATAGGGCAAACTGGTATCTCTGAAGGATAAGAATGGATTTGAGTCACTGAAATGGATCCTACAGGCCAAAGAATGCCGATGATCACAGGGTGGAAGTTTTTTGTATAACAGATGCCCCCTAATGTGTGAGGTCAGAGACTGAAAGTGCTACGATGGCCGAAATACATTATAAAACTCAGAAGTGGAGTGATGGAGACACAAGTGGAAAGAACGGTTCACTTGTCATAATACAATAATATCTCTGAATACATGTTGGTATAGTACAACAATTTGATACAATGGCCATGAATAGGCAGTACATAAGTAAATACATGTCATAAGTGATCATAGCCATGATCCCTCTGCAGTAAGATATGGTCTTCTGTTGAAAAGAAGACAACTGGTGTAAACTGGAGGTACAAATTTCTGAAATCTGAGAGGTGATATCTTAGATGTAAAGTCAAAGTCATATGTGGCATACTGAATGCCACAATCGCCTCGGGTCTTCTACACAAGTCTTCGATGGTGCAAGTCCCATCAAGTGAATAAAGGAGTTGGGGTCGAACTTGATGAGACATCGTCTGATTACCGGTCAATGATGTATACCGTTAACAGACGCGAGATGACCCTCCAATAATGAAAATGGGCATCAAGGCACAGAGCACAATCATCAAAGTGTGAATAAATGGGTTGAAGTCGAACACTAGGATGAATCCATCGATCAGGGGACATTGATGTATTCCCAAAACTGTCGATGGCGAGAGAACCTGCCACTAATGAATGCAATTCTCAAGGTACTCAACCGAACTCTAAGATTCAAGTCCCGGAATAAATGAGTTGAAGTCGACGGAACAAGACTCACTGGAAGGAGGGCATTAAGGCATCCCCCATCAACCAGCACGATGGTACCAGCAATGCTGGAAGATTTGGAAGATCTCACGTGAAACCGGCTAACTCAATAAAGATGGCTGACATGCAATAGTCAAGAGATCTGAGGAGTGGCCAACACTGGTTTCAGGACTTCCTTTGAACATGAGCATGAGCAGATGGATAGAATCAGGTAGCATAGACTTGACATAAACTGTGCAATGTAGGAGGCATTACAGAGGGCTCCATAATGACTGGAAGCTTAACCAATCGGTGGAGAAAACTGAGAAACAAGTACAGCTCCTAAGGCCCAACTATAGTCCCGATTCATAATGTACGGAGTGGAATGAATGCTCTGTTCAAAGGTGACACAACAGCTGCCAACAAGAAATAGTGACCATAATCTCGTCCAACTTTTTGGAATATTTGATTTTTTTGGTCTTTTTCATATTTGGGAAAAGCTTGAAAAAGAATAAAATTGCTTATAGTACAACAAGTGAGGGAACGATTGTCAAATAACTAGCAGACTAGTCCCAAGCAGTGGAACATACCTATGCTCAATGCAAGGAAGCGCGTGCAAGATGTGGACACTCAGGGGTGCGTTCCCTCAGGGTCAAAAGGTCATCAAATTGTGAAGGGAAAATATAAGATTTGCAGGGCTCGACAGGGGAAAGTGCTCAGGCACCAGGCTAACAACTAAGTAAGCGGGAGCCAGCACAAGGCTCAAGCAACAAGCAGGATGATGCAATGCAATCACAACATGATATAATTGGGGGGAGTCCTTGAGGGAGATGGCTAGCATAAGACAAAGTAGAGTATGAGTCTTTATCGCAATGTCATGGCGTGACTACAAAGGACTCCCAATCCTGAGGACAAACAATAGCATGGGCACCAAAATGCATAACGGGGTTCTAACTAGGGTACCCATGTTCGGGAAAGCCCTACCACCACATGACGGCACTTCTATAATAGTGTGAAGGTTCCGTGTCAGTCACGAAGTGGGGTCGAACCTAGGGTTTATGAAAAATGGTCAACAGGTCAAATGCATAATGCATGTGAAAATGGCATCTAACCTATATTCCAGGTGTGAAACATACCTGCCGTAGGTGTGAAATGGTTTAGAACAATTCTCGCCGAGGAAATCTGTTGAAAAAACACTACTCCATGACATGATATTAGTTCATAATGGCTCAAAATGGCAAAAAATATAGAAAAGTGGGTCTAGAAAATTATAAATAGTAATAAAAATTTGTAATTTTCAATTCATTTGCACTATTCACCAATTTGGAGTTTAGTGGTAAGTTTTCACCTGAAACTTCGAGTGTCGATCATGGGAGCTACAAGTGACCGTTCAACGAACCGTCTAGAGTAGGTTAGTGGTCACTGCCATACCTTTCATTTACGTGCTTTTATTTCAATTTTGGTCGGTGGGATTTTTTGTTTGGCCAAGCCCTAAATGGCCTCGGCGCTACCCACGGGCTATAAGTATGCGGGTCATGGGTAGGGCACCAAACACGCAGTCAAAAAACTGACTGCCCGCATCTACCCACAACTGTCTACAATCTAGCCCGCGGGTAGGGCCATGAAGAAGTTTTTTAAACATGAAATTGACTAAAAAATTCTTGCTTTTCACTCCAGGATGGTTCTTGAGTGGAGAGAACGAGAGCATGACCAGGTAGATGAGGCTGTGCGAAATGATTTGCAAGCGCAACAAGTGTTGCAAGCATGTGGCTTATATAAATACTGGAGTCTCGGGGGATTAAGGGCCCAAAACCTACTACTCCGTCATCTGATCAACTACTAGGATGTGGATGCTCAACACTTCATCCTAAATGGGAAAACACTGACACTAGATGTAGAGGATATCTATTTTATTACCAGTTTGTCCCGTAGAGGGGAAGTGGCTAGTCTTCGGTCACGGACCGTGGGCGGTGGGATCACTATGCAAGATTACATAATGCGGTATTGTCCCGCCAACACACGAGCAGTGGGAAGCCAAGTGCCAATCAATACCATAACGGATTTGAGTACAAAGATCATTGTGGCAAATCTGGTGCGGATCACGAGATCCAAAGAACTACATCAGGCATCCAGATCGGTGATGTTCTATACATCACAATGCTTGCAACCTACTATATTCGACTAGTGTACTACTCTGCTGGTGTCTATGAAGACACAACTGACGGAATGCAAAGAGGCCAAGGCCAAAAAATTTGGGTATGGTAGCATCCTCTACAGTTTCTTCTTTGAGAGAGTTCCAGGACTTAGCCAAAGGGTGGATGTCTCTCCTCATAGTCTCCGAGATCCATCCCTGACCCAGTGGGATGAGATACTGACACGACAGGGTGGTGGTCGTCTGGCGTCACCATATACCGAGGAGTTCTTTCGCTGGTGGAACTGGCAGGTGATCTCTATAGAGGACTATCCCTATGCGGGGATCGACTTCAGACAGGACCGTGACATGCCGCTCCCACCAGGCGCAGCTTCGAGAGACATCAGTGAGTACTCTTTTGGTTTTGTGTTTATTAAATTTTTATGGATTTTTTGATTATAGTTGAAATGAAAAAAATATTTTTGGTGGTAGTGTCATGTGCTAATGGGTGATTGTTTGCTCACAGACAAAGGCCCAGTGAGACCAGAGGGCTTCTCGAGACATGGTCGTCGGGGTAGAGATGAGGTGGCAACAGATGCCGCAGCAAGGCGCACTCTAGACGTTGGGGTGCAACGTATCACGGATGTTTGCTCGAGTTCCACTGATAGAGGTGGCCCGATTACCTGAGGCCATGCAACGCCAGGTAGTGGGTGTTCCTGGGGAGTGGGTGCGGTTGTTGCAGCGGATGGCCAATGCAGCACAGTACTACTATGAGACACATCCCGTCGAGGCGGCAACTAGATCTCCTTGGAGGGAATAGATATCCCAGGGTCTCATCCTTTTTTGTATCGATATGTATATTTTTTAGGGCTACGGGCTCCAGTTTTGTATGACACTACCCTTTTTGGACATATTTATATATATATACAACTTTGGTTCTCGGTTCTACTACATGTGTGTATGGTACAAATGTATGAATGTCTTTGTATTTATGTGCTTCATGATGAATGTGACAAATGCCAATCTAATACATAGTTAGCGTATGCATTAGATATATAATTATGACTTCTCAGAATATGAATATATGTAATTGAAACAAAATGTCTCTCCAAGAGTCGTACCTTAAGGAAAATCCGTAGTAATGTAGGGTCTCGTACACGGTACTGCCCATTCAGCTGAGACACAACTAGTTGTGAATCCAGGCGGACTTCTAAAGACTGGATATCATGTGAAATGGCATCCCGAAGTAGCTCAACAATGGCACTATACTCAGCCACATTGTTAGATGTAGGACCGAGACAAGCACCTCCTGAGGAAACAACTAGATGGTCAGGTGAAAAGATAACCCAGGCAACAGAAGCAAGTTGCTGCGTATGTCGGCTAGCACCATCCGCAAAACCTAAGAGCATAGGAAATCCCACTAACATCTGTCAATCAAACAAAGGCTAATCAGCAGACCCGACAACCAAAAAGGCAACCTAAACTATGTATAGAAAAACTATACAATAGTGTACAAAAGTATCATCCTGAACCAGAGGTTCAAGCGTAATACCGCTTGAGGTAGAGCCCATTTCTAGGCTCCTTCAATACAACTCCCTCATAATCTTCTAACTCATAAGTTCCTTTTTCCAGGACACGCCTCACAATGTAAGGACCGTGCCACATGGGATTGAACTTGCCTACCCCTAGGGTTTTCTTTAGCTTGGTCATACAAGAGTACCAAGTCACCTTCAGCATATTGCCGAGGATGGACAGACCTATCATATTGAACCTTGACACGACGCTTGTTAACATCAATGGCCACAGCGGCATCTCAACGGTGCTCGTCAAGTTGCTCGAGGTGTACTAAACGTTGCTCAATCTCCGTCGTATCAGGGAGGAGCTCTATAGCTAGCTTGAGCGAAGGGATTTCGCATTCAATCGGCAGAAGTGACTCCACACCATGAACTAGCTGGAATGGTGAGAACCCGGTGGCAATCTTAACTGCGGTTCGATATGCCCACAAAGTAGGATATAACATGATATGCCAATTGGTCTTGCTTTGTTGGATGGTATGTTGGAGAATGGTCTTCAAAGACTTATTTACTGCTTCAACCTGACCATTCGCTTGAGGATAGTCGGAAGACGAGTGTTCCTGACGAAACCCAAGATTGAGAGACAAATCCTCCATCATCTTGTTTTGAAAGTGACTGCCATGGTTAGTGACAATCTCTTTCGGGATACCGAATCGAGTGATAATCTGGTTGAACACGAAATGAGCTACAGTGGCACCGTCGGATTTTACAGTAGGCATGGCCTCATCCCATTTGGAAAAATAATCCACGGCCACAATAATATGATGATGCCCCCCAGCCAAAGCTGGTTTGTCCATGAAATATACCCCCCACTTAGTGAATGGACCGACAGTGACGACCGGATGGAGGGTCGCTGGATGCGAGTGTACGTTCCGAGAAAACACCTGGCAAGGGTGGCATCTCTTCACAGTGTTAATACAATCTTTAAAGATAGTAGGCCAAAAATAACTAGCTCGCATGATACGCTGGGCTGTAGCAAGCTCGGATAAGTGACCGCCACACGCCCCCGCATGGCAATCATTAAGTACCCGTTCCGCTTCTTCGTGAGTCAAACAACGATAGAGAATGGAATCCTTTCCTTGGCAATACAAAGTGTCACCGACGATAGTATAATCTTTAGTGTGATGTCTCACACGTCGTCGCTCGTCTCGTGAATAATGCGGAGGAAACTTCAAAGTTTTGAGATATCTAATGACATCCCCATATCAAGGGTCCTCGGTTGAGATAAGAAATAAGTGTTCATCCACAAAGGAATCTTCATGAATGACATCCTCATCAAGCCATGGAAGGTCCGACATAAGCTCAGCGAACACCAATGATTTCACCAATTTTGCCGAAGCAAAATCGAGATCAAATTCCTGAAGGATCACAATCCATTTATTATACTTACCCCCGATAAGGCGTCGTGATAGCACGAACTGAAACGGATTGATATGAGCTACAACAGTGGTTGTTCGAAGCAAAATGTAATGCTGTAATCGTTGGACTGCATGAACAGTCGCAAGTGCCAGCTTTTCTACGTGGGTGTACCTTAGTTTAGCGTCAACTAAATTTCGACTAAGATAATAGATAACATGCTCGACAAGTGCATCATCTACCTGAACCAAGATCATGCCAATACTCTCTTGAGACGCGGCCACATAAAGAATGAAATCTTGTGTAAAGTCCGGCAGACTAAGCACGGGGGCCGATACCAAAGCTTTCTTAAGGGTGTCGAAAGACTGAAGGCTCGCTCATCCCATATAAAAGGTGTGTTTTTCTTCAATAGGCATGCAAAACCTTTAGTAATACTAGCATAGTTAGCTATAAACCGACGTAGAAAAGTAGCTCTCCCTTGGAGGCTCTGAAGTTGTAACAGATTACGCGGAGGAGGCAACTGAAGTATTGCCTCAACTTTGAGAGGATCGACTCTAATACCCTCTCTCGAGACTATGAATCCTAGAAGGTGACCCGTCCTAACAGCGAAGATGCATTTGTTTGGATTCAATCAAATTTTGTAGTGGATACATCGTTCGAGAATCATACGGAGGTGCTTGGGGTGGTCCACTCTCTTGCGAGAATGGCCAGCAAGATCATCAAAGAAAACTTCCATAATCATCTTAAGATCGTGAAAGGCATAGGTCATGGCTCGCTGAAAAGTAGCTCCGACGTTCTTGATGCCGAAGGGCATTTTTCGGTATGCAAAGGTTCCCCATGGACAAATAAATGATGTTTCATGCTAGTCCGCGGGTTTGATTTGAATCTGATTATAACCTGAGAAGCCATCCATGAATGAAAAAATCTCACTCCCTGCACAAGCATCCAATATTTGATTAATGAATGGCGTGGGGAAGTTGTCTTTTGGACATGCACGATTCAAATCTCTGAAATCAGTGCATACACGGATCGTTACCTGCTTCTTATCCACAGGAACGGGTTTTGACACCCATTCGGTAAGGGGAACGAGGTAGATGAAACCAGCTTTGAGCAATTTATCCACCTCTGCCTTAATAGCAGCTGCCTTCCTAGGGTTCACAGCACATAAGCATTGTCGAACTGGTTTAGCATTGGGATACGTTCTAATCTTGTGTTCAACATTGCGGGGGTCTATTCCTGGCATCTCCTCATATGACCAGGAGAAAGCTTCCCGGAGTTCAGTAAACAAATCAGTGTAAATAGCAATCTCCTCAGGAGTGCAATCGGCACCGACGTAAACATTCTCAACCTTTCCGGGAGTGTGGGAGATGTTGATCGAAGTGGTTGGGGAAATATTGGCCATATTCCCCTCCAAGAAAACATCATGTGACTGCAAAAGAGCCACAAGGTGACCAACCATCTCAGCTAGAGTCATCCTAAACTCCTCCTGCTCAATGATCTCAAGGTTGGGAAGGAAATAAGAGCAATGGTGCATGTCTTCCCAAGGCCTCTCACTACCACACATGGCTTCAAGGATAGCTTCATTGGATGGCAAAGTATCATCGAGGGAATCGTGAGAGAAAGATGAGTTGGCTGCCCAAACTGGCAGCGTAACGAGATCTTCTTCAACTGTCTGGGAAGAAGAGAGATCCGGATCTGCAGTGGTTTGTTGGATGTGATCATAAGTGAGCTCCGCTACAGATAAGGGCATAGAAATCCCGACGTATGCAATGTCTCCAGACATAGAATCCATGGATGGCAAAATCCATGAATCATTACAATAGGAAGTCCGGAATGGCATACTATTCGAAGGAGGAGGCGCACTGTCGAAAATTGTTCCGATAAAATTCACAGGTGCAGAATAGTTAAAAGTTCCCATCAATGAAGGGTACATTCCAACACCTATGTTCCCAGTTGCTGGCTGAGAATTAGAAACTTGCGGGACTATAGATCCCGTGGATGCTGTGGAAGGAGTGCCAACATAATCCACTGATCGATCGTCACAATCTTGCCTTCATGGGGAAAGCAAATAACTTGAAATACAGTAGACGTGGCAGCCTTCATAGCGTACATCCAGTTCCAACCCAGTAAAAGGTTGCAGTCGATGGGCGCATCAACCACTTCGACTTCAATAGGCATGGACTTACCTCCCAAGGAGACAACAAGGGAAGGGATAATTCAATGTGGCACAAAAGATCTACCATCGAATGTAGTGAGTGTAGTTCTAGACGGAAGTAAGGGAGGAGAGCCAAGAGCTTTCTAACAAGTTAGCGACATTACTGACGCAGAGGCACCTTCATCAACCATAGTACGTTTGACGAAGCTCTTAAGGCAAACCACCTGGATTTGGAAAGCCACGTGGTAAGGTAAGCGAGGCTGGACATCAGTAGTATCGAACTTGATAACACTAGGACTTCCCCCATCCTGAAATCCTAACACACTCAAAAGGGCATGCTTATGAGAAGGACAAGCTTGCAAAATTTCAAGAGCCGACATGGCACACGAAGTTTGGCCCAAATCTTCTACGATGGAGTAGTTCTGGGCAGCTCGAGCATTAGGATTATGCATGGAGCGCTTGAGAACACCTTTCGGTATCCGTGGCATAATGGAAGGCTTCTCAATATGCAAGGAATTATCAGGAGGAGGGGGAGGCTCATTCCCCAAATTCGGTTGTGGTGCACCATAATCGCGTTGACGAGTAGCAACACAAACCTATGACTGAATCATATTCACACATCCATAACCACTAGTATTGGAAGAAGCCGTTTCATTAGTACCATAACTAGTGGTGGGAGCATGCGAAGACATGTTTTGATGATGAGGAAGGGGATCCTTCAACACAGCTAGGCTCTGTGCCAAATGCTTCGATGCTTCTTCAATTTGAGGACATAAGTGAGTAAGGTGATTCTCCCCACAAAGCTTGCAAGGGAATTTCACCTTACGCCTAGGTTTACGATCCTCGCCAGCATTACCGCCTTCCCAAGGAGGGTTGGCATTCTCTTTACGAGGAGTATTACGATTGTTGTTGTTGTTACTCCATTGTTTCCACCCCTATGATTGTTTCTCCCCTTTTTCTTACCACCAGGTTGCTGGTTACCCGACGGTTTCATTGATTGCATATTGTGTACATCCGACGACGGAGTGGAAGTGGACAAGGTGTGAACCTGTCCGGGTGCAGACTAGTTTAGCAACAAATTTTGCATTTGATTAGCTACCAAGTCTACAGGGCGAGTGCATGCGGACCCCACGATGCCATCGGCATGTGGTCCAGGAACTGATGTAGGCTCATGTCTTGTTCTCGGTGCATCAGGAATAATGTCATACAAAATGCCAGGCTGAGAATAAAGTAGATCTAACTGCTGGACTTTCAAGATAGCTTGTTCCTTAGTCACAATGTCGGACATCGAAACATCCTTAGCAATATATGGAAGTAAAGACTTGAGGAACCATTCCAATAGGAACTCTAGAGGAATGTTGGCTTTCACTAATCTCTTCCGTCGACGCCACTCTTGAATGTGGTCAGAAATATGTGTGGCCTTATTCTGACGGAAGGTGGACAACACCTCAGTACCAGTATCATAACGAACCAGTAACTGGAAATTGTCTAAGAAAACCAAAGCAATCTCATTGAATCCCCTATAGGTGTTTCCAGGAAACTCCACATACCATTTCGTGGCTGCCCCCGTGAGGGTGCATTGAAATAGGTGTAATCGAATGGAATCATGATTCAAAGAGTTGGAGGAGCACCAAAGGTGAAACGTCGTGACATGATCTCCCGGGTCCTCACCACCTTTCCCATCAAACTTCGGAATGTCGGAAGGGAGCTTGGTAGGGACCGGGGGCCAAGTAGGGTCGTGACACACCGGATCATTCGTGAGCTTCAAAAGATTCGGGAGATTCAAGCGTGCAAGGAATGGGAGCTAAGGCTGGAAAGCTTGATTATAAGCTCTCGTAAAAGGTTGGTTAAACGAAACTGTGTTATACGATGGACCAAAAGCTTGACCATGAGGATTAAACTGCTGATACTGAGGACCTGGCGGCTCATAAGCTTTCCCATGGCCATAATATTGATAACCTCCCCCTGGTTGACCCATTTGAGAGTAAGCAGGTATATGCGTGTTTTGAGCACCATATTGGGGTGGTGGGTGATATTGGTGGCCAGCATCGACTGTGTTATAGTAAGGGTTGCCACCATGAGTATGGGGCATGTATGTACTATTCATAGCAGGAACCGTGTTGTATTGACCGTAATGGTATGGTATGTTCCCAACCCCAACATTAGGATTAGCTTGAGCAGTCGTGTGGTGACCAGAAGCATGAGAAGCATTCCCAGGTCCAATATGGGTGTGACCAGTAGCAGGGTTGGTGGTGTGATGTCCATGTGGATAGGAAATATTCCCACCCCCTACATTAGCATTACTAGTGGCGGCGGTGGACGAAAAAGTATGCGGTATGTGTCCACCCCCGTGGTTGGGAGGAACGGTATCATGTGCAAAAGTAGTCCTGGGTTGACGAGTAGCGATGCGTGTATTAGGTTCTGGATGGCGAGTTGTATTTCGAACAACATTCTGGCTAGGTTGTGTATTCCTAGGAGGTGGTTGTGCTCCAACATAAGCATTGTTAGGAATCTGACCAGTCCCCATACTATGTGAGTGGGTGGACAACGTAGTGCCCCCAATGGGTATAGTATGGATAACACTTTGACTAGTGCCAGCGTGAGTACCAACCATAGTGGAAGGTTGGACAGTATTTTGACTAGGCATACCAAAAGAGAGTGCGGTGGGGTTGATCATAGGGCCGGAATCATCATGAGTCTTAGGCCTCCCGTATCTAAAATCGCGTGGAAACGAAGGAACGAAAGGCTCGTCCTGTTCTTCCTCCTCGGGTAAGTCGGGCATCTCGTAAAGATAATTATCCAGATTCAAAGGATCAAACGGATCCCGGTCAAGTGGATTAGGCCAAATAGAACCAGGTTAAGTCTCAGGTGGATCACCTCCCCAATCCTCATGAGGAGTATGGGGATCAAAAGTATGTTCAACTCTACCCGAAGGAGTAGAAGGGTCTTGCCCGATATCGGGATGTGCAGTCATGTAGTCTTCAACATAAGTCTTGTATGAATTTGAAGACTCAGAGGGAGCCCTCTGGCGTCCTCTAGCAATCCGGCATCCTCTAGCAATACGTTGTGTAACCAAAGCTAGCTTTAAACCAGCCAACCGACGGGACCGACAGAGAGTAGGGCTCTGTGCCACGTTCTCTCCGGAGAGAGACACAACGTCTCCTAAAGGCCAACTATCGATAAAAAAAAGTAAATCAAAAGCACACACTTAGAGAAACTACAACCAAGAGCATACAAACAAAGTGGCTAAATGAGCTCCCGACACTAGAGCCGGTATGTCTCTCCGAGGAGAGGCTTGAGATTCCCAAACTATAGCCGGAGGTAACAGAATCAGTTATAGAGACACCCAGGCTTCACTGTGTCGACAGGGTCAAGTCCACTGCACGAACACAACTATGCTGTCCAATTCCTATCTGACTCAGGACACAAACAGCATAACCACTGCAAGTACCCTGTGCGGTACCTAGGTAAGGAAACTATGTTCACCGCAATATAACCAATGCTCAGGGGGACAGTTGCAGGTGGGACTCATCGTATGGGTAGGGTAGCTAAGCCCGAAGCACAAGAGGACGAACCTATGGTACCTCCAGATATGAACAAATCCTGAATATATCTCCCACGTTCAGCCGGTATCAGAGGGATATCTCCTCAACCAACCTCCTGTGACCTCGTGCTTAACTATGGATTGAGTAGAGCTCCCGAGAACACCGATTTATACCATGGATTCCTCCACTCCCTAGTCAGACACCTAATGTTTCATCTAGTAGTCTTGGATTGTTAACTCACAATGATCTATTCCAAGACTCTAAACCTATGCTAGTTGGTGTACCCTATAAAATAAAATCAGTCTAATAAATTTTAATGATTAAACGTTAATTTTAGTGGCTGTGGTTACTCAAGGGATATGATCCTGAAACTAGTGATGTGTAGACTCAATAGTATGCAACATCGTCCAATCCTAGACTCATCTATCCAATAAAACAATGACACTAATATGCAAAGTCACCAACAATTCCGAAATAAAGATGCAATCTTTTATCTTTTCGATGCACAAGAAGAACCTAAGATGAAGGCAACAAGCACTCAATGCAAGATGCAGTACATGAAAGTAAAATATTTTTGTCTTTTCGCTTATAAATGAGAAGGAAAATGCAAAAAACTAAATGAATATTTTTGTATTTTTTCAATATAAATGAAATGAAAAAATGCAAGCAAAATCCTACTATTCAGTCACTGAAGTGCCGAGAAGATCACTAAGACAACCCAACAGATCCTAAACAACAAGACTCAGCTAAAGGAAAGAGCTCAAAAGGAAAAAACCAAGAGGTTAAAACCAAAGATTGGTAAAAAACCAAGAAGGCTCAACCAAGAGAAACGAAGAGATCCGGTCACAACCAAGGCATGAAATAGTCAAGAAAGAGGCCAACAAAGACTCAGGAACCAACCAAACTCACCCAACAACAACCAATACCCATAAACCAACAAAAGCTGGAGTTACACGCTACAGTCGAAGGAAATCCTGCGAGTACCCGCAAGCAGTAGAGTAAACAGAGGCGGGTATACGCGGTCAGAGCTAAGCTAGCCCGCGGGTGAGGAAAAGCAAATGGTCAAACAGAGAGTCCAGAGGCTCAGAAAAAGAAAGTTTTCTACAGTGCATCTTAACAGCCAATCAGTGACACAGAGCTTCGATAAATAGCAACTCTAATTATAGACTAATGCTCACAAAATTTCCCAAACATGGATGTTTTCCCCAGCGGAGTCGCCATTTCTGTATTGGAGAAAACTCACTATGGCTTGGGAATACCACAACAGACAGATGACTACCAGAAATCTACTCAATTCTCAAAGCAATGCTATTATAAATGACAATGTTAAGATAATGGAGAAATGTAACCAACCTCGATCCAATGTTTGATGTAGATCCCCATTGGAGCTTTCAATCCACGCACTTGTAAATCCGCAAATTAGTCTTGACAACCGATATCCATCAAGTACATATAATATATAAATGGCATTAACATTATCAATAACAATGGTCCATAATATCATAAGCAAATGTAACCCAATGTATAATAAACAACATTCACACCATGAATGGACGAGAATATGAGTATTTCGATTAATGAACAAGAAGAAGTACAAAGTGATACGACCTCTTGCTGGCAACCAATCTGAACCAAGATCTAAATCAATCCACTTGTGCCTCCACCACTTCAATCCTCCATGAATGGCAAACTCAAACTAGAGAGGAGTTTGGAAGGTTAACATAAATGGTTCACAACTACAAGGATCAATGAGTGTAGACTCAAGATAGGGAAAAAATCCACTAGAGTTCTCTTACGATTCTCTTCTCCCCCCCGTCCATAAGCCATATGTGCTCAATATATAGTCCTCTCAAAGGTAGGTGAAAGGACACATCGAGACGTTACTTGGGCAGATGGAGAGCCAAAGGTCACCCAATGACCGCTTTTTGGGAGTAAAAAGTAATTAATAGTGGTTTTTACCATTTTACTTGATACCCGCAGGCTATAGTGATGCAACTCGCGGGTACGCATGCTATAGTGATGCAACATGCGGGTAGGAACAAAAATAGGGAAAACTGGTATCTTTGAAGGATAAGAATGGATCTGAGTCACTGAAATGGATCCTACAGGCCAAAGAATGCTGATGCTCACAGGGTGGAAAATTTTTGTATAACATCAATTGATTGCTGTCTGTACCCAGAGCTAATACAGCTCCAGGCCATTCCAAGAAGAAAATTTAGTGATTCCCATGAAAAGTCCTTAACAAAAATTAATTGTAAAATGCAATTAATGCTGGGCACATTTTGAAAGCGTAATGTGTACTCGTCTAGTATTACCTGTATGTTCAATATTTAAATTTAGTATTTGATCATGTATGCGATTTATCTACTGGTTTCAGATGAAAGGGTGATTTATTTTATTTTCACTGCAATAGTTTTTGTCTCCTAGAAAAGTTGGGCCTTCCATTCCATGTTCATTTTTCCATTCCCTGTACTTGTTTTCATTGCAAGTAAACGATGCACATATTACTAATCTTAAAATGTAGTGGTGCACTTAACATATTAGCTTCTATTTTGCAACGCTTTTTTGTATGTACCGTATATGTTTATGGTAGGACTCTTAAGCATATTATTGTTTAAGATTTTAAAGAGCTTGAAAGCCTCCTTTTCCAGATCGTTAAATAACTGCATGGCTTTTTGGCATTTGGAAGAGCTGAATGATGATGACCTTGTAATCTTCACATTAGTGAATTTCTCTATAAAGGTGTTGAGATAGGATGTCGCGCTATATGATTTATCATAAGATTATTGAGAGTGTTTGGGAAAATACTTCTAGGTTTATTTGTTGATAATTGCATTTTATAAGGTGAATTTTATTTAGGCAAAAAGGTTAATTAGCTACTTGTGTGCATTTACTTTATGTGAAAAATACAATTGAATGGAGAAAAAAACTCTTTATTGCCTTTATGGATATTGCACTACTTTCAACTTGTACACAACTTACCTCAGAGCGGAGAAACTTCCAATGTTCCGTCCATCGACGCGATTTAGATAGTTCAAGCCCATATAGACTCGATGATGTTTCTTGTGATCCATTTTTCAAGGTTACTTTGAAAGTGTTTACATCATGTTTGGATGTGCTTCTATTAGTTAGTTGAAGATTCATACTTAAATTGTGATTTTGTTTTTTGTTTCAATGATACCAGTATGACCTATTGCCCATACTCTGCCTAAACTATTTTTCTTTCCTTGTGCTCTTTTCCTCTTGGCGTTCCTTTTGCCCCTCCTAGGGAAAATGCTAGTTATATCTATTTCAAATAATAATAAATAGAATTTTTTCAAAAAATTTAAAATATTTTATAAATTGTAACTCTATATATATTGAGCTAACGTCGGCCATTTGCTTCATGGGAATTACACAGCGTGATTATGGCAAACCAAAAGAAACTAATAGCCAATCAAACATGTAGTCATTCGTGCATAGCAGCTGGCTGAGTGTGTTGATCATCTTGGTAAATAATAGTATGTTTATCTTAGTTAAAAACAAGATGTTCAGAAACAATGCAACTTATTACATGTTAAAGAGATTGTTTCAAAAGCTTTATTTCATCCCTGTTAGTTCGGAAGTCTACTTTATATAATTGGCGACTAATTGGCAACTAGCATACCTTTGGTGATAGCATGAAAATCAATTTGTTGAAATGATTTATGGATATTTGACAAACCAACTTCAAACCTATACAATGTTGCTTCATATTTGATCTATCTCCAACAAGTTTTCAACATTGAAAACAATCATTACTTGACCAAATAAAAAGCATTCTAGATTTGTATTTTACAACTTAGGATGAAAATGAAGCCTTATATAATCTATAAAAGCTAAAAGACAAATAACTATTTAATATTGATATTTTAATATAAATAGAATAAGTTTATAATAATAATGTTATTATTGTCTAATCAAACACTACTTTACCAAATAAAAAAATATTCTTAATAAAGCAATTGTTATCATTGCTATTTACAACACTACTCTATAATTTCTTTTACTAAAGAAAAATATTGAGATATATGTTTACTTTCATTCTAAATAAAGCAATTGTTTATTATTGTTATTAACAACATGAATTTATAATTTCCTCTACTAAAGAAAAAGCTTGAGCTATATGTTTGCTTTCATTCATATAATTTTTTAAAATAATAATATATTTTTCAACTTAAAAAATTTTTAAAAATAATTTTTGATTCATTATTTTTTTTTTATGATTAATTAAATATTGTTCTTTAGCTTGAGCTATATGTTTGCTTTCATTCATAGAAAATTTTAAAGTAATAATATATTTTTCAACTTTAAAAAAAAAATGATTCATTATTTTTTTTGTAAGTCTACATAGTATTTAATTAACAAAAAAGATTAAATTACATAGCGGCCAAGGATAATGGGGTAATCCCGGCATAGCAAAAACAACAGAAGTAGTAAGAGTATTACAATCCAACTTGCAGGCTATGCAGAAAGTTACCTCCAACAGCAAGGCCAAAAACCAAAAGACTGTCTGAGTAAAAACTATCAGAGGCGACATTACACATTGCAGACAAAAAACTAGAGTGGAGCGGAGAGACTCAGTCATCTCGTCGAGCTCCCGAGCAGACATGGAACAAGTTAAGTAGGAGGGAAATCTTCCAGTATGGAGCATCACCTCGGAAAGTCCTCCTTGGGCAGCTTCACAGGAAGCGGCGCGATTTTTCGAGCAGCGAGGAGATCAAGCTCTGTGTGGATGCACATCCTTTTGCAGGGCGGGGAGCCCATCATGGAAGGGACCGGAAAGTGCACAGGAGGGGTCGCCGACGAAGCTGGAGCAGGAACGACCAGGAAGGGGTCCATGGTATCAGTTGCGGCAGCAGCTACCGACCCTTCAGAGGGTAAACCGCTGGAAATCGGGACACCAGAGATGGTACCACCATCACCCCTACCACCAAATTCAGCCATGACTGAGCTGCGGCTCACGATAGCATGTTGGATCCAGGAGAAGGTGGCGTCAAGGTTAGCTAGACTTTTATCCAGCTCGATGAGTTTGGCCTTGATGTCCAACATATGATTCCTAAAAGAACCCCAGTTGCCCAACATGTCATCCATAATCTTGCCCAGCATATTTTTTATGATCCAATAGTGATCCGCAATTAGTTTCCCTTCCCATTCGTCAATCAAGTTGCGGCTGGTGAAGGAGATGCCAGTGTCGAAGCCATCACCAGAGACATGAGTACTCTGGGCTTTGCAGCGGCCCCCACTACCTTGACGAGAAAGATCGTGTGGCTTGGTCATGGCAGATAGCGCCGTTTGAGTCCATAACCAGAAATACAATTGAGCACGAGGGTGCACAGAGCCGATCTAGAGTCTAGGAGAAGCAGACATGATGCTGTCAAGGGTTTCCACTGGCCTATTTAAAGAACGATCATACAGGTTCGCGCGAGCCATAATTAAGTGCAAGGAGCTGAATTGATGGAGCCGAGAGCCATCTTGAATGCGCAGAGGGCCGAGGTGAAGTCGAGCAGTACCGGAGTGGAAGCCAGATGAGCTGTGAGGGGACTTGCATGCAGAGGAGCGGGAGGGAGCCATAAAGTCGTAGGTGTGAGGGTGGCCAATTGTGAGGACAGACATGTGGGAGGGCAGACAGATGGGCGGGCAGACAGGTGTGAAGGCATGCAGGAGCTTGGGTAGACAGGTGGGAGGGAAGGGGTGCGCGTGTTGCATTAAGGGCGTACGGGATGAGGGTCCTTGCCCACGTGCCCTCCTCGTTCTCTGCTCGTGGCCCCATGGGTCATGCTAACACCCGCATCCGGGGAATTTTTGATTCATTATTACTTCTTTATGATTAATTAAATAATGTTCTTTATAATGTCAAGTCATGCCATTAGTTAAAAAAAAAAATAAAAAAATTGATTCATTATTATTTCTTTATGATTAATTAAATATTGTTTTTTTTTTTATGTAAAGTCATGTCATTGCGATGAAAATTGAGCCAAGCAAGTTGTATCCATGACAACACACTCTACAGGGTCCCCGATATAGGTCGGGTGGCTGGGGCGGTCGGCTGTGGTCATTCCCACCCGGGATCGACCCCAAGACCAGCGGCATCAAGGCATGCCTCTACTCGAGGATGCGCCCCAATTCATCTATCATGTGAAAAAAAAGACAACACACTCTATTAAATTGTATCAAGTTAAAAAAATTTATTAAACTCTAGTAAACAAAAATTCATACATTGAAATAGGTTTGAAATTATTTTATTGTAAGCTTGTAGCAATTGCAATCCACAAGCCAACGCATGTGCAATGTCGAATCAATATGGAGATAATGGGTGATTCGTCGGCTGTCATCAATTGGTCTTCGGGTTTACACAAGCTTCAAATACTTGTGCTTGATCATTGGAAAAATAGGATTAATCTTCTGAACGATTCCTTTACTACTGTACAGTATAGCCATATCATTCGGTTTTCAATAAAAGGGTAGATGCTTTATCAAAGATGGGTCTTTAATTTAGTGAAGGGAAGGCCAGGATCAGGCATTTTCAGGAAAATCAATTCGTGGAGGAATGGGAAGCTGTCCTTTATTGAATACATGGTATTTTCTTTTCATGTACATATTTTTATATTTTAGTAATTAGCAGGAATGATATACAATTTTGATTGCAGATATCGAACTGTTTTTTGGGAAAAATACTTTTGTATGAAGTAAAGATCAAGGATAGAACGGTGGCTAGATATAGTCAACTTGGACCATGATCGCTACATGGATTGCATAAATAGTTAATGATAGTCTTTATGTAAAACAACATCTATGAATATGTCTTCTGGACATGATTCCAAGTGTAGTTTCTTTGATTCACCTATGAATAACAAGGAACTCTTTTTTCTTCTAAAAAAAAATGTCAAATCAATATGACTTGCTAGTATATATAAATATAATAAATAATGATTAAGTTACATATTTTGTACACATAGTCCACTAACACATGTACAATGTCTAGGACATTGCTACCTGGTAACTCTGATTAATCAATATAAGTTGCTAGTATATATAAATATAAATAAACAAGAGCAATAATGATTAAGTTACATATTTTGTACACATAGTCCACGAACACATGTACAATGTCTAGGACATTGCTACCTGGTAACTTTGATTAATCAATATAACTTGCTAGTATATAGAGGTGATAATGTCCCCGCAGTTGCTAATAGCATTAATAGCTATTGCTATAAGATAGAAGCTATAGAAATATGTACTTAACCATCAAACCTTAAATTTGGTGCAATGAATAAGATGATGAAACTTAAAATTTTATCATAATTTGATATATTATTTACATTTTACTTATGTAAATTTTAAACCTTGTAGTTATTGAAATAATGAAGATTTTATCTATATAATGAAACTCTATGGATTTCATATGCCCAAAAAAGAAAAAGAAAAAAAAGCATAAAAACTATCATTTTTTAATGCTAAAAGATATTAAAATTTGTAACAATAATAATAATAATAATTTTTTTAAATTTTATTTACTTTTGTCAACAACTTATATAATTATAAAATAAAATTATAAAACCAATAAAATAATAAAAAAATAAATTTTTTATTTTTCTATATAATATTTAGTTTTTATTTTAAATTTGTTTTATTATTATTATTTTTTAATAATATTTTCAATAAAGTGTTATATATATAGTATGTTTGTTTTATAATAAAATTAATATAACAATGTGCTCTACATTTTATTGTTTTTAGATAAAGTAAATAATGTAACCTGAACGCTTATGATCACAATAAAAAAAAGTTTTATTTCAACATAACTAAATCTTGGAATTTTTTGAAATAAAGAATTATTTTTCATAAATTCTAAAATTATTTAGTAACAATTTTAAGATTGCTTTTGTTTATGATAATTGTTTTTGCAAAAAAAACAGTATTTGTAAATTATATGTAAATTTTAAATATAAGAATAAATATAAACATAATGGTAAACAAAAGCAAAGAATCTTTAAACTTAACAAATAAAATATTTAAAGCGCTCTTCAACCTTCAAAGCATTTATGTAAAAGCACGGCGGACACGGCTTCTACATTTAAAGAATTTAAAGAATTTTTTTAAAGCAAAAAAAAATATTAAAAGCAATACTTCAAATTTCTCCGATGCTTGGTTGAAATGCCAGTCACATAAAATCCAAAAAATACGCTCGCTTCAATGTACGACGAAGAAAATCATTGGCCCTTGCTAAATTTTATAAATTAAACTGCCATTTTCAAGTTTTAAATGTTAATTTACTTGAAATGTTATTTATGCGTCAATTGCCGTACTTTTGTATATATAATTTGCGAGTGAGGTTTGTATATATAATCTGTTGTTAACGGATTACTTATTCACTTTTCTGTAAGAGATATTAAAACAACAAAAATTAGCATTATATGAAATTAAATGCAATCACTATTATATTTTATTAATATTTTTCAATTACATTATGGAAAGTAGCTTAGTTAACCGTCCTAATGAGCACTAAAGTAAAGTTGTTTAATACCTCAGTCTCAAAAAAAATTTATTTTATTAATATTTTTCAATTACATTATAGAAAGTAACTTAGTTAACTGTCCTCATGAGCACTAAAGTAAAATTGTTTAATACCCCATTCTTAAAAGAAAATTAAAATTAATACTACGTTTTTTGTAAAATTATTTATTATAACATATATATATATAATTTTGGTTTTCTAATTCTAGTGAGTTTTATTTTATTTTATTTTTATGTGATATGGAAAGTAGTTTTTTATCAAAATAAAAATTTACTGTTTTAATGAGCACTAAAGTAAAGTTGTTTAATACCCCAGTTTTAAAAAAAATTCTTTATTATAATATATATATAATTTTCGTTTTCTAATTCTAGTGAGCCTTATTTTATGTAATAGCCAATAACGTAGCGAGACGCTTTATGCCATGATTAACATTGTATTTTTTATAATAAAGTATGAAAAAATATTATCCCCTCAGCATGTTACTATATCTTCATCATAAGTTTATAAATTATAAATATTTATATCTATTTCAAATAATAATAAATAAATTTTTTTCAAAAAGTTTAAAATATTTTATAAATTGTAACTCTATAGATATTGAGCCAACGATTTCTGTGAAAAGATATTGAGCCAACGCCGGGCCTTTACTTCACGGGAATTACACAGCGTGATTCTGGCAAACCAGAAGAAACTAATAGCCAATCAAACACGCAGTCATTCGTTCATTCGTGCATAGCAGCTGTCTGAGTGTGACAGCCATTGGCACTCCACCGCTGTGAAGCAACTCGGCTGTCAGTGGCTAGAAAAAATCAATAATTGAATTTTCCGTGAGGTGGGACACAACATTATTGAAGTCATTCGTTCATTCGTGCATAGCAGCTGGCTGAGTGTGACAGCTGTGAAACAACTCGGCTGTCGGTGGCCAGAAAAAATCGGCAAGTAATTGCTGCAGGGGCCTCTCACATTCCCTCACTCTCCGTGCATTCTATTTTACGGCAAAAACTTCAGGCCCTTTTCCGTCGACTCGGCCATGCATGCCCACCATACTGCAAAGCCATGGATCTATGCACAGATAACCATCATCCACCCATCGAAACCTGCCCATACGAAATGGCATGCGCATGGAAGATTAAATACGGTCCACATTAATGCCATGATAATTTGAATTTTGAATTTACTGAAGGCGGGATGACACTCAAATTTGGATTTTGAATTTGTAAACCCTCCCAGTTTGAATTTGTAAACCAGCCACGACCGCAGTCTCTTCGGTTTGTTCGGCAAGAAAAAGGAAGCGCAGGTGGGAATGCATGATGATCAGATTATGCACCCTCTTTCCAGCCACACCCACAATGAGGCTCAGACTGAGGCTGCTCCTCAGCATGAAGTAGAGCACTGCCACGGCCACGGTCACGAGGGCCAACGTACCCCCGAGGAAGCTGAGCAACAGAAACACACGAAGCTTCACCGCACACACAGCTCCAGCTCCAGCTCTGTAAGTCTCTCACTCTCTTACTATTTATTATTTATTCATTAATCACTGCTCTGTTGCTTTATAAGTGATCTGCTTCCATCCATCCTGTACACTGAGATGATTATATATACAATTTCAGTCGAGCGATGAAGAGGAGGAAGGCGGTAAGAAGAAGGATGGGGGGTGAAAGAAGAAAGGCGCAAAAGACAAGCCCAAGAAAAAGCTCCCCGGGGGCGGACAGCATGCTTCAGATCACTGTGTGGGTGAAGAGGAGAAGAAGGCGGGTCTGCTCGATAAAATAAAAGAGAAGCTCCCTGGGAAGCATTTTCAGATGAGAGTAAGATTGAAGAGGAGAAGGTGGATCAGATTAGGATTGAAGAGGAGAAAAAGGTGGGTTTGCTCGATATAATGGAAGTTTGGGCCGTATTTTCAATCGATAGAGCCTGCGTTCTTTCCAATTGACATATATAATCAATGCCTTGCCACATATGTTTATACATAATAGTGTTTGAAATTCTCTTTTGTGAACACCGCAATTGTAACAGGATTCAAGCTGTACTAAGCTATCGCTTTCCCCCTCTCCTCTACGGGACTCGATGCAGGGTTATATCCCTCTCGCCGAGCTTGACCTTCCTACGCCGAGTTTGATCTTCTGTCTCGCGCGAGCTACCTTCCTTCTCGCCAAAACCGTTCCTCAAGAACAGTCGGATTACAGAATCCTTGCTGTCAGTAAACTTCCAGATAGTTTGTACTCTGAGTATAGGTTTTAGGATTCGATTATAATTGTTAAGTTATGATTTTTTATTTTTTAAGTGGTTGTCTAAACGTATGGTTTAAAGTTATGATATATATTCATTATTTAAAAGTATGGCTTAGTTATGGTTTAATTGTGAATCATATTGTTAAAATTCGTTGTCGGTTCGTATATAGATTATTTTAATATATCCTGATTAGCATGTATGGTTTAGTTACATTGTTTGATACATTGCTCGAATACATGGGTTGAATGTATATTGATTAATATATAAAATCTATTATTTGAAGACTATCGTTAGCCCTATTAATTGAATGCATTGTTTCACATATGGATCATACATATTGTTTGTATAAGTGGTTGATTCACTTTTATGGTTTAAATTAATGGTCCAACATATTTTTTTCTTTATTGGTTATATGATTTGATGTGTGGGTGATTTCATTTAAATATAAGTTCGAATCTATAGTGTATAATATGTAGAATATAAGATTGTTATATGCCATTGAATTGTATTGTTTTTGTTTATCCGGTTTCATATAAAGATGAGAATGTTAGAGAGATGAGAATGTTTTATAATCATTTCTTACAGCATTATATTGTTTAAATTAGATGATGACATTGTTTATATAATTAATATGATATATTGTTTTAATTATATGATGATGTAGTTTATATCAGTTATATGATTATATTGTTTTTTTTTATCATGGTATAATATTTTTATATTAGGTTATGATTTTTGATCAAGTGATTATTTTGTATTTTATGAAAAGTAATTTGTTTTATTATTGGAGAAATTTTCATAATCTCATGGAAATTAATAGGTTTTTAATTCAAATTAATTTAAGGTATGTTGATTTTTGAGTATATGACAAAGAGAGCATAAACAAAAATATATATGAACACTTAGTCTTCACAAAGATAATCATTTTAAAAAAATGAAGAGAATTATATTATGGACTTTTCAAAAAGATAATATCCATGATAGGGGTAGGTCATAATAATTATAAAACTTATACAAATAAATACATATATATATTATTGTAATTGGAAATTCTTATCTTACTCAATCACTTTTATATTATTGTAATTGGAAATTCCCATCCTACTCAATCACTTTGATGGATATGGTTTTTCAATATACGATGGTTACAATGATGTGAATTAATTTGTTTTATTATTGGAGAAATTTTCATAATCTCATGGAAATTAATAGGTTTTTAATTCAAATTAATTTTCATAAATTAATTTAAGGTATGTTGATTTTTGAGTATATGACAAAGAGAGCATAAACAAAAATATATATGAACACTTAGTCTTCATAAAGATAATCATTTTATAAAAATGAAGAGAATTATATTATGGACTTTTCAAAAAGATAATATCCATGATAGGGGTAGGTAATAATAATTGTTATAAAACTTATACAAATAAATGCATATATATATTATTGTAATTGGAAATTCTTATCTTACTCAATCACTTTTATATTATTGTAATTGGAAATTCCCATCCTAGTCAATCACTTTGATGGATATGGTTTTTCAATATACGATGGTTACAATGATGTGAATTAATTTGTTTTATTATTGGAGAAATTTTCATAATCTCATGGAAATTAATAGGTTTTTAATTCAAATTAATTTTCATAAATTAATTTAAGGTATGTTGATTTTTGAGTATATGACAAAGAGAGCATAAACAAAAATATATATGAACACTTAGTCTTCACAAAGATAATCATTTTTAAAAAAGGAAGAGAATTATATTATGGACTTTTCAAAAAGATAATATCCATGATAGGGGTAGGTCATAATAATTGTTATAAAACTTATACAAATAAATACATATATATATTATTGTAATTGGAAATTCTTATCTTACTCAATCACTTTTATATTATTGTAATTGGAAATTCCTATCCTACTCAATCACTTTGATGGATATGGTTTTTCAATATAGGATGGTTACAATGATGTGAATTTTTTATTTCATTTTTAAAAATTGGTTGAATCCTATGGAATGTTAGCTTGTTTTTTTGTTGATAGCAATTTGTTATCAAATTAGACAAAGCATATATCAATTTTCATCTAGGGTTTTATTATATTTAAATAATAAGATTAAGAAATTTAATATAAAATTTATTTTGATAAAATCATTATATTCTAAATCAATTTAGATAATTTTTGAAAATTTTGCTCCATATCAAAGGAAATTTAATCTTTCATCAAGAAAACCCTATCTTCCACAACAATAGAGGAAACTTCATTTTTGAAAATTTTACTTCACAACACATAAAACTCTATTTTTGAAAATTTTGTTTCACAACACATAAAACTATATTTTTGAAAATTTTGCTTTACACCAAAGTAAGTAAGTGTTAGTTTCATTTCTTGTAGATTTCACAATTATATTCTTAATTAAGTTATTTTTTGAAATTTAATTATATGATAGAAAAGTCTATCTTTTATGATTGCAAGTGTCATTTTCACACATATAGATTAAATACTCATTCTTTTAATTTTTTTTTTCCAACACTTTTCAAAAATTTGTTTCAAAACAAAAAAAACTATCTTTTATCCTCACAAGCGTTATTTCATTCTTTTGTATACACATAATAATAATAATAATAAAAATCACATTATTCATAGAGTTAGTTTATCTAAATGTCTTAAGTTAAATTAGACCAACATAGATCCATCTTAAACCCGTATCTATCAAGCACCGAGAGGGATCCAATTTCTTGAGGTGTATTTCTTTTTTTAAATTTAAACTCAAGAAATTTGATCTCTCTTGATTGATAGATCCTGTTTAAGTTTTAAGCTTTTATTTTATAAACGAACATCTATTTTTTAATTACTTTTCATAATATTTATTTTATGAACCAAAGTGGGATTTTTTTAAATACTTTCCATAAATTTTTTTATGAGTGGACATGAATTTTTTTAATTATTTTGTTAGTAACAAACATTACATCACAAACGTTACAACATCTCCCCCATACTTTACTTTAAGTTACTTCATTTTACTTTACTTTACTTGCTTCTTTTTACTTTACTTTACTTTACTTACTTCTTTTTACTTATTTTTACGTGCAATCACCTTTTACGTTTTATTAGATGTAACGCTACATTTTTACGTTTTATTAGATGCAAAAATTGAAAGGTTAGAAATCTAAAGACAAATAACATGTCCTATCTTGGTGGATGGAGCTGCATTTGTAACAAATACACCAAAATGCCATATTCTCATAATCTATCTAAATATGTAATTGCTTAAAGTGTTTTCAATAGCCTTAAAAACTATTAATTACCATTATGGATTTTTTAAAGTTTCATTTGCACTAAGTAAAACACTTGCAAATTTTACAAATAAAAATTACACCAACAATCATTAAATCTACTTTCACCTTTTATATGTATGTATGTATGTATGTATATATGCATGTATGTATAGAGAGATAATTTCATTGCAATTTTTTATTTATATTTTTATTATTCAAACATTAATATACACATGTAATTTTCACCAATTGAAATATACAAATATCTATAATTTTATATCAAGATTACAATTTTGTAGTAAATGTTTTAGACAAAAATCATTGTTCACTTCAAAGTTATTTTGTTTCCAAAACTTTAAGTTATAATTTATACTAATTTTTTTAACAAAAAATCATGGTTAACTTTAATGATGTTTTCTTTCCAAAAACATTATATATTTTTAGTATTATATTTAAAAAGTATTCACATAGCATTGATGATGATGATGATGAAGGTTATTAATTGGTTTGCTTTAAACTTTTGTTCCTATGCTCAAGAAGCTTTCCAAGCTCACTATAGTTTTGACAAGTCAGGAGGTTAGAAAGGTTTGTATTGTAGCAAATACTATGAAACTCATATCTAATGTGGGCCTCAAAGCTCATAGGCTCACAAAGATGGCAAACCAACACCCTCTTTCGCTATGGAGCTCATAAGAGTTCATTCTAATCTTGGCTATATTCATATTATATTAAAAAATTATTCACTGAATATTATATTAAAAAACTATTCACACAAAGAGGTGTTAATAGAAAAAAAATCAATTTTTAATTAATTTAATAAAAAGATAATTAAGAATATTATTTATGATCAAAAAATATAAAAGCATCTTAATGTTCTATATATAATTTGTTTATAATAAGTAAGAAAATTATTTCACCAAAAGCATTATAACACATAAGACTATGTTGCTATTCTCTTATATATCTTTTAAGGATATTGTGTAAATAAAACATAAAAAGTATTGTTTTTTGAAAAAATAGAAGTATATGGATAAGAAGATGTTCTACAATGTTTTTATAAAAAATATTTTTTTTTTCATTTTTCATTACCAAAATACTTAAAGAAAAGTAACACACATTCATGGGACTACCCTTAACACCCACTTACATTATGTGGTTTGAAATGGTGATATTAATGCCACTTATATTATATAAGTGTTAAAGTAGTGTAATGTAGAATCCAAATACAGAATGTCCGCTCATTTTTAGAAGACCACAAGGTTACGTCCTAGGGAGTTTTTTCATTCTTATATCTTTTCAATTATAGGGTAATTGTTTTTGAAGACATATTCATGTAAATATATGAAATTCTAAATGTTAACAGAAATGGAAATTGTATAGTTGCATATGGCTTTTCATTTTCTATAATAAAAAGTAAAATATTATAATGTTTTATAAGAAATATTATTTTATATTTCATACATAATTTTTTGATGATGAGTTTTATTTATGTTCATAATTAATATAAAAAAATATTTGTTTTATTTTTATTTTTTAATATTTAATTATTATTTAAATTTTATAAAATATAAGAAATTCTAATTTTAATACAAAATAATTTTTATAATTTGAATAAATATAATATAAATTTTAATATTAATAATAACAATTTTTTTATTTAATTTGAAAATTTTACGTTTATTTATGAGATAAATAATCAAGTTTTAAATTTCACCAAAATATAATTAATTTTAATAAAGCTATAAGCTAACTAGTATTATAATTAATTTAAAAATATAAATTATATGTAATTATGTTGTTTAATTATTTACTAATTTTTTTTAAATTACATATAATTATAAAAATAAAAAATATTTTATTAAAATTTAAATTTGTTGTTTTTGTTGTTGTTATTGATTCAATCTAAATCAAATGTATCAAGAAATATAGAACTTTATCATTACTTAACAATCATATTTTTATAATTATATTATAAAATTTACTAACTATCACGTAATCACAATTTTTAATAGTAAAATGTTGAGTTATGTTACAATTAAATGATATCATCTTAATTTTAACTTTATAAATTCATTTAAATAATTAAAAGAACTTATAAATGTTAAATTCATGTTAATTATTTATAACAACACTTTGTTTAAAAAAAACACAAAATATAAATATTACCTTTTAATTATTATAACATCTATTTTAAATTTAAATTTAAATTTTATTTTTAAACTTTTCACCGTGAATGTTTCCATACTCCTCAAGAGTGGACACTTCACCCATCTTTAGGATTATGTGAAAAGAAAAAGATAAGCACTTTAAATAGATTGAGAGGAAAGAGTAAGAACTTTGAATGATAACGGAAAATGATAAAATATTTAGAAGTTAGGGTTTACTAATTAAAAAAAAAAAGAGATTACATTATAAGATAAATTAAGGAAGTTTCATTAAGAGGAAGTTAGGTAAGAAATGATAATAGTAGAAAATTAAATGGGAAAAAACAAAAAATTTAGAAAATATGATGTGTTATAGAGTTAATAAAATAAAAGAATTAAAAATATTTGAAGAATAACTTGAAATATTTTTTTTTTTTGAATTCTAAATATTCTAATGTAATAAAGTGAAGTAAAAAATGAAATTAATTAATTAATTATTAAAAGTTTGAAAATTTTGAATAAATAATATTATAGTATAGTATAGTAACAGTTCCTTGCGTAAAGGTTGCAAACATACCATAGTGTGGATAAACCAAAGGCCGAACCACCTTTTGAACCAAGTCTAAATGTGAAACATGCCATTAAGACATAACTTAGGTTAAAGGACCTACATCCTTTATAATAACATTTTCCACATCATACTTCTTGGTTAAATTATGTCGAAGTCAAACTTTAATTCCTACCCTTGTTTATATTATGTAGATTGCCTTTAAACAATCTTATAATTTGCACCACAGCTATATAGTTCATCTCTACCCTAATATGTAATATATTATTATTAGATGATATAACTATGGTATTAGAACACCCATGGTATAGTATTAGAATATCTATGGTATATTACTAAAGGAAAGCTTGTATAGAACAAGTTTGTGACTTTAGACCTTTAACTAAGAAGCAGCTTGTATACGGAAGCAATTGCGTATAGTACAGAATCTTTCGTATATGCATCAAGCGCATATACATAAGCTTCCGTATATGCAAGCTTTCATAGCTTCTATATATCCGTATATACGGAAGATTCCATATATGCACATATACAAAAGATTGCATATATGGAAGGATCCCTACGAGCTACATATTTCATGTATAGTAGTAGTTCATGGTTAGTGCATCATACATAGATGTTGTTGACCAATGTTGTAATTTCAGATCCCATTTTGAGAGAGACCAGGGTTAGCTAGCATTGAATCTTAGCCGGTGGACTAGGAAGCTCTTCTACTCCTGGAAATAAAAATCTAAGTTGCCAAAAGATGCATGACTATATTGGGATGCAGAAAAGAGTGCATGTACTTTGTTATCCTTAGCTTTCTAGTTGAAAATTATTAAATTTCCCTCAGTCCGACATCAAAAGCAGATGAAATTAAACTACCCATAGAATTAAGTGTTAATTTAAATTCAAATTCAAAATATAGACTAAGTGAAAACTACATCAACGCTTTAAAATCAATTGTTTTTCATATAAATTAAAAGCCAATTACTAAAATTTGGTTTTCACTAATTTATTTGTATCATAGTTGGTCATCCTCAAAGTGGTATATTTGTATATTGAATTGGGTCATAAAATTAAAATGCCCATCACATATGTGATTTTGGTCATGATGCATTCATTCAACGTCTTGATATTGATATATTATAGTCTAACTTAACCTTATACTGGTATATATACCAATATATACCTAGTATATATACATATATACTAGTATATACATTGGTGTATATACTGGTGTGTATACTAGTATATACACCAGTGTATATACTAAGCTTCCGTATATGCGCAGTGCATATACGGAACCTTCCATATATGCACATATACAGAAGCTTCTGTATATGCACAGCACATATATGGAAGCTGCGCATATACGGAAGCTGCGATGTAGTTATGATTCAACTACGGATGTTTTTAGAGCAGTTACATTAATAATAAGCATTACTCTTTTACATTAATAAATGGAATAGCATTCAAATTTATTACACAAACATTTTCTATCAACAATCAATTTCATTTGAAGTAAAATATATTCTTCTAAATCTACTTTTCGTCTCCCTTCTCTGCAAAATAAAATCTTTGGAGCGAAACTATAGTGAGGTGTATAGTCTTTCATTATCCAAAGAAATTAGATTAATCTCATATAATGATTACTGATGCATATTTTGTTAAATTTATTTATGTTACTGAATACAACTAAAACTAAGAATGGAAGAGCACGTTGGCATTAGATAACAAGGGTGATCAGACAGAATTCTAAATCTCACACGCAGCTTATAAATAGTAACACAACATCAAATTGAAAAACATGAGAAAAGATCAGAACTTTCTAACTCTAAAAGATGGGCAGGTTAACCAACCGTGGCGGTGGATATGGTAGAGCCTTTCAAGGGAGCCACTTACTTTGAATAGCCTAGAGGAGTCCTTAAAAGAGCTCTGTTGACTGACCGAATTGCCCTTCTTCACAATTCGTTTGATTGGCCACAGTTACATAACATGCAGGTGATGTTTGTGATGTAGAGGCCAACCGTGAGGGCATGTTAGAGGCACAAGATGCATTAATCTCCTCTCATGATGTTCACTATGAAACAATCTCCGATGGACTTCTTCTAGATTTCGAACACTCCAAGGGTTTGATATACCTCTTGCCTTTTACTAGACAAAATCCTGTGCATTTTACTCCATTTATTACCATTTTAGGAGAGGATTAAGCATGCCCTCGTTTCCAAATGATCTTATTTTGCCAATTTTTCTCTCTTTCTCATTTTTGGGTATAATTCAATCCTCTGTTGAACGCATCCGTCTATATTATATTTGTACTTTATTATTTCGGAGATGTTTCATCCCTCCGAGGTGATCCTACTATGTATCCGGAGATGTTTCATCCCTCCGAGGTGATCCTACTATGTATCCGGAGATGTTTATTCCTCCGATGAATTGTGGTAACTAGGGTTATTAGATCCACCATGCGCAGCTTCCGTATATGCGCTGTGCATATACAGAAGCTTCTGTATATGTGCATATAAAGAAGGTTCCATATATGCACTGCGCATATACGGAAGCTTAGTATATACACTGGTGTATATACTAGTATACACACCAGTATATACACCAATGTATATACTAGTATATATGTATATATACTAGGTATATATTGGTATATATACCAGTATAAGGTTAAGTTAGACTATAATATATCAATATCAAGACGTTGAATGAATGCATTATGACCAAAATCACATATGTGATGGGCATTTTAATTTTATGACCCAATTCAATATACAAATATACCACTTTGAGGATGACCAACTATGATACAAATAAATTAGTGAAAACCAAATTTTAGTAATTGGCTTTTAATTTATATGAAAAAAATTGATTTTAAAGCGTTGATGTAGTTTTCACTTAGTCTATATTTTGAATTTGAATTTAAATTAACACTTAATTCTATGGGTAGTTTAATTTCATTTGCTTTTGATGTCGGACCGAGGGAAATTTAATAATTTTCAACTAGAAAGCTAAGGATAACAAAGTACATGCACTCTTTTCTGCATCCCAATATAGTCATGCATCTTTTGGCAACTTAGATTTTTATTTCCAGGAGTAGAAGAGCTTCCTAGTCCATCGGATAACATTCAATGCTAGCTAACCCTGGTCTCTCTCAAAATGGGATCTGAAATTACAACATTGGTCAACAACATCTATGTATGATGCACTAACCATGAACTACTACTATACATGAAATATGTAGCTCGTAGGGATCCTTCCGTATATGCAATCTTTTGTATATGCGCATATATGGAATCTTCCGTATATGCGGATATATGGAAGCTACGGAAGCTTGCATATACGGAAGCTTATGTATATGCGCTTGATGCATATACGAAAGATTCTGTACTATACGCAGTTGCTTTCGTATATAAGCTGCTTCTTAATTAAAGGTCTAAAGTCTAAAGTCATAAACTTGTTCTATACAAGATTTCCTTTATTAATATACCATAGATATTCTAATACTATACCATGGGTGTTCTAATACCATAGTTATATCATCTAATAATAATATATTACATATTAGGGTAGAGATGAACTATATAGTTGTGGTGCAAATTATAAGATTGTTTAAAGGCAATCTACATAATATAAACAAGGGTAGGAATTAAAGTTTGACTTCGACATAATTTAACCAAGAAGTATGATGTGGAAAATGTTATTATAAAGGATGTAGGTTCTTTAACCTAAGTTATGTCTTAATGGCAGGTTTCACATTTAGACTTGGTTCAAAAGGTGGTTCGGCCTTTGGTTGGTTTATCCACACTATGGTATGTTTGCAACCTTTACGCAAGGAACTGTTACTATACTATAATATTGTTTATTCAAAATTTTCAAACTTTTAATAATTAATTAATTAATTTCATTTTTTACTTCACTTTATTACATTAGAATATTTAGAATTTAAACAAAAAAAATTATTTCAAGTTATTTTTCAAATATTTTTAATTCTTTTATTTTATGAACTCTATAACACATCATATTTTCTAATTTTTTTTGTTTTTTCCCATTTAGTTTTCTACTATTATCATTTCTTACCTAACTTTCTCCTAATGAAACTTCCTTAATTTATCTTATAATGTAATCTCTTTTTTTTTTTTAATTAGTAAACCCTAACTTCTAAATATTTTATCATTTTCCATTATCATTCAAAGTTCTTACTCTTTCCTCTCAATCTATTTAAAGTGCTTATCTTTTTCTTTTCACATAATCCTAAAGATGGGTGAAGTGTCCACTTTTGAGGAGTATGGAAACATTCACGGTGAAAAGTTTAAAAATAAAATTTAAATTTAAATTTAAAATAGATGTTATAATAATTAAAAGGTAATATTTACATTTTGTGTTTTTTTTAAACAAAGTGTTGTTATAAATAATTAATATGAATTTAACATTTATAAGTTCTTTTAATTATTTAAATGAATTTATAAAATTAAAATTAAGATGATATCATTTAATTGTAACATAACTCAACATTTTACTATTAAAAATTGTGATTACGTGATAGTTAATAAATTTTATAATATAATTATAAAAATATGATTGTTAAGTAATGATAAAGTTCTGTATTTTTTGATACATTTGATTTAGATTGAATCAATAACAACAACAAAAACAACAAATTTAAATTTTAATAAAATATTTTTTATTTTTATAATTATATGTAATTTAAAAAAATTAGTAAATAATTAAACAACATAATTACATATAATTTATATTTTTAAATTAATTATAATACTAGTTAACTTATATCTTTATTAAAATTAATTATATTTTGGTGAAATTTAAAACTTGATTATTTATCTCATAAATAAACATAAAATTTTCAAATTAAATTAAAAAATTGTTATTATTAATATTAAAATTTATATTATATTTATTCAAATTATAAAAATATTTTTTATTAAAATTAGAATTTCTTATATTTTATAAAATTTAAATAACAATTAAATATTAAAAATAAAAATAAAACAAATATTTTTTTATATTAATTATGAATATAAATAAAACTCATCATCAAAAAATTATGTATGAAATATAAAATAATATTTCTTATAAAACATTATAATATTTTACTTTTTATTATAGAAAATGAAAAGCCATATGCAACTATACAATTTCCATTTCTGTTAACATTTAGAGTTTCATATATTTACATGAATATGTCTTCAAAAACAATTACCTTATAATTTAAAAGATATAAGAATGAAAAAACTCCCTAGGACGTAACCTTGTGGTCTTCTAAAAATGAGTGGACATTCTGTATTTGGATTCTACATTACACTACTTTAACACTTATATAATATACGTGGCATTAATATCACCATTTCAAACCATATAATGTAAGTGGGTGTTAAGGGTAGTCCCATGAATGTGTGTTACTTTTCTTTAAGTATTTTGGTAATGAAAAATGAAATTTTTTTTTTTTTTTATAAAAACATTGTAGAGCATCTTCTTATCCATATACTTCTATTTTTTCAAAAAACAATACTTTTTATGTTTTATTTACACAATATCCTTAAAAGATATATAAGAGGATAGCAACATAGTCTTATGTGTTATAATGCTTTTGGTGAAATAATTTTCTTACTTATTATAAACAAATTATACAGAGAACATTAAGATGCTTTTATATTTTTTGATCATAAATAATATTCTTAATTATCTTTTTATTAAATTAATTAAAAATTGATTTTTTTTCTATTAACACCTCTTTGTGTGAATAGTTTTTTAATATAATACTCAATGAATAATTTTTTAATATAATATGAATATAGCCAAGATTAGAACGAACTCTTATGAGCTCCATAGCGAAAGAGGGTGTTGGTTTGCCATATTTGTGAGCCTATGAGCGTTGAGGCCCACATTAGATATGAGTTTCATAGTATTTGCTACAATACAAACCTTCTAACCTCCTGACTTGTCAAAACTATAGTGAGCTTGGAAAGCTTCTTGAACATAGGAACAAAAGTTTAAAGCAAACCAATTAATAACCTTCATCATCATCATCATCATCATCAATGCTACGTGAATACTTTTTAAATATAATACTAAAAATATATAATGTTTTTGAAAAGAAAACATCATTAAAGTTAACCATGATTTTTTGTTAAAAAAATTAGTATAAATTATAACATAAAGTTTTGGAAACAAAACAACTTTGAAGTGAACTATGATTTTTGTCTAAAACATTTACTACAAAATTGTAATCTAGATATAAAATTATAGATATTTGTATATTTCAATTGGTGAAAATTACATGTGTATATTAATGTTTGAATAATAAAAATATAAATAAAAAATTGCAATGAAATTATCTCTCTATACATACATGCATATATACATACATACATACATACATATAAAAGGTGAAAGTAGATTTAATGATTGTTGGTGTAATTTTTATTTGTAAAATTTGCAAGTGTTTTACTTAGTGCAAATGAAACATTAAAAAATACATAATGGTAATTAATAGTTTTTAAGGCTATTGAAAACACTTTAAGCAATTACATATTTAGATAGATTATGAGAATATGGCATTTTTGGTGTATTTGTTACAAATGCAGCTCCATCCACCAAGATAGGACATGTTATGTCTTTAGATTTCTAACCTTTCAATTTTTGCATCTAATAAAACGTAAAAATGTAGCGTTACATCTAATAAAACTTAAAAGGTGATTGCACGTAAAAATAAGTAAAAAGAAGTAAGTAAAGTAAAGTAAAGTAAAAAGAAGCAAGTAAAGTAAAGTAAAAAGAAGTAACTTAAAGTAAAGTATGGGGGAGATGTTGTAATGTTTGTGATGTAATGTTTGTTACTAACAAAATAATTAAAAAAATTCATGTCCACTCATAAATTTTTTTATGGAAAGTATTTAAAAAAATCCCACTTTGGTTCATAAAATAAAATATTATGAAAAGTAATTAAAAAATAGATGTTCGTTTATAAAATAAAAGCTTAAAACTTAAACAGGATCTATCAACCAAGAGAGATCAAATTTCTTGAGTTTAAATTTAAAAAAAGAAATACACCTCAAGAAATTGGATCCCTCTCGGTGCTTGATAGATACGGGTTTAAGATGGATCTATGCTGGTCTAATTTAACTTAAGACATTTAGATAAACTAACTCTATGAATAATGTGATTTTATTATTATTATTATGTGTATACAAAAGAATGAAATAACGCTTGTGATGATAAAAGATAGTTTTTTTTGTTTCGAAACAAATTTTTGAAAAGTGTTGGAAAAAAAAATTAAAAGAATGAGTATTTAATCTATATGTGTGAAAATGACACTTGCAATCATAAAAGATAGAATTTTATATCATATAATTAAATTTCAAAAAATAACTTAATTAAGAATATAATTGTGAAATCTACAAGAAATGAAACTAACACTTACTTACTTTGGTGTAAAGCAAAATTTTCAAAAATATAGTTTCATGTGTTGTGAAACAAAATTTTCAAAAATAGAGTTTTATGTGTTGTGAAGTAAAATTTTCAAAAATGAAGTTTCCTCTATTGTTGTGGAAGATAGGGTTTTCTTGATGAAAGATTAAATTTCCTTTGATATGGAGCAAAATTTTCAAAAATTATGTAAATTGATTTAGAATATAATGATTTTATCAAAATACATTTTATATTAAATTTCTTAATCTTATTATTTAAATATAATAAAACCCTGGATGAAAATTGATATATGCTTTGTCTAATTTGATAACAAATTGCTATCAACAAAAAAACAAGCTAACATTCCATAGGATTCAACCAATTTTTAAAAATGAAATAAAAAATTCACATCATTGTAACCATCGTATATTGAAAAACCATATCCATCAAAGTGATTGAGTAGGATAGGAATTTCCAATTACAATAATATAAAAGTGATTGAGTAAGATAAGAATTTCCAATTACAATAATATATATATGCATTTATTTGTATAAGTTTTATATCAATTATTATGATCTACCCATATCATGGATATTATCTTTTTGAAAAGTCCATAATATAGTTCTCTTCATTTTTTTAAAATGATTATCTTTGTGAAGACTAAGTGTTCATATATATTTTTGTTTATGCTCTCTTTGTCATATACTCAAAAATCAACATACCTTAAATTAATTTATGAAAATTAATTTGAATTAAAAACCTATTAATTTCCATGAGATTATGAAAATTTCTCCAATAATAAAACAAATTAATTCACATCATTGTAACCATCGTATATTGAAAAACCATATCCATTAAAGTGATTGAGTAGGATGGGAATTTCCAATTACAATAATATAAAAGTGAGAGTAAGATAAGAATTTCCAATTACAATAATATATATATGCATTTATTTGTATAAGTTTTATAACAACTATTATGACCTACCCCTATCATGGATATTATCTTTTTGAAAAGTCCATAATATAATTCTCTTCATTTTTTTAAAATGATTATCTTTGTGAAGACTAAGTGTTCATATATATTTTTGTTTATGCTCTCTTTGTCATATACTCAAAAATCAACATACCTTAAATTAATTTATGAAAATTAATTTGAATTAAAAACCTATTAATTTCCATGAGATTATGAAAATTTCTCCAATAATAAAACAAATTAATTCACATTATTGTAACCATCGTATATTGAAAAACCATATCCATCAAAGTGATTGAGTAGGATGGGAATTTCCAATTACAATAATATAAAAGTGATTGAGTAAGATAAGAATTTCCAATTACAATAATATATATATGCATTTATTTGTATAAGTTTTATAACAATTATTATGACCTACCCCTATCATGGATATTATCTTTTTGAAAAGTCCATAATATAATTCTCTTCATTTTTTTTAAATGATTATCTTTGTGAAGACTAAGTGTTCATATATATTTTTGTTTATGCTCTCTTTGTCATATACTCAAAAATCAACATACCTTAAATTAATTTATGAAAATTAATTTGAATTAAAAACCTATTAATTTCCATGAGATTATGAAAATTTCTCCAATAATAAAAAAATTACTTTTCATAAGATACAAAATAATCACTTGATCAAAAATCATAGCCTAATATAAAAATATTATACCATGATGAAAGAAAACAATATAAATATAAACTACATCATCATATAATTAAAACAATATATCATATTAATTATATAAACAATGGCATCATCTAATTTAAACAATATAATGCTGTAAGAAATGATTATAAAACATTCTCATCTCTCTAACATTCTCATCTTTATATGAAACCGGATAAACGAAAACAATACAATTCAATGGCATATAACAATCTTATATTCTACATATTATACACTATAGATTCGAACTTATATTTAAATGAAATCACCCACACATCAAATCATATAACCAATAAAGAAAAAAAATATGTTGGACCATTAATTTAAACCATAAAAGTGAGTCAACCACTTATACAAACAATATGTATGATCCATATGTGCAAACAATGCATTCAATTAATAGGGCTAACGATAGTCTTCAAATAATAGATTTTATATATTAATCAATATACATTCAACCCATGTATTCGAGCGATGTATCAAACAATGTAACTAAACCATACATGCTAATCAGGATATATTAAAATAATCTATATACGAACCTTATATTCGACAACGAATTTTAACAATATGATTCACAATTAAACCATAACTAAGCCATACTTGTAAATAATGAATATATATCATAACTTTAAACCATACGTTTAGACGACCACTTAAAAAAAAAAAGAATCATAACTTAACAATTATAAACGAATCCTAAAACCTATACTCAGAGTACAAACTATCTGGAAGTTTACTGGCGGAAAGGATTCTGAAATCCTACTGTTCTTGAGGAACGGTTTTGGCGAGAAGGAAGGTAGCTCGCGCGAGACAGAAGATCAAACTCGGCGTAGGAAGGCGAGAGGGATATAACCCTGCATCGAGTCCCGTAGAGGAGAGGGGGAAAGCGATAGCTTAGTACAGCTTGAACCCTGTTACAATTGCGGTGTTCACAAAAGAGAATTTCAAACACTATTATGTATAAACATATGTGGCAAGGCATTGATTATATATGTCAATTGGAAAGAACGCAGTCTCTATCGATTGAAAATACGGCCCAAACTTCCATTATATCGAGCAAACTCACCTTTTTCTCCTCTTCAATCCTAATCTGATCCACCTTCTCCTCTTCAATCTTACTCTCATCTGAAAATGCTTCCCAGGGAGCTTCTCTTTTATTTTATCGAGCAAACCCGCCTTCTTCTCCTCTTCACCCACACAGTGATCTGAAGCATGCTGTCCGCCCCCCGGGAGCTTTTTCTTGGGCTTGTCTTTTGCGCCTTTCTTCTTTCACCCCCCTTCCTTCTTCTTACCGCCTTCCTCCTCTTCATCGCTCGACTGAAATTGTATATATAATCATCTCAGTGCACAGGATGGATGGAAGCAGATCACTTATAAAGCAACAGAGCAGTGATTAATGAATAAATAATAAATAGTAAGAGAGTGAGAGACTTACAGAGCTGGAGCTGGAGCTGTGTGTGCCGTGAAGCTTGGTGTGTTTCTGTTGCTCAGCTTCCTCGGGGGTACGTTGGCCCTAGTGACCGTGACCGTGGCAGTGCTCTACTTCATGCTGAGGAGCAGCCTCAGTCTGAGCCTCATTGTGGGTGTGGCTGGAAAGGGGGTGCATAATCTGATCATCATGCATTCCCTCCTGCTCTTCCTTTTTCTTGCCGAACAAACCAAAGAGACCGCGGTCGTGGCTGGTTTACAAATTCAAACTGGGAGGGTTTACAAATTCAAAATCCAAATTTGAGTGTCATCCCGCCTTCAGTAAATTCAAAATTCAAATTATGATGGCATTAATGTGGACCGTATTTAGTCTTTGATGCGCATGCCGTTTCGTATGGGCACGTTTCCATGGGTGGATGATGGTTATCGGTGCATAGATCCTTGGCTTTGCAGTATGGTGGGCATGCATGGCCGAGTCGACGGAAAAGGGCCTGAAGTTTTTGCCGTAAAATAGAATGCACGGAGAGTGAGGGAATGTGAGAGGCCCCTGCAGCAGACTTAATTAGTCTGCTGCGGGGTGCATATTACTTGCCGTGAAGCAACTCGGCTGTCAGTGACCAGAAAAAATCAACAATTGAATTTTCCGTGAGGTGGGACACAACATTATTGAATTTCCGCGTAGCCTAAACTCTTAAGTTCCAATTAATTCCAATTCCCAATCCGAAGCCGCTAGCTCCTATTTGAACATGAACATGACTCTGCAGTACTGCATATTATTTATTGCCAGCGTCCTATTTCCATTCTCTTCACAATCAAAGAGCTATGGAAGGTATGGACGACGAAGGGCTGCAAGTTTCGGCTCTAAGAATGGCATTTGGCTTAGTGAACCCCTCTCTCTTAGAGTGTGCCCTTCGTCTTAAAATCCCAGACATCATTTGCAGAGCGGGCCAAGACGCTCGTCTCTCTGTTCAGCAAATCGCCGCCCAGCTCCCTTCTGAAGCTCCTGATCTGGACGCCCTTTCCCGAATTCTTACCTACCTTTCCACCATGGGAATCTTGCGGGCGATCGGGCCAGAGGAGGATGCCCCGGGAATGAACGCAGCAGCAGCAGCCCAGACCAGGACATACGCCCTCACCAGTCTCAGCAAAACGTGCTTTGTCTCTGAGGACATGAATCCCTTAAGCCTCGCTCCCTTCGCCCTCCTTCAAACACACACCGCTATTAAGGTCGGCTGGAACCATATTCACGAGCGTGTGCTTCATGGCGGTGACAATTTCCAGAATTCTATTGGCCATGGCCAAGATTTGTGGTCCTACGCAGCCAGCAATCCGGAGTTCAACAACGTTTTCAACGCAGCAATGGTCTCCCTCACAAAAGTGGATATGAGGGAAATCTTGGCTACTTACGATGGCTTCAGAGAAGTCAACACGCTAGTGGACTTGGGCGGAGGGCATGGAGAAGTGTTGAGTAAGATAATCAGTGCATATCCTCATATCCACGCCATCAATTTTGATCTCCCTCAAGTTATTTCAACTGCACCCACTCTCCCCGGTATTTCTATTTAGCCATCGTATTCTTTTTAATGGTATCTTTCATATATCTAGACAGCAGATAACCATATTTTTAAAACATTATTACTGTTGCAGGTATAAAACACGTAGCTGGAAACATGTTTGACGGCGTGCCCGCCGGAGATGCAATTTTTATGAAGGTGAGAAATACTGTCACTGATTCTCCATTACTTTTTTTTGTTTTTATAGTTAAATTCTATCTTTGATGGATTTTCATTAATCCCTAAATGCGATTTTCTTTGGATTTGTGGACTTCAAAGCACGTTCTACATCTATGGGACGACGAGGACTGCAGCAAGGTGCTTAATACATGCTACAAGGCCATTTCAGATCAAGGAAAAGTAATCATTGCAGAGGCAGTCCTAGACATAAGTGAAGAATCTGATACAATAGGATCTGGCCAACTTTTGGATATGGTTATGTTGAATGTTTCAGGTGGAGGAAGAGAAAGAACCGAAAAACAATGGCATGAACTTCTGCATTTAGCGGGGTTTTGTCTATCTAAAATAGTGGGGAGCAAGGGAAGTCTCACTAAAATTATTGAAGCAGTGAAAGTGCTAAATGTAAAGGAAGCCTAATGGAAGATTGATGCAGTCAAGTGCTGAATGTGACAGATCAATTTCTATTTTATTTCGTCTAATTTATATAGTGGGTGTATGATAGGAAGACTGCAATGGAATTATTTTTCAGAAGAATGTCTGTAGTAGGAAGGACGTCAATGGAATTATTGTTCAGAAGAATGTCTGTAGTAGGAACGAGTGTTTATGGTAGGAAGTCAATGGAATTAGTGTTCATGAGAATGTATGTAGGAGGGACGTCTTTTGGATCGAATGTATTTGCATTAAGCGATAAATTAGTTTCGTATTGCTTTTGAAAAATCAATTTCAACTTCAACGAATGTGTTTTATGTTCAAACTAGTGTTTATATAGCAAAAGCTAGGGATGACGGGGTTTTATTTTCAAACTAGTTTATATTCCAAAAGTAATGATTAGTAATGAGATACATGTCACATATTTCAACTCCCTGAACAGGAAGAGGGAAGGTCAAAGAAGGGAGATGCATTTTTTTGGTCCATGTTGGGTTGCAACTGGTAGTTTGCAGTGTTGAGAATAAAGTATTTTTTACATCAGGTTTATTTTTTTTTTATATGTGGAAGATTGTGAAAGTGGATCGGAATTATTCTTTAATATTTGTTTAGAATAAAGTGTTTTTTACATTAGGGTTTTTGGTTTTTATTTATGGAAGATTGTGAAAGGGGATAGGAATTATTTTTTAATATTTTTTTTTCAGAAGAAAAAAGTTTACATTTAATATTTTATTAGAATAAAAAAGTATTTGAAAGAGTTCATTACAATCAACTGCAGTATTAAAAAGTCTATCCAAAGAAACATAATTGAAACAATAGCTAAATCAAATTACAAAACGTTTAAGATGTGTGCTAGTCAGCAAAAAAAAAGGCTTCCAGAATCTGTGAGACCGTCATCAAAGAACTCAACCCAGAATAAAGTCCCTTCACTTCCTTTTAGAGCTTCTTTAAATAGAAAATCCCCCAACTTGTTCTGCTCTTTATAAATATGTTTGATTTCCAAATACATAAAACTTTTGAGATCTTCAAAAATTCTGTAACACTAAGGAAATTGATCTTTTTGAAGTTTATAATCTCCCAATGTTACCAATTAACTGCAAGTTATTATATTAATCTTATAAACATTGTATCACTCATTCTTAGTTCCCGTTATAACCATTGTATCACTCATTCTTAGCTTCGTTGAATGCAATAATGATTGAATCCATTGTATCAGTCATTCTTAACTCTCGTTGAATGCAATCATTGGAGTGTTAAATTATTCTATAAAATATATATATATATATATATATAAATTTATTTTTATATAAAATTTAAATAGTATTTTAGTTTTAAAATAAATGAAAAATTTAATTATAAAGTAAAGCTTTGAAGGATTAAAAATTTATTTAAATAGTATTTTTTAGTTTTTTCCCTTTTTCTCAGTAAATTTAGACTTTCATTTTAACTTTATATATTCTCATTTGATTATAGTTAAAATTTTCTACTTATTTACAAAAATCAAATATTTCATACTTCTGATATAAAATCTATAAAAAATTATGCTAAAAAATATCAAGAAAATATTTATGATAGAAAATCTATAAAAATTCTAATAAATGAGCAAAAGACAGAAATAGAGGGAGCAGCATCTCTCCCGCTAAGTTCCATATTCTCCAACAGCAGCAGTCGACCCAACAGCATCCGTTTTAGCACCAAATCGAATGGAGATAGAAAGGGAGCATTGGGGACAGGGGAAGCTAGGCCCTATGAGAAGCAAATCCAAGCGCAGATTGAGAGCCAGAGTAAGGAGCTCAAATACCAGATCATTTTATATTAATCACTTTTAAGTCAAACTTATTTGACTTCATATTAATTTTTCTTCATTTATATAATTTTATAAATATTTTAATGTTTACTATATTTTACATATTAATAATTTTTTGGAAATAAAAGTTTAATTTTCACATTTTTAAAGTCAAATATTTTAAATTTTAATTAGTGCTCAAATTTGATTATGTAATTTTAAAATAAATTAAATACAAATTAAATATTAAATAAATTCAATTAAGAAATAAAAAATTGCAAAATATAATTATAGCGCCACTTATTGTTGTTATTATACTAAAATTAATATTGATACTACCTACAAGCAGCAAGGTGGCATTTTCCCATATTTTTTTGAAATATTAAATATGTTCAATCTTTGTATTGAGATTCAACTTATAATTTTCTTGGTGAACAATTTTTTTTAAATCTTCATATTTGAAACCTAAATATGTTCAATCTTTGTATTGAGATTCAACATATAATTTTATTTAATATTGTCACTGAGCAAACCAGAAAATGTCTAAGAAAATTATAACAATATCCAATATTGAGAAAGGTGAACCTTTGTTATGCTTTAACCATAATAATGATATATTCTTTGGGCACACTGCAAAGTGACATGAAACTACTAAATAGCCCATACTTTGGACATCAAATTGTTGATCATACAGAGCAACTCTTTTAATGTTATTGACGCAATTAAAAGGATTTATTATCATGAACCTTTGTGAATCCTCAAACACATTTAAAGACCAGTTCATCATTCCTTGATATTGGTAATGTAGTTTCTTCTTTAAAAACTTAAGTTTTAAGAGCAAACTTGCATAATCAAGACAACAAGAAATTTCTTAAACACTAGCATAACCATTTAAATATTTACCCACATTTTGTTTGACAAATCTATTTCAAACGTAAAATTTAAAAGTAAAATTTAAAAGAAAGCCTCATTTACCTCCTAACGATCCTGTTGGTTGCCATTAGATTGATTTTGCATACATTATATAAATAAATGACAAGCCAAAAAATACAGTCCACTCCATACCTTTCCTCACACGAGCTCTGAGAGGACTAGAAATTCTAGTTGCATTCAATCAATTGTGCAAAATTCACCATCGATTTACAGGCATTTTTCTACAATTGCCTATAATATTTGGAATCATCGTCCACTCAAAGAAATTGTAAGGATACATCGTGTCTCACTGTGTTTTTAGTCTATTAATTATGTATTTATTCAACCATGGATTCTCAAATGAGCTCCAAGGGGACCAAACTTTCTAAATGCATTCAACCAATTGTGCAAAATTCACCTCCTTCTACAATTATTTGGAATATTTGGAATCGCCGTCCACTTAAAAAAATTGTAAGAATACACTCTTAAGAATTAATCTGCATGAGTTACCATTAATTAGGCCACTTAACGAACGATGATTACCATAAATTTTTTTGGATGATTACCATAAATTTTTTTGAATTTTGGGATTATGATCGACCTCCATCCCCAAAAGTGAAGAGAATAACATCAATAGCTGTTAATCTAACACCCATCGAACCATCTACCTCCAAAGGTAATGATCATTCTCCCTTGTCATTTTGTAGAATATCTCTTTAACCATCTACCTCCAAAGGTAATTATATTCTATCATTAAAAAATTTCTTAGACAGTAGCAGTCAGCCGATAGCCATTCAGTAGACCCCAGGAACGTGGAAAAAGAAAAAGTGGTGAATCTTTCCAGCCATACGTTGAGCAATGAAGAACTGAGCGTACTGCAGAAAGGTATGGGGTTCAGCATAGCCCCAAAATCAATTCCGACAGAAGAGATAATCTGCTCGGTGGAAGACAACATCAAAATGCTTGGTGATGTAGACAAAGAATCCATCAGACAGGAATGCGTGGCAATCCTTAAGAAGGCCAAACCTCCCCCCGAACCAAGATAAATAAAAACGATTTGGTTGCACTTAAGAATTTAAGGGATAATGAAAATCTTATTATCCTTAAAGCAGACAAGGGAGGGGCAACAATTTTAATGAACAAACAATATTATGAAGATAAGATGTTAGAGCATCTTAATTTAAGTGGGAGTTATAAGAAGCTCAACAAGAACCCCATTTTAAAAGTAATGAAATAAGTAAAAAAGGTAATTAACCAGTGAAACTTAGATGATAGGACTAAAAAGAAACTCTACCTAGTTAGGGTGGTCATCGCAAGAATTTATGGTTTACCTAAGATTCACAAAGACAGGGTTCCCTCACGACCAATTGTCAATACAATTGGCTCACCCACTTATGAGCTTGCCAAATATGTAGCTAAGCTCTTAAGCCCTCTCTTTGGGAGTACCGACTCCTACATAAAAGACTCCAATGACTTTGTCAATATCATAAAATAAGAGAAGTTGGAAAAAGATGATTGTCTTATTAGTTTTGATGTTGTCTCACTTTTCACAAAGATTCCACTTGATGAAGCAATCCAAGTCATTAAGGATATCGCAGATCCTCAGACAGCTAGGTTAGCAGAAGTATGCCTTAGGTCAACCCTCTTTAGTTTTAGGGGAAACTTTTATGAACAAACTAGTGGTGTAGCAATGGGATCCCCTCTTCCCCCCATAGTCGCAAACCTCTTTATGGAAAATTTTGAGAGAAAATCCCTTGACTCATATCATTTGAAGCCAACTAGATGGAAAAGATTTGTAGATGACACTAACGTAAGATGGCCACATGGCATGAAGGAACTTACAAATTATTTGAACACCTTAACAACCAGTCCAGTGAGATCAAATTCACAATGGAGATGGAGGATAATGGTAGCATTCCTTTTCTTGACGTCCTCATTTCCAGAAAGAATGACGGGACTCTCGGACATCAAGTCTACAGGAAGAAAACCCATACATAAGGTTATCTCCACGCAAGCTCACATCATCCCCCTCTCAAAAGATGTGTACTCAACACTCTAGCAATCACGACTATAAGAATCTTTGACAAAGAACATGTTGAGAAAGAAAAAGTACACCTTTCCAAAGTCTTTCAAAACATTGGTTATAAAAAGAAAGACATTCGGAGGGCTTTGGTTAAGGCGGAGCACACACCTAGACTCCGTAATCGACCAGACACCTTAAAAGCCTACCTCCCATAACCATCAAAAACAGAATTAGATCTATTAAGGATCCCATTGACCAACATCAATGTCAAGGCGTTTATAAGGTTCCATGTTCTTGTGCATATTGCTACATTGGTGAGACAGGGCGCTCCTTCCAGGTTAGAATTAAAGAACACGAGGCAGACATCCGAAATGAGAGAGCCCGCACCTTTGCCTTAGCTGAACACTCCCTCAACACTAAACATCACATTTGCCTAGAGAACACATAAATTCTTGCTAAGGAAAACCATTATTTCAAACGTAAAATTATAGAAGCCTTAGAAATAGCTAAGCATCCTAGCAACCTAAATAGAGATGGTGGCTTTGAGATCAACAATGCATGGCTTCCCGTCATAAAAAAAGAACATACCTCATAACCTTGGTTTGTGCAAATACATCCCCTATAGGTCGGTTTTATCACTTTAACCTTCTTCCTAGGCTCTTCATTCCTTAAAGGTTAAAATTAAAGGTTTAAAATGAATGATATTAATAAACAATTTTGTTCTTTGTAAAAATTATTTATGGTTTTTAAAGTTGTTAGAATCTTGAAAATTCAAAAATTTTCAAAATTTCTTAAATTTTTTAGAAAAAGTAAATAAGTTGAATGGATTAGTAATAATTAGTAAATCAATTATTAATTATTATTACGTTATAACATTTAACATTAACTTATTATTATAATATTATATATTATATTACAATATAAACATACAACATTAATTTATATGTTATATTAGTAATAGAATCACTAATATTAACAAGCACAATAGCTGCAAAGCCCCTCGGGACTATGTTTTTTTTGTTTTATTGACCTATGAATAAAAACAATTAATATACAATATAATTAAATGTTTATAAAATAATAGAATAGAAATTAACATTTTTTTATAAATATTTTATTTATATTTTTTTTCAATAATAACTTAAAAATCTCAATCAAAATCATTGCTATTAGTATTAATAAAAGAAATTAAAATATAATACAAAACTTGAAGATCAACAATAAAAAAAATGAAAAATATTTATAAATTAAAATAAATATGGTTGTTAGAATGTAATCTCAAACATAGGCTAGGTGTATATACATAGTGTTCGCCAAGAATCATAAAATTATTTTAAAAAATAGTAAAAAATACTCGTATGTTATTACTAGTAATTGTGGCGCTAGAAAAAGTGGAGTGTGGATGTGTGATGGAGCGTGCCCGGAAGAAATAAATAAAATAAATGACATAGAATTAAATGGGAGTTATCCCTCTTAGATATAATTATATGAGAGTTTAGATATAATTATTGTGTAAGATATAAAATGGATGTTTTATTTGGAGAGGCTATTCCCTCACTAAGGAATTATTTTTTGCTTTATTTGTACTTCGAAAAATCAGGTGTAAATATATGTATTTGATAAAAAAAGTAGTTCCATTTCTGTTTTTATTACTCTTAAAAAAGATGAGGTTCGTCATCAATTATTAGCTAATGATATCCTATTAATCAAAGATTTCAAGAAGTTGAATATTATTGTATATTTTAATTTTATTTCTACATTAATAAGGTTTAATAAGGTTCAAGTAGAGATAAAACTTCTTTTATTATAAATAAATTTATATAAATAAACACATATTTTTAGAAATTTATATTTAGCATAGTTTTCCAACAAAGTTAACATACTTGGTTTTAGTATTATTATAACATTTAATGGCATTGAATAACTATCCAACACAACTCTCATAAGTTCATATACAATTAAATTATATTTTTATTATTTTAATATTTCATCTATCACAACAATCATGAAGTTATGCGTGTTTTCCAACACAATGAATATGGTGATGACCATGTGGTTTATGTCTTTGAAGGTGATTCAAGTGTTAAAAATGATTATCACAACAGTCATGAAGTTATGCGTGTTTTCCAACACAATGAATATGGTGATGACCATGTGGTTTATGTCTTTGAAGGTGATTCAAGTATTAAAAATGATTAAAATTGAAATGTTTTATGTGACTTCAAAGTAGGCGATATTTGTTAAGAGGACGTGGTGGTGTCAAAACCATGTGGAGTGGTATGTAAACAATTCCAGGGAAATAAAGAAACAAATTCCTTTTATACGGCACAGACTCATCTTCCAATGAATTATGGTGTAATTTTTGCAGCTCAATCGCTATAAAGGAATTCAAATGCAAACAAAGATCGTTGGTTCATCACAACCAAGGCTGGTTGGATCCAATCTGTCAGATAGATTTACTTTGCAAGTAAATCTGTGTGTAAGATGTAAGTATAAATGTGTCCATTTTTAAGTAGTTTTTTTTTTTTTTTTAATTTTATTAGTATTATTTTTTAAATAAATGTCACTGCCCAGCAGAGTTATTTAGTCTAATCAAGTTTTTCCACCAATCAAAAATAAAAATATTGAATTTTAAAAATTAAAATAGTATTTTTTATTTTTAAAAAATTAAAATTACTAATTATTTTTCCAAAACATTGAAAAATAACTTTAGATAACACAAAATATTTAAAAAATCTAATTAATTTTGACAATGTACCTATTGCTATAATCCCTGCCTTGGCAAGGACTAATAAGTTGATGGTTATGTTTAAAATTTTGTAATAATAATAGTTTATGACATTATCATAATAGGTTATTTAATAAGTTAAATTTGATTACTAACTAGTAAATTAATTATTAATAATTATTATTATGTTTTAAACCATAACATATTATTAAAATATTATATATTATATTACAAATACAACAAATAACATTATATTATGTTTTTAATAGTTAAACATAACAACTTAGAGGTTATTATATAAACAAAATGAATGAATGAACATAACAAAAGGTACAAATCTAAAATTAATATTAAAATTAAAAAATAAAATTTAGAATATTATAGATTATATTATTGCAATACAGTAACATAATGTTAGAATATTATATATTATAATACAACATATTATTTTATGTTATGTTTTTAATAGGTAAACATAACAACTTATAAGTATTTAAAATTAATATTAAAATTGAAAAATTAATAAAAAACTAAAAATTTAATACTTAATCAAACATTTAGGGTTAGGTGTAACCACCCCGTTTTGACATTACTACCTGAACTACTATTATATGTTGTATTGTTTGACTGTGAGACCTCGTCGGTTGACGACACTGTGGACATATGGTTCTATTATTTTGCCGATATATATATGTGTGTGTATGATGATAGTATTATGATCGGTAGTCATGTTTAGATATGTATCATGTGTTAATTATGTCAAATATATAGAATTTACTGAATGATGGGTACGTGGATACCGTTACAGTTATATGTTGAAATAATGAATGTTATGCCAGGTGCATGGCGAATGAATGAGTTTATTGTTGTTATGTTATGATGAAATATATGTGTGTACATATCGAGGATTTATGCACGATATTCTATATTGTATGTCGAGGACTGACTTACAGGTTGAAACGGCTAAGTGATAGCTGGATCCTACGAGGTGGGAGGGCCTCGGGGACACGGACTTCAAAAGATAAAATGGTATGCGAGTGATGCATTATTTACTTTCGTGTGGTTATTATGTTGTTTATTATGATGTATGTTATGACATGGGTGGGGTAGGGTTTCAGGAAACTCAACCACCCAGATCGGTTATACGATGACAGACCGAGTACAAGTGCAACGCTGTTGTTATGTCGAGTAGACATAGTCCCTTGTTCCATTAGGGGGGGTGGAGGCTTTACCCATCGTTTATCCCCAAGGTGTGTGATGATGACTGGTGGTTGCCTGCTGGGGAAGCTTGGTCGATGTAGTCGACACTTCCGCTTACGGGTTCTAGCTGGAACCGGTCATGACTTGACATTTCAGGGTAGTCTAGCAGAGGACAGGATAGGATGAGGAAGTTAGTGATGATGTAGGTAGATAGGTGTAGCGTGAAGTAGGGGTGAAAACAGGATCTAATTGTAGGTGTGTAAAACCCTTGATTAGTATGTGTCAAAATCAGTGATGTATGAATGGTCGTAACTTGGATTTCAGTAAGCTAATGGATTGTACCTTGTAAACTATGTTAAAACATGTGTCGGTAAATAATAAGTTCTTTGATTATGATTGATGTATGTGAATTATTACTTTTAGTGTACTTACGTGAAGAATGTAAGCAGTAGCTACGCTTACATAACTCGCCTACATATTATGAATTACATGAAATATTGTTGAGTAATAATGTCAATTAGTATCGCTTAATACTAATTACTGTCGTTTAGTAATTAACTATTGTTGATCAATGTTAATAATGTCGATTAAAGTTAACAATGATGATTAGTGTTAATAATGTTGATTAATGGTCAATTATTGTCCATTAATAATTAATTATTGTTGATTAATAAACAAAGCTATGGTTAACCTAGGTAGTGACTAATGCAATTGATTAGAATGCTTGATTAATTATTAATGAGTTTAATTAGCCAGGACTAAGGGTTGAAATGTAATTATAATGATTAAATAAGTTAATAGTAACTTGATCCCTTAGATTAATTATGTGTTAATGATGTTAATTAATTTTAAGAAGGCTATGCTTATCTTTAGCAATGATTGTTAATTAGCTAATTACAAACTAAGGTGTAATTAAAAAGGAACCAGGTATATGAGTCAATTAAATCTTAGTAAATTTTATTTAATTAATATAATTCCACATTTGATAATGTTATGAATCACATTGATAGGATTATGGTTCATAATTGATAAATTGAATTAGCTGAATTTATAATTAGAGGGAGTTAACATATTATAAACATTAGAAATCATTAATTAAATGATTAGGTTAGTAGTAGTTAATCAATTTACCATTATTGTTAATTAATTAAATTGGTGAAGCGTGCAGGTTTAAACTATATAATATATATATAACATTTATTATTTATTAATTAAATGGTAAAATATTGAAAAATGAGTAAGGATATGTTTAAAATTATTATATTAAATAAAAGGATTAAATTTAATTAAATTAGAAGTTACGGTTGAGAAGTGACCCCAACCAACCCCTTTAATATTAATTTAAATATTTAAAAGAGTCCAAGTCCAAGTTGAGGGCTCGAGGACTTACATGGTAGATGGAAGGGGGTGGATAAATTTATGATGAAGATAGGGGTAGTAATGAGGGAAAGAGTCGGCAGATAGGGGGATAAGAGGGAGAAGGGAGGAAGGAGAGGGGGATCCTTTTTACCTTAGGATTTTGGGAGAAGTTTTGGGGCAGAGCAGAGATTGGGAGAGTAGAGCTGCAAAGAAGGGATTTTGTTGGAGATTGTTTTTGAGGGGATACAACAGCTTAGGGCTTGTACTCGGTTTGGGCTCGGGGGTCCAAAGGGGTACCTTTGGAGTTGGGTGGTCGGCGAGACCTCGCCAGTTGGCAAGGTGGAAAGACTGGTTTGGGCTGGTTGAGTTTCAGAGCTTTGGGAAGGACTTTCGGCTGCAGGGAAAAGCAAGGAAAAACGGCAAACAAGGACAGCAACAAAGGTGGACCTACTAGCTACCTACAGGTATTTTCCAGCAGGTATGTTATCGTTTCTACCTTGGCAAATTCTGTTTAATTAAATTTCAAAAGTTATATGCTGTGATTATCTTTGCTACCTGCACAGTCAACAATAAATTATTAGAAGTAGATAAAACAGATTTATAAATTTTCAAATATGAAAGGAATGAAAATGCAGATTTTATATTAAAAATGCAGATTTTATATCATTTTCAGGTATGTAAATGAACAAAAGTTAGAAATGAAAACATGAAATTAAAACAGAATTTTAATTGTTCAATTTTGTAAATGTAAACACTTTATTTTCTTTACAGCCAAAACTAGTAAGGGAGAATAGAAACACAATAAAAGCAGGAACAAAACACAAACAGAACAGAACAGAAATTTTGACAAGAAGTAAATTTTCTGATTGTATATAAAAGTTAGAGGAGACCCTGTTGGGGGTCTTACATATGGTATCAGAGCGACTGGCTCAAAAACTCGGACCTTAAGAGGCCTGCACACACCTATCTACCTTGAAAATTTACTACGTCTAAACCTATAGTTTAGTGACAGAACTAGAACAAAACCTCGCTAATACTAATGATAGGTTACCTGCAAAAAAAAAAGAGAAGAAGAGTTAGCCACTCGTACTGCTCTCTTGTTATGTTATAATCATTGTATGATGCTAGAATCATGAAATGTAATAAACAGAAGAAAAAAATATAACAATAATAAACAATTTCCTTTGTATATAAACAAAAATATATATATATATTACGAAGTAATAAATTTTGTTGTTATGAAGAAAAAAAAATTTGCTTTCACATAGTAAAAAAAAAAAAAAAAACCTAAATAGTGAGTTGAATTTTACCATATCAATTTCAAAAAAAAAAATTTCATTTCAGTATAGAAAATAGTTAAAAAGAATATATATATCTATATATTTATTGATTACACAAAAAAAGAAAAACGTAACATAAATATATAACTCAGAAAAAAAAATGCACATATATAAATTTAAAAAAAAAAAAAAAAAAATAATATAAAAGAATATTGGGCAATCGATAAAGTAGATGCAGCTGGTGGAGAAGTTGGTTCTTATGATTGTGCAGATTACGCTCTCGATCGAGATAAGAATGAAATTAACAGATTTAAGCTGAGCTAAAGACCAAATATTATAAAAAGATATTATTTAAATTAAACCTCCCAAGTTGAAATATATTATTTGAAGCAAAGTTGTTCAACAGCGGGCTATCTAGGGCAGTCTCCATGCAGCTAATGCAAAGACTAAGGTTATTTAAGGCTTCTTTACATGGACTAAAGCTAAAGCTTACACGGCACATCTAATCCGGCGAAAAGCCCAGGGAGAAGGGGAAGGAAGCCAATCGAGGCTAGCGCTGGATACTCTAAATAGTGGCTATCCTGCATGGGTTCAAACGCTGGCTACAAATGAGCACCACTTCTGTGATTTTCAATTAGTCGGAGGGCTCACTGCCGCCGCACGAAACCACCCCTTTTCCTTTTGGTCTTAGCACCAAGAGATAAGAATCATTGGGTCTATGTACTGAACACATCAGCGCACACCACCACAGTATAAGCGCCAAGCGCGTTACCTTCTTATATAAAACAACTGTAAAATAAAATAAAATTTAAAGAAAAATGTAAATATATAAAACAAATGTAAATAAAAAAAAATTTTAAAAAAAAAATATAAAAGATTACTGGGCTCATCCCATGCACTCAGCACCAGGATCTTACCAAGCGATCGAGTGCCAAGCCAAAGATGGCCCCACACATCACCATTCCACCCAAGCACCAAGGACGAGAGGCAAAGAGATAATGTGCCCAACGTCTAGGGTTTCACCAAAGGACCACGAGCCAAATCGATAATGCGCCCAGCGTCGAGGGTTTCACCAAAGGACCACGAGCGAAATCAGAGGATCCTCGTGCACCCTCTATCGCCCAAGCACCAAGCCAGAGGGCCTCTCCATCGTTTCTTCCTTCAACCATACATGACAGAGTTTAAAAAAAAAAAATTTAGGGCTCACGGGTGTGCTAGGGCCTGCGGCCATCGGTGACCCTTTGGCGGCCATGAGCCGGCCCGGCCAGTAGCAGGAGCTGCGGCCATGGCAGCCCAGCCAAGCAGCAGGGAGCTGCGACCTGGGCACAGCCCGGCCAAGGGCCAACAAACCCGGGGTGGTGGCGCAGTTGGCTAGCGTGTATGTCTCATAGCTTCATTAAGAAATCCTAAGGTCGAGAGAGGTGCGGCAGACTGTTGCGCTTGGAGTGGCTCTGCGTGCAGGAGGAGACCGCGTGGAGGAAGGAGCCTGCGCAGTATGTACTCCCAGCTCGTTGGAAAATAAATAAATACAAAAGGAAACGAAAATAACACAAAATACTCGCAAACGTGCAACTAGCTTAAATACCAGGCAAATCACTGATTACCTGTAACCCCTGCCTCCTCCTCCGGCATGTGCTGGTGCTTCTGCCATAGCGTGGCGGAGCTTTTTCCATGAAAAAAAAAAACCCTCGACAAGCTCGCATAATGTTGCAGAGCTAAAAGTTCTGGGGAAAAAGGGCAAAAATGACGGAGAGTCTTGGGGATTGACCCTATTAAGGGCTTTCCCTCTTTGGCATGGCGGGTGGCAGCATGGAGAGGCCGCGTGGCCTTCAGTTACACCCCTTCTTTTGCATGGCGGTGGATAGAGTGAGGAGTCCGCATGGTCTTAGGATTTTTATCCTCATTTATTTATTATATATATATATATATATATATATATATATATATTTTTTTTTTTTTTTTTTTATATATATAAAATAAAATATTTTGTTATATGTTATATTATAATATTTTGTTATATAATAAATACAAAAAATATATATATATATAAATTATTTACAAAAATATGTACATTGCTATGTTTTAATATTTTAATATTAATTTTGTTCATATTAATTACTTAATTAATTTATATATAACAAAATCCTCATGGTAATATATTCTTGTTTTTTTTCATTATTATTATTTAATATATATATATATATATATATATATATATTAAATATAAGGTTAATTGATTAAGTTCAGTGTTATTAATGCCAATTACCAATTAATAATTATTTTTAAATTAATTAAGTTAAGTTAATTATTAATGTAATTAGTATGATGTATATTAATTATTTTAAAATGTACATTAATTATTAAGATTGGTTAAAGATGAATATGGTCAATATCATTATAAATTCAAATTTATTAAATTAATTAATTAATGTAATGTTAAATGTTAAATACGATGTTACACTTAATGTTAAATAGAGGTGACAGGGGAATAAATATTAAATGATAAATTTAAATTAAATACATAACCGTTAGATAACATTAATGGTAAGTTGGTATTAACACTAATGACCTTATCTTTTCTTGAGGTGTTCCTTGCCGAGACTTCGACGTAAGGCCGAAGGGGCAAGACAGACCCTGAATCTCGAAAACAAGACACCATGTTGACCAGCATGACGAGCTGGTCGCTAGGACACTGTTTTTACCCCATGACCAAAGTGTTTGCTAAAAATGACACTAAACTTAAAACTTAGGTTATGTCTTTATTTAATTATTAAAATTATTAATTATTAATGAGAACCGAGGTAGTAAACATTAATTAAATATCTTGAAGAGTCGATAACGACTTAATGAGCATTGTGTGGAATCCAATACCGAAACCTACGTAGAACTACTGTTGTAAATTTAGTACCGGGTGGCCTCAAGATGGCCTGATCGAAACGTCCTGAACTATAGCTCTTAGAGTAAAAACGCTCGTAAATTAGTCATGACGCACTTTTGAATTAAATTGTTGAGTTTGATAGTAAATTAGTCATGATGCCATTGTGTGCTAATTATCCTATTATTCCATGAGCATGAATAAACATGGTAAGAACGCGAGCAGGTCGGGGGCGAGGTCAGACGACGGCATTACCTGAGCCGAGTGTGCTGGCACCATCGCCAGAGACCATTCTTATACTGCGCTCGTTGGAAGCGATAAACGAAACACTCAGGGGACTAGCACAGAGAGGTAGTGTTGCCTCAGAGGTAGAGGTGGAGGCCCCTCCACTAAGGGAGGAAGTTCCTGTGGTAGAAGCGAATATGGTACCAAGAACTCCGCATCAGGATATCAAAAGGGAGCTTCAGAAGATAAGGCTTCCAGAATTTTCAGGGGGTCGATCAGGGATACGAGAAGAGTCGTGGTTGGAAGAGATGACTAGGTGCTTGACCTTGCAGGAGTACACCTCCACGTCCAAGTCCAAACTAGCCATATTTCGACTAAAGGGGGCCGCTTTGAACTGGTGGGGAAACCAAGAAAGGCAGCTACACCTTACACCAGACACGGTTCCATGGGAACTGTTTGTGGAAAAATTCAAAGGGAAGTACCTACCCGCATCCTACCAGGAAGAACAAGCAGGGGCTCTTCATGCCTTGGTACAAAGGCATCTATCTGTGGAGGAGTATGAAGAGAGGTTCATGGAGTTAGTGAAGTATGTCCCTTACTTGGACAATGACGAACGCCAGGTTGAGCGCTTCGTGTATGGGCTCAATGCCAAGATCAGGGCTCAGGTACAGATGTGGAAACCGACTTCGGTCGCCGAAGCAGTAGATTGTGCTTGTTACACTGAGGAGATGTTGGGTGCAAATCCCATCAGGTCATTCAACTCTCAGTAGTCAGGGTTTGTGGGGAAGGCCCCTCGAAGCTACCCTTGGGGAGGATATGCGAGGCCACCTCCCTACGGGAACAGGAGCACACCAAGAGTCACAGCGGTAGACAGATCAGTGGCAACTAGGGCAGTGCCCCAGTCAGCCATAGGAACTCATCAGGGTGTGAGGAATTTCAGAGGATCAGCCGGTAGGGGAAGGGGTCCTAGGGGGAGGAACCCCTCTCAGAGGTCTGAACAGGTTATCTCGCCCACTCCATTACAGGTTGCTTGTTGGGGATGTGGAGGTCCACATTACCAGCGTGACTGTCCTGAATTACGATCCGGTACAGTACGTCGAGAAGGAAAAGCTCCAATGGGGAGTGGGGGTAGTAGGCATCAGATCTCGGCTGCAGTAAACAACCATCAGGCAGAGCACCAATCCACTGTGGTGGAATCATCAGGTACGGTTGATAATGTCAAGCTTAGAATATTGTTTGATCCTGGTGCTACTGATAGTTTCATTTCTCCATATGCATTAGACAAATGTGGGTTGGCAGCCTACGAGCATGACGATTTTAGCTTAGTTGAAATGGCTTCAGGGGTAAAGCAAGCAGTAGGACCTAGTGTCGATAAGTGTGTGGTGGATCTCGGGGTGTGTGTTACACAAGTCAAAGTGTACGTCACCACCCTCGGAACTTATGATCTCATCATAGGTATGAATTGGCTTGAGGAACATCGAGCTTTCTTGGATTGTTATGGAAAGAAAGTTCTTTGCATTAATGACAACGGAGAGGCCATCAAGATCCAGGGTATCAAACGGAAGGTGTCCCTACGTTTCATATCAACGATGAACGTAAAGCGATGTATGCGACAGGGATGCCAGTTGTACATTGTTGAAGCGGTAAACAGTGAGAAGGGACCCTCCTTTGATGACTATCCAGTATTAGCCGAGTTCAGTGATGTATTCCCAAAGGAATTACCTGGGTTACCTCCAAAAAGGGAACTTGATTTTACCATTGAGGTAAAAACCGGTTCGGAGCCAACATCGAAGACACCTTACAGAATGACAGCCCCAGAAATTTGTGAGTTGCAAATGCAGTTGAAGGAACTACTAGATCTACGGCTCATCAGACCAAGTATTTCACCGTGGGGTGCGCCAGTAATATTTGTGAAGAAGAAGGATGGTTCCTTGCGTCTTTGCATAGATTACCGAGATTTGAATAGAGCCACCATGAAGAATAGGTACCCGATACCTCGAATTGATGACCTCTTTGATCAAATGAAAGGGGCAACAGTCTTCTTAAAGATCAACTTACGATCAGGTTACCACCAGCTACGGATTAAGGAAGGTGATATACCTAAGACTGCTTTTCGAACAAGGTTTGGGCACTATGAGTTTGTGGTGGTACCCTTCGGTTTGACCAATGCCCCAGCCGTATTCATGAGTCTCATGAATAGCGTGTTCCGAAAATACTTAGATAAATTTGTGCAAGTCTTCTTGGACGACATCCTCATCTACTCCAAGAATGAACAGGAGCACGAGGAACACTTGCGAATAGTGTTGTCATGCTTAAGGGAGCATCAGTTGTATGGTAAGTTGTCCAAATGTTCGTTCTATCAGAAGGAGATCCATTACCTAGGGAATATCATTTCCGGTGAGGGAATTTCTGTTGACCCTGAAAAGGTGAAGGCCATAATGGAATGGCCCGTGCCAAGGAATGCGCACGAAGTAAGGAGCTTCATGGGGTTAGCCGGGTATTATAGAAGGTTTGTTGAGGGTTTCTCAAAAATCGCAAAACCCATAACTACCCTACAGCGTAAAGGCACTAGGTACGAATGGACAGATGAATGCGATGCCGCATTCGCCGAGCTGAAAAGACTATTGACGAGTGCACCTATTCTACGAGTTCCAGATATGGAGAAGGAATTCACAGTTTGCACAGATGCTTCAAGGCAAGGTTTGGGTGCCGTGTTGATGCAGGAAGGTGGGGTAATAGCTTATGCGTCGAGAAAGCTAAAAACACATGAAGAGAATTACCCTACTCATGACCTAGAGTTGGCTGCAGTGATGTTAGCTTTGAAGCTTTGGAGACATTACCTTGTTGGACGAATCTTTGAACTCAAGTCTGATCACCAAAGCTTAAGGTATATCTTCACTCAGAGAGACCTAAATTCTAGGCAAAGGCGATGGAGTGAATTGATGAGCGAGTATGATTTTGGGATTTCCTACATCAAAGGGAAGGAGAATGTGGTAGCGGATGCCTTAAGCAAAAAAACCAAGACTTTCTCTCTTATACCTTTGAAGGTGGATTTGAGGGAAAGAATTTTAGGGCAGCTACTTGGGGATAGTTGGTACCTAAAGGTCACAGTGGCACTCCAGAATGGGAAACCAGTGGGACCAAAGTTTGAAGGCTATGAGTTGGAAGCCGATGGTTTGTTACGGTATCAAGGGAGGATGTATATTCCTGAGGAGGGAGACATTAGAGAGACTATCCTTAAGGAAGACCACAGAGCAGTGTATTGTGCACACCCGAGTGTAAAGAAGATGTATGCAGACATGAAGCAACTCTTCTTTTGGGCAGGGATGAAAAGCGACGTGGTCAAATTCGTCGCTAGGTGCCTTGAGTGTCAACAGGTAAAAGCTGATCATCACCACCCGGCAGGTCTGTTGTAGCCACATGACATTCCTATGTCAAAGTGGGAGGTTATCTCCATGGATTTCGTGGTGGGATTGCCTCTTACCTCTCATAGGCATGATGCCATTATGGTCATCGTTGACAAACTGACCAAGACTGCTCACTTCATTCCAGTTAAGGAGACCTATGATGTCACGGATGTAACACGTGTATTCATAAATGAAGTTGTTCGTCTCCATGGGTTTCCAAAGAAGATTATATCGGATAGAGATTCCAGGTTTACATCCAGGTTTTGGACGAGTTTGCAGTCAGCGTTGGGTACTCAGTTGAACCTAAGCACTGCTTACCATCCAGAGACAGATGGGCAAACAGAAAGAGTGAATCAGGTGATGGAGGACATGCTTAGAATGTATGTCATGGATCAACAAACTCATTGGGAAAAGCACTTACCTTTGGTAGAGTTTGCTTACAACAACAGTTACCATAGCTCAATTGGGATGCCTCCATATGAAGCTTTATATGGAAGGCCATGCAGGACACCATTGAGTTGGGAAAGGCTAGAGGATCGAGTAATTATAGGACCTGAGTTGATTCAGGAGATGGAAGAACAGGTTGTTCAGATTAGACAACGATTAAAGGAAGCCCATGATAGACAGAAGAGTTATGCCGATGCGCATAGGGTTGACCGAAGCTATAAGGTTGGTGATGCAGTGTTCTTCCACATCAGGCCTAGCAAAAGTACCATCAGGTTTGGGAAAGGGAAAAAGTTGTCACCACGATTTATAGGACCCTTTGAAATTTTAGAAAAGGTTGGACTCGTCGCGTATCGTCTTGCGCTGCCACCCCATTTGCACAAAACTCATAATGTTTTTCATATATCTGTTTTACGACATTATGTAGCTGATGAGTCACATAAAATAAATTGGAAGGAAATGCAGGTTTCGGACGAGAGAACCATCAGGGTCGAACCATTACTTATATTGGACCGCAGGGTTAAACAGTTGAGGCACCGTTTGGTGGACCAAGTTAAGGTCCAGTGGGACCGATATAGCCCAGGTTCTGCTACCTGGAAGGACGCAGAGACTATGCGTCGTGATTATCCCACATTATTTTGATCATAACTTCGGGACGAAGTTTCCTGAAGGGTGGGTGTATGTAACACCCCGTTTTGACATTACTACCTGAACTACTATTATATGTTGTATTGTTTGACTGTGAGACCTCGTCGGTTGACGACACTGTGGACATATGGTTCTATTATTTTGCCGATATATATATGTGTGTGTATGATGATAGTATTATGATCGGTAGTCATGTTTAGATATGTATCATGTGTTAATTGTGTCAAATATATGGAATTTACTGAATGATGGGTACGTGGATACCGTTACAGTTATATGTTGAAATAATGAATGTTATGCCAGGTGCATGGCGAATGAATGAGTTTATTGTTGTTATGTTATGATGAAATATATGTGTGTACATATCGAGGATTTATGCACGATATTCTATATTGTATGTCGAGGACTGACTTACAGGTTGAAACGGCTAAGTGATAGCTGGATCCTACGAGGTGGGAGGGCCTCGGGGACACTGACTTCGAAAGATAAAATGGTATGCGAGTGATGCATTATTTACTTTCGTGTGGTTATTATGTTTTTTATTATGATGTATGTTATGACATGGGTGGGGTAGGGTTTCAGGAAACTCAACCGCCCAGATCGGTTATACGATGACAGACCGAGTACAAGTGCAACGCTGTTGTTATGTCGAGTAGACATAGTCCCTTGTTCCATTAGGGGGGGTGGAGGCTTTACCCACCGTTTATCCCCGAAACCCAGAGTCATGGGAGGGCTGTGCTACGACGCGCTCCCCAAGGTGTGTGATGATGACTGGTGGTTGCCTGCTGGGGAAGCTTGGTCGATGTAGTCGACACTTCCGCTTATGGGTTCTAGCTGGAACCGGTCATGACTTGACATTTCAGGGTAGTCCAGCAGAGGACAGGATAGGATGAGGAATTTAGTGATGATGTAGGTAGATGGGTGTAGCGTGAAGTAGGGGTGAAAACAGGATCTAACTGTAGGTGTGTAAAACCCTTGATTAGTATGTGTCAAAATCAGTGATGTATGAATGGTCATAACTTGGATTTCAGTAAGCTAATGGATTGTACCTTGTAAACTATGTTAAAACATGTGTCGGTAAATAATAAGTTCCTTGATTATGATTGATGTATGTGAATTATTACTTTTAGTGTACTTACGTGAAGAATGTAAGCAGTAGCTACGCTTACATAACTCGCCTACATATTATGAATTACATGAAATATTGTTGAGTAATAATGTCAATTAGTGTCGCTTAATATTAATTACTGTCGTTTAGTAATTAACTATTGTTGATCAATGTTAATAATGTCGATTAAAGTTAAAAATGATGATTAGGGTTAATAATGTTGATTAATGGTCAATTATTGTCCATTAATAATTAATTATTGTTGATTAATAAACAAAGCTATGGTTAACCTAGGTAGTGACTAATGCAATTGATTAGAATGCTTGATTAATTATTAATGAGTTTAATTAGCCAGTACTAAGGGTTGAAATGTAATTATAATGATTAAATAAGTTAATAGTAACTTGATCCCTTAAATTAATTATGTGTTAATGATGTTAATTAATTTTAAGAAGGCTATGCTTATCTTTAGCAATGATTGTTAATTAGCTAATTACAAACTAAGGTGTAATTAAAAAGGAACCAGGTATATGAGTCAATTAAATATTAGTAAATTTTATTTAATTAATATAATTCCACATTTGATAATGTTATGAATCACATTGATAGGATTATGGTTCATAATTGATAAATTGAATTAGCTGAATTTATAATTAGAGGGAGTTAACATATTATAAACATTAGAAACCATTAATTAAATGATTAGGTTAATAGTAGTTAATCAATTGACCATTATTGTTAATTAATTAAATTGGTGAAGCGTGCAGGTTTAAACTATATAATATATATATAACATTTATTATTTATTAATTAAATGGTCAAATATTGAAAAATGAGTAAGGATATGTTTAAAATTATTATATTAAATAAAAGGATTAAATTTAATTAAATTAGAAGTTACGGTTGAGAAGTGACCCCAACCAACCCCTTTAATATTAATTTAAATATTTAAAAGAGTCTAAGTCCAAGTTGAGGGCTCGAGGACTTACATGGTAGATGGAAGGGGGTGGATAAATTTATGATGAAGATAGGGGTAGTAATGAGGGAAAGAGTCGGTAGATAGGGGGATAAGAGGGAGAAGGGAGGAAGGAGAGGGGGATCCTTTTTACCTTAGGATTTTGGGAGAAGTTTTGGGGCATAGCAAAGATTGGGAGAGCAGAGCTGCAAAGAAGGGATTTTGTTGGAGATTGTTTTTGAGGGGATACAACAGCTTAGGGCTTGTACTCGGTTTGGGCTCGGGGGTCCAAAGGGGTACCTTTGGAGCTGGGTGGTCGGCGAGACCTCGCCAGTTGGCAGGGTGGTAAGACTGGTTTGGGCTGGTTGAGTTTCAGAGCTTTGGGAAGGACTTTCGGCTGTAGGGAAAAGCAAGGAAAAACGGCAAACAAGGACAGCAACAAAGGTGGACCTACTAGCTACCTACAGGTATTTTCCAGCAGGTATGTTATCGTTTCTACCTTGGCAAATTCTGTTTAATTAAATTTCAAAAGTTATATGCTGTGATTATCTTTGCTACCTGCACAGTCAACAATAAATTATTAGAAGTAGATAAAACAGATTTATAAATTTTCAAATATGAAAGGAATGAAAATGCAGATTTTATATCGTTTTCAGGTATGTAAATGAGCAAAAGTTAGAAATGAAAACATGAAATTAAAACAGAATTTTAATTGTTCAATTTTGTAAACGTAAATACTTTATTTTCTTTGCAGCCAAAACTAGTAAGGGAGAATAGAAACACAATAAAAGCAGGAACAAAACACAAATAGAACAGAACATAAATTTTGACAAGAAGTAAATTTTCTGACTGTATATAAAAGTTAGAGGAGACCCTGTTGGGGGTCTTACATTAGGGTTTAACCGACCTCGTGGGATCTTGATTCTCTGAAAACACATTGGATATTAATAGTTTTTGGAAATGCTATTCCTCACCTTGACTCATTGTCCTAATGATGAACCGTGATAAAGGTTCGAAACATCGACTTCCAAACATGGGTACCGCGATCAACCCGAGCACATCAACAAACCCTCAATGCAGGAATCTACGAGATGAAATCTATTTAACTCTTTACATGTCGATAAGTAATAATCGCACTTTAACTTTTTTGCAATTCCTATAAAAATGCAATTGAGTTTGATTGAGTGAATTCTTCAAGAAATCCAAATAGGGCATGGTAAGCTAGCTATAGTTTTGAAGTTTGCTTTGAAGAGGAAACATGATAAGATATGTTTTTACTATCGTTTTCAGTCTATGAGACTTTAGAGTTTAAACTATACATCATAATCGTGTGTAGTTGAACTCATGAATGTTGACATAATCTCTGAAATTGAGAACAATGTTCAGATTCTTGGCTTTCTGGCATATATTTTAATGGTGCTCTATCACATTAGCCAAATTATCATTTCTTGATTGAGGTCTATGTTTCAGATATGATATATCTTAGATTGATAAGTTGATGTAACCATCTAGTTAAGATGGTAGTATCCAGTCCTCTTGTTTGATTAATTTTATCAGGAAAACACTGCTTTAGTTAATGTTGTAGATATGCTTTTGGAGGAGTCTCAATCTATTACATCTCATTTTAGCACATTGCCAAGACTATGGGCACTCACACAAAGATGGTACCCAAAACTAATGCAATAGGAGTGCATGAGCGCTAAAAATCAAAAGTGTGCACGTGCTCTTAAAACTATGCACGCGGTTTTAGTTCGGCAATTGCCAAATTGTTGGCAAGGGGTTAGAGATCATAGAGTGCGGAAGCCGACATCGACAAAGGAGGACTAAAGCGCAGGAAGTGCGGAAGATGACAGCGACAAAGAAAGCATTCGCGGAGAAAAAGACCATTTGCGAAGGACAAGAAGCCGACGGAAGTACACGTTTTGGTCCAATTAGTTAGCAAATGGGTCATTAGGAACATATTGTAATAGCTATAGGAGTCTATAAATAGATAAATGATTGTAATCCTAAGGACATCGAAGAATGGTAGAAGTTTGGCTCCAGTCTATTTTTCAGATCCGTGTCTTTGGGTTTTCGGCAATTTTGCCCCGCACGACGGATATGTAACTGGGATTATTTTCAGCAATGAGTTAATGCATGAGGATGTTCGGTTGTCAACTCTGTGTTTTATTTATGTTTCTGGTTTATTTATTGAATGATGCAACCTGTTTCTGAGTTTCTGCTACAATACTATGAATGATGTTTTAATAATGTGACTATGTGATTTCGTTCTATTAATGATGTGATTAATTGTGGTTACTGTGAATGTCGATTAATGGTCTGAGTTGCTAATATGATGCGAAGATCGAATCTCTGGTTTCTATAGTGACAAAGTGATAGTAGGCGCATGTCCTCTCCCTACTGTGGAAACTTGGTTCCTGCAGCTCCCTTAACCATCTCGGGTGAGACTTCACTTGATCCGCAAGTGTTGCTGGAAAGGGAAAAACCTTTCTGGGCCGATGCTTAAGGGTGTTTGGTCGATGTTTGTTGACAGCAGTGCGAAGTGAACCCCTGTCGACATAATTGTGTCAACAGAAATCACAACTAAAGCATCCACGTTGACACAAAAGCACGAACCCGCTAATAACGTGCACACGCTGATAATGCATGTGTGCTTCTCTGTATATTAAAAATTGGTCGAAGTCCATTTCAGCCCCATTCCACCCCCATTCCACCCCAATTTGGCTAGTCAAAAACGCGTCCAAGGACAAGGAAAAGGAATGCATGTATGCCCTTCCACTTCCCAAGCCTCCAACGAACCTCCAATGCATCATCCAGGTAGGATTCCAACTATAGTTTTTTTTTTTTATTCATTTTTTCAATGATTTAATAAAAAAATATATTCTAAAGATTGTAAAAAATGAACCCAAACGTAAACAAAAGCATTTTTTTTTAATTGTAGATTGTCTCTCCTCCATCACAATGGTCGAAAACCAAGAACTAAACCCCCAAACAAATAACCCTGAGGATAACCCTGAAAGCACACAAAACTCATAAACATTGACCCCAAGGAGAACCCAACCACAGAAGGCCAAATTAACCAACATTTAGACCAGTTATGTACCTTGGTTCAAGAGGATAGAACCATTAGGGAGACATCAAGACTTTCCTTAGCCACATTCCTTAACAACGTCATTGCCTCAATTGAAAATTCTCGTGGTCAATTGTTGAGCATAACCAAGTATAAGGCCAGGATGAGAGAGCACTATTCCACTAGTCTCAACAAAGAATAAATCAAAGATTTGAACATCTCAGAATAGACTCTAGTTAATTTTTTCATCAACCACAGGACCAACATACCCCTTGGTCCACACAAAAGGTGCCTTTGCATGGATTGGTACACATATGAGCCATGGAAACAAAATTGAATGAGTCAATGGTTTATGGTTTTTGATAAACCTCCTTGTAATAATAGGGAGGTTCCACTATATTTTCTTCGGAAACTACATGTGGAGTTTGTGTTGGGTCTACACGTCAACTACTTTGGCTTTGGTGAGTTTCATGGGTTGGTCTTGGATCTTTCTAGGATCGACCCACCACCAGGTGTAACCCAATGAGAGGGCCACCTACTCCTAGATGTACGCCTAACCCCCCCCTACAGACACCTCAACTACTGGATCGCATAGCTGAGATAACAACTTTCATATAACAAATTACACATAGTGTATTGTAGCATAGTACATTTGTAGCATCATCCAGGCATGACCCATCAGAGCAGCATGGAGGACCATCCGATGTAGGTCCTTCAAGCCCCATTGGTCATGGACCATCCATGACTTCGAGTGGGGCAAATGATCCTTTCGATAGCCAAGCATTACCCCATCGGTGCACTCATTGTGGCCATACTTTCCATGGGCCTATGGAGGATCCTACATGAGATACTTTTATGTCTGAGGTTAGTACATGATTTGTAAATAGTTGTAAATGATCAATTATATTTTTAACTATACATTTTACAATTGTTAGATAAACATTACTTAGAGTATTCAATATGTCACTAATGTTTTTGGCATGTACAATTGTTTCGAGATTAAACAATTGAATCAAGGTAGGAGAAAATTACTCCTCCCAACCTTGATTCCGCTATGGTAGCAACAACTAATATTGCAGCACCTCACATACAGGTATTTAAACGAGTGTATGAGTGTAGGGTTTAAAATTTGATTTAGTTGCAACCGTCAATTTTTTATTATGAGTAATCAATCTTAATGTTGTTGTGTTTCCACAAGTGCCTGCTGAAGGGATTGAGCACAAGTCTCCACATGGGCTAAGTATATCACCCATCATTCAGGTAACTTGTGTGAAATTAATTATATATTTGATCTGAAATTAAGTGTGTTTGTATGGTTAATTTACATTTTTTTTCTACTAATTAAATGTTTTACATATGTTTATACAAGTTGTTGGTGTCCAGTTTGTCACCATTTTTTATCACCAAGTGGTGTTATTTTCACTATTATGATATAATAAATCACTCTTCTTTCCATTCAGAATGTCAATCAGACCCAGGTATGATCGTATTTACATATCACGTGAATCTTGGCTCAATATCATTATTTTCATGGGTTATTAACATTAATTTAATATTTTTCGACTCGCTTGGAAAATATATTTCAGCTTGCAGGTTATTGGTTTCAAACAGACCTCCATTCAGACTTGTGTTCACGTTGCAAACGTTTAGCCGCATCTAGTCCTCCGTTCATCCCTTCATTCAGCCCGCAGAATCATCGGTTGGCATATTCCTGCCCATTAAAGACAAAAACAGAAATATGAGTTCTGTTAGCAACGTGGTGGTTATGGTGGGTGAGTCAACACTCTAGAAGATTCACTTCCCTTCTTGCCCAGCTCGACAACACACCTCCTGCTCACATCAACACTCCAGAAGCTCTGTCTTTCCCGTTCACTCAGCTGACAGCATGCACTCCTGCTCACGTCGACGTTCCAGAAGATCCTTGCTCTCCCATGCTTATCCTGCCAACGAATTATCTGCCCACGGGTAAAGGAAACTAACACGCAACTGTTCGTGTCAAAGGGAATCAACGCCATGGAAGCAGGCGAACGGCCTCTGCGCTGTCATCAACCACCAAGCAGTCGTTGTATAGACATTAAGACTTCTATTTTTAGAGAGGTCGACTATGTCGACCGTCTCTCCCATTATAAACTTATAAATAGACGTCTCCTTTGGAGAAATGCAGATGGAAAATAGACGATATAGCATAGTAGATATAGGCATTTACGCTATCAAGTAATTCATATAAACACTGTATAATTTTCTTAGTTAATGGAAGCTCCTGAATTTTACTGTTGATATTCTGTTGTTGGTGACTAAGTTGATTTAGTTCCAATCTTTGATTGCTGGGAAGGGCCCCTCATCAACCGGAGGTTTTTATGTATAGTTTTGTATTTTCCTTTCTGCAAGTAAATAGTTCATTTTCCAGTACATGTAATTAATTTTGTTTTCCTGTATATGTCATTTCCTTATTTTTCTGTAATCTGTATTTTGTTTCTAACTTAATTTACTTTTCCAGAATTGATAATGGTCGACCAAGCATAGTGTTTATAGTTTGCTTTCAGTCTTTTGCAATTAGATAGAGTTTAGTTAGTTGTTGTTTCAGGTTTAGTTTATAATTATAATTAGTCCTGTTAGTTTTTTTCCTGTAACTGTAGGTTAGCCTTATTCATATATCAGTTTTGTTTGATTAGGCCATAGAAATAGTTTATTTCTTTAAACAATGATTAGAATAGGGCATTTCTTGCTATCTTAGCTTCTCAACAGTCTTCTCACACTATAGGATCATATGCATAAGCCAACTAGTAGTTAAGATCATCCAAACTGCTTCTTTCCTTAGTTTAAATCGTTTTCCTCCATCCAGACTGTCATTCGGACAACCATCTGGATCGTCATTCAAACTTTCATCCTTTCTACATTGTTTTATGCTTATTAAGAATTCAGTTTCTTAGGCTTTCTAACTGTAATGTTTCTTGCCTTTAATTAGCATTCTTAACTGTAATTGAGATCTTGTTTTACATTACAAAGAGTTTAATTAAGTTTTGTCATTATTCTTAGTTTCCATTTGATCTCCCTTAACTTTGCTTTAACTATCTTTTCCAAGTTATGTCTTTCATGTTTGATTTGCCAAAAGGTTACTGTTCTAGAATCTATCAGTTTTATTCTTAGTATAATTTATTGTATGTTCTTAAGGTTTATTTCGGATTAGAGTTAATAATTTCATTCTCCAAGTTATCTCAGTTTTGATAGTTTCTTCATTAAAGCATAGGATCAGTTTCCCATTTATATAGATAATAAAGATGTTCATAAAATAGAGTTTGGTTCAGAAATAAATATCTTTATCAAGTTTTCTACTTGCTTCTATAATAAATATCTTTATCAAGTTTTCTACTTGCTTCCAAATCAAATTCAGTTCAAGTAAATATCTTTATTAAGTTTTCTACTTGCTTCTAGATTTCATTAGTTTTACATCATTTTGCTTATGGATAGAAGATATATCATAATGTTTAAAGTTAATTGTAATTGGTCTCTTTGTAGTTTACATCTCTTTGTAGAAATTAGATTAGATTTACTTCCATTTTGTTTTGCTGTTACATTTGAAAGTCATTACGACACATTCACCCCAGTTCCTATCACATTTGACGTACAACATCAAGGAGAATGGAATTAGATACTTTAGTGTAGTCTTGAAGTGTTAACTGAATGCATAAGTAGTTGTTGACTTCACTAAGTAGTTTGTAGTTTTTGTCGTTAGTCAAGTAGTTTCTATTTTCATAAAAAGTAGTTTGCTTTTTTATTAGTATTTGTTCTTTTCCCATTTAATCATAAAGTAGAGTAGTATAGCTTGATACTATTCTGATCTGTTGGTTTAGTTAGGTTTAATGAGTTCCTTTGTTGTTTTTCTAAAATTTGACTCGGTTTTTCATTTTGAAAGATCTTTCGATCTTTTCTTTATTAAACATTTTCTAAGGTCTGCCGAGCCGAAACTTAGGCCCCATTCTACCTCAGCATATGCTGTGCCACAACTCTAAGATTACCAACCCTGGTCGATAATTAAATATTTTTGTAATTTTTTAGGACAGTAAATACACCTCAACATTTCGGCGCCATTGCCGGGGAGTTGTAGATAGGTAGAATTCCGTTGTAGATAGGTAGAACTCTCCTTTAAAACTTAGTTATAGATTTGAATTTTCCGCTTTAAAATTTAGAAATAGGCTGGTGGCGGGTGAGCGGTAAGACGAGAGGTAAGAACCTGCGCATCTGTTATAACATGCATCCCCAAAACCCAACAGTAGTAGTGATGCAGTTAGAATTTATTTCAGTTATAGTTTGTTTACATGAATAGGTCTAGAGATTCACAAGGTAGATTTATTAAAACTAGCCTCCCTACTAAAATTCCCACTAACCTATACGGGGGGCATGCCACCCCAACTTCTAACTCAACAGAAAGGTATCGAAAGACACCTAAAGGGGATAGTCCTACTTGGAAAGCAAAGGAAATCCTTTCTGGAAATCAATTAGGGGAAACCATAGGGACATCAGAAAAGTCCGTTCATAAAGAAATTCCACACGAACCTCAAGCTCATATTGAGACTAAACTTAGACAAGAGGAAACTCAAAAGGATAAAACTTCAGAACCTCCCAACCCTCCATTAGTCCAAAATCCCAAAGACACTACTTTTTCAATAGTAGGTGGTCCAAACTTAGTATATTTTGTTGATCCTGCACAAGTAGACGCTCTTTTTGAGAATTCTGTGAACATAGTTATCTCACAGATTGAGACAACAACTGTAGGACCTACAAAATTGGACTCCCACATAGCTGATAATTCCTCTCTTAAAAAGGGAAATATTTTCCCTGAAACAGAACGTTGGGATATCCCATATTCACCAAGAAAGGATCCACCTAAGTATTCTCTCTTTGGCAATCGGATCTTCATGGAGGATGAAAATGAAGATCGTGTTCGACAAGATGAAGAAGAAGGAGAAGTTAGAACTGAAGGTACCTTCGGGTTCCCTATATTAGACACTGCACAAGATGTAACTATGAAAAACATCCCTCCTTCCTCACTACCGACCTTTTATGGGAAGAGTAGTGAGGATCCAGATACATTCTTATTTGAATTTGACATTTTGTGTAGGAGTTATAATTACCTACAAGATGGCCAAAAACTAAAACTCTTTCCTGCCACATTAAAAGATTCTTCTCTTCGATGGTTCATGGGGTTAGGCGAATCTAGTATTAGAACTTGGGAAGACATGAAGACTGTGTTTCTATGGAAATATCAGGATTACTGTAAACCTAAAGTCTCTCGCAATGATATTTTTAAAATACAACAACTTGAAGACGAGAGCTTAGAAGACCATCTCGAAAGATTTAACTATGTGTTACATAAATCTAAATATAGTGATCTTCGGGAGGATGCAATAAGAACACTCTTCCTCAAGGGAATCTCAGAGGAATTCTTAGAAAACCTTAATCTCATGGCAGCAGGAGACATCTCTCATAATCCTTTTTCATAGATTTGTGAACTATGTAGGAATTACTCTAGGAGCAGAGGGAAAAGTGGAAGACACCTTCAAGAATCTTATGCTAGGAACCTAAAAGGAAACACATCCGGTCCTGGTGGAGTTACAAGGGTAGAGTTGGGAAACCTATTAGAAAATTTCAAAACAGATATCTTAGGAGCTATGGGTTCTCAACTAGATGCACTACAAGCTAAAAAGAGACAAGATGAAGAGCGGGCAACAATGAGTGTTTTCTATCCTAGGTGTAGAACTAAACATCCCCAATGAGAATGTCCATTGAACAATGTTTCAGTTTGTCACCTTTGTACAGAAGAACATCTGATTGATAATTGTCCATCGTTGCCTAGGTTGCAAGTTGTGTATAAGAGTGGAAACTTTGGTGAATCATCTAGGAGGCCTTGGAAACCTAGAGATCAATCATCATAGCAAGATCCATCACAAATTCCATCCTATTACTATCCTTATCAACCTCCTAAACAATGGAACACTTCGGGTTGGAAAAATTGGCCACCTCAGTACCCTCCTCAGAATGCTCAACAACAATAATGGCCACATGGATGGAGAGGACAAACTTATGCTCAACCACCTCCTCCTATGCCTAACTATCCTTACCCACCTAATATTTATCAAGTAATTGTTTTTCGACGTTATCTCCCTTGCAGTAGATGCGTTGACGTTAATGTCAAAATAATTTTAAAAGAAACACCTAAAAGACCTAGAACTGTAGTGACTAGACATGGGCAACAATGACCCGTGGATGGGGCCAACGTTGAAATTTTTTCAAACTGTTTATGAATGCATTGAAATTTGACATGGATTGGCAGTTCACATGACTCCATGATATGGGAGGTTTTATAGACTCAAATATGACGAAAATTCCCAGTACTTGACATCTATGATATCATCGTACTTTAATTTGAATTTTTTGGATTGACGTGCCTGGAATTTCCGACATACCCATCCAGTTCATGGTCGCCATGATGATATTTATACTCATCGCTCATGTCATTCAAAATGAACGTCATGTACGACAATTAGGCCCATGATATTGGTGGAAAGAAGAAGGTGCCATCCGACATTTCATCAATGATTTTGAGCTACGTCTTTGAAATAGATGAGAGCAAAAAGAAAAGACAAGAAATATCTGTTGAAGCTTGTGAAATTTATCAAGTACTTGTTTTTCAATGTAATTTCCCTTGTACTAGATCCATCGATGTGCATGTCAAAATAATTTTAAAAGAAACACCTAAAAGACCTAGTATTGCAGTGACAAGACATGGGCCACAGTGAACTGTGGATGGGACCAACATTGAAAAATTTTCAAACTGTTTCTGAATGCATTGAATTTTGACATGGAATGGAAATTCACATGCCTCCTCGATATAGGATGGTTTCGAGACTCAAATATGATGGAAAATCCCAGTACTCAGCATCTTTGGTCTCATCATACTTTCATTTGAACTTTATTGGATTGACGTGCCTGCAATTCCTAACATACCCATCCAGTTCATGGTCGGCATGATGATCTTTATACTTATCACCCATGTCATTAAAAATGAACATCATGCATGCCAACTAGGCCCATGATATTAGTGGCAAGAAGAAGGCACCAACTGACATTTCATCAATGATTTCAAGCTACTCTGGTGAATGGAGCGCAAAAAACTTAGATGAGAGCAAAAACAAAAACAAGAAATATTTGATGAAGCTTGTGCAATTTATAAAGTAATTGTTTTCTGACATTATCTCCCCTGCACTAGATGCATCAACGTGTATGTCGAAAGTGTTTTAAAATAAAAACCTAAAAGACCTAGTACTGCAATGACTAGACATGGGCAACAGTGACCTGTGGATGGGGCCAACGTTGAAAAATTTTCAAACTGTTTCTGAATGCATTGAAATTTGACATGGACTGGCAGTTCGCATACCTCCATGATATGGGAAGCTTTCAAGACTCAAATATGATGGAAAATCCCAGTGCTCGGTATATTTTATCTCATCATACTTTCATTTGAACTTTCTCGGATTGACGTGCCTGGAATTCCTAACATACCCATCCAGTTCATGGTCATCATGATGATCTTTATACTTATCGCCCATGTCGTTAAAAATGAACATCATGCATGAAAATTAGGCCCATGATATTGGTGGCAAGAAGAAGGCACCAACCGACATTTCATAAATGATTTCGAGCTACGTCTTTGGTGAATGGAGCGCAAAAAACTTAGATGAGATAAAAAAAAAAAAGATAAGAAATATATGATGAAGCTTTTGCAATTTATCAAGTACTTATTTTTTGACGTCATCGCCCTTGCACTAGATGCATCTATGTGCATGTCGAAATAATTTTAAAAGAAACACCTAAAATACCTAGTACAGCAGTGACTAGACATGGGCAACAATGACCTGTGGATGGGGCCAACGTTGAAAAAATTTCAAATTGTTTATGAATGCACTGAAATTTGACATGGACTGGAGGTTCGCATGCCTCCACGATATGGGATGGTTTTGAGACTCAAATATGACAAAAAATCCAAGTACTCGTCTCTCCTATCTCATCATACTTTCATTTTAACTTTCTCGGATTTACGTGCCTGGAATTCTTGATATACCCATCCACTTCATGGTCATCATGATGATCTTTATACTCATCGCCCATGTCATTCAAAATGAACATCATGCATTCCAATTAGGCCCATGATATTAGTGGCAAGAAGAAGGCGTCGACGACATTTCATAAATTATTTTGAGCTATGTCTCTGGTGAATGGGGCGCAAAAAACTTAGATGGGATTAAAAAAAAGGCAAGAAATATATGATGAAGCTTGTGCAATTTATCAAGTACTTGTTTTCCGAAGTTATCGCCCATGCACTAGATGCATCGATGTGCATGTCGAAATAATTTTAAAAGAAACACCTAAAAGACCTAGTACTGCAGCAACTATACATGGGCAACAGTGACCTATGGATGGGGCCAACGTTGAAATTTTTCAAACTATTTTTGAATGCACTGAAACTTGACATGGAATGGCGGTTCGCATGCCTCCATGATATGGGAGGGTTTCGAGACTCAAATACGATGAAAATGCCCAGTACTTGGCATCTCCGATCCCATCATACTTTCATTTGAACTTTCTCAGATTGACGTTCCTGGAATTCCCGACACACCCGACATGCCTGGAATTCTCGACATACCCGACGTGCCTGGAATTCCCGACATACCCATCCAGGTCATGGTCATCATGATGATATTTATACTCATCGACTATGTCATTCAAATTAAGCATCATGCAGGCAATTAGTCCCATGAGATTGGTGGCAAGAAGAAGGCACTAGCCAACATTTCATCAATGCTTTCGAGCTACGTCTGTGGTGAATGGAGCTCAAAAAACTTAGATGAGAGCAAAGAACAAAGACACAAAATATTTGATGAAGCTTGTGCAATTTATCAAGTCCTTGTTTTTTGACGTTATCTCCCTTGCACTAGATGCATCGACGTGAATGTCAAAAGAATTTTAAAAGAAACACCTAAAAGACCTAGTACTACAGTGACTAGAAATGGGCAACAGTGACCCGTGGATGGGGCCAACGTTGAAATTTTTCCAAACTGTTTCTTAATGAACTAAAATTTGTCATGGACTGGCAGTTCGCATGCCTCCACGATATGGGAGGGTTTCAAGACTCAAATATGAAATAAACACCTAGTACTCGGCATCGACAATCTCATCATACTTTCATTTGAACTTTCTCGGATTGGCGTGCCTAGAATTCTTGACATACCCATCCACTTCATGGTCATCATGATGATCTTTATACTCATATCCCATGTCATTCAAAATGAAGATCATGCATTCCAATTAGGCCCATTATATTGATGGAAAGAAGAAGGCACCAACCGACATTTCATCAATGATTTCGAGCTACTCTGATGAATGGAGCGCAAAAAAACATAGATGAGAGAAAAAAACAAAGACAAGAAATATCTGATGAAGCTTGTTCAATTTATAAAGTAATTGTTTTTTGAGTTTATCTCCCTTGCAGTAGATGCGTCGACATTAATGTCGAAATAATTTTAAAAGAAACACCTAAAAGACCTAGTACTGTAGTGACTAGACATGGGCAACAATGACCCGTGGATGGGGCCAATGTTGAAATTTTTTCAAACTGTTTATGAATGCATTGAAATTTGACATGGATTGGAATTTCACATGCCTCCATGATATGGGAGGTTTTATAGACTCAAATATGACAGAAATTCCCAGTACTTGACATCTATGATATCATCATACTTTCATCTAAATTTTTTGGATTGATGTGCCTGGAATTCCCGACATACCCATCCAGTTTATGGTCTTCATGATGATATTTATACTCATCGCTCATGTCATTCAAAATAAACATCATGTATGACAATTAGGCCCATGATATTGGTGGAAAGAAGAAGGCGCCATCCGACATTTCATCAATGATTTTGAGCTACGTCTCTGAAATAGATGAGAGCAAAAAGCAAAGACAAGAAATATCTGTTGAAGCTTGTGAAATTTATCAAGTACTTTTTTTTCAATGTTATTTCCCTTGTACTAGATCCATCAACGTGCATGTCAAAATAATTTTAAAAGAAACACCTAAAAGACCTAGTACTGCAGCGACAAGACATGGGCAACAGTGACCTGTGGATGGGACCAACATTGAAAAATTTTCAAACTGTTTCTGAATGCACTGAATTTTGACATGGAATGGAAATTCACATGCCTCCACGATATGGGATGGTTTCGAGACTCAAATATGATGGAAAATCCCAGTACTCAGCATCTTTGATCTCATCATACTTTCATTTGAACTTTCTTGGATTGGCGTGCCTGCAACTCCTAACATACCCATCCAGTTCATGGTGGGCATGATGATCTTTATACTTATCACCCATGTCATTAAAAATGAACATCGTGCATGCCAATTAGGCCCATGATATTAGTGGCAAGAAGAAGGCACCAACTGACATTTCATCAATGATTTCGAGCTACTCTGGTGAATGGAGCGCAAAAAACTTAGATGAGAGCAAAAACAAAAACAAGAAATATCTGATGAAGCTTGTGCAATTTATAAAGTAATTGTTTTCCGACGTTATCTCCCTTGCACTAGATGCATCAACGTGTATGTCGAAAGTGTTTTAAAATAAAAACCTAAAAGACCTAGTACTGCAATGACTAGACATGGGCAACAGTGACCTATGGATGGGGCCAACGTTGAAAAATTTTCAAACTGTTTATGAATGCACTGAAATTTGACATGGACTGGCAGTTTGCATACCTCCATGATATGGGAGGCTTTAAAGACTCAAATATGATGGAAACTCCCAGTGCTCAACATATTTGATCTCATCATACTTTCATTTGAACTTTCTTGGATTGACGTGCCTGGAATTCCTAACATACCCATCCAGTTCATGGTCATCATGATGATCTTTATACTTATCACCTATGTCGTTAAAAATGAACATCATGCATGAAAATTAGGCCCATGATATTGGTGGCAAGAAGAAGGCACCAACTGACATTTCATAAATGATTTCGAGTTACGTCTCTGGTGAATGGAGCACAAAAAACTTAGATGAGATAAAAAAAAACAAAGACAAGAAATATATGATAAAGCTTTTGCAATTTATCAAGTACTTATTTTTTGACGTTATCTCCCTTGCACTAGATGCATCTATGTGCATGTCGAAATAAATTCAAAAGAAAAACCTAAAAGACCTAGTACCGCAGTGACTAGACATGGGAAACAATGACTTGTGGATGGGGCCAACGTTGAAAAATTTTCAAATTGTTTATGAATGCACTGAAATTTGACATGGATTGGAGGTTCGCATTCCTCCATGATATGGGAGGGTTTCAAGACTCAAATATTACAGAAACTCCAAGTACTCGTCATCTCCGATCTCATCATACTTTCATTTGAACTTTCTTGGATTTACGTGCCTGGAATTCCTGATATACCCATCCACTTCATGGTCATCATGATGATCTTTGTACTCATATCCCATGTTATTCAAAATGAACATCATGCATTCCAATTAGGCCCATGAGATTGGTGGCAAGAAGAAGGCGCCGACGACATTTCATAAATGATTTTGAGCTATGTCTCTGGTGAATGGGGCGCAAAAAACTTAGATGAGATCAAAAAACAAAGACAAGAAATATATGATGAAGCTTGTGCAATTTATCAAGTACTTGTTTTCTGAATTTATTGCCCTTGCACTAGATGCATCGATGTGCATGTCGAAAGAATTTAAAAAGAAACACCTAAAATACCTAGTACTGCAGCAACTATACATGGGCAACAGTGACCTGTGGATGGGGCCAACGTTGAAATTTTTCAAACTATTTCTGAATGCACAAAAACTTGACATGGAATGGCGGTTCGCATGCCTCCACGATATGGGAGGGTTTCGAGACTCAAATATGATGAAAAATACCAGTACTTGGCATCTCCGATCTCATCATACTTTCATTTTAAATTTCTCGGATTGACGTGCCTGGAATTCCCAACTTACCCATCCAGGTCATGGTCATCATGATGATATTTATACTCATCGACCATGTCATTCAAATTGAGCATCATGCATGACAATTAGGCCGATGAGATTGGTGGCAAGTAGAAGGCTCCAACCGACATTTCATCAATTCTTTCGAGCTACGTCTCTAGTGAATGGAGCGCAAAAAACTTAGATGAGAGCAAAAAACAAAGACAATAAATATCTAATGAAGTTTGTGCAATTTATCAAGTCCTTGTTTTTTGAAGTTATCACCCTTGCACTAGATGCATTGACGTGCATGTTGAAAGAATTTTAAAAGAAACACCTAAAAGACCTAGTACTACAGCGACTAGACATGGGCAACAGTGACTTGTGGATTGGGCCAATGTTGAAATTTTTCCAAACTGTTTCTCAATGCACTGAAATTTTACATGGACTGGTGGTTCGCATGCCTCCACGATATGGGAGGGTTTCGAGACTCAAATATGAAATAAACTCCCAGTACTCGGCATCTACAATCTCATCATACTTTCATTTGAACTTTCTTGGATTGGCGTGCCTGGAATTCCTGACATACCCATCCACTTCATGGTTGTCATGACGATCTTTATACTCATAGCCCATGTCATTCAAAATGAAAATCATGCATTCCAATTAGGCCCATTATATTGGTGGAAAGAAGAAGGCCCCAACCGAAATTTCATCAATGATTTTGAGCTACTCTGGTGAATGGAGCGCAAAAAACGTAGATGAGAGCAAAAAACAAAGACAAGAAATATCTGATGAAGCTTGTGCAATTCATCAAGTACTTCCTTGCACTAGATGCGTTGACGTGCATGTCGAAAGAATTTTAAAATAAACACCTAAAATACCTAGTATTGCAGTGACTAGACATGGGCAACAGTGACAAGCCTATGGATGGGGCCAATGTTGAAAATTTTTCAAACTATTTCATAATGCATTGAAATTTGACATGGAATGGTGGTTCGCATGCCTCCATGATATGGGAGGGTTTTCAGACTCAAATATGATGGAAAGGCCTAGTACTCAATATCTCAAAGACGAGTACAAAAACAACAATGGTATAAACTTGAATGAGCATCTCTTGGTTTCAAGAATAATATATTCTCTATTGAATAAGGCCAACCACGTGAAGGTGGAAGCTCGTATGGCCCCTCCCCCCCCCCTCACTTCACTCTCAATTACTTATACCCAATCTATCTACTATTAAATATTTGAAAGAAACATAATTAATAACAATCAAACATAGAAACTAAGAAAATAAATATTTAAGGTAAATGAAAGAGAACAAACCAGCCAAAAACATATGAATACATACCTCGTACATTTCAAGATTTTTATGTCATTAATATTCTTCTTCATCCAATTCATCATCTATATCTATATCATCTCGTTTGGATTTCATGTTCAAAAGATTGGCCATATCAACATCATCATCAATGTCATCAATTCCAAACATATCATCATCTGAAACATAGTCTCCTACATTTGGTTCGAATTCTTCAATTTCTTTGTGATCTAACACATCGTCAATAGCATCTTCATTCATAACATTGTCTTCCACATCTCCTTGAAATTCCTCGACGTCTTTGTCTGATTCATGAACTATCTACTCCTCTACATCATATTCTTCTTCAATTGCATCTTCTTCTGCTACAGTATATTTTACCAGCCTTCCTCTTGGATCATATCTAACAACATATGACCAACCCGATCTGCCTGGAACCTCTGAGTAAAATACATGTTCGCAATAGCTTGGAAGAATATAGGGCTTTGATCCTGGCTCAACATTATTAGTCCTTGTATTAACCACGGTAAAACCATTAGCATGTTGAATAACATTTCTCTCAGGATCACGTTCTTTTATTCTTAGCCTGTACCATTTGATGTCGAACAAAACTATTTTCAATGGATTAACGTCACACTCAAGTACATCATGCAAATACCCATAGTATCGATTTTTCAGATTCTCGGGGATGTCTGACACTCTTAGAGTGGACATTAGTAACCTGAAATACTATTGTTATCCTACTAACATAAGTTTTCCTCTTTTAATCCAACTTTTTGATGCAAAATTTGCGACCATTGCACCACATGGCCTTGTAGTGTTTCAACTGCAATATTCCAAACACGTAAAAAAGAAACATTGTCAATTCATAAACATATTTATATTTGGAAATTACACAAATTATGAAAAAAATACGTCATATGCATCAATAAAATAAGATTAAAAAAATAAGTGGCATGGGTGAAAATGCTTGCCTGTTTATTTTTTAAACCATGTGCTAAATCAATTTCCCTCTAAGTAAGATTTTTATCTCGTCTAAGTTCAACGTCTTTTACCAATGTAGACACTGACGGGCTTTTTAATTGCCTTCTAATTACTTAGAAAACATCTAAGAAGTGTAAATTAATTGTCAACCCGGGGTTCGTTGAGAAATTGCGAGTTACCATGCACTGTATGTGCAAACCACAATCTCCTCTTACATTAGTTTATCTACTTGAAGTTGTAGTTCAATAACCTTACTTACAAACAATGGTATAAGTAGTTACAATGTCTTGGCAATGAACTAGCCATCTAAATAACTATTGAAGCTAAATTGCAATGAAAGTAAATCGCACGACATGAAATTAAAACACACGACATGAAAGTAAATGCTAAAATTAAATTCATACTTGAAAGTAAATGCTAAACTAAATCAAATGCTGCTGGAAAATAAATATTAAAGCTAATTCACACTATGCAGGAAAAGTAAATTCTAGAACTATGTTACACTTTGTGGGAAAAGTAAATTCTAATACTATGTTCACATTGTGCAAGAAAGTAAATTCTAAATCTAAGTTCACAATACACTTGACAGAAAAGTAAATTGTAGAAATAAAATCTAAAAGCTATCATTGTCAAATACAAATTACTGTTTATGATCCAATGGAGTAAATAACATTGTTGCATTAAGCTCAATGATTGTAAAATAAACATTTAAATCTCTATCTATGCATTGAAATCAAATTGCAGAAAGAAACTACATAATGAGAAATGCAAAATTATCTAATTGAAACAAAGAAACAAATTATAACTACATCAACATAAACTAAATAAAATCATGCTACAAAAAGAAAACAATAAATATAAGATCTAATTGAATCAAAATGAGAGTATAGCTTTATTCCATCATCAATTGGACTATTGCTCTAAGAGTCCTTTCCATAGAATGGAGAAACTTTTATTTATACATGATTTCTCCATAAGAAATAATAAATGAGGATCCAAAATATCCTTAACAAATTCCTAAAAGTTTGGATCTCAAAACTAATCCAAGATCCTTACTAACTACATGCTATTTAGAATACCTTTGAAGTCAAATTCGAATTTAGGGATAGAGGCTATAATAAAATGGTTAAAACTCATCCCAAATGTCTCTTAACAACTTTTGACTTCTTAGGTCCATCATATATTTGATAGAGATCTTCAAATCTTTGTGAATAAACCAAATATGCACTCATATCCACCTCCATTTACAAACTTTAATTTAACATCATGATTTGAGACATATACGAATAATAGAAGTAATGGATTTATAAAAATCCATTACTCCTAATGAATATCTTTCTCCAAAGTTGGTGGTTGAAGGTAAAATTTGAATTATTGACTTTCTGTAATGCTGCAGATACCTGTAGAGTTTCCGTAATGCTGCAGATAGAGTTTCTGTAATGCTGCAGATGCCTGTAGAGTTTCTGTAATGCTGCAAATAGAGTTTCCGTAATGCTGCAGAATGCCTGTCGAGTTTCCATAGTTCCGCAACACATGTTCTACACTACTATAGAATTCCTTCAAATATGTTGTAGTTGCTTCCAACAACTGATTCATATTCAAAGCAAATACATAGTACACTAATTCCCTCAATGTTAGTCAAAAATCAAATGAAATACTAAGACATGTAATGGAAAAATTACTTGAGCATAAAAACCCGGATATAAGCGTAAGAGAGGAATAATGCATGAATATGGATAGGCAAAAGGAATTATAAATAAGATGAAATGGTGGTAAAAATATGCTAAATCCAAGGCCCGTCATCTCCCCCAAACTGAAAGTGTTGCATGTCCTCATGCAACCCTGTGTCAACCAAGCTGAATGATGTTCATTTTTAATGCAGGCCTCAAAATTCATTGTCAACAAGCCACCACCAATGTATCTGATCATCAAGAGGTATGAAATTTGATCCTGAACAATCCTCCATGCCAACTTAACATTTTCAATGCAAAAATGCAAGAAAAATATATTTTGTAGCCAATTGACTGGCAATTTGCAGCTTTCACAAAAAATGTGTTTTTTTCAAAAATATGAACTGAGTTTCTACCAAAATTTGCAAGGGTGTTAGGGATGCCATTATGCTTCTCCCAGCCAAAAATTGGAAAAACCCACATCACGGTTTTCGAGAAAATCAGAAAATGGCTGTAGGTGACTATGCTTGATTTCTTGAAAAATATCAACTGGGTTTTCGCCAAACTTTGCAGGGGTGTAAGGAATGTCATTATGCTTCTCCCAGCCAAAAATTGGAAAAACCCACATCACGGTTTTCGAGAAAATGAGAAAATGGTTGTAGGTGACTATGCTTGATTTCTCGAAAACCGTGCATTGGATTGAGCTGAAACTTGGTGTATTTATTCTTCTTACCATAATGTTTATTGCCTCCAAATTTCAGGAAAACCCACTTCACTGTTTGGGAGATATCTACATTTCAATTTCTGCAATTTCTTTTATAAAAATAAAGTGCCAAGAATTTCGTAATTTATGTGCTTTGATTAGCTGATGTGGCCACTCATGAATTCATCCCCATAGTGCTGGTTATATCTCTGCAAAACAACACCTTACAACATGTGCTAAAATATAATAATGCACTGAGAAGAGGTTTCCCTTAATTTGTTGCAGGTTGTCAAATAAGAATCATTGCAAAACTGTCTTCAAAACACCCTGAATCTGTGTTAAAAATAAGCTTACTGGATTCGAACTCTCCATCCCATATTTCAGGTGCAGTCTGATCTATTTTTCCATGTCAATGATAAATCATAACGTCTTAAATGGTTACCAGCCTGATGGGAACACAAGGAAACAAATAAGCCCCAAGTTTTTGTATTTACCAATTTTGATCATACTTACCAACCATGCATTTCTTATTTCTTTGAAAGGTCCCACCCAAACTTCATTAGATGGCTCTGCAATTATTTTACTTTATAAACTGATCAGCTCATGTGTGCCAATATTTACGCAGCTTCTGGGCATTTATAAAAGTAGCTTATTTCTTATATAGTATTCCAAGGCTGCCTTGTTGTGTTGAATGCTTCCCCCAAACTGAGAACACAACATGTCCTCATGCTATCTTGAAAAACAAATGGATGATGTTGCTGCAATTAGAATGTAGAGGTGATAATGCTCTTGAGGATATACCTCTGTTATGTAATACTGAAAATATGTTCCTGTAGAAATGCTTAAATAACAGATTTATATCCCAAAGCCAACCAAAACACAACATTAGTTGTTTACCCATTTTTCATGGATCCACAATACCTTGGACAGGGCTGCATGCATTCCTTTTAAGCAGATTACAAATATCTTGTGTTTCAAACTTCTCAAAAATTCCACTGTTAACTGTAGGCATGTCTCCATGTTGCATCTGCAACCATTGAAGAGTAGTCTTTGTTGCCAGCGAAAGGAAACCGTTAAGCTCAAGAATGGAACCACAATCTTGTCTTAACACTGCCTCATTGTTGTTGAAATAAACTTCATACCAGATCTTGAATTGTTGCTATAGGGTTGTCCACATGAAGCAACTATTGTGCATAAAAACTCTATACCCACAGGAAAAAGAAGTGAACATGAATGCAACACCTATGGAAATTAGTGAAGTTGCCTCCCCTCCAATGTAAATTTTTTGTTCAATATGTTCACCATGCATAGAAGAAGTAATGATCAGCCTTAGAACAGACCTCCAATAGTTCTAATTTTGTTGAACTGGAACTTGGAGCAATAAATGCAAGGGCATAAAGTATTGTATCTGATTTTGGCATTTCATTTTGCTACAGAATTTTCTCTTTGACAGTAACATAAAATCAAAACACGAAATGCATTAATTGATTTCTTTGGTAGCACACAGTCATCCTTATTTGCATTGACATAAAATTTCATAATGGAATTCAAGGCAATAATGTATTCCTATGCATAACATATGTTGGGATGGATTCTACAACAATTTATTCTGTCGTAGGTTGTATTACAAGATGCTGCAAGACTGTGCTAGTCTTTAGGGAAGATTTGCTTATGGTTTGGTACCCTTTTCAAAGATTTTAATCACTTAGCAACCACATTCCATGATACCTGCTATGCTCCTAAAACAGTCGCCATTACTCTTCAAAATTATGCCATGAACTGAAGGCATGATATTCTCTATAAATTGCAGATTTCAGAACACTAGCAATATTCATTTCCCATAAACACAACCAGTGTCAATAAAAGCACAACTGACCTTACTTCTTCCCATGGGTGGTGGTCTCTTAGGTCTGGACTCATCTTCAAGTTTGAACAATGTGCAGCAATCTGTTCCAATGATCCTTTGTGGGCAGGAGTGGCTCTATCTCAAGGTGCTCAATCTGACTATCCTGTGTTAAACCCCTTTTGTTTTTCCACCGTCTTGTATGGCAGTAGGTTTTTATGTAGGAATTGCTTCTACAACAGCTTATTCTGCTGTAGGTTCTTGTGGCCAGCCTATTCCCTTCTTCCTGTAGTGTTCTTGGCTTGTAGATGAGTTTCTCCCCTTTTACCTACTGTTGGTTCTTGTGTGACAACAGTAAGTTCAATCAGCTTATTTGGCTTGTGCACCAGATGTTATTTTCTTCTCACTGCTGGTTCTTGTGTGGCAGCAGCAAGACTTCCTATTGTTGGTTCTTGTGTGACAACAATAGGGCTTATGTGGCAACATCATTTTATGCTTGGGTGCTAGGAGATGTCGGAGTGGACTTAGCTAGGGAAGTAAAGACGAGGTAATTTTTTTAAATAGAAGGGTGAAGGTTTGGGTTGAGAAAGGATGGTAGAGGATGGAAAGGAATAATGATGAGTAATGTAAGGGTAATGGTATGGTCATGGTAGGTAATGGTTCACCCCTTCCCCCAAACTGAAAGCTTCTACTACCCTTAGAAATATAGGAGGAAGTAGTGATAAAGGCTCAAGTGATTTTCCAAATACAAATCTTTAGCATTCAATGAACTTGACTAACAATAAAGAAAATAAGCATACCTGTACCTACCTATGAATATCGTGAAATGTGCAGCAGTATCCTGAGAAGCATGAGATCTGATGTGGTCCACAATGGTGTAGAAACTGATAAGAAAGAGCAATATGGAATCAAGAGCTTGGATTTGGAGATGAAAAATGATCTTCTGATGTAATAGCAAATCTTGGAACTTTATTTAAAGAGCACGATGGAATACTTTATTTCTCACTTATTTAAAAACCTTGTCCGCCAGCAAGTTGGTTTTCAGACAAGATATGTCTGACTGTGCCCAGAGGGTTTTCACAATTAGAAACTTTTTATTCCTGAGGGATGCCCGCCAGCAAGCTGGTTTTCAAGCATTCCAAGGTCTGATGGCGCCTGAAACAGGTTTTCACCATCAAATTTTATTTGGAAAGGGGGTAGGGAGGTGAGGGAGCTTGACATTGTAAGTGAGCCAAGCTGCTTTATTGTGTGGGTTAGGGATGGATGTAGCAGAAAGTCATGGGATAAATGGAATGGTGGGGGGGATGAAGTCAATCTGATGATAGTGGTGATATAGATGATGTTCATGAGAAAATATTATTGACCACATGAGGAAATGAAAGATGTATTAACTTCAGCATGCATGTATGGGAAAAATGAAATACATGAGCATACCATGGCGCTAGTGAATGAGCATGATGAATCTTAGGTCTTCTGAAAGGATTCTTTATAAAAATCGGGGTTGTGGCAATGAGAATATGGTAGTGGAAGTTGACCTTTGGAACAGTAGTCTTCAAATTCTTGAAATCAATTCTTCATATGCTTCATTCTGGATCCATTTGCCATCTTTGATAAAAAGTCTTCTGGTTGTTGTCTTTCGGTGAGACACTACTGGATTAGGATTCTAGGACCTTGAGCTTCTAAAGTAGCACATATCATGCTAATTAATCTTCATTGTTGGATGTTTGGAGAGAATTCCCATCAGCATTAAATTTGGTCTTCACGAATCACTTCATCCATAGATTAACCTTCTTTTAATCTTCCAAGGACCTGCAAAAAAATTGGCACTTGCCTGCAATAAAATGTGAGCTCATGGAAGAAGAGAGTTGATCAGTCTCTCTTAATCCCAAACATATGCAAGATAAATACAACACATTCTTATAAAACAAATCCAAGAAAAACAAAAATTCACTTTTTTTTACCTGTTGGAGAGCGGTGGCCACCTTATAAAACCCAACGGTATTTTGCTAATAACTTCTTCGTTTCACAACCGATTTGAGTGATGCCAAATCCGAATGGAAGTGGATTCATAGGGGAAACTCCAGTAGAAACAGGTTTTGAAAATGCATTAATATGGTACTCCAAATCTGCTAAAGAACATCATGTAAGACAGACAGGTTGCAATTTCCAGCCTAGACCAATAGTCAGTGATTTGAGCATAACTTTTTCATTTGTTGACAGATTGAATCGATTCAACTTGGAGGTTAAAGTATATTTCCATATGTATCTCCAATAGAAACATGTTTTTAATTCAATAAGAATTGATGGGTCGAATATGCCAAAGTACAACCGATGAGGTAGAGTTCCAAGAGTGCTGATTTATGATAGACAGTTAGTATTTTGGGCATAACTTCCTCGTATGATATCATATTTGAGTGATTCAAATTGCATTGTAAACTAGATTCATAGGAAAATATTCAGTAGAAACAAGATTAAAAAATTCATCCATTTAGGCACCCAAAAATTGACTGTCCCAACTGTGTTCTTGAGCTGTCTACCCTACACCCAGTCAGTATTTTGACCATAACCTTTTCGTTTGATATCCAAATTGAAAAATTTAAATTGCGTTAGAAACTATATTCCAAGGGATACTTTGGATACAAACAGGTTTTAAAAATGTGTCCATATGGTCTCTCAAAACACGACTATCCTGACTGCGTTTTCAGTAAGCCCAACATGCCAAAATGCCCAAATAGCCAATTTTTCACTAAAATGATGATTTAGATGGAAGTGAATGTTTTTATGGATATAATTTCAATGTAATACATCAAATAACAAATAAAATCAACAATCCATATATTTTTTTAAGGTTCCGCACTTGAGCTACGGATCCTCAAAAATTGAAAAAATTTTAAAAATTGTATTTTAGTGCTAAAGGATGTATTTTTATGAATTGAGTAACATATTACATACCCCTTTTGAAATTTTTGAGTCTTTTGTACTCTTTCTTCAATCGCTTCCCCTCGAATCCTCTTGAATCCTTCAATAAAATCTTCATTCGCCAAGCCTCATTCCTCTTTCCAAGCTTTCTGCAAAAGACAAATTAATAATATGTGTGGCTCTTACTGCACCACATAATTATCATCTTGAATCTTTGATTTTATTCATGAAAATAGAAGGCATAAACAAATCTACTGCTATTGCATAAATTATTAGCATGGTACAGATTTTCAGAGACTTGCGGCTAACTATTACACTATAGCAATGCTACAACGAGGTCGTCTTTGCGTCTTACTTGTCTCTGCGCCTCCATCCTTAAAAAAAAACATATGCATGTATAATGAAAAAAACAAATAGCTCACTACGAAAAGAAAGTTTACTTAAGCAAAAAGAGGAAAACTTCTCACACAAAAATAACTATGTCAACCAAGTAAGGGGTTACAGTGGTCATGGTAACTCCCCGGCAACGACGCCAAAATGACGGGCTTTTTAATTGCCTTCTAATTACTTAGAAAACAACTAAGAAGTGTACATTAATTGTCAACCCGGGGTTCGTTGAGAACTTGCGAGTTACCGTGCACTGTATGTGCAAACCACAATCTCCTCTTACATTAGTTTATCTACTTGAAGTTGTAGTTCAATAACCTTACTTACAAACAATGGTATAAGCAGTTACAATGTCTTGGCAAGGAACTAGCCATCTAAACAACTATTGAAGCTAAATTGCAATGAAAGTAAATAGCACGACATGAAAGTAAATGCTAAAATTAAATTCATACTTGAAAGTAAATGCTAAACTAAATCAAATGCTGCTGAAAAGTAAATATTAAAGCTAATTCACACTATGTAGGAAAAGTAAATTCTAGAACTATGTCACACTTTGCGGGAAAAGTAAATTCTAATACTATGTTCACACTGTGCAAGAAAGTAAATTCTAAATCTAAGTTCACAATACACTTGATAGAAAAGTAAATTGCAGAAATAAAATCTAAAAGCTATCATTGCCAAATACAAGTTACTGTTTATGATCCAATGGAGTAAATAACATTATTGCATTAAGCTCAATGATTGTAAAATAAACATTTAAATATTTATCTATGCATTGAAATCAAATTGTAGAAAGAAACTACATAATGAGAAATGCAAAATTATCTAATTGAAACAAAACAACAAATTATAACTAGATCAACATAAACTAAATAAAATCATGCTACAAAAAGAAAATAATAAAACTAAGATCTAATTGAATCAAAATGAGAGTATAGCTTTATTCCATCATCAATTGGACTATTGCTCTAAGAGTCCCTTCCATAGAATGGAGAAAGAACTCTTATTTATACATGATTTCTCCATAACAAATAATAAATGAGGATCCAAAATATCCTTAACAAATTCTTAAAAGTTTGGATCTCAAAACTAATCCAAGATCCTTACTAACTACATGCTATTTAGAATACCTTTGAAGTCAAATTCGAATTTAGGGATAGAGGCTATAATAAAATAGTTAAAACTCATCCCAAATGTCTCTTAACACCTTTTGACTTCTTAGGTTCATCATATATTTGATAGAGATCTTCAAATCTTTGTGAATAAACCAAATATGCACTCATATCCACCTCCATTTACCAACTTTAATTTAACATCATGATGTGAGACATATACGAATAATAGAAATAATGGATTTATAAAAATCCATTACTCCTAATGAATATCTTTCTCCAAAGTTGGTGGTTGAAGGTAAAATTTGAATTATTGACTTTCTGTAATGCTGCAGATAGAGTTTCCGTAATGCTGCAGATAACTGTAGAGTTTCCGTAATGCTGCAGATAGAGTTTCTGTAATGCTGCAGATGCCTGTAGAGTTTCTGTAATGCTGCAAATAGAGTTTCCGTAATGTTGCAGAATGCCTGTAGCGTTTCCATAGTTCTGCAACAAATGTTCTACACTGCTACAAAATTCCCTCAAATATGTTGTAGCTGCTTCCAACAATTGATTCAATATTCAAAGCAAATACATAGTACACTAATTCCCTCAATCTTAGTAAAAAATCAAATGAAATACTAAGACATGTAATGAAAAAATTACTTGAGCATAAAAACCCGGCTATGAGCGTAAGAGAGAAATAATGCATGAATATGGATAGGCAAAAGGAATTATAAATAAGGTGAAATGGAGGTAAAAATATGCTAAATCCAAGGCCCGTCAGACACGCCTTCCCATGTTAACCTACCATTGTTAGAATTTGTACATTGTTCAGCCCATATATTCATCCAATCAATATTGTTTGCAATGTAGAGATGCATCGCATCCCACTCTGCACTGACTGTATTAAAATAAAACAATTAACATACAATTAGTTTACCATGGTACACCTTGATATTAATAATGGATTATGTAGGATGACTATAAATTAAATAAGTATGACATACATTAAAAAAAATCAAATGTATTGAAATATCCAATATCTACTTACATCTCACTTTCCTCATTCTACCTTTCCCTTCAAATTTGATGTTGGAGTTGACATTCGAAATGCGATCCTCATGATTAATACTTGCAACTATTTGAGGACTATATTGAGTGACATAAACCATGGTTTTATATACCATATATCCCTCTACCATAGAACCCTCAAGATGTTCTCTTTGTCTGACCAAATCCTTCAGTGATTTCAAGTGCCTCTCAACCATCCACATTGACCTTGTGTGTACAGGTCCACACTTCTCAGTCTCCTCAACTTGGTGTATGAGGTACTATTCTTGTGCATTGAAAAATGACGGAGGTAGATACTTTTGAATTTCACACATTAGACGAGGAATTTGTCTCCTTTGTTGGGACTCAGAAATGTCCTATTTTCATACACTTTACCTTTCGCTATTCTTCACATTTCATCGTCCCATTAACCTTTCATCATACCATTTCCATATGTATACTTGAGTTTCATTTTATTATTTTCCACTTTATTCATTTTAGTATTATAAGTGGATTTATGATTAAATATTGGAAAATAACATGTTTTTCACTAATATCTCAAGTATGGATGAGCTTTGTAATGTGTAGGAATATGGAAGGATCAATTCAAAGAAAGACTCCTCGAATATCTCCTCCACCATTTCAAGGAGATAGTTATTCAAAGAATATTCCAAAGAGAAGATCATGGAGATTTGGTTGGCATATCTTATTTAGGATGTATGAGAAACATTTGGAGAATTTGTGAGAGACATGTGGAGGATTTGAATGGATCATACTTTGTAATAATAAGAAATTAGTTGAGAGTGGTTGAGAGAATAGTGGATCTGTCATTATGAGATGGTTATCTTCTTCTCAAAGAAATTCATGTATAAAATAGAGTGCTCTCTCTTCATTTGAGGGGGGAGATGAGGAGTGGATTAATAGTAGAGTAGGAGGCGATTAGTCTAAGATTGTAGAAGTTAGTTTTGGCTTTGTAATATGGAGAAGGGGATTCTTAGATTTTGTTCATAATCTTAGTTTTGATGCTTTCATGATTTGTCATTGATTGGTGTGATGTAAATTAAGATTTCTTTATTGTTAATGTGAGCTCACATGTGTTGTCTTGTTGCTCTTCATATGTTGTCTTTCTTTTTTGCAATTTACTTTTAGTCGTGTGTTTCAGCTTCCAGTATTAGATTAGCAATTGTGTGTTTCAGCTTAAGGGGGGATTGAATTAGAAATTAGCAATTAGAAAGGGGGGTTAGATTAGATTAATTTCACTTCAGTTCTGCATATACTTTGCATGTGCTTCGTAAGCCTACGAACCTCGGATTGACAAATTAAATGGTTGGGAAAATACTACAACGAAATTAAACGACAATATTTCCGCCTAACATTTTGGCGCCGTTGCCGGGGAAGCACGATGGATTGAAGTTTAGTTTGATTTCCACAAGCGCACACTAGGGTGTGAATTTCGATTTCTACAATGAGTGTTTCAATTCTGCAAGTGTGAATTTCAATTTCAGCAAGTGTGTTTTTTGCAGCTGTGAAGAGTAATGGTTTTCTGTACAGAGTGTTTTTTTTTTTTTTGTGGAGTGTTTTTTTATTTTATTTTAATTTTTTTTTTTCATTTAGGTTTGGATGTTGTAAGAATCCCTTTTTCAAAATGATTTAACAATGAGTTTAAGCTTGGAACAGCTCACTCAGATCCTTGCAAAAGTTGGGATCTCCTCTTCTCACAAAGAGGAGATCCTGGCAGCAGCCAAGAGCTTAATTACTCCTCCAGAAACAGATTAAGAATTAACATACAAAGAATCCTGCACATTTGATGACGAACAATTATGCGAGCAGGAGGTCGAGGAGGACAACAAGGAGTTGCAACATGATCTGAGGAGTGAAAACTACGCCTATGAAAGCCTTATCGAACGATGGTTTCAAGCAAGTACGAGGTTAGAACAATTTGGTTTTTCTTTTTTTCTAGTTAATTCACAGTCACAGCAACTAATTTCACACATTTCTGTTTATCCTCATTTTTTATTTGCAGAATTAACATTGAACGTATTTTTATTACTGTTACGTGAATGGCTACATTGGATATTTAACTACACGTAACTATTTTCTGAATGTTAAGTAGCATAGAGTAGGTAGGATTTTATTTTTAGTTTTTAGTTTTGAATAAGTATGCTCTCCTCCGTGCTTCGTGTGATTTGAGGATCAGAAAGTAGGATGTTTTCTAACGTTTTCATGAAAGAAAAAATTAATGTTTGCAATTATGCCTAATCGATTTCATCCTTAATTTGTAAATCATTTATCTCCATTTGCTAAAAAAATTTCAATTTCTAAAATAAAACTGGCCTGCAAAATTCATGTGGCAAATTCATTCTAAGCTAAAACAGTCGCTGAATTTATAATAGCTGCAAATCCAAGCTGAAACAACGCTCAATAGTGTCACTCTTGCAATTTCTCATTGATCGGAGTAACAACGGGGCTTTCTCTTTGCCTTCGTCCTTCATTATGTAGCTGCCTGCAAATTAACTTTGCAATAATGCCTCGGCCAAACCATTTCTGAAATTTTCTGTATTTGCGCACTCCATTCACATGCAATTCCTTAAAAAGATCCTTCGATCTAAAGAACAGCCCGCAACAACAATGAAACAACATGATAATAACAATTTAGATCTGCATGTTTAAAGGCACATTGTCTAGATTGGGCCAAGAAAAAATAATAATAAAAGCTGAAAATGTGATTGGGATTGATTGAATTACATTGTTGAAATTGTGCAAAATCTCTCCCATTTGCACTCCAATATAGACGTTCAAGGCTATTCACGATTTCCATTTGGCTACCATAGATTTTCGATGTCCCATACTTAGAAATGGAAACTCTTCATGTCACAACTACTCCCAAATTGGTAATGAAACAGTTCCAACCAAAAACGCATGCCAGATAAGAACACATTGATTTGCGTCGCGATTTGTGGCCATATGGAGAAGAATATTGAAAATCGGGGACATGGGTTTTGTGCGCAACAGCCTCATTTATCTAACGACAATGAAACCGCCCAAACAAAGCTACAGTTTGAGTTATACAGCTGGTTCTATAAGTGTGTAATTCTCAGATTACTGTTGCGGCCGGTTTCATAAATTAACAATTGATTGAAACAGATTCCCAGTTGGGAATTCGGTTTCTCACCCTCATGAAGGATTGTCTCAGCTGCCAAGTCATTTAACTTCACTGATGCTTCTAAGAAAAGGTAACTAAATCATGTTTGCATGTTATTAATATTTACTGACATGTTTCACTGTAGGATTTCCTATTCAACTCCTTGCAGACGGATTTATCAATCGAAAACATTTTTGACCGATGGTTCTGATATTTGAATAACCAGTGATCGCCATTGTTCGTAATATTTTCTAGCCTGTATTGAATGATGATCAAGGGATGTATTACAGAGAAAGAAGACTATCGATAAACATGTAGACCAAGCTTCCATTTGAAGTCATCTAAAAAACGACAAGAGACACCTTTTTGCTTGTTTTTATAGCTGGTAAGAATGACTGCTTGGATGACGATGAAAAATAAAGGGGATAAACTCAGAACTGTGGGCAGGAGCAGATCGATACTTATGGGGCAGGTATGCATGTATTTTATGTTAACGATGGTTTATGCAGGATCTAATGGGTAAGTTGCCACTCAAGTTTCATGAATAAAAAAAGGCTATAGGCCTCCCGTAGTTTCTGTCAATAGAAATCATCCCATGCAGAGAATTGCATGCTCTGAATATTCAATTATATTTGACAATATACAGGTATGATCATGCAAGAAAAACAATTGGCACTAATGCAGCAGATTAATGAGGATCATACTCTCACGCAATTTCCAAATATTTGAAATTTCTGAACTTTAACTGTTGCACATGAGAATATTTGATGAGGCCGAGACAGAACTATAGTTTCCTGTAGTATAATTTTTGCATTTTCTTTTGGTGTGTAACATAAAAACAATAAAAATTATAAAACCATGAAAAGAAAAAAATTATAAAAATAAAAATAAAAACATTGTAAAAATTCAAAATTGCAAATGGACATTCTATAATTCTTGAACAAATCTCAAAACATGTTTTTACATTTAACGCTAATTTGTTTTCTTCAAGGCACTTTGACAGCAATCAACTGGAAAAATAGCATACAAAAACCAGAGAGACTTTTTGCGTCATGTGTTGTTCACGCATCATGATGTTTGCTGTTACACAACAGCACATTCGCAAAAACACCATTGTTGGGTTATGAATTCTTTACTCGCATATTGGTCATCTCTGTGTAGAAGTCTGTTACAGCTGGGTGTGTAGCTCGATGTTGCAGCTAGTTGTTACAGCTACAGTAATCAACGACGAAACAAGTGCACAACGACAACAGGTATAAAAACACATTTTATTTCTTTGATTTGTCGCATTCGTCTTTCTGCATATTATGTTTTCCGAACTTCTCACAAGTTTTCATGCAGGATTTGTACTAATCTTTTTCAGGTGCATAGACGATCAATTTTTATGCTAAAGTGATTTTTCAAGAATCACAAATTTTTTTGTTAAGAAACATGCTTTGATAAGACAGCTTGAAAGAGCTGTTACTCATCAGAAACATCATGACGTTTGTTGTTACATAGAAACCATTCATAAACCCATTTGCGTCATGAATGTTTACCCACATATCTCCTTCAAAGCACATTAGTCATCCATGTTGAAGTCCACTTTCCATTGCCTTATCCGTCGTGACTTCACAGACACCTATCTTTCTGAGTTGCATACATAATTTCCTTCTTTTTTAGTCCATTTCTGCATTTTGAATAAGAACATGCACTTCCCTTTCCATAATTACATTTTGCCATAAACACTGTTGCTACTGAGATCTTTCCTATAGTCCTACCAATCTTTTTGTAAAAACTCGCGTTGACTGATGTGGGATTCCTTAAGGCCCACCTTTCAACAAGTCTTGCCCCATCGACCTCAGCACCTTATCTGGGATATAGACTAGAGTTCATTTTTGAGGTACCTGGAGGCTTGCATGCCTTAATGGCAAGTTCTCTCGCTGACAATCATGGGAATACATCAATGTCCCTTGATTTTCATATATTGCAAGTGGCTCGACATCAACACATCTATTCGCACTTTGCAAGATGTACTCAGGTACCTTGGCACTCATTGACATCAATGGTGAGTTTGCCTCGCATTGGTTAACGGCATTCATCAATGGTCGGTAATCCAATGACTTCTTTTCATGCTCAACATCGACACATTTATTTACATGACTAGAATTGTACCATTAGGTTTTGTAGTAGGTGAAGACTATACATTTTTTCATGACTCCCTCAACAGTTACAGCAGCATGACTTCAGCTATATGAGAGTACCACGGTTCCACTCTCTGCCTTCGACATTTTCCCATGATCCAGTTATAGCTGCAGCAACATTTATAGTTATATTCTCATGATCCTGCAGCAGTGACATCTTCCACGATCCAGTCATAGCAGGAACATTCTCCATAATTCAGCAGCAGCAATTTCAGTTACATTTTTATGATCCTGCAGCAGTGACACCCTCTCTGATCCAGCAGTTACAGCAGTTGCACCAACAAACATCACCAACCATGTTCCTATTGCATAGTTCATCACCATTCTTGGGTAAGTGGAGGTATGTTGTTTTCTGAACTTTAATCATGCAATTCCTTACATGCTAGCAATGAATAATTTGGAAAATTCCATGACCATGCTCCATTTCCTTTTTCACTTTCATAACCCATGCCAAGTTGCACGAGGACATGCAACAAGTTCAGTTGGGGAGGATGAGATAGAGGTTGTTGAACACTCTATAGGATCTCAAATGCAATCATATTTTCAGAGGACATGAAATCTTTTGTGGCAGCTTATTCATTTTCTCATGCATATTGTTCCTTATATAAAATGCAGAATTTGAATTGAGTATATCTCACAAACCACACATTGGATCCTCATGATTTTTGGACAGGGAATGGATAATATTATGATGAACAAAATTGGCAAGTTTCAGCTCAATCCAATGCATGGCTTTCGAAAAAACAGCCATCATCACCTGCAGCCAATTTGCATTTTTCTCGAAATCCGTGATGTGGGTTTTTTTAATTTTTGGTGTGGAGATGCATTGGACTAGTCAAAACTTGATTGAAATTTTTTAGCCAAACCCAGTTTGTGATTTGAGATAAATCCAACTATTTCAGCCAGCTAAAACACCTACCTGCAAAACTTTGTCACCTACAACCAATTTGCATTTTTCTAGAAATCCGTGATGTGGGTTTTTCTGATTTTTAGTGTGGAGATGCATTGGATTTATAGAAACTTGCTTGCAAAATTTCAGCCAAACCCAGATCGTAGTTTGTGAGATATTATCTCAGGAAGTTTGCTGCAACACCAGCTGTTACTCCACCAGATTTGTCCACTTTCGCAGCTGTTACTCCACAACTGTTACTCCAGTAGGTGTTACTCTAGCAGTTGTTACTCTACCAAACTTTCCATTTCACAGCCGCAACTTTCCATTTCACAGATGCAACTCTCCATTTCACAGCTGCAACCCTCCATTTCACAGCCGCAACTCCGAACTATATTCACTATCATCATTTCACTACCATCATTCCATTTTTCCACTACCATCACTCCATTTTTCATCTCATTTATCATTCACCAACATTTCTTTTCCGACAAACCCTCTGTCGCACTTTGCTTCATACACATGGATATACATATTGGCAGGATTCATAAAGGTAAAGAAAAGGCTTTCTTATACACAATGATACTTTCTTATGCACATTGATATCTTATCATTTCCAAGGAGTACATGGTTAAATTATTATTGCAGCAAGAAAACAGATAATGAGATAAATGTTGTTAACACAAGAACCAACATTCTTTGTATTCATGGTTGTTACACAGGAACCAACCATAAGAAAATGTCAGCTGCTACTCACACCCTGGAAACATTCATTGTTAGAAAGACATCATCAATCAAAGCCAAAATTCAGATGCCAAAATTTCTTAAGAAGATCCATGCACGGTTGCATGAGGACATGCAACAAGTTCAGTTGGGGAGTATGTTGGGACTCAGAAATTTCCTATTTTCATCCACTTTACCTTTCGCTATTCTTCACATTTCATCATCCCATTAACCTTTCATCATACCATTTCCATACATATACTTGAGTTTCATCTTATTGTTTTCCACTTTATTCATTTTAGTATTATAAGTGGATTTATGATTAAATATTGGAAAATAACATGTTTTTCACTAATATCTCAAGTATGGATGAGCTTTGTAATGTGTATGAATATGGAAGCATCAATTCAAAGAAAGACTGCTCGAATATCTCCTCCACCATTTCAAGGAGATAGTTATTCAAAGAATATTCCAAGGAGAAGATCATGGAGATTTGGTTGGCATATCTTATTTAGGATATATGAGAAACATGTGGAGAATTTGTGAGAGACATGTGGAGAATTTGAATGGATCATACTTTGTAATAATAGGAAATTAATTGAGAGTGGTTGAGAGAATAGTGGATTTGTCATTATGAGATGGTTATCTTCTTCTCAAAAAAATTCATGTATAAAAGAGAGTGCTCTCTCTTCATTTGAGGGGGGATATGAGGAGTAGATTAATAGTAGAGTAGGAGGAGATTAGTCTTAGATTGTAGAAGTTAGTTTTGACTTTGTAATATGGAGAAGGGGATTCTTAGCTTTTGTTCATAATCTTAGTTTTGATGCTTTCATGATTTGTCATTGATTGGTGTGATGTAAATTAAGATTTCTTTATAGTTAATGTGAGCTCACATGTGTTGTCTCGTTGCTCTTCATATGTTGTCTTTCTTTTCTGCAATTTACTTTCAGTCGTGTGTTTTAGCTTCCAGCATTAGATTAGCAGTTGTGTGTTTTAGCTTAAGGGGGGATTAGATTAGAAATTAGCAATTAGCAAGGGGGGTTAGATTAGCTTAATTTCACTTCAGTCCTGCATATACTTTGCATGTGCTTTGTAAGCCTATGAACCTCAGATTGACAAATTAAATGGTTGGGAAAATACTACAACGGAATTAAACGACAATATTTCTGCCTAACATCCTCCAATACTTTATACCTTCTTGATCTATTTCTTTAGATGACAGCCATCTACAGGTGATGCAAGCAAATCACAGGTTTCAACAACAAAGTATATATTACATTACAAGTAAAACACATGCATGTAGTCAAAATTAAAATAAGTTGCACAACAAATTAATGAACAAATTACACTTTGCATCTAAATCACCACTTACCTCATGTATTTTCCTAGATCATATATAACTTGTTTCATAGTGTTGTCAAAGCTTTCTAGGAGAGATAGAGTTAGAACATACTGTATCAAAAAAATGATCAATCATTATTTATTCCCAAATTAGTAGAGAAAAAAAAAACGCTAACAAGATCATGTTTCACTAATATACAAATATATACACCAAAATAATTACCTTAATGAAGGTATTCCAATCATGAGTTTTTACCCCACCTAATTCACCTTTATTTGTTAGGATATTCTTCATGTTTGAACAAAATCTAGTGGGAAATTATATTTTCTCAATAACCTCTTTAACATATTTGCTTTGTTGTTTTATCAATAACCATGGAATTAAGGCACTGATATTTTGGGTGTATCCATCTCTATTTGAACGAATCACACTTTTCATTGCATGATTGGACTCCTTAATGTCATTACAAATCTTGACAAGTTTTTCTTTATCTCTCCTACCATCTAATATTTTTCGTAAGGTCTCTTTTATGTTCTTCCCGATGTGCATTGTATCAAAAAAATGAATAATTTCTAGATGCTCATAGTAGGGGAGCCTATTGAATTGCTCGGGGTAACTTTTTGTTCCTCGTGGAAGCACCTCATTATTTATGCCTTGATCACGGCCTTCCATACGAACCATAATTAAAGATATTAGAACACTTGTCAATTAGTAAACTGATCAAAATTCAATAAAATATAAAATATTACAAACATTTCATGTATATATTGAGACAATGACAATTTCATCCATACCATTACAATTTGAATATCTTTTATATTGCTTCATCCATAGACCAGGTGTCATTCTTCGTGGTTTTAATATAGTCTCTTATTTCCCATTGAAAATATATTTTTCAGTAGTCTGATACCTATCTTTCTTAGAAAGGAAGTTCCTATACTAATCAAACACCTCCTTTCGTAAACTTCTTGAACAATGAGATCTCATTTTAGGAGCACAAACTGGAAATGCAAATTTACCCTTTGTTTGACGACCTGCAATAGATGTATTAATTTTTTTTATCAATTATTTAAAATGAAGTATGTATAATTATGTAAGGTAAAGTTATAACATACCACATAAATGTGTTAGCCCTGGGGCATCGTGAATTTTCCATACAAGCATTGCATGGAATTGAAAATCTCTTTGTGCATTTTTTGGTCTAGAGATATCATACATAGTGATGCCCTTCCATAACTCTAGTAACCCATCAATAAGAGGCTCCATATATACATTCATATCTTTGACCTAGCATTTACCTATTTGATTTAACATATAGTACAAAATTACGACATATATGAGTAAATAAAGATATATAAGAGATTATTTTTAAACATAATTGAACATATATTAATAAACAAAAAAGAAGAAGACATAATTATGAAACAAATAAGACAAATGAAATGTTACATTGTTAAAAAAATTATTATAAACAAATTAATACCTGGAACAATCATTGCCAACAGTATCTGCTCCTTCTTTATTGGCATCCATGGAGGAATGTTATTGTTGATAACAAAAACAAGCCATAGTGAGTAAGTAGGTCTGAGCTCTCCAAATGGATTGACACCGTCAGCTACCAATGAAAGCCCAAGATTACAAGGTTCTTCTTTAAAATTTGGCCATCTTTCTTCTATCTTCATCCATATATATCCATCTGCGGGCATTCGAAGAACACCATCTTCACTTATGTTCTTTGCATGGTAATCCATTAACTATGCTATGCTTTTGCACCTGAACAATTGACGCAAATGTGGAATTATGGAAATATAACGAAGAACCTTGTGAGGCACCTTTTTTGTTACTTTATCAACTCGATATTTATTCTCTTCACATTTTGGGAATTTGTCTTTTGACGCATGTTCTTTATAGTAGAGAATATCATCATTATGACATGCATGAATAGCTTGATACTCCATTCCAACATCTTTCATTATGGCATGTAAATCGCGGCATGTGTGAGGTAAAACATTTGATGGTGGTAACAAAAATTCACCTATCAATCTACAACATAATTAAAAAACAGTACTACTTGTTAATGCAAAGAATATTAGTAATACATATTGCATCCAAATGTTACAGATGATGATCAACTAACATTAAAAACATGGGAAAAAATAAAAACTTTGTCATCATGTACTAAATGTGACAAAATTAATATATTACATACCTTAGGATCTGTGTCACACATGTTTTTGACATACCATTTACAACCTTTAGGTTCAAAAACAACAATAAAGCAGAGAGAAGACTTATTTTTTAGCCTTCATAAAGAGGTTCACTTGCCCTCTAAGGTATAGGTATATCATAAGCAACATCAAACTGATTGCCATCGTCATCGATCCCAACATTATTAAATGTCTCCTGGTACTCCTTCAACTGTGTTATTAACAACATTATCTTCTTCCATAGGATCATTAGCTCGACCCTCAATATTTTCTCCATGCAATTCTTGATTAACAGGCGCTTGTACAAACTACACCTCTTCCTCTTTGAGAAATGCCCTAGGGCGATTTCTCTTTACAATTACAAACAATAAAGTAACACTAGTGTATATAATAAATATTTAATGATACAAACGTTTAAATATGTAAAATAGGAAAACAAAGACAACACAGACAATGAAAAATACAACTTAGGTGAGAGTGAGAAAAAAAAAGACAACAAATCAATGATGAAGCATGTGCAACTTATCAATATAATTAAGAATACAATTAAAATTATGCCCCGATGTGCATATTGAAAGAATTTTAAAAGAAACAACTAAAAGGCATTGTACTGGGACTAGACAAGGGCAACAATGACCTTTGAATGGGACCAATGTTGAAATTTTATCAAACTATTTCTGTATGTAGTGGAATTTTCCAGGGACAGACTGTTCGCATGCCTTGGCGATGTGGGAGGGTTTCCAGACTCAACGATGACTCAAATAATTATCAATTTTTATATATTTAATTTATTGTTATAAAGCATTTATCAACTAACATTATTGTTTACGAAAAAAGATGAATAAATATTTGGACTATAAACACTTTTAACCAAAATATATATATATAATCATATTTAGAATTAAAAATTAAAAAAATATATTATTTTATTAAATAAGAATAAAGTAAATTCTGATTATAACCCCTAACTCTTTAATCCCCTAAAATATATACAAAAGTAATAATAATACATTATTTTTCTTCTACATTTAACATATAAACATTTATGAAAATAGTCTACAATACAAATACATATAATGAATGACTTACTAATGGATGATATTCATGCCCACCTTCAACATGTCCATACAATCTACAATGTTTTACAGCTGTTGTTATTAGAAGTCTTCTTCGTTTCAAGCTCTTGCATATTTTACAGGGGTGATAACATTTTGCATACTTCGAAGCACCCGATGCAAATCCCACATTTCGTTGGCCTCCTTGAGGAATGTTTTGTGACATGTTTCCTCACCAAACCTTCAGTGATTATTATATTCAATAACTTTGTATTATGAACAGTACAAAATAATCCCTACAGCATTCGAAAACCGTTGGAAGTATAGCATCTATGTCGAAGCTATTATAATATATAGACCGCCTGGTACCTAATTATAGACGTTATCAAACATTTAGTGCATTAAATGCGGTTTACGTCGGATATCCGACAGTTCTTGATGGTAATTGGATATCCGATAGTTCTTCACTTTTAGTTGGATATCTCACAGTTCTTCATGTTTAGTCGAATATCCGATGATATCAGGCATTATAAAGAAAAAATACATTTACGATCTGACATTTTTCTTCAATTTTCATATATTGTCAGATTCCACTGTTGTATTTTTTGTCCATATGTAGTAGTGACTCCTTCGTAAGGTCACTAGTTCAAAAATCTGTGGGTACGAACCTTACAATTTTTTTTTTTAAAATGTAGTTGTGGTAGTTTATTTTATTTTCAAATTGAAGTGGCAAATCCACTCTACTTCAACAATCATGTGAAATCAATTTCCTACCACCACTACATGAACAAATGAAGAAAGTGAACTTCCAAATATAAATACAAGACCCTATCAAGTCACGGGAAAATTTGAACCCAAAATCCGACAACATATTTGTCTGACTTTTGACAACACTCTGTCTAAGATCCGACAAAGATGCCTTTTTCTAAACGTCAGTGAAATGTTGTTGAATATCTAACTGACACAAACCCTTGTCGAATATCCAACCACATCACGTCGAATAATCTATGCATTTTTTACGAAAAGGAGTCAAATAACCGATATCTATGGCGTTGACAATCTGACACAAGGCTTATCCCAAGGTATCGAATAACTGACAACGAGGAGGTCGAATATTTGAAAACATATTCATTACAATGTCTCGAATAACCAACCATAGGGAGGTCGAATATCCAAAAATGTATTCATTACAACGTGTCGAATAACCAACCACACGGAGTTCAAAAATCCGACAAAGTATTCATCCCAACGTGTTGAATAACTGACAACACGGAGGTCGAATATTCAAACACATATTCGTCCCAATGTTTCAAAATTTTGACAATCTCGAACCACAATCCCACATCAAAATCTGACGACGTTTTCCATTTTAGGTATAGCAAATCCATTGGGTCTCCATTGTGATTTGATCGGATATGCAACGGATGTGAGGGTTTTTTTTTTTAATTCTCAATATAAATTGTCATCCTGAGGAATTGTACTCGAAATTTATTTTATGATTGAAACACCTAACTTACTTTTGCAAGAAGTTAAATCCTATTTAATATTGCAAAGAATGATAATATATATTCTATTGTTTCTGCAAGAACTCTTATATTGTTTCTGCAAGAACTCTAATATTGAATCCAATCCAACTACTTAAAGGAAAGATCACAAATTACTCAACATGTTTCAGCAAACCATAAAGGAAATTGATCTACAATAATGTTCAGTGAGGAAGAATATGTGTAACAGCAGTCTTAATTATCAAAGAAACATATTACACACCTAAGAAAGATCACACACCAAACAGTCAACTGTTTTAGCAATTTACATTCCACTAATTAATTGTTTCAACAAATTCCCATATTAATATGATGAAAGAAATCTACAACTATTCTAAGTGGGAAACCAAAAAAAATGCCAGAAAGACATTAAGCATAATATAGAACTGCAACAATGCATAAGAAATCCATGCTTCTTATAGGTGATCTTTCTTATGCAACAGGAGCTAAAAACATCTTAGATTTATATAAGTATACATTTCCAACAAACACAAGCAAATACCAGTGATGCATTGAGGAATAGTTTGACAAGTCAATGACATTTGAATAATACCTTGGAACTCTTTGAAGCAGTACATCTGTAATTTCACTCATTGGCATGCCCATCTCAAGTTTATAGTATGTCATTACGTGCAAACACCACAACAAGATTTAAGTTAGTATAACTCCAAGCAATAAATACGGTTAGAAAGAAAGAATGCCATTCAAATATGAAGTCAAGCCAAAGTCAAGACAACCCACTTGTTTATATCAAATTTTTCCCGTGGAAAATCCTGCAAACCAAATAACTATTATGTAGGGTCCAGGGCACTTTAATTGTATAATTAATTCAGCAGTCAAATTTCTCAATATAAATTGTCAACCTGAGGAAGTCTGGTTATTTCAAAGGAAATCAAGCAAAATCTATGCATAAACATCAAGCAAACTGATTCTCATATCACACACTCAATCAACTAATCCAACAATGTCATTAAGAAGCCTAATTGTTGAAACTGTATGTACTCTAGTTCACTGATCAATCCATATTCTTCTGCTAATTCAATCTTCAAGAATCAAATAAATCACTCTTTGCAAAAACATCACACTAGCAGGAATTGTAATCGGAATCTATTTTATGATTGAAACACTTAACTTACTTTTGCAAGAAGTTAAATCCTATTTAATATTGCAAAGAATGAAAATATCTATTCTATTGTTTCTACAAGAATTCCAATCTTCAATCCAATACAACTACTTAAAGGAAAGACCACACATTACTCAACCTATTTCAACAAACCATAAAGGAAATTGATCTACAGTAATGTTCAGCGAGGAAGAATCTGTGTAACAATAGTCTTAATTATCAAAGAAAAAGATTGCACGCCTAAGAAAGATCACACACCAGACAGTCGATTGTTTCAGCAATTTACATTCCACTAATCAATTGTGTCAGCTATTTCCCACATTAATACGATGAAAGAAATCTACAGCTAATCTAAGTGGGAAACCAACAAAAAATTGGGCCAAAGTTAAGTGAAATATTGTTGCTGTAAATTCATATTTCAGATTTGTCCCTAAGACTGAAAGTTCATGGGAAATAGATCTAGGAAACCTCAAGGTTGAGGTGCAATTTCTGAAATTGCATTAAAATTTAAAATTTAAAATTTATATTCACGAATTTTTTACATGGTATCGGAGCTTATTGGGCTGAAATTTCCTTCTTTCTATTTTGAAGGCCAAATATTTCAGTTGGTGAACCTAGGAGTGGTTTTTTAATGGTGAAACCCTAGTGTGCTCGAGATGGGCACTTGCACGGGTGAAGGACTTGATGGGTTGATACCTAGTTGCTCTTGTGATCATAAGAGTGTTATCTCACCTATGATAGGTACTAAAGCTACTTCATTGATCGCAGGTATAAATACCTCATTGAGCTCCTCTTTATTTCGAGAATAATTTAATATTCTCTACTGAATAGGGCCAACCATGTGAAGGTGGAAGCTCTTATGGCCCCTCCCCCCCCTCACATCACTCTCAATTCCCCATACCCAATGCATGTACTTGAAAAAAAATTGAATTTGTGCAAACATGTGGATTTCATCTAAAGAAACATTTACCATTCATTCATTAAAATATAACATTCATTAATTCACTCATTCATTTATTAGGACAAAAATAATGTATGACATTATATTATAAAAAATAAGTATACATAGTGTTTTTTCACTCACTTCTTTCTAGTTTTTTTTCTTTTCACAAAATCAACAAGCAACTCATTGTTTCACTATATGTTTGTACCTCAAGGGCACCTCGATGTCTCCTATGGTCTCATCATCATAAGAACATGAACCCCCTTCAACGAGAAAATTTTCCATGCGTTTATGGAATTTTCTTCTGATCTCTTCACATCTAGTTGATCTACCTCTTGTAGACCTACTGGATGTCTCACTTTCCTCTAGTCTTCCTAAACTCCCCTCGCTTGGGGAAGACAAATATGAAAAATACCTATTTGGTTCTACCTGTACTATGGGAAAAAATTCTCCAATAAATAAACCACTTAGGCACATTGACATATGTAACTTGGGTTCCCCCGCAACATTTCCATTCAAAACTTCCAATCGCAAAAGGGTATCTATCATGTACCCCATTTTTTTCAACACCATGAAAATCCGTTATAAGAATCAAGATCAAGCTACTATATGGTTACCCTCATTATGGAGCCATCGTGACCAATTCAAGAATTATGAAAGATATCAGATATGGGTATCACTATGGCAATATGGCCATCAAAACATCATAAAAAATCCTAACCATAAAATATGGGCACGTTGAAGACTAGCCCAAAGATCTCCAATGTCAAATCATTTTGCTAAAGTTGAAAGAGATGAAAATTATATAAAAATTCAACAATGCAAGGCAACGTTTATAAATGTGACAAGCTAATATTTTTACATATTTGTTGCAACCTTAAATAGAGATACAAAGGACTCGGGGAACTTTCGAACAACGTGGAAGACCCAGCTACTTTGGGACCACTCCATAAAATGGGATCAACATTTAGGTGTGATAAAAATGTTAGTTCATGACCAAATAACCTCCTTATCCATCTCGTATATAGAGAAATTACAGTTAGGGACAATTTGGTCTTGGATTAAAATAGAATGAAGTAATGAATTGATCCACGTCGCTCAGAGCACCACTTTGAAGAAAGGGATTAAGTGTTTCTTAGTCTATAAAAATATAAGTAGATTTTTCTCAAGGAGAAGGAGCACCAAAAGATAGCATCCAAGTTATATTGTCAATATCTAATACTCAAGCAATTTGGACAAGTCACCTATAGATTAACTCTCCCAGTCAACTCTAAGATCTACCCAATATTTCATGTGTCCTATTTGAATAAAGTGGTTGGGACAAATTGTAGAGTTTATACCATCCTCCCCAAAAGCATAGAAAAATAATGGTTAACCCTTATCCCTAGATAAATATCATCACTACCACACCACATTTTAGAACTAATTAGGAGAGGGGTCAGACACATTGGATTAGTTGTGTCTACACATTGGATACATTATAATTTGTTTCTAATTAAAGTTGGAAGCTCACTTGTTGTTTAAAAAATTATCACTTAGATTTAATCGTACATGTACCTTCACCAGGACCCACTCATACCAATGAAACATTAGTTTTATATTGACCTTAAACTATTCCATATACCTCCATATTCATCCTCATTATTGCAAATATTGGTGTTTCCAATGAATTATACTTGCGTGTTAAATATTTTATATTCCATAGTTATTAAGAACCATCTGCAGTGTTTAAAATTACTTAATGTATATCATACCCATCTTGAAGGTGAAAATATTCCACATTTAGGGAATTTGTGATGCCATGCAGCCATGTACATGGTTCATTAGTCTGAAAGTATAATATTGTTGTCTAAAATATTTCCATTTTACCCTAGACCATGGAGTGGGCCTTAAGAACCATCATTAACACACAAAAAAATCATAAATGGATACAATATTTCATTCATGTTCCACATGTTATCTATGTAGATTATAAGTGTCGGTTGAGACCTTGCCCCATTCATGCTTCATGCACCCCAAATATAAATATTGTTTCCTAAGACAATATATTTTGGCAATAAAGCATGGACTAGGCCTATGATCTACCCATTGTTTTCCAAAACTCTAAATGGAGGCCATATATAATTACGAAGCTAAACATTCCCTATTTAGGAAATACATGATAGCTTACAACCTCTCAAAATGTAAATGAGGTCCAAAGGGTAATAGGATGGCCTAAGACCTTGGATTTTGGTATTAGACAACTTGATATCCCATGACGAACATTCTTGGTGTGCCACTCCTTAAAATTGTTACCAAATTTTACCACATCCCATTTACAAGTGAAGGATTCCTTATAAATGACTTATGTGATGGAATAGGGACCCATGAATTACCCATCCATTTAAGATACATATTCTATGGGATCAAGAAAAAATATTTGTGTTCCAAACCTCAAAATAACCACATGATAGATAGCTAAAATGCTAAATATTCCCGACGCTTGTGTGGTTAATTTGGGGATTGTGCATGGACCTTCAACCATATATATCATGTTTGATTCCATGTTCTGGTGCTCAGTTACAAATGTATAAAGCGGTTATGGTATAGTATAGCTTTACCCTTGTACTCTATTCAAAGCTAGTATGATTGTGCTATGCTTAAGATTCTCATATTCGATAAGCTATGGTATTCTATTAAGCTATTTATTCCAATCAAACATACCCATTATTTTTTTTAAACAAAATTTAGTCCCACCAAAATTTTAGTTAAGACCAACTTTTTTTTATAACAAATGATTCAGAGATATTACCTGGCTATGCACAAAATATTGATTTAATTAGTCGAGCTTCATTGCTAAAAAAGAGGAGGATTAAAGAGAAATACGAGATGATTATAAAATTGTTTTTGATGTTGATAAACATATGGAATTTTTTTTTGCAGTTCAAATCCTAGATTGAAAAAAGTAGAAAGGTTCATTGCTCACAAAGAGAGGATTACAGAAATACGAGAGGATTACAAAAATACCAGATAATTATAGTTTTTTTTTTAATGTTAATAAACATAGTGAATATTTTTGCAGTTTCAAAAATGCAGAAACAGAACAATGTTTTTTTTTTGAAAAACGAGTCCAAAAACAAATCATTTATGGAGAAATGGATTTTTGATTGTGGAAATGAGAACGCCCGTATAAAATAGTGTTTCTCATCTCGTTCTCATTTCTAAGTCATTTTTTCAACAAAACGCCAGTCCCTGTCCCTTTTCTAGTAACATAGGGATCATCAATAAAACCAAGTTAAGGTAACATCAATTTTAATGCAAAACTTCTTTTATCTAAGGTTGTTGGATAGTTTACTTCCTAACGCTCACCCTGCTTATGTTAGTATCACAATATTTCCTTCCCTAATATAGACTAGCTTTCGTGTGATGAGAGGGCAAATCAATAGATCTACTTGAAACTTGGAATTGAATGATTATGCTCTCCCTAATGTTCGTTTTTTATTCAGAAGCCCTCGCTCTTAATTACTTATGGGTTAGTGGGGTTCAGGTGAGTGGCTGGTTGGTTCCTCCTATCGACTATAAGGGGGTTGCAGGGAAGAATTAAATTGCAATCCATGATAGCATTCAAATACGAAGGCTCATTCTTTTTCAAACAAATGAGGGTATGGTTAATGGCCTTACCGAATTCATTGGGCCCTTGGTCTCTTAGTTGAATGTGGTCTCCGCCGGAATGTCTCCTCTGGGCACGCCGATATCCTCTGGAGTGCCTCCTCCAGCTTGTGAACCAATCTCTCATGGCATCCACTGTGCGTGGAATCGATCCCCTCTATTGTCTTCTACTCGAATTATCAGTAATGTTTGTTTCTCTTGATCCTCTCCATGACCTACGCGAGAATCTATTTCTTTTTTGTTATTTTGTATTTTGGATTGCAATATATATTGGGGTAAATATGGTGACAAATAGGGTAATGAGCTTAATAAGGGTTATCAAGGAGTTTATAAGGATTATATGTTATACATGTTAAGGGATAGGGACTAGGGGTTACAAGGGTTACAAGTTATAGAGGTTAAGGGTACCCGGGATACTAGTGATAGGGGTTATTAGGTTTTGAGGTAATAAGGATGATATGGATTACAAGGGTAAAAGGATATGGGTTTATAGTGGATAGGGATACAAAGGGTATGTAATTTAAAATTCATGGTTATTTTTCATGGAGTTTAAGGGTTAGTATAAGTTATAGGGATTGTTGGTTACTCATTGTGTGGCTTAAAGTTGTAGATACCTATTCATTTACGGGTTGGAAGTTATAAGCACTAGTACTTATGTGTTAAAAGAGTTAGGATTTAATAGTTATTCAAGTTAGTGATTATATGTGTTTGTGGTTGAATATTATGGGTTATAGGGCTTATATGTTGCAAGGGATAACAGTTATGGTTACACGGGTTAGGTATTGTAAGTAATAAGTCTCAAGGGTTGGAGTTATAGATTTGCATGCCTTAGTTGTAATATATTTTATGGAATAAGAATTATTTGATATAAGAGTAATGTGGTTATGAGTTTGAACTTAGATGAAATTGATTTAGGGTTATGAATATGGAGTTATTTTGGTTAAGCAATAGATATTTTAGGTGTTAGACATTATTGGATTTTATAGGTTGTACAAGTTAGTGGTTATATTAGGGGTTATAGGTGATATGTGTTATCTTAATTATATATTAGGGATTGTGTAGTCTATATTAGGGATACATGGGACATTGGTGATGGTGATTATAAGTGTTAGCGATTATAGAGTTAAATGTGCAAGGAAATATAGGGGTTAGAGATTATAGTTGTTAAGAGTTATAGGGGTTCATAAATAAAGTTTATATTTTTTATGTATAATTTACTTATGCATTGTTTAAGCAATGCTACATCGATGTCTAGGCTATGGTATTGATGTTAGGTTAAACGTCAATACCATAGCATGGATGTCGACTTAACATTGCTTAAGTGACATATAATTAATTTACAATTTCCTCTTTTGGAATTAAAACAAAAGCAATAAATCCAAAAGTGTTGAGGTGACTAACCTAATGTTGGGGTGACCTAATGCACTAAGTTTGTATGGAACCTATTGATAAACTATGTATCATCATATATTGGCACATTTGTAGAATATTGTTAACACCACCCTTTATTTCAACATAAATTAGGCTATCTCTCTTCTTCCCATTATTGATTATACATCCATATTATTCAATTATTTTTAGTATCAATCCTTCATGAATTCGTGTCCTTTGATTTTTTCTGCTAGGCATATTCAATATATTTAAACTTTATATCCTTGTCTTAATTGGAAGAAGTTCCATTGTATATTTTATTCTTCCTCATATCCAATTAGAAATAACTATGACTTTATATGATATTCTTAAAGGTTCCCCATTCACTCATTATTGGTTTCTACTACCACATACGACAAATCGCATAACTTTCATGCCATGTTAATGAATGGCCTTCTAATTTTAGTTGAGCTAACTCTCCACCTTATTGTTGTCTTATATGACTATAATGTGCATTAATATATGTCCATGTATACCTTATAAGGGTTTTCTTCATAACACAACTATTTTATTAAAGGTGTAGGTAACTCATTCAATTATAAACTTCTCCAACTTGCACATTCCATGCAAGTAGTGTCTCACTACTCCAACTCGCATGTTCTGTGCAAGTAGTGTATCACCAAGGTTGCTTGAGTGAGTTGTTCGCATCCACTAATATATGTTTATGCTCAATGGATTTGTTCACAATAACACTTTATTTATTTTATTTAATATATATTAAATTTCTATGAGTTTGTTAACATTCTATGACTTTGTCACCGTAAACCCGTTGTCTTCAATGTTATGCACATGTAACTAGTATACCTCAAAGCAGTGAATGTTGAAGAGGATCAAACATAAATATGTTGTAGAAAAAGAGGAGGAGATTGTGTCATAGTTGATTTTTTGTTCACATAATGCTTCACTAAATGAAATATAATGAAATATTTTAAACACCAAGACTAAAACTATGTGTAATGATTCAAATTCCCTACTAGTATTAGTTTTTGGAAATTGATGTAGATTCACCAAGGAAACCATGTTATGAAAATAATTTAACATAGTAGCAATTATGAGCACATCATATGTTAATCTTAAAATGTACCTCGTACTTCACCATTCAATTTCAGTATTTGGAACAAACCATAAGAGTTTCTTTTCATTGATTCCCAATGGCCATCGAACCATGAATCATGATTAAATTAAGCCATGCATTATGCTCAACAAATCAAGGATTTGTATAACTTTAATTAAACTATAAAGGAATCATGTTCATAGTTTAATTATTGGAGCATATCCTCCATTGCAAATAACTTTATGAATGTCATTGAACTTCTCTATTTTTTAAACCAAATTATTTTGATTGTTAATCAACAGGATCTCCATTGTCATTGTCATTTGACCATGCCATTTATCTATTGGTGTCATGGCTTAATCTACAATCCCAAATCCATTTGATGTGAAAAATTATTGCATTTTGGGGGGCTCATATTTTATAAAAATACCATGAAATGAAAAGGTTTAAGTTCCATTTCATGAAAGGATGTAAATTTATAGATTTTTTTATGAGGATTAGGTATCAAACCTCATTAATGACATTTGTTGTAGCTTTTTTATGTGGAATTTATCCTTAAAATGAAATGATATAGTTGGTAAATGTTCTAGTAATGAACTTTGTGCTCAAAAGATGAATTATGGGAAAGCAAAATTGGAACAAATACCATAATTGAATAGATTTGTTTAAGTACCAAAATATGTTAACTAACATAAACATGACATGAAGGATACAATGAAACTCAGATTAGAAATTAAAAAGACTTGGAGGCATCAAGTAGTGGTTGGATTATTGAAGGAATATGGTGGCTAATATGATGCTCATGAATATGAAGATAATGATGATGGTGGTGATGAGGATGAGGATGATTCCGACGAATTTGAAGATAAGCATGATGATGGTGATGAAAATTATGATGGGGATGATGGCAATGAAAATGACGACGGGGATGGTGATGATGATGTGGATGATGATGACGATTATGATGATGATGGTGGTGGTGGTGATGGTGGTAATCAAGATGATGATGATGAGACATGTATGATGAGAATTGTTGGAAATGATGATTATGCGAGGATATGAGGCACCCTTGAGTCTTGAAACCATTCCATACCGTCGAGGTTGCACGCACCTAGTCTAACCATGTTAAATTCCAATGCATATAAGCACAATTTGAAGAAATTTCAACGCTGGCCTCATTCACTGCTCACTATCCAAGGTCAATGAATATGATGTTGACGATGAAGACGATGAATAACTTTCAATGTTATTGTTGGGAACTTTAATTGTCTAATTAATTCAACAGTCAAAGTTCTCAATATAAATTGTCAACCTGAGGAAGTATGGTTATTTCAAAGACAATCAAGCAAAATCTATGCATAAGCATCAAGCAAATTGATTCTCATATCACACACGCAATCAACTAATCCAACAATGTCATTAAGAATCCTAATTGTTGAAACTGTATGTACTCTAGTTTGTTGATCAATCCAAATTGTACTGCTAATTCAATCTTCAAAAATCAAATAAATCACTCTTTGCAAAAACACCACACTAGCGGGAATTGTAGTCAAAATATATTTGATGATTGAAACACCTAACTTAATTTTGAAAGAAGTTAAATCCTATTTAATCTTGCAAAGAATGAAAATATCTATTCTATTATTTCAGCAAGAACTCCAATATTGATCCAATCCAACTACTTAAAGGAAATATCACACATTACTCAACCTGTTTCATCAAACCATAAAGGAAATTGTTCTACAGTAATGTTCAGTGAGGAAGAATATGTGTAACAATAGTCTTAATTATCAAAGAAACAGATTACACACCTAAGAAAGATCACACACCAAACAGTCAATTGTTTCAGCAATTTACATTCCACTAATCAATTGTTTCAACAAATCCCCACATTGATACGATGAAAGAAATATACAACTAATATAATTGGGCAAGATCTAAGAGAATGTGGGCCCTTTCCTCCTAACAGAGATGCCACAACACACTAAAAGGAATGAACACTCAGGAAATTAGCGAAACATTTCCAATTCTATTAGAAAAGAGTTGTCAAATACAATGTCAATTCCACTCCTGTGTATACAAAAAATCCAAGAACTAGCTAATCTGAGCACAAACACTCTATTATGTTTTTAAAGTCTTCTTGGTTCCCAAAACAGGTCTAGATCCTATTAATTTGGGTAGTTCTGAGAATTGAGGATTCTCAGGCTGTCGAACATATACAAAATGGGAAATAGTTACAACAGCAGCAGCTTGATCAGGCTAGTCTTAAGATTCTGTTACAACAGCTGAAACACACCACAATAGTTTTCTAGGATCTCCACAATGCCATCTCTCCCAAATATAGAAATCCATGTGGATGAAGAAACATGGTATATACTGCTAGAATCAGTGAACTGACCTGGATCCTTAGAAAAGTCAAAGTATGCCACGAGCTCATCCCTTATGCGTGTATCAGCAAGATGATACACCGATCCCCTGTATCTACATTTGTCTTCATTAATTCATCAAAGATTAGCCACGTTGGGAAACATCACTCAGATTTATAAGTAAATTAAGCATTAATACAACAAGATAAGTAATAAGCTATACCTGCTTATGATAGTGCTCTTTGTGGAAAATATAGTGATTGTGGTTGCATTAATAAAGGAAAGCAAGATGGAAATTGGTATGGAAACAGTAAGAAAAAGGGGCATTTTCAGCATCCAACATCTCCCCCCAATTGTACAACTACGTGTCCTCATGCAACACTACTATCTAAGTCTGAATCGGGATTCTAGCTCCTTCGATACAAATTGGTGAGATTAAGCGATGATGCTACTTGATCTCCCTTGTTTATGTAACCTCTGCAAGAAATCAACTCTGCCCAACGCTGCTTTTCTCCTTTCTTAGTTATTCTGTAGAGATAACGATAATTCTTCTCAGGAAACCAGATGAGTGGGAAATGAAATCTCAATCCTATCCAACTTGGGCCACAAGTCTGAATACACTTGATATACTCAAGAACCCGAGCAAGAGCATAAGCAAAGTTCTCATAAGAATACGGGTCCCTTGTCTTCAAAAAGTCAGAAGATGGTTCCCTTCTAGACCTACTTCCTTCCAGTGCATATGACTATTGGTGAGTAATGGTTCCTGCACATGTATCTATGACATCCTTCTGAAGTGCTGCTATCTTATTAATTTTTTCTAGAGAAGAAAGGAAACTGTCATATTCATCAATAATAACAACAGGGGATTGTGGTTCACTTCTAATCCATAGAGTAGAATTCTCCTCATTTTTATGAATTTTTTGAGAGGCATTCCACTATTTCATCTTATTAGTAACAAAATAAGTGAATTCCCTCAACTGTATATTCCCCTAGATAAGGAACACGATTAAATCTCATGTCCATGAAACAAGCCAACTCATTCAAATAGAGTTCACACAAAAAATGTTGATCTTCAAAATCGCTTTGGAGGAAAGTCTCTAAAAACTGAGAAGTTGTGATCACCTGATGAGGCCTTCCTTCCTTCAGAGCCTTTAGTTTAAAAAGAGTTAATTGTTCATACAGGAAAACTGAATAAGAAGGAGAATGGCTTATGCAACTCACCAGCTCTTGAGCTAATGAATACATCTGGTCCTTGTCCCTCTAGATAGTTTTAAACTTCCTTAGCTCTTTTAGCTCCTTCTCCATCTTCTCCCATCTAAATCTTTGAAATGTTAGCTCCTCGGCCCATTTTTCCCTAATATCTTTGATTTCTTTCCTGTGAGCTGGCAATGGTATCATCCCTTCTCCGAACATAGTAGCCCGTTACTTCCATTTATTCAACTCAGCTCATAGAAGAGAAGTACTTTCATATGAACCCTGAGTTTCATCATCCTCCATATCCACATCAATGATTTCCAGAGGTTCTTGTGTTACTTTGTTATCATATTTTTTCTGGAAGAACTTGAGCTTGTGTCACTAGTTCTTGTTTTATAGCAACCTTTCCTTTTTGAAGCGGCTCTTCCTTCTCTCTATGTATTATCTCAAGTGGAGCAATGGGGACCCCAGGTTGAGCAATTTCAACAACTATTTAAGCTAGCACTTCCTTTCTCTTCCTTATCCACAATGCTGATGGTAAAGAAAAAACACCTTATATCCAACAGTCTTGAAGATATCTCCACATTCTAGGCACACATATTCCTCAAATTCATCTTGTGTTTCAGCTTTATCAGCCGCTTCAGCTAATGTATCCAGAGTGTGAGATTCTCGACTTCTCTGCCCTTCCTTCAACATTTCCAACTCCTTTCTAAGTATACGCACCTCCTCTTGAAATAATTCATTTTAAAAAATCAGGGCATCCAATTGAAATTGACTACCATCAGCAGTAGGTTCTTGTGGTTCGGCAGGTCTCTAAATTGGGCATAGGCTATCAACTGGTTCTTGTGGAGCAGTAGTAGCCTCTTGTTGTAATTTTTCACCCCCTATTTCTTGTGTGACAATGAGTCTGATAGGAATTCAATTTCGTCCCTTTGTAACTTAACTACCTCTGCCGCAATAGAATCCCTTTTTCTTCTCCTTGTACATGGAGGAGGTGACTAAATTCCCGCAAATGGCCTTTTTCTACTTTTACGAGGTATAGGAGGAGTAGGGTTTTCTACAAGAATATCCACCTCATCACCGGGAGCAGACTGGGAAGAATCATTACGCAAAGTGGATTATCTCTCCCCTGATTCATTGACTTCAATATGCATTCCCAAAAAATCTGCTTCCTGGGTCTGTTCTGACTGAATTGCAGTTACTCCCATCAACCCTTCTATGCTCAATTCCTCCTCTGCATCACACAATGTTTTTTCTAAGCCCTGCTCTTTTTCAATTCCTTGATTGGTCCTAGAACTTGACTTTGGTTCAATAGAGGGAAATTCCAAGTCATATTTTTCCTTAATCCCCCCAGAGGGTTCCTCAACATTGGGTTGTTTTTCAACATTTTCTCCCTCTACCCTTGGTTGGTCACCCTCTTCAGTTACATTTTCAAGGTTAGCCATATTATGTCTCCAATATTATGCCCAGATTCTCCTTCTACCTCTTCCCTAAATCCTCTCTCTATCTCTCTCTCTATGTAATAGGATCCTCTCCTCACTTTCCCTACCTTCCTCTACGACTACAAGATTCACTGCTATAGCGGCAAGAAATTGTGGTCAAGTTCGATTCTACTGTTGTAGTGTCTGTAAAATTATTAATTTTATATGGCCGTGGTTGGTAACAGAGGTGTGAGGATTACGAGACCGCACACAGTGCGCCATATTTTGTAGGGAATTAAGGAGATAATAAGGCATGTTGACCGGTAAACCATGACAGAAATGAGATAGTAAGATAAAATCATAGTTATAAACCACCTTGTACCTACCTTCACAAGTAATGTATTTCTTCAGGAATATCGCGACTTGATCCGATGGATGAGGAAAGGAATCCAACGCTATACCACGTCCCATGGGTCGAACACTCTCCCCTGCTGTAAGAAATTCCTCCTTTGCAATTGGAATGGGAACCTTTTAGCTGAACCATGCTCTGCCAGTTCTTGGCAAGACCGTCACAGCTGATAAAATATCCTCTAAAACGCCAATCATCAACCCTCCAACCCTTGAATGGTATTCATGCAAGTTTTGTGCAAACTGTAATGAACCCCCCTCATCAAACCCATCCAATCGCTCAAAATATATTGTTCAACCTGCCTCTTCAAAGATCCTATAAACCTCAGGTTTCGACGCAGGGAATCAATATTTTCAAGTTCGTGCTGGACTGCAGAACCTCCCATGTTTATAATCCTCAGTAGTTACAGACGCAGGAACACTGATGAGGCTTGAATCACAATCTCAGACTCAAGAGTTGCAGCATGCAGAAACACAAATGTACAGTGGGAAAGATCCATTGGTTTTTTCTAGAAAGGTGGTGAAATTATTAAATTTGCTCGTGTGGGAAAGTAGTTGTAAGGATTGGACAAGGTGACAGTGGCTCATAAATACAGGGAATGTGGTGGCATACCCCCCAATTGAAGGGATTTGCCATTAGTTGTCATGTTGGATAAAAGGAAACACAGATATTACTCATCTGTCATTATCAAAGCAGAGTCATACATGTAAATGAGAGTACGTACCTGTGGCCCTTACCATGATGAATCATCAACGAGCTGATGTGGCGTTTGCACCTGTCAAATAAGATAGTTGGGTTCGTCTTTCTATTAATGGAAAAAACCCTTGTGGCAGTACTTCTGTAATTAGTAACTGCTTTGTGTCACGTGGTCCAACAGAATCACAGGCTCTTGACCAATAGAAATATTCAGAGTGTCTACGGAAATAAATGAAGAATTAACTGTATCGGCTCATGGAAAGATTGGCAGTGTTTCAACAATTCTTGGAAAAACTGGTGGAGTTAGCACTGTATATAGGATTGGAAATATCAAAACTCCCAGCCAACAATCAATCTTAAACACCAGCTTGCAAAATCGATCTTAATTCATTCGATCGTGAAAAACGAGAGATTCAACTAATGGTACAAACTAGAGACTTCAGCCAATGACAGAGAGATTAATGGAATGGATGAAAAATTGGTAAGATTTTGATAAATGAAGGAAGAATTGATGGAGTTAGGAATTTTAAGAAAATGGCGTAGAAATTGGTGGAGTTTCAACAAATGGCGGAGAAATTGGCGGAGTTTGAACAAATGGTGGAGAAATTAGCGGAGTTTCAACTAATGGCATATAAATTGGCGGAGTTTCAACAAATGGCTGAGAAATTGTCAGAGTTTCAGCAAATGGCAGAGAAATTGGCCGAGTTTCATCAAATGAAAAAGAAATTGGTGGAGTTTCAGCAAATGGCGGAGAAATTGGTGGAGTTTCAGCAAATGGCGGAGTTTCAGCCGATAGTCCATAGTTTAGTAAAGTTTCGACTAGGATAAAGGAAAGACTTGACAAGCAATAAAATGAAGTTCATTAACTAGCAGGGAGGTTACAGATATCCTTTGGATGGAAAATGCCAGGTAACTTTGTGGAATAAATTCCTTCAAGAGACAATCTGAGAGTAAATTCCATAAATCAGCAATAGAGTGGCCCAACTTCGATTACAATCTACAATCAAACTCCACAGTAATTATAATTCTTCCCGCATCACCTGTAAACATATTCTATCTACAATGTCTATCTGCAACTTTATAAACAAACAAAACAAATAAAATCACACAAACCACTTTATTTATGTACACATCTACTGGGAAAATATCATATAAAATAGAAGGTGAAATACTAATTAGCATGATAATTGTGCATTTCCTTACCGAGCTTCTCTTTGTTTCAAGAATAGTTTAATATTCTCTACTAAACAGGGCCAACCATGTGAAGGTGGAAGCTCATCTGCCCCCCCCCCCCCCTCACGTCACTCTCAATTCCCCATAACCTGACAAAATCTATGTACAAAAAAATAAATTATTGTGTTTTTTGTCATACTTAAGAAGCAATGTCTCTTATAACATATGCCAAGTTACAAGAAAATGGAAAAAAAAACTTAAAAACAATTAACTTATACATACCAATACAAGTCAATAATTCTATCGCAATATTAATTCAATATATATATTAGATATATTAAGGCATACCTCATACACTTCAATGCACTTCATCATCTTCTTCATCTAAGTCATCATATATATCATCCAATCCAGATTCAACATTGTAAGGATTGGCCATATCATCATGTCATTGTCGATATTATCTTCATGAACATTGTCTGCTACTTCATCTGATTCAACTAATTCTTTGACATCTTCCTCTGGAACATGATCATCTAAATCATGTTGATCATCCTCTACATCGTCTTCTTCTTTAATACCCTCTTCATTATCTTCCTCTACATTATACTTTACCGGCCTCCCCCCTGGATTGCGTCTCACAACAATTGACCAATCCCCTTTACCTGGAACCTCAGAGTAAAATACTTGTTCACATTGTCTTGGAAGAACATAGGGCTCTGTTCCTGGCTCAAACAACCTTGTATTAACCATGGTAAATCCATTAGCATGTTCAATAATAGTTCTATTGGGATCACATTGATTCAATCGTAACCTATACCATTTGACAACAAAGAGAACTAATTTGAAGGATTTAAAGTCACATTGAATAATATCTTCCAAATACCCTTAGTATCAATTTTCTGAGAGTTTTGGATGTCTATCACTTCTAGAGGAAACATTGGTCACCTCAAAGACTGCAGTTATCCCACAATCAAATGTTTTCTTCTTTTCATCCATCTTTTTGATGCGAAATTTACAACCATTGCACCACATAGCCTTATGGTGTTTAACCTACAGCAAGCCATACACATAAATATTACATCGTGAATTGATGATTAAGTTTATGTTTATGCTCTACAAGGAAAAAAAAATCAATGTGTGCATCAATATATTTGAGAAAAATTAAATAGTATGGCTAATTAATATGCTTGTCTGATTATCTTTTAAACCATATGCTAAATCGATTTCCCTTTGTGTAAGATTGGTATCTCCATTGCGATGAGCTGCTTTAACCAATGAAGCCACACCTTCCCATGATATTCCATGACCAGATTTTTCACATCGTTCAATCCATACCTTCATCCAATAAAGATTGTTTGTGATGTATAAATGAAGTGCATCCCACTCTCAACCAACTGCTTGATGAAAATAAAATTACAATTCAATACACATGTATATTCACTTAACACGGTATACACTTTTAATTGATGCATATTGAATATTAAAAATGAAATAAGTATGATATATACATAAAAAGAAGTATGTACTATAATTAATCTCCACTAGCTCATAATTACCTTTCACCTTCCTCGATCTACCTTTCCCCTTCAGGTACTCCCCTTCGAAATTGTTATTGGAGTCCAAATCACAAATGCGACCTAAATTGAGCTTTGACACTAATTTAGGAAGATATTCACTAATATACATAATGAATATACCGGTATACCATATATCCCTCCACCATATAACCCAGAGTACGTGCTCGTTGTCTAACCAAACCCTTCAAAAATTTCAAGTGCCTCTCAACCATCCACATTGACCTTGAGTGTACAAGTCCACACAATTCAATCTCCTCAACTTGGTGTATGAGGTAGTGTTCTTGTGCATTGAAAAATGCCGAAGGTAGATGCTTTTGAATTTCACACATGAGACGATGAATTTCTCTCCTCCAATACTTTATATCTTCTTTATGGATTTCTTTAGATGACAACCATCTACAAGTGATGCAAATAAATCACGATATTTTACAAAAATAAACATTATATTACATAACAATTAGTAAAACAAATGTCAAATATAAGTTCTACAATGAATTAAACAAACACTTTGTGCATGCAAAATATAGCTACTTACCTCATGTATTTTCCAAGAGCATATATAACTTATTTGACATTGTTTTCGAAGTTGTCTGGGAGAGATAGAGGTAGAACATACTGTAACAATATAAAAATTGTTTCATTATTTTTTACAAAAAGTAGACAAAAAAAATACCAACAATATGCACTAGTATAAAAAATATAGCAATATATATACCATAATAATTACCTTGATGAAGATATGCCAATCATGTGTTTTCACCCCTGCAAAATCACTTTTCTTTGTTATGATATTCTTCATGTCTGAACAAAATCTAGTGGGATATTTAATTTTTCGCATGACTTCTTTTACAACATTTCTTTGTTGCCTCGTTAACAACCATGGAAGTGAGTTTACATTAATTTGGTCTCCATTGATATGTAATTGAATGACATCTTTCATTGCATGATTGGCTTCCTGAATGTCATTGCAAATTTTGACAATTTTTTCTTTGTCACTCCCATCCAATATTTGTTATAATGTTTCAGCTACATTCTTTATTATATGCATTGTATCAAACATATGAGAAATTTGTAGGTGCTCATAGTAGGGAAACCTACTGAATTGTTTAGGATAACTTTCCATTCCTTGTGGAAGCCCATTAATACCTTCATGATCACGATGACCATCATGAATCATAGTTTATAAAGAAATTATAGAAATCAATGTCAATTACAGTAAACAACACACAATAATAAAAAAATTCAAAAAATTTCATATATGATGATAGATAGACAATTTGATACGTACATACCTGGACTATTTATATTATATTGCAACTTCCATAGGTGAGGTGCCATTCTTTGTTGTTTTAGGGTAGTCTCTTCTTCTCATTGAATAGATGTTTTCCGATAGTTCAATACCTATGATTCTTAGAGAGGAAGTGCCTATACTCATCAAACACCTCATTTACTAAACTTTTTGAACGATGGGATTTGATCCTAGGACCACAAACTGGACATGTAAATTTTTCCTTTGTTTGAAGACCTACAAGAGATGGATTAACTGTCAATTATAATTATATAAAATGAATGAATTATTTAAAAAACATACATGCTTAATATATCAACTTCATTAAATACTATTAAAGTGGACGTTATAATTACATACCGCAAAAATGGATTAACCATGGGGCATCATGTACTGTCCATACAAGCATTGCATGGATTTGAAATTTCCTTTGTCGTATTGGTCTAGAGACATCATACATATTGATGCCATTCCATAGGTTTAGTATGTTGTCAATAAGAGGCTCGATATATACATTCATATCTTTAACTTGGTACTTACCTGATTGATTTGAACATATAAAATATATAATTATTACAACCATTTCAGATATATAAATAATATACATGAGTTACAAATGAAAAAATATATATGACATTATGCAACAAAATATGACAAATGAGATGCTACTACGTTAAAAAATATTGTTGTAAACACATACCTAGAACAATCATTGCCAACATTATGTGCTCCCTCTTTATTGGCAACCATGGAGGAATGTTATTGTTGATAACAAAAATATGCCACACCGAGTAAATAGATCTCATCTATGCAAATGGATTGACACCATCTGCTACCAATGAAAGCCTAACATTATGAGGTTCTTCTTTAAAGTGTGGCCATTTTCCCTCCATATCTCTAAATGCATAACCATCTGCAGGCATTCCAATAATGTCATCCTGACTTCTGTTTCATGCATGGTAATCCATAAATTGTGTTATGTTTTTGCACTTGAACAGTCGTTGAAAACGAGGAATAATGGGAATATAACAAAGAACCTTGCGAGGCACCTTTTTTGGTACTTGATCTGTTCGATATCTACTGATATGACATTCCGTACATTCTGTTTCAAATTCATGTTGTTTATAATATATGATATGGTCATCAGGGCATGCATCAATTGCTTCATACTGCATTCCAATTTATTTCATGATGGCAGATAAATCTAGATATGTGAGGTAAAATATTTGACGGTGGTAACAAAAATTCAGCTATCAAGCTACAACAAATTAAAATATAAAAAAACTAGTTAATACAATATATAAATAATATTAATGAAACATATTTCATCTGTATTAATTTTACTTATGAATTAACAATAAAATTATTAAAGGAACAAATATAACCTTTATCACGATAATATATATGTGATGGAATATATTACATACATTAACATATGTGTGACTGGTGTGTTTGAAAGACCATTCATAACCTTCAAGTTCATTATCAACCATATAACAGAGAGAAGATTTGTGTTGGAGCCTTCATAAAGGGGTTCGTATGCCTTCTCAAGAAGAAGTAAATCAAGGACATCATCAAATTCATCATTTTCATGATCATCATCATCATCCATTCTAACATTAATTGTATCATGGATCAATGTATTTGTACCATCATATTCAACCATGTTATCAGTATGATCATATTCTTCAATATGATCATTAACTTGTTCTTCAATATTCATAGCTCCATGTTCCTTCGGTGCTTGTTCTGCAAGCACATCCTGTGGGCGATATGCCGTAGGATTTCTTTCCTTTATAATTACAAACCATCAAGAGATATTAGTAAATATAAGAAATATTAAAATGATACATACAGTTACAAAAACTATCAAAATAAAGACATATATAATGAACAACTTAACAATGGACGATAGTCGTGTCCCCCCTCAACATGCCCATGTTCCCTACAATGTCTTTTAGTTGTTGTGATCTTTATTCTTATCCTTTTAAAGCCCCTGCATTGATTACATGGACAATAACATTTCTCATCACCCTTTCTTTTTAGTCCATCCCATAATCTAGCAAGCAATTCTCGATTTTGTTTTTCTGGATCAGGAATATTGTTATGTGACATTTTATGATACCAAGGTTTACTAATGATTATCGATCTTACAAAATCAAGCTCCACACTTCACTATTTGTAATCACAGTAACAACTGTTCAATAATTGTGGCTTTTTTTATGGAAAACAACCCGTGCAAAGATTATAATTTTCGCAAACCCTCGCTTATATAGAAAACATGTCGAAATATTCCTATAATTTATAGTTTCTAAAAATAAAGGATCGTCGGATATCCAACGACATTAATATAGTAACCGTTATAACCTGGAAACATCGAATATCTGACGACACTAATATATTGATCGTTGTAACCCAAAGATGTCGAATATTGGACTTTCACGAGGAGATGTCGGCTATTCAATTGTAGAATTCAAATGTCCGACAACTTTAGTCTGATATTCGATGGTCACCGGAAATGTGACAAACTCCGAAGTCAATTTAAAAAATGGGGGGAAATTCACAATTATAAAGGTGAAATCCGATGACAATGCCAATTTTGGTGGAATTTGTCGTCGGATTTTGTGTTCAAATCTGGCAAGGAGTATTTAGTCAATTGGTTTCTTTGGTGTTTAGTCCCATCAATTTTTGGGTTCAAATCTTATGGAGAGGGACCTACACTAAACCTAGTTCATAAAAGGAAACAGAAACAACCACAACAATAACAAGAAGGGTAGAGAGTCTTCAAAATATTTTTGGATCGTTACATGTAATTTTTTCATAACTATTCAAGTAGTTAAAAAGACATCGTCCCCACTTTCTCGTCTCAGCTTGATTGGTAATACATCTAAAAAAAACTAGCATCCATAATGATAGATTCCTCCAAATGAAGGAGTAGATATCCATGAACACAAGTCATGGTGTTGATAATTATAGCTTCATGAGGTATCCTCACAACTAATTTGACCCCCAAAGAAGAATAAACAATTATTATTATGTAAGTTGGTTCCTTAAAATGTGCAAAGTTGGCCCCAACAAGATTGTATAAATAGAGTGACCTCTCACTCATTTGAGCCACCAATTCTTGCTCAAGTCACGTGATTTAATGTGGCAAGTGCGGGGTAAAGAAGACGAGGACAATAGAAGACTTTTCTGGGCTTTATATTTTATCTTGTACATTTGATGTATTTTGTATGTTGATTTATTTCTCTGAGTAAGGAAGGTTGCTAGGTTTTCTTCCCTTGAAGGGTTTCCCAGAATAAATCACTGTCTCTTTGTTTATGTGCTTTGGTTATTCTTTCAATGATCCTGATTTATTTCCGCTGCATATAGTTGATTTATTCTGCTATATTATTGAAAAACTAACACATGGTATGACTAGGGAGAAAAATACCTACTCCATGGTTAGAAATGCGAGTCATTGTATGACTAGTAGCCATGGTTTTTATTAATCAACAACCATAATATATAAATATATGACTGGTTGGAAATATATTGTATTTAAATATAAATAAATGATTGAGTTACATATTTTGTACACATAGTCCAATAGATGGAAAGTGATTCACATACAAAACACAATAACGAAGCATGGTTTGAAGTCAACCTTTGATTGGATTCAACATTGGATTGGAGTCAACCTTAGATTGAAGTCAACCTTAGATTGGAGTCAACCTTGAAGTCAATATTAGATAGAATACAACTTTGCATTGATCACCATTGATGACAACCTTTAATTGAAGTCAGCCTTTCTTAAAAGTTAACTATGGATTGAATTCAACCTGGATTGAAAGTTAACTATGGATCAAAGTCAAATATGGATTGAAGTCAACCTTGGATTGAAGTCAATTTTGGATTGAAATCAACCTTTGTTAAAAGTCAACCTTGGACTATTATTATCTATGGATTGATGTCAACCATGGTTCAAAGTCAACCTTGCATAATAGTCAACTATGCTTTTTAGCCAATTATGGATTGAAGTCAACCATGCAAAAACATGGTATAAATAATTTAACTTATCTTATTATTAATTTATTAATTTTTTATTTTTTATTTATTATCTATTTATTCATATTATTTATTTTAAATATGTTTTCATTTATAAATATTTTTTTACTTTTTATTATAATAATAATAATAATTGACCAATCCATCCTTCCTCACACGTGGACTGTCAACTAACGAGCCATATTTATTAATAATATGGCTTATATACGTCAATCGACATATATAAACCATATTATTAATAAATATGACTTGTTAGTATATATAAGTATAAATAAATGAATGAGTTACATATTTTGTACACATAGTCCACCACATGGAAAGTACTTCACATACAAAGCGCAGATCGATAACGAATGGACAATGTAGTACGAAAAGCGGATAATTATGATTCGACCAAAATGAACGGCCTCCATTGATGATGGCCTTAAATATAGATAACAATACCGGTAAGATTTAAACCAAGCCATCTCCCCATTTTCAAACAAGGGAAATAACTGCAAAGCACCTAGTCCCTGCTTTAAATTTATGTTTATAATTGAGATAAGATATATGTGTATTGAAAAGTATGACATTAGATTTATTGTTTATTTATTATTGTAAATATTTGTAAGAAAAATTAATACATAAATATCAATGATACTTTCATAAATATAAAATTTAATAATATATTTATTCTTCTTCTACGGTACTAATTCATACAAGGTAAGCTATTAAATTCTATTTTAGTATATTTTGATTACCAATATTTTATAAAGCAATAATGTTGTGTTGTCATCTTGCTTTTCAAATTTTATTCACATGAGGGGCCAAAATCAAGACGACAACCTTAGCCCATGTGAGAACTGAATTTTCAACAATCATTGCAATTTCAACTCGAAGAAAATGCAATTTTGACATTTTGATATTTACAAATTTGAAGAGAATTCACATTTTGTAAAAAAATGCAAAATGCAATTTCAACAAATAAGTGACTACAATTACAAATTCAACAATAAACGTTTGACATTTTGATAATAACAAATTTGAAGAGAATTCGCATTTTGTAAAAAAATTGCAATTTCAACAAATAAATGACCACAATTACAAATTCAACAATAAACCAATATTTATTTTAGAAAAAAGAATAATTTTACATTTTAGAAATAATTTTCAAACTTTGATGTAAAACATTAAATCCTTTTGATGTAAACCATTAAATCGTCCAATAACATGTAGAAAGCTTTTGGCATTAACATCTTGCTTTTAAAAAGCTTTCTAAACATCTCAATAATAGTAATTATCTCAATCTTCTATCCTTATAATATAATTAACTAATATAATTTGTTCAATGTGCATCCATACAAAGCCAAAGGTCGTGGAGCATAAAGTATATTTCTTTGATATCGTTATAATAACTAGCATCTAATTATTGTTTGTACTCAATTTTGTGTTATTACATCACTTCAACTTTTAATCAAAAAAGTTATTTTCAAAGGATTAATCATATGTAACTTGTTGCGTAACTTCTTATCAATTTCCGAGCCCCAAGCTATCGCTAAAGATCAATTGTATGTTAGGTACGATAATTATGTAATAAGGCCCAAGACGATAAGAAGACCGACCTTTTGTTAATTAAGGGTTAGTTGTGTCCTAATTATAAAATAAGCTCTAACTTGGGTTCTGTTCTAATTCGGGTGGTTGGGGCGGTTGGCAGTGGCTGTCCCCACCCCGGATTGAACCCCAAATTAACCTTCACATTGATGCCTTCTGAATTCGGGTGCGTCAGCTACTTTCCACTTAAAAAAAAAAAAAAAAAAAGAAAGCTCTAACGTCAAAGGTACTAATAAAGTTGACTTTGTAACATTAGATGTTTTTTAATTATGTATGGAGGTTGACTTTGTGGGTTGTATTTCCTTTTAAGTACATAAGGAAAGTAATTAGAAGGATTTTCAAGGAAGGGGGAGTTTATTTATATAATTAAATTTGAATAGTTTTTAAAGAGATTTAAATAAGGTTGAAAACAATGTTAAAAAAAATAAATTTAAGTTAACTAGGTGAACTTCAACAAATTAAAAAAATAGAAATGACAAAAAAAAATACATAAGGGAAATAAATTAGAAAAATTGATCAAAGGGGGAGTTAGAAAAATTCATAAAATTATTGAATTTTCATGACATTTTAATACATTTGTTTAAAAGGTGCTTAGAACTCATTTTACAAAAGGAAAAGATGAACCACCACCTCGCTTCATTGATTTCATTAATATGATATCATGTCAAAATGTGGCAAATGCAAACAAAATCAAGAGATTTAAAGGTTGAAGTACTATGGGCTAGAGCCATGAAGGAGTTGTGGAAGAAGACCGGTGATTACTACCGTAACTACCTTCTCCCCGAGCAAAGTTGTTGAAAAGTTGTAGATGAGAGGCAAAACAAAAGGACGGTAGACAAGATGTTACCTTATCCCCAAGCAAAGTTGTTGAAAAGTTGTAGATGCGAGGCAAAACAAAAGGATGGTAGAGAGGATGTTACAGAGGCAAAGAAGGGAGATGGTTGGATCTACTCAACAATGATGCTTGCAACTTCATAGGAGGAGGAGGCTGATGACACAAGAGCAATGGAAAGTTGCCAAACCTCGATGATGGGATTGATTAGGACTTTAGGAGTTGAAGGGGAACCAAAAATTACGCCCCAACAAATAGACATATGTTTTATAAGGACAATGGAGCAAGAGATGTAGGAGGAGACAAGCGAAGGGTTATTCAAAGCCCTCCCAACATTGGGCCAAGGAAGAATGTTTTTGTCCTTGTAGCTAAGATAAAGAAAATTCCATGAAGAATTCACAAAACTTGAAGTGAGAATGCTAAAGTAGGTTCAACAATAGAGTGTGTTTGAGAAATCTATTGGAGGGAGATCTATTAACTCATAGAGTAAAGAAATTGGAGGACACTATTTGTAAAAGAGAAATAAGACAATTGGAGGTTGAAAGAGGTCTTGAAGGACTTAGCTCAAGAACCAAAGAGAAACAAGTAGGCAATATTGGAAGTCCTCAAGGAAATGGAGCAAGTGATGACTGAACGTTGGACATTCTTCTCAATAAATACTATTCAAGGCTACCAATGTATATCAACAAAGAGATACCTACAACATAGAGGCCAAGAAGTGCATATAAGAAGTTGAGGCTTTGTATGTTGAACATGAAACTAGAATATTGTTTAGTGAGCAATGAGAGGCAATCTAGGCATCTGTTGACATAATGACATTTTCGAATGGCGTCAAACTGGCGAATGAGGGAATTGATACGTGCATCAGGGCCAAGATTGCTTCCTTGTTCCGAGTATTATTCATTTTTCTACTTTTTGTGAAGCCTGGAGCCCAAGACGAAAGGAAAGGTAATGCGGATTATATTTTTTTAAATGAACTTTCTTTTGATTGAATTTTTTATATGTTTATGTTATGTTTTAAGAACGTAAGTAGTGATGATCATTTTAAATAAATATGTGAATAATAGGAAGTGCAATGAAGCGACGTGGCATAGTTTCATAGGATGGTTGACTGTAGCAGAACTGAAGCCATTGTGGCAAGAGTGTACTTAGAAACATCCCTTCCAAATTAATAAATGGCTAGAATATGCAAACAAAGCCATTATGACAAGAGTGTGCTTAGAAGTGTCTCAAGTGAACACTCATTATGACAAGAGTGTGCTTAGAAGTGTCTCAAGTGAACACTCCACGTACTATTGTCCAAAATTCCCGTGCAGACATCAATAAACAGTTACGTACATGTCTTCCATGAATTTGATGGAACAGTACCCACGAACTAAACATCTTAAACAAAGCAAAGTGCCTGTGATCATCACTTATATGAGCTGGAGCCTGGGAGTAATGCTTCCTTGATTTTAATGAAGCATTTCCAAATAAAAACCCCACCAATTTAACAAGGATGTAAAATAAAGAAGTTTAGAAATAGCATATCGTGATAATCAATATGTAAGCTTCACAATTTCCTTAATCAAACGTATAATGAAAGGGCAATGGTTGCAAATAACATCATAATTAACTAATTAATTATGAATGCTCGAGTGGTTCGAAATGAGAATCCTTGGAAATCATCGAACTTCTGCAATTTTCCAGTCAAAGGATCTGCATAAAACAAACCAACTTCTTAATTAAATGTAGTAGAAATTGTATTTGGGTTACATGAATTTCATCGTCTTATTGTTTGGAGGCATCTGGTTCCTTGTCTTATTGGTTGTTTTTTAATCAAATAGTCCATAAGAACGTGATAATGCTACTGGAAGAAGAATCCATCGACATGTGAATTTTTTCAAAGCGAAATAGTAATTAATTAATAATTTAAAATGAATTAATAATACGGCCTCAGTAATCACCTGCATCCTCACCTCATTGCTTTGCTCATCGCTTTGTTTTTTGGGAAATGCCAACTTATTTATTAATAAATTTTTAAAGCAATGCACCTCTGTAATCACGTGGATCCTCACCTCTTTGCTTTCCTCATCGCTGCTGTTTCCTTTATCGGGGAACGCAACGCATTTATTAATAAATTTCTAAAGCAATCATTTCACTATGTTTATGTTTATATGTTTAGGAGTGGGATAACTGGAACTTAAATTGCTCGCTTTTTTGGTGATATGTTTCTTAGATCTGGTTATAAAAACATGTGAGATCTTAGTTAGATCTTATTTATTGTTGAATTTTGTTATGGAACTGTACTGTTTAAAAATTTGATCCATTTAAAACAACCTAGATCATCTAAATTTCTAAATTTCAAAAGGTGGAACTGTGAAACATGTTTGACGGCGTGCCCGCCGGAGATGCAATTTTTATGAAGGTGAGAAATACTGTCACTCATTCTCCATTACTTTTTTTTGTTTTTATAGTTAAATTCTATCTTTGATTGATTTTCATTAATGTGTGCATCTTTTCCTAAATGCGGTTTTCTTTGGATTTGTGGACTTCGAAGCACGTTCTACATCTATGGAACGACGAGGACTGCAGCAAGGTACTTAATACATGCTACAAGGCCATTTCAGATCAAGGAAAAGTAATAATTGCAGAGGCAGTCCTAGACATAAGTGAAGATTATGATACAATAGGATCTGGCCAACTTTTGGATATGGTTATGTTCAGTGTTTCAGGTGGAGGAAGAGAAAGAACCGAAAAACAATGGCATGAACTTCTGCATTTAGCGGGGTTTTGTCTAACTAAAATAGTGGGGAGCAAGTGAAGTTTCACTAAAATTATTGAAGCAGTGAAAGTGCTAAATGTGAAGGAAGCCTAATGGAAGATTGATGCAGTAAGTGCTGAATGTCACAGATCAAATTTTATTTTATTTTTGTTTAATTTCAAACTTTTAGAAGTAATGTTTTCATGAATATTAGATATGGTTATAATTGTGGTTTGTTGAGTTATCATTGTAACTCACATAAATTGTGAATTGATGCTATAGTATTATAGTGATCTAGATCCATAATTCATAAGTCTAGAAAGTTCTTTTACTCATATAAATATATAACTTATGTAAAGCATTTAATAATAGAAAAATATGTAACTTATGTAAGGTATTTAATAATAAATATTTAATAATAGAAAAATATATTTTATGTATGTAAAAATACTTTCTCTCTTCTTAATTCAAACTAGTTTATATTCCAAAAGTAAGAATCAGTAATGAGATACATGTCACGTATTTTCAACTCGCTGAACAGGAAGAGGGAAGGTCAAAGAGAGAAGATGCATTTCTTTGGTCCATGTTGGGTTGCAACTGGTAGTGTTGAGAATAAAGTATTTTTTACATCAGGTTTTTTTGTTTTTTATTTGTGGAAGATTGTGAAAGTGGATCGGAATTATTCTTTAATATTTCTATGTTACCAATTGTCAGTGCAAGTTATTATATTAATCTTATAAACATTGTATCACTCATTCTTAGCTCTCGTTGATTGCAATAATGATTGAATCCATTGTATCAGTCATTCTTAGCTCTCGTTGAATGCAATAATGTTTAATCCATTGTATCAATCATTCTTAGCTCTCGTTGAATGCAATAATGATGGGGAGTGTTTAATTCTTATATATATATTTATTTATTTTTATATACAGCTTTATTTTATTTAAATAGTATTTTAATTTTAAAATAAACAGAAAATTTAAATATAAATCTTCATTTATAAGAAAGTAAAGCTGTGAAAGACTAAAAATTTATTTAAATAATATCTTAGTTTAAATAAATTTTCTACTTTTATTTAAAATTTATTTAACGAAATTTGATTATAGTTAAAATTTTCTACTTATTTACAAAAATCAAATATATTATATTTAGGATACAAAATCTATAAAATTTTATGATAAAAACTCCATAAAAGTTCTAATAAATGAAATGATTTATGTTTTATAGATCATTTTATAATAATCACTTTTAACTCAAACTTATTTGACTTCATATTAATTTTTCTTCATTTATATAATTTTATAAATATCTTAATGTTTACTATATTTTACATATTAAATTTTTTTTTAGAAATAAAAGTTTATTTTTCCTATTTTTAAAATTAAATATTTTATATTTTAATTAGTTCTCAAATTTGATTATATAATTTTAAAATAAATTAAATATAAGTTATATATTAAATAAATTCAATTAAAAAATAAAAAATAAAAATTGTAAAATATAATCATAGCGTCACCTGTTGTTGTTATTGTCCATATTATAAGTAAAAACCTAGACGGCTTCTAACATCATTGTGACAGCCTGAAGATAAAAAAGGAAAATCCTAAAACAAGGATCCGAACTGGTCACAAAACTTAGAGAGGTGTAGTTTACGGCCAGACCTCTTAGTGGATAGCGCGGCAATTCAAAGTTTGACTTATGCCTATAAGATGACTAGATAGCAATGCATTGGTATTCTTGTTTACACCGATATATAAAAAATATAAACTAGCATTTCAAGAAGATTTCTATGGTTCAAATATAATAAAAGATGTGGAAACTTTCGTATAGATCGCAGCTATCTATATCAACCAAAACAATGTAGACCTTCCTACTTGAGCTTCTTCCTTGTTTATATTACTACTAACCATGTAAGCAGCCATCTGAGCTAAGATCAAGGCGGAGTTTACTTAGAGATACTGCAGAGGAAGATATTAGATAATACTGACAGAGATTGTGCTTAGCAAATTTAAACGTTCGATGTATATGTATCAACACAGCGTATACATAAATCAGGGCATTTTGGCTTTCGTTGTGGAATTACTTACCTGTGTACGCGGAGATTTCATCTAAAGCAAGGATCGCCTACTGCATAGTACACCGATACCATTCGTTTTCTGCAGCCAATAACTCGTCAACAACAGAGTTGTATATCCCGTCGGAGGGATAACTACTACAAGTATCCTAGCCTCCCATATGACTACACTTCTTTCCTCCCCTCCACGAGTAAGGACATCCATCTGCCTTATAGAGATCAAACTTTCATCTACTAAATTCTACTCCCCTTCGATTTCAAACTACCTGGGGTTCAGTTTAACGAAGGCCAAAAATAAATATGAGACCGACATCTCTAATTCTACCGAAAATGTATGACTTCTAGACGCAGGGTCTACACTAAACAAGGTTGTAGCTACCAATTATGTTTTAGACAAGATCTTAATCCTTCAGAGAAAATAGCTAAATACTTAAAAACAAATTAACACAATCCAAATGAGGCTACACGGTTTAACTTATGCGCAATCAGCGTTTTCTCCTTTCTAAGCACTACAGTCTTAACAAGAACATATTGATAAAAATGAAACCAATGATATCTGTTTGTACAGAGGTCTCCCCGAACCGTGTGTGGCAGTGACCGTGCAGCGATCAAGGTTAATAAAACAGAAGCAAGGTAGAGTGAAACCCTCGATCTCCGTCCACACAGTGATCCATTGAAAACTGGCGTTCCAAAGATTATAACCGAGATAAAAAAAATAAAATTAAATGCAGAGGAGATCTATCTCAACGATGGAAACTACCGGTGATCCGCACCAAGGTTTCGTCAAAACCTAGCGTTACAAAGAATATCACGATTAAGATTTTACTCTATTGAAAACCCCCCACCTCTACCGCAACCACACTAGGGTCTTTCGAATAGCATGAAATCGACCACAACAAGTAAATACAACATATCATTCGAAGTATGGGGATGGATCGTTCTTGGATCCCAAACACCGATTACGCAGAAAAACATCACAGAAGAGATCGTGGGGGGGGGAGAAATCACCCTGATCTATGTCGTATAACAATATCTGCATAATAACTTCTAGCTCCTGACTTACATACACAAAAATATATATATATAATCATTTTAGTGAATGCCATACAACACAGAAGGACGACAAAACCTGAGATCGAGCTGCCTCAGTCATCCTATCCCCAAACACGACCCCTACACAATTCATTTCCCTCGTATCATGGCCGCATCATAGTTAGCTACCCTGTTCTCAAAATCCGAAGCCCCCCTTTATTAAGAGGCAGCGTGACCTTTTATCCTCTCTGGTCATGCATCAACTGCCAGTAATCTCACCTTGGGAGGTACGCCAAGTGGACGTGAGATCCCTTCAACAAGAGAACAAGCAAAGTAGTTCTTGCCGAATGGCAGCTGGGAGAGAGTTTCTTATGTTTAACTAAGGGGACAACCACCCTTGAAAAACTCGCATGAGATTTCCCAACGTCCTCCATCTTCGATAACTTAACTGATTGTGGAGTAAAGTGGAGGTCATTTAATTTATATTCATCTCCCGATTGCAAAGGATCGACCCTCATAAAGAGGATGCCAACTTCTTGTTGAAGTTCATGTATAAGCTAACAAGTATTCACTTCTAAAAACTTCCATAGTTTTTAAAAGTATAACCACCAAAACTTATATAAAATTAATATGGTCTAAATATCTATATACATATAACAATATATATATATACAAATATATTACCTTATAATATATTATCTTATAATGATTCGTAATATATTATCATAAATACTAAGATATTCTCCTCTCTAAATCTAAGGTAACTATTTCATATAGTACCTTATCGATTAATTTCTTTTAGGCTTGTTTCTTATTTTAAGCCTTTATGGATAACTTCGTCATCTTAGGATTAAAATGACTAGGTTATAATATCTTAGTTAGATACCTATGGTGATTAGAAATCCCTATCCGGATGAAACTTTTATCTAGCCACTTGAGACGACACATAGGACTACAATATCAAATTCATCGCTTCCTAGCCATTATCGTGTTCTTATAGATGGGTTATCATACTTATCATTTGATCGAATTACCATTCTTAATCTTATAGGATTAAGCTAAGACTTGGAAACATAACACTAGTTCGAGGTCCACTGGTGGGGCCTTAGCCTTGAGCTCCTCACCATGGTCAATTACAAAATTCATAATTATTTTTTTACAAATATAATAACAATAGGCGTCGAAATTGAGGGATGTTACACAAAGAACGTTCAATGCTAAGATGAATGGGGCATCAACAATTCAGCTTGCACAATTCCAAGGCCCAGATGTCAAATGTACCCTTGTAGTGCTAATATCTACAGAAAATTTTAAAATTATGATGAGCAATACGTTCATGACAGAGTATTGGATTCAAAATCAATCTCAGAGTTCAAGCAACAAAGTTACAGGTCAAAGGATGTCCTGATTTTCAATTATAAATCAACAAGTGGCAGAGCATTTTGCCATTTCAATATTGCATCCATATTCATTAGGATCTAGGAGCATCTTCGAGAAGCCTTTGAATGTTCAATATATAGGATCGTTTACAGAATAATATACCTGGCAGCAATAGATCAATTGAGGTGTCTAGATTAAAAGGAATCGGTTTTGGCTATTGCAGACTTGTTGCAACACATTATAAATTGTTTTTATTTTTAGTTAAATTGTTAGATTTTTATTCCTAAAGATCGCAACAGTCTGTTGATTGTATTTTGCTATTTAAATCATCATTTTGAAGATGGGTAGGGAGAGAGTTCCAGCCAGCCAAGAGAGCTGTAAGTTGTAGGCATGTAATGTACTCTGTTTCTTATAATACAAAATGCTGCTTTGAAATGATTGTGACCATTTGAACCTAGTTTTGCTTTAATAAATAATTTCATATTGTCATTATTCTTTCCTATGTGTGGTCTTAATAATCCTCACCATGATTCTCTTGATTAATGTGTCATTATCTTAATACATGAATATGCAGAACCTATCTTATTTCACTCACAAAGTTATGCTCGTAGTATTGTTATATCGTTGTACATGATAGTAATACTGATACATTCTCTGCAATTCAGTCTTTAATCCTATGCTGGTCTGTGTACTGTTATACCTCCATCACCTTATCAATTCAGTTATCCATTAAACCAATTTTAGATTTCTCTAAGCTTGACCCTAGCATTCAGGGTTCAACTTTAGTGATAACATATTCCATTAAAAATGGGAGTGTGTTATGATGAATACAATCTTACCCAAAAAAATCAATCAAATAACTTGATCACCTTATATGGCATGCATGCATTTATTATCCCTCTTCCAATCCACATCATAACATATTATTTAAAAGAGTTAGGATTGAAAATTATGATAACTTGCATTATCTTAAATTGTGATTATCTATAATTGATCCCTAGAGGTCCTTAGTAAGGCCATGTATTTTAAATTCCCTCTATGAGGTCTATGTGGTGGTCTAGGGATCTTTGCATTGCCCATAAATCCTTGAAGAAATATTCTTGGGTCTCAGTACCTAGTTTTTGTCCTTCGATCATGGATGAGGCTATGAGATCCATGCATGGTGCACAAAACCTTTAATTGGTTCTCATATCCTACTTATATACCATAGGATTTCGTCTACATGACCTATGTGGTAGTTTGGCGCCCACGCATAGCCCATAAGTTCTAGAAGCAAGTGATGCGTCCAAAGTCCCTAACTTTTCACCCTAGATTATGGCCAAATCCTCTAGAACCACCCATGGATTGCAAAGAATCAAAATGGTGCCCATGTCCCACTCACTGGCCAAAGATTACAAGTGGATATCGTGTGTGGTGGTTGAAGTTCTTATGCATATCCCATGAATTATGTAATGAGAATTAGACTTAGTTTTCATTCTTGGGTCGTGGCCATAGTGATGCAACCTATATCTAGTATAGAATTGTTTTGAACTAGTGTCGATATTACACTCATAGGATAATTATTCCCTAGATAGAGTGTGCACGGTGTTTTGAGATGTTGTGCATGGCCCCTGAACCCTAGAAGCATATTTTACGGCCTAAGACATTTGTTTTCATCGGTGGACCATATCACAACCTTGAAATCCATGCCTTGTGTGCAAAGCCCCAACGTGGTGACAATATCCCTCTTGTAGGACAAAACTTCTCTTTATTGGATTGTTGGTGGTTCAGGGCCTTATACATGGACCATGATCTGTAGAATCATTTATAAGTCTAAGATATTGGTTTTTATCACTAAACCATAGGCATGGGTTGGAGACCCATATTTATTGTTTAAAACCTCAAAATAGTAACCACATCTCATTCACAAGCTAAGTATGCTCGCTAGATGGCATGCCAAGTGTCTTCGGGCATTATGCATGGCCCATTATCCATGTGTTTTCATCCTTGGACTATACTTTGGGACCTTAGAAATCTCTCGTATGAATCCCTATTCTATACACAGGGAATGTTTTTGTCATCTGTAATCGTATATGTTTTCTTAGTTTTCATGGTAAGATTAATTTAAGGATTTCCTAAAATTAATTACTTTGATATACTTTACTTACTTGTGGATTAATTACTATTATCCTCCATTCAAAAAAATTACAAGAGGGGAAAATTATATATGTTGCAATCATGATCTAGCCTAAACTACCCCAAGCTCAGTTACTACCTTAATATCACCTACTAAACCTTCCTAAATTAAATTACCTTAATATAATGTTGTCTACACTTACCTAATTCATTGGCCTATCCTTACCTTGCTCCAGCCAACAAACCTACTTAAATGAACCACGCCCTCTAGCCTAAACCACTCCACTATCTAACCTACCCTACCAAACCTACCCAAACCTAGATCATATCTATCTTATCCTTCCCTAGCTTAGCCTATCGTAACTGAACCTAAACTACCCTCCACCCTCCACTATCTAAGCTACCCTATCATGCCTACACTAACCACATAACCTACTTTAACCAACCATACATTGGCCTAAACCACTTTAATCTAATACTTGCTTACACTAAACTTAAACTACCATGACCTAGCCTAGCCTACCTTAACCATAATCTAGCCTATACACTACCATATCCTACCTTAAAGACTTCCATAATCCCTAGAATAACATTTCATAGGCTAGCCTCAACATACATCATATACACACCATTACCCTTAGCATCATAACCTAATATAGCCTAAACTACCCCAACCTCACATACTAAACCTTTCTAACCTAGACTACCTTGATATAACCTAGCCTACACTAACCTAAACCACCTAACCTATCCTTAATTTGTATCCTAAACCCTAGGTTGTATTCTAAACCTTAGAAGCTCTATGTTGTAGCATAAACACTAGTTTGTATTCTAAACCCTAGAAACCTTAGTTTGTAGCAACTAAGTTGTCACTGACAAATTACTAATATCAAATGCAATGTCACCATTGACCAATATTTAGTAGCAAGCATTCATACCTTTACAACTTAATCTACCCCTAAAAACCTAATTTAGAAACCTAACCTAGCCCTAGAAACCTAATTTAGAAACCTAATATAGGCCTAGAAACATAGTTTAGAAACCTAATATAGGCCTAGAAACATAGTTTAGAAACCTAGAAACCAAATGTCCAAACCTAAAAACCCAATCTAGCCCTAGAAACCCTAGAAACCTAACCTAGCCATAAAAACGCTAATCTAACCCTAGAAACCTAAACTAGAAACCTAGAAACGTAGAATCCTAGAAACCTATATGTTTTCTTCATTCCATAATTTTTTATGCGTCACTATATGTTTTCTTCATTGTAGGCTCACCAATTGGGCTTCCTCAATAGTTGTGGGTGCACATGTGAGATAAAGGGTGCATGCATGAAATGATGAATGCACATGTGGTATTGGAGCATGCACATGCAAGCTTAGAATATGTGTGTAGGGAGATAATGTGTGTGTCCATATTTTAGAATTTGGTGTGCACGGTGCCAATTGCACCAAATGTTGAAGTTTTCATGTCATCATTACTATTCATTGCTCAATGGAACACATGGCAATTATTGCACTAGGGGGTCAAATTCCACGAAACCCACCATGAAAGCCTCTGATTGGACTAACCAAATTTTCCATACCTAGATACATGTTCCCAAACTTATGGAACTCAATTCGAATGCTTGACGGTGGTTTTAGGCCCCGAGACCAATTTCGTATGTGTCCCTAAATGGCTACAAGGTTCTACTTGCAAATGGACATATAACAAAAATTATGGATAGGATCATGAAACCGTTGATTCTTTTGGATTCCTGGCATCAGATTATAGGTATGGGTTCCCAACTCTTGCAATTCCCATGGCCATAGGTTCATTTTATTCGACTGGATAGGACACTGGGTTTTTGCTTAGTGGAACACCTACAAATCTTGCATTGCGGGGGTCAAAATCCAAACCGAGAAGCATAATTGGGTTATTTTAGCTCCTAGTACTACATTTGGATTGTGGATGTGTTCATGATGCCCATGGTCACCTAGGAGATTTCAATTAAAACTTGACCCCCTTATGTAAAATTAGCATTGGCCCTTGTTGAGCAAAATACTAGTTCTGGATATGTGATAATACAACCATTTATGGGCAATTGAATCACAATAGAGGGGTTCCGCTGGATGAAATCCGACATCCTAAATCCATTGGAAATGATGATTTCACAATCAGAGTTACATTTTTCGTTCTATGGGCAACTGAAACTCACCCCTAAGGTCCATTCAGGGACAATTTGTGAATTTGCTTCAGGGGCACAAAATCCTAACCAAGGTAGCATAGTTGGGTTCCGTCAACTCCCACAGCTGTGTTTGGCCATTTTGGACATGGTCACACTTCCCACAGTCGCTTGAGAGATTTCAATTCAAAATTGACCCCCTTGTGCAAAATTGGCATGGGCGACATGGTCACACTTCCCACAGTCGCTTGAGAGATTTCAATTCAAAATTGACCCCCTTGTGCAAAATTGGCATGGGCCAAGAACAAAATGGTGTACACTTTCTAACCATCCTACTGTCCTTTGTATCCATGGTTGGTGTATCCCTTCCCAAACACACCTATAGGAGCTAACAAAACTTAGTTCTGTTGCCTGGTTCGAATTCTATTCCCCATACTCAGATTCACCATGTGTCCCCAAAAGGATTTTGACTCTGAGTTGCAAATGGACATAGAATTATGACTGTGGCTCATATTAGCGAATCGTTAACTCCGTTGGATTTCTGACTCTAGAATAGTGCTAGGGGTGTCTCTCCCACATGGGTCCATGGCCCAAAACTCATCTTGTTTTGGTCAGTAAGAGGAAGTGCAATTTCTACATTGAGGGGTCAACTTTGGAAATTCCTCAATCCTGAGCTCGTGGCTAGCATTCCCATGTCAAACCTACCCAAACAGACTTGCAAGATCTCACAGAACTCAATTTTGTTTCCCGAAATTCTATGCCCCGAGCTCGGATTCACCATGTGTTCCTGAAAGGCTTTACGCTGCGAGTTGCAACTGGCCATAGAATGATGATTGTGGCTTGTATTAGTGAACCGTCGACTCCATTGGATCCATGACATCATAATAGTGCTAGGGTTTCCTCTCCTCCATGGTTCCATGGCCTGAAACTTGTCTTGTTTGATGGTTCCATAAACCAGGGTTTTGGTCAATAATAGGCAGTGTAATTTATACACTAAGGGGTCAACTTTGGAAATTCCTTGACCATGAGATCGTGGCTAGAATTCCCACATCAAACTTGCCCAAACACACTTTCAGGATTTCACAGATGCAAAATAAGAATTTCCTTTAAGTCTACCTATAAACAAGAAAACTTTGTCAAAATAATCCAAAATACCGTGTATGCTTTTGATTGAAATCTTTGGAAAATGAAGATGGAAATAGTGTATTAGATGAGGAAAAAGTAGATATAGGAAATAAAAAAGTATGATTATGTAGGCATATGTATAATGTAATATCCCCAATATGATATTAAAGATATTAAATCCAATTTATCCACAGAGGCACCAAAACTTCCAACCAAAGATATGTGCAGCCCAAAATGAATGATTTCAGATCTCTATATGTGACCAATTAGTTATGATATGAAGACTTAATAACAGGTTATGAGCAAGCTCTCATACCATTGTAATGTACCACGCCCCCTATTAGACACACTAACTCAAATCTACAGCTTGGGCACATAGAAGGTAGGCTTGACACACTTAACAAGATGCAAATAAGGTTGACTAAAGATCAATACTTCGACAATGCACTTTCAGGAGTACATCACGCTTGGGAAGATTTCTCTAGCAGAGCCAAAGCTATCAATGCACATTCCCCAAGGACTTATGTGGAAACTCCCCTGCTTCTGGTGCAATATGGAAGTAATATAACCTTAGGTGATATAGAAGGACTTCCCCCAACCTTTTATGGACTTAATATGTCTTGACAAATAAGATCTGATAGTAAAAATCTCAAACAATTGCAAAGGGAGAATCTAGGACTAGTGAATGTGAGGATTTATAGACAAATTCGAATGCCCGTTGGAGCTTTTTTTTTTTTTTTTTTTGGATATATGGATTGGTTTTAATACATCTAATTTTATTGATAGAACCTTCAAATCAGAGATTAGTAATACATTAGATAATAAAATTCATCCAAATAGGAAACTAGACAATTCTTCGTTACTAGGGCGCAAGCAGTGAAACAGGGAGTTACAAACACCATCCAAATATCATGAATTCTTCATTAAAATTGATATATGGGGTCAATTACATGTCCTTGAACAGAAGAAAGCTAAATCATAGTTTTGGAGCAGCAAATAATAGTCTATTGAAGCCAAATTAACAGAAAGTCCATAATTCTTAGGATTTTAAAATATAGAAGAAAGAATATTGAATCTGAGAATGAAAGGAAGGACTTTCACCACTATATCAGATCCCTGGGCAGGAAATTACCATCTTGTAGCTCATTGAAGGCACAAGAACAAATGATGCAACTCACAGGAGGTGCAATTGCTCAAATTGCTCTCTTCTCTGGCCAAATCTCATCACAATCACAAACATTGATGCATCTATATCTGCACCATCTCTTGAGACTCGAATCCTTAAATATATGGGATGGATCAGATCTATAATTCAGACTCTAATGGTTTCACTAACACTATGAAGATGACTGGAACAAGGTTTGCAATGGGGCACATCACCCAATGCTGGCTAGGGGTGTATCTCCCAAGCCTCTGAGATGCAAAGCTCTCAAGAAATATTATCAAAAGTGACAAAATATGTGAGAGGGTACGCTCCACCTTCTTTTATAATATGATTTGACCTTAAGATACATTGAATGTGGTCCATCCACCTCAACCAGTGTGCCCTCATTGACTAATTTTATTCCTGTAGCTTTTTCCTTCTTTTTCCTTGCTTTGTTGCCTTTCTACTTTGGTATGCTTTTCTTCTTTTGGTCACATCTTGCTTTTCCTGGATTTTTTTATGTTTTCCCGCTTTTTTAGTGATTTTCCTACTTTTCTACTTTCTTCTGATTTTATGAACTTTCCTACTTTTCTAAGTTTTCCTGCTTTTATGTTGCCTTGCATCTTTTTTGTGGATTTATTGATTTTCTCTACTTTTCTTATAGTTTCCATTGTGGATGACAACTCATTGGGTCCACAAGCTATCTTATTCACCATCCTAGGACACCTAAGCATATTCACTCACTACAAAATTAAATAATAATAAAATATTTACATTTAATACATTGCACACTATCCTAAGTTTCAAAATAAAATAAAACTTGACAATTAATGCATTCAAAATTAAACCCCTTCACTTATTTATTTTTTTCCAAAACCTATAGGGGTTGGAAGGTAGTAGGATGACCATGAATCCCTTAGGAAGGGGACATCACATATAAAAAAAAAGATGGCAAACTATTACATTGTCAAGTGGAGCACACATGTGTTATTTGCATTAACTTTGCCAATCCAATGTAGTAAGAATCCTTCCACATATATTATGATTATGTGATAATGTCCACTAAAACTAATAATTAAGTTGTAGTTTTATCAATCTTCAAGGACACGAAGCTATTTACCAAGATTTTGCATATATTTAGCTTCATTTTAATTGTAGTCAACTCTACATCTCCTATAGCTATCATAGGCGTACCTAACATTGTTGCATTTAACATTACAACAATTGTATGTGAAGTTGTAGGCCTTGCCATAGCCCATACAATTGTAGTAGTATGTCATTACAATCACACAATGGTTTTTGTAGAAAATTGACTTCACATGAGATATTGCATTGGCATGGGATATCATGCATAGGGGTCTCATATAGACCCCTTCCTCACACCAAAAACAGTATCCATGCTAGTGTTTTGGATCACTTTTCTTCCTTTGAGCTCCTACTTAGCTTAACTATTTCCCATTTGGTGCCAAACCATTGTTGTCAACAATTTAAAATGTATTATGTTGTGTACTTAGGTCAATTATGAAAGATGTATTTTCCTTGGAATCATTGTGTTCATTAAGGACTACGTCAGAAAATTGCCATTTAGGTTCCTTAGAAGTATGAGCTTTAAACTAGGGACACAAACAATAACAACATCTATGCTAGCCTATAAAACCCAAGAATTGGAAATAACCAAGTTGTTTTCACTTTATGAGATAGTTATGATGCACCTAGGTATATGAGTATCTTGCTACAATAAAAAAAAAAATGCACATTAATGATATAAATCACATGGTTTTAGGGCTACAACATTTGGGCCATGGGCTCATGGGATATGGTGACAATGAGCATGGTCCAATGCTCATGAGGATGAAGCATGATGGTGATGGTGACAATGAGGATGAGGATGATTGGTGGAAGACAAATGATATGTTATGTGTTAGTATTAGATATTTATGTTATAAGTTATATTAGCATACATAACATATATAGCATATAATATGTTTAAATGATTGTTTTTTTTTTAATTTAGAGAAAAAAACCAAGGCTTTGAATGAGGGCTTGAGTGGAGAAGTAGAAGCCATGAACAAGGCCCTAAACCATGGTATATGCTTTATAAATAAAACGTTTTTTTCAATAAGAGTATTATGTGTCCCATGTTAAGGACTTGGACCAACATGGTTTCTTCATGTGACCAAATGCATGGTCTGGCTATGAAACTATGGATTTAGGCCATAATCCATGGTTGTTGGGCTTAGTAGCCATAGATTTCTAACGGTCAGGCTTGTTTGATGATTGTTTCATTTCAATTCAAGGATTATCTATGTGAGACTTTTTGGTCCATGATTGGCTCTTTTCTTTTCTTTTCATTGAGGTCTACATATTTCATGAAGACTGAAATATCTGTGAGAGAAATGGAGGTATTTGATGTTTGTATTGAATTTTCAAATGCATTGAACTATGCAAATTTGTGAATGAAAAGTAAAATACAACTCATGTAGAATCAATCTCACCATACCTTTCTAATTGCTCCTTCCTTGCAATGCAAAATGAATGTTTCAATGTGTCCAAGAGGTATGAGAATGTTCAATGTGTCCTTTGATGTAGTTGGTGTATCCAAGAGGTGTAAGAGCCTTCCAATTTTCCAAAGAGAGTTGTTCAATATGTGTGATGTAACAGGAAAATATGAAAATGGTGCGAATAGAGTTGCGCGTATGAAAATAAGAACTAGTGCATAGGAAAAGTAATTCTTTATCCTATTCAGACAAAGGAGCGTGCGCACTACTAGCGTGTGCATTCCTGCAACATTTACACCATTTACTGTCAAATGTTCACAGTCTTGAATGCATGGAGGGTAGAGCGAAAAGTGGTTAAAGAGCGCGTAAACACTACTACGCGTTCACATTATTAACGTCTGCACACTATTAGTGCATTTGTGTGTTATTTAACCCCCTTCTCTTCCACTCTACCCCTCTCCAAGAAAGAGGTGGTTTAGGGGTAGCAAGAGTATGGGAGATAGAAAGAGAGGTGCATTAGGGGTAGTGAGAGTATGGGTTAGGGGTGACGATGGTTAGTGGTAGGGGTTTATGGGAAGGGGGAGTATGGGAGAGATAGATATATATTGAGGGGTTAGGGGTTTAGAGAGAGAGAGAAGTTAGGGGTTTAGAGAGAAAGAGAGGTTAGTGGTTTTGATAGAGAGAGAGAGATGGGCTAGTGGTAGGAGTAGGTGAGAGACCAGGAGAGAAGGAGTGAGGGTTGGTTAAGGGTAGGGGAGAGTAGGGGCAAGAGGTATAGAGAGAGAGAGAGAGAGAGAGAGAGAGAGAGAGAGAGAGAGGAATGGGGATGTGGTTTAGGGATTTAAAGAGAGCGATATATTGGAAGTTAGGGTTAGGGATAGGAAGGTGAGGAGTGGGAGGTAAGGGTATGGGTAGGATGGTGAGGAGTGAGGGTTTAGGGGGGAGAGGGAGAGATATTAAGGGTTAGGGGTTGAGAGAGAGAGAAAGAGAGAGATTGGGGGTTAGGGGTTTAAAGAGAGAGAGAGAGAAATTGGGGGTTATGGGTTTACATGGAGGGAGAGAGAGAAAGAGATTCGGGGTTAGGGGTTAGGGGTTTAGAGAGATATTTTGGAGGTTAGTGGTTTAGAGAGAGAAAGAAGGAGATAGATTAGGGTTAGGGTTTTAGAGAGAGAGAGGGAGATGGATTAGGGGTTTAGAGAGAGAGAGAGAGAGAGATTGGGGGTTAGGGGTTTAGAGAGAGAGAGAGATTCGGGGTTAGGGGTAGGAGGGTGAGTATTTGGGGTTTGGGGGGAAATTGATTGGGGGTTTGGGGTTTAGAGAAAGATATTGGGTGTTAGTAGGGATTTAGAGAGAGAGAAAGGATCACGGGGGCAGTGTGGATGGTTATTGGTGGGGGGGGAGAGAGATAGAGTGAGTGGTAGGAATAGGAGGGTGAAGAGTGTGGGTTAGGGGTTTAGAGAGAGAGAGAGATATTGTGGGTTAGGGATTTAGAGAGAGAGAGAGAGGGGGGGGGGGTGCTTAGTGGTTGGTAGGAGTAGGCAAGAGACCGATAGAGAGAGAGTGAGTGGGTAGTTAACGGTAGGAGGGAGTAGGGGTAAGAGGGATATATATATATATATATATATAGAGAGAGAGAGAGAGAGAGAGAGAGAGAGAGGTACAAGTAGGAGGGTGAGGAGTGGGGGATATGGTTAGGGGATTAGGCAAGAGAGAGAGAGAGAGAGAGAGATAAATATATCGAGGTTTTAGTATTTTAGAGAGAGAGAGTTATTGGAAGTTGGGGGTTTATATATATATATATATATATATATATATATATATATATATATATATATATATATATATATATATATATATATAGAGAGAGAGAGAGAGAGAGAGAGAGAGGGGTGTTAATGGTAGGGGGGAGTAGGGGGAATTCTAGGGATAGAGAGACAGAAAGATAGAGTGGCAGTAGGGCTAGGATAGTGAGGAGTGGGGGAGAGAGGGAGAGAGTTTGGGAGTTAGGGGTTTAGAGAGAGGGGGGGATGTCAATGGTTAGTGGTGGGGGGTTATGGGTAGGGGGAGTATGGGGGAGAGAGATAAATATATCAAGGGTTTAAAGAGAGAGAGAGAGAGAGAGAGAGAGAGAGATTGGAATTTAGGGGTATGTGTGTGTGTGTGTTTGTGTCTATAGAGAGAGAGATAGGGAGGTGGTACTTAGTGGTAGGAATAGGTGAGAGAACGTGAGAGAGAAAGTGACTGGGTGGTTAAGGGTAGGGGGCAGTATGGGGTAAGAGGGATATAGAGAGAGGAGGAGGATGGGGAGGTGGCTATTAGTAGGGAGAGAGAGAGAGAGAGAGAGAGAGAGAGAGAGAGAGGCCATGGTTAGAGGTAGGGGGGAGGGGTATTAGGAGAAAGAGGGGAGGGTTAGGTGTAGGGGTGTTATAGAGATAATGGGAATGTAGGGTTAGGGATTAGAGAGAGAGAGAGAGAGAGAGAAGGGGAAGAGGATAGAGGGAGGATTATAGAAATAGAGAAAGGAGGGGGTTAGGATTTAGGGTAATAGAGAGGGTATATAGAAAGTTGGGGGGGTTAATATTTATGGTATAGGGGGAGATGGGGAGGTGAGAGAGAGAAAGGGGGTGGGGTTATAAAGAGGGAGGGGTGATCCAGATGGACATCGGTGTCCACCCACCTAGTCCACTGGCTGTGATAATATTTTCTTCCTATGGATAAGATGAAAATCTCTTGGACAACAAGAGGGCTCCCTTAAACTAGATCCAAGACATAAATAGAACAAGTGGTAATATACTCTCCTAGGTTTAGCACATTCATGCAAACATTCATAACGAAAAGAAGATGAAGGTAGATATCTTACCTTAATCAAGTTGATTATCTTCACTTCTCCTTGTTGATCCAGCCCTTCACTTGATGATCCAAGTAGGAAAGCCTGTAGGAAAAAGAGAGAAGAGCATATACTTTCCTACACTAACATGTTAGGCTAAATCCCTCTACTTAAACAAGTATAAATTGAAATATTTCAATGTGAAACATACAATTTGGGAGAATAGGCCAAGTTATCTATTAGAAATCCAAAGAGGAAATAGTACAATGTATCATTATACATGAGTTCATTCCAATAGCATCTCCTCCTATTCCTTCCAACAAGCCACCTTTGAAAATCTTAAGAACATAAAGACCCTTTCACAAATGGCTCTACAACTATAGTTTAGACTTTGTCTCTATGTGTCTAATATCCAAAACCAAAGAGCAATGGTATTTATATAGTGTGAAGGAGCTCAACCATCATGGAGAAGAATATGGATAATGAGAGGAGTATGTGGATCTAGGTAGAATAAATTTGGGTCATGTGATACCCAACTTACTCTACAAGCGAAACCAGAATGATATTTGAAGGGATGATGAAATCCTCGAGATAAGGGATCCCTAGATCCAAGGTAAATCTCCCTCAAAAATATTTTTGCGCCCCAAACACTAAGCAAGGAAAGAAATAGTTGTAATTTGCGTGCCCCGGGAGTTGAGAAGAACGCGAAAATGTTGTAATTTTCGTGCCTCCATGACTGAGAAGGGTGCGAAAATTCCTCTATTGATGGTTAAAGTCAGTTTGATGAAGTAGCATTCGACCTCATTAGCTTAGGTAACTTTCCCAACCTAGATGGGAAGTGAGTTCACCATGTAATAACAAGTCTAACACACCTAGGAGGTTATGGAATTCATGCTTCTTATGGTGGTAAGGCATATATAGTCAAAGGATGATAAAATGAGGTATAACAGGTGCCCCCTAAAGTGTGAGGTTAGAAAATTCTAATGGCTGAGACACTTTACCAAATCGAAGATTCTCAAAAGATAATTGGAAGAGAGGTTGAAGGAGAGCCGCAAAGTGTTAGGATATCTCATCATCAGTTTTATGTCTGCATGCATCCCAGTCATCAGTATGGTGTCCTCCAGCACCTAGTCCCCAGTTTGCTAGCCCCAGGAGCTTCTTTCCACTCAGTTCCATCCCTCCTAGTCCATCATGCGCCCTCTTTTGACCTACCACATGTGAAAGGTGCACTCACTCACCTACCACCAGTGACACTTCAATTAGTTAGCTTGATTTGTGGATCTTTCGTTGATTTAAGGACTGATTGACTAGTTAACTAACTGAAACACTCTGTTAGACCTCCAGTGAGACTAGATTGCCAATTCTAACTCCAGTCAGCTCCTCATGCTCCCTCCTTGGATTCTCCTTCACTACATTATTGCTCCATGCATCAGTTACACCTACCTACATTCAGTTAGACTCAGTTTGACACCTGGTTGACCGTTACTTGTGCATTGATGACACTACCACTTATCTGATGATGAGGACTCCTAGTGGAGCCAAGATATTACATGCAGACTATTCGAATGACCTCCTTGGTTAATTCGAATCATTCAGTAATTGTGACTCCACATTGTATTGTATTCTACTTCTGATTTCAATAGAGCACTGCTGCAATTCTCTTGCACAGTTTACACATATTATTCTTTATGCATCTGTTGTGATTGATTTTCTTGTTCAATTAGATATGTTGTGCTTCAATTTCACATGGTATCAGATCCATGGAAAGGACAAGACTTCTTTTTTGCAAGGATTATTCATGAAGATTGAGCAAGTTTGCTCACATTACAACCACATATTCTGCACTGTATGTCGACTTTGCACTGCATGTCGATTCTACACTACATGTCGATTATGCACTGCATGTCGATTCTGCACTACATGTCGATTCTGCACTGCATGCCGATTCTGTACTGGTGATTCTGCACTGCATGCCATTTTTCCAATTCTGCACCAGAAGCCGAGAGTTTCCACATAATTCCTGGATATTGATCTTTGGATATTCAAGCTTGCTTGATCTCCTATTCCGGGTGTGATGCAACTTGAAAAGTGCAGGTTGTCGACTATATAGTTCTTGTTTGTTTGTGATTTGCAGGTTTCTTACTTCCTCCATTTGCATTCGCTATTGCAGAGATGGAATCTTCTTCTTCACAAAATCTTCTTACTCCATTCAACTATGATGAATGGAAACCAAAGATGATAGCATGCTTGAAGAGACAATGTATTTTTGATATGTGTATTAGTATTACAAGAGATTTTGATTTTGATGAAGAGGAGAATGATTGGGTAAATGATTGTGACAAAGATTTTGGAGCAATGAGTCTTGCTATGTCTCCTTGTATGCGCTACGTCAGTTTAACTATTGAAAATCCAAGTGATTTATAGGCCCAACTGGATAGAGAATTTGGAAAGCAGGGAGAAGAGGATCATGCTAGCCATTTGGAGAACAAGCCCAATGAGACCTCCTTATGTGTTCTATCTGATTATGTCTCGATCTCAACCATATCTCAAGATGAAGAAGAAGTTGCAAATTCAAAACTCATGTTCTCAATGTCTTCTATTTCGAATTACGAGCAAGATAAGCCAGCTCATACTCTAGAATCCGAAGAGGTTCTTGAATATTCTCTTTCACATGGGTTTTCCGGTGTGCAGAATGATGATCTACTTGATGTTTTGGAAGTCAAATCAAATTTTGGAGGTGATGCATTTGCTCTCCTTGATCACATGCTTCCTACATACTTCTGTTCGATTATTAGCACATGTTCTCAGAGTTTTATTGAAGATGAAGGACACTACCATTCGCTTGAGTTCAAGTCTCATGCACTTTTTTTTTTATTTTGGTTTTGAGCTCACCCTTGTTGGTTCAAAGGAGATCTCAAGAAACAATCCATCAATTCTTGGAGTTGATTTAACTTCCATTGATCAGAAGTTCAAGTTTCAAGAGCTATTTGATATAATTGGAGTTGATCTTACCTCGTTTGGTTCGAATTACAGGCCCTGGGATCATATTCATATTTTCATATTTGTTCCCACCATGATCGGTCTGAAGAGCAAGTTCATAAAGTCTCCATATTCTCTTGCATCCACTAATGGAGAATACAAGCTCATGTTTTTGGAGCATGATCCACTTCCTCCCAAGAGTAAGATACCTCCATACATATCTACTTGAGTTTGGAGCAAATTTATTCTTTGGTGTGTTACAGTCCAATTTGAGGGGGGGGGTTCCCATGAGGTTTTCTCCTTTTCCCTTGTTCATGGACTATTCTTTATTTGGATTATTTATTGTATTGGGGTGACCTTTGGTCTCAGTTACCATGGACCTATCCTTTATTTTGTTACCTCATAGTATAGCTTGTGGGGGGGCGTTGGGATATCTCATTATCATTTTTATGTCTACATGCATTTTGCATGCATCCCAATCATCAGTATGGTGTCCTCCAGCACCTAGTCCCCAGTTTGCTAGCCTCAGGAGCTTCTTTCCACTCAGTTCCAGCCCTCCTAGTCCATCATGCGCCCTCTTTTCACCTACCACATGTGAAAGGATCCCTCACTCACCTACCACCAATGACACTTCATTTAGTTAGCTTGATTTGTGTATCTTTCCTTGATTTAAGCATTGATTGACTAGTTAGCTAACTAAAACACTCCGTTGGACCTCCAATGAGACTATATTGCCAGTTCTGACTCCAGTCAGCTCCTCATGCGTCCTCCTTGGATTCTCCTTCACTACATTAGTGCTCCATGCATCAGTTACACCTACCTGCATTCAGTTAGACTCAGTTTCACACCTAGTTGACCGTTACTTGTGCATTGATGACACTACCACTAATCTGATGATGGGGACTCCTAGTGGAGCCAAGCTATTCCGTGCATACTATTCGAATGACCTCCTTGTTTAATTCGAAACATTCAGTCATTGTGACTACATATTGTATTGTATTCTACTTCTGAGTTCAATAGAGCACAGTTTACACATATTATTCTTTATGCATCTATTGTAATTAATTTTCTTGTTCAATTAGATCTGTTGTGCTTCAATTTCACACAAAGAACCAACATAACCTGATCATCCTTGAGGCGGGCATACCCATGCTTGAAATAGACTGACTCAAAACATGGATTCTGACCAATACATTGCAGATCCATGATGATATTGACTGAACAAAATCATGGCTAGTAGTATACAATCGTAGATCCATGATGAAATATTGACACAACCATGACCAATACAAGAGTTGATCTATGTGACAGTACATTAATTAGGTTTCCACGATAATATTTGTGCAGAAACCTACTAAAAACGTTTATCCATCGCAACCAGGGTATGATAACAAGATACCAGATTATCCCAGGGTCTTATACTTGATCCTGAAGCAATGTGAATCTCACCATCTTATTACAATGTGTTGAAGTTGAACATAGTAGAAACCACTTGATTACCAGTCAAAAATGTAAATGGTTAACAAGTGCGAGGGAAATCACCAATGATGAGAATGATCCCCAAGGTATCACGGTACATTCCATTGAAATGTGAATAGATGAGTTGGAGTCGAACATTCATGGAATATTCCGATCAGAGGCCAATGATGTAAACCTACTACCGGAAGCGAGGAAACCCACCATTGAGGTATGTAGGTCCCAAGGTACTAAATTGGTTTCTAAGTCCAATTCTCGGATGATGAGCTGATGTCGAGAGGAATAGACTCGTCGAAGGAGGGCCATAATGATTCCCACATCATTGACACGAAACCGGCACAAGGTAGTGATGACGAGTAAATATATGAGTGAATGCTGACACAAGGATGAAAAGTTCATGATATTGCAGAAGGTTGACTCAGGCTGACACTTTTCTTTGAACATATAATGGCATGACACATGACTTTGCAGCATTGACTTAAAGATGCTAGAACCAAAATGTAACACGACAAAGACCAAGGTGTTCTTTGAATCACCCAAAGGAGAAGAAAGACTCACGGTTTCGGTTATGACTCAAAGACAAGCTAAATACCCAACTTTAATACAAGACACGAACAGATGCCATGTTCAAAGATGATGACTCACTAGCTACCATAAAGTCAAGCTTGGTTCATTCCCCCATTTTTCCACCATCATGTTTGACGAGTACCTCTTTAAAGATTTCAGATTCCCGTGGTGAATAGTGTTAGTAAAGTAGGTTTCCGGATAATCCACGGGAATCTGAAATCTTTAAAGAGGATTATTTGGAAACCTACTTTACTAAGAGTACCTCTTTGTTTTTTAACGAGCTTGAGGAGTATAATAGATGCTTGATATAGCTCATCTTATGGATGATTCCAACCTTACATGTTTTACGAACCTAAGGAAGGAGAAGTTTGATCCCACAAGGGTCCTTCAATGTTTAATTTTACGAGTCCAAAGAAGGGAAACTCAGTGATTTTTCATGTTTAGAGAGTCTGAAATAATCTAAAGAAGACTCTGAAATAGAATTTTTCGTAGAAGTTAGTCCCCAATCCCTAAAAAGTATAAAATAATACCTAAAGGAACTCTCTTAACCAATGGTTGACTAAGGTATACCTTTTTCGTAATTAGTCTAAACAGTCCGAAAAAGGGATAAACTATCACCAGATAGACGACTTTTCAAACGCTTTTACGAGTGTGAAAAAGACAAGTTCGCTCGGCAATCTTTTCATATTTGGGGAGTCCAAAAAGACCTTAAAGAAAACTCCACAGGATTCATTTTTCGTAAATTAATCCACCTAGCCCGAAAAAGGGATAAAATAATATTAGGACTATACTCGACACCTTTTTCTTTAGTTTTAACAAGCATGAGTAAAGTGGACTATACTCGACATCATTTTATGAGCACGAGTAAAGCGGACTATACTCGACACCTTTTTCTTTGGTTTTAACAAGCACGACTAAAGTGTGAAAAGCACTTGGAATATTTTTCATTTTTTGGATCCAGAGCACAAAAAAGAAAAATTCAACTCAAAAGATCACTAAAAGGTTCCTCCGGTGTGAACGTCCTTAATGATCTTGCTTAAACGTGGTCAAACCTCATAAAGCAGTGTTAAAATCTCGAAAAATAAGTGGAAAATGTCTTAAATAAAGGTAATAAATGTGAACGTGGTAAAAAATAACTAGTTCCATAAGTATAAAAAGAGAGTGAAATGTAAAACAAGTCATTTTTACCTTGTTGTTTTTACCTCAAGAGTATTTTTACCCTTGTTGGAGATCAATTTTCAATTGACAATTTCAGGAGATTCAGGACACCATTTGAGTTGTCGTTTGAACCAAGTTGGTCCTCTTTCTCTGCTCTTTCATTTCATGGTTTCTTTTTAATTTTTTATGCTAGTTTGAATGAGTGGAAATCCCATCTAGGGATCTCTTTGTGCACCCAGGAATTTTCGCGGCCTCCACGTATCGTGAAGCATGAAAATTCCTATATTTTCACATTCTAGGCAATGGGAGGGACGTGAAAACTGATAAATTTTGTGTCCCATCCTATTGGAAGGGCACGAAAAATACGCAGAGATGCAATTTTACAAGTTTTCCCGTCACCCATCAAGCAAGAAATGACTTCAAGGTTCTTATGATGACTTCCTTCAATGATTTTCAGGAGTTTCCAAGAGCCAAGAGAAACCATGATCGAGTGGAAGGAGGGAGAGCATGAGGGTGATGACAGGGATGCCCTCAATGATGATGCAACTTTGTCTGCAATCTAGGAGTGCGGATTGCTAAAATTCTTCAAGACACGAGGAATGAGGAAGCAATGGACGCTTCTAAACCATTTGATAGAGATGTGGGATCCTGATCTACAAGCTTTCCGGGTAGGGGAGAATATCCTTGAGATCGATCTCGAGGACATATACTTCTTAACTAGTCTCTCCAAACGATGGGCGCAGGTCAATTTGGTCAGGCACCGCAATACTGAGGAGAACACGGATGACTACATAGCTCAGTTTTGCAAGCAGGGATCCAGGAAGAAGAGTGAGGAAATATCCATAACTGATGTGAGAGACCTTCCTTTAAGGACGGTCCTATTCACTATTTCTCGGGTGGTTGGAAGAGTGGGGCCTCACCATGCTACCAAGGCCCAAATGACTTATGCCTTGGAATGTCTTTGATGCCCTCTTGAAATTGCTCATTTCTTTCACTTCATTTCACTATTTTATCATCATATTTGATCATAAACCATTACATTTATCTTTAAAAGCATATCATTTACTTTAAATCCATTGATTCAAAGCATTACAAATAAATTATGTGAGTTCATTATTTTTAATGGTTTAAATTAATAAAAAACTGGTTTCTGTACTTAGTATTGTGCTCTTGTACTATAGTCTAACATTGCATCAAATCATGAACTCATTGAACATGTAAGATTTTGTACCTAGTAATAAATAAGAATTATGTACACGCCTGCAAATTCAAAACAAATCACACGCATGCAAACATTATTAGTTAACCCTTGGACATATCTTGAAGACTCAATAATTACAGATGCTTAGCTCGCTGGTGTTAAAGTGAAAGTGATGAATAGCATAATGTTTAGGGGAGCCCAAAAATATTATAATTCTAAGGTTCCATTACATTGTGATTGTGGAATTTAAGAATGAGGTACAGTGGATGGTGGCGGCCATTTAAAATTGGAAATCAATACAACCACTTGTACAAGTCATCAAACCAGTAAGAGATTACAAGAATTGTTCCACTTGTTCACCAATTGGATGGATAATAGATAAACCAATTGAAAGCAAACTAAATCATTGTGCAAGTAATTTGACATGCGTGACAACACAATCTCTAAATGCCAGAACTCTGAACACAGTTATGAAGTGTCGCGACATCAAGGATAATTTTAAAGAACTGATCGTTAAATCCGATGTGGAAAAGATAACGATGTCTTCATCTCCAACTTAGCCACATTATCGTTACAACGTGAAATACTAATACTCCATGTCAGGAAAACCATCATTAAAAAATGTTATCAATTTGTTGCAAATTGAAATAGAACTTGAGAGGTGGCAGCTAGTGTTTAAAATAAACAGTTCTATTTGCTAATGGTTACGTTACTAAATACATATCAAACCATTGCAATCAAGGGATAGCTATCCTTATTGAGCGCTAATGCAACTAGGATCACATCGATAATTCACCAGAACTACATCAATGACTGCCAAATTTTAATTGTTTTGTTTTGATTTTAATTTCCGTTTAGTCTCTCATTAATTAGATCATAGTTTTGGCGATATGATTTATTTTGTTTCATTTTAATTCTAACGATTTTTGTTTTGGTTTACAGATTTAAGTTAATATTCGGAAACCAAATATGATGAATACATTAGGAGGCATCAACTAACAGGAAATCTGGAGAACAATAAGTAAAAGGAGATACCATATCAACCTCGTGGAGTTCCAGTTAGAAGATTTGATTGTTGGGATCCCAGCACTCGTCCGACACTTGATCAGGAACTGGCAGTTCCCGTCATTAAACCATGAAGCAATTTTCGGGCTTCACTACTGAGAAAACTGTGAATAATCTTGCCAAATTGTTCAAAACCCACTTCCCAAATATGCTCATTTACCCCTCAACGTGGGCGGTTTTCGAAATTTCTTAACAGATCTGGAGAAAACCTTTCCCGATCAGACGTAATTTTCTCAAACTTTTTTTGTGGTTGGTTTTGTAAATTTGGTAATTTGTTGAATGACCCAGAGCTATGGGGATTCGGTTCTATCTTCTCTTCAAGGGATCAGAATGTATAAATCAAGGAGGAATAATAATGAAAGGGGAGATTACTTTGCTGCTGAAACTAGTCTCAATTATCTGTTTTTAAATTTCAATGTGGTGATCAGTTAATTCGTGGATGAAGATTTATGAGTATTGCATCTTATCGTTGGTCGCTTATTGTGTGTAGCTTCTGATCTTCTACAAGAGTGCGTACCCTTTTTGGCTCAGTCCCACCAAACCAAGTGTACTCACTTGCTTTGTTCCATAATTTAATTTAGTTAATCTTTAATTGTTGTAGCTTAGTTTGTGTGTAGATTTGATTTTTAATTCTAGATTTACTGTGTGTGATTAATTAGCTATTATCAATTTCATTATTGATTTTCGTTTGAGTTTATTAAGATTTATATTTCAATCAACATCGCATAGAGAATGCAGATCTGTTGTAGGAGTATCATGTGGTGTGGAATTGATTTATTTCTTCCATAACGCAGAACCAAAACGCATTTGATTTCTGATTGGGGTTTGAAGATTTTTGGTACAAGTTAATTTGATGAAATGGAGAAATAATTATTTGTGATTGTTGATGTAAACTTGAATCATCAGTTGCCCTTACAATAATTCAGTTTGATTCATCATTATATTGCTGATGTGATTAAGCTACATGAATTATTTTGTTTGTTTGTTTTTCGAGTGCAATCTTAGAGATTAGATTTCATATAAAACAACCAACAGAAAAATGGTCTTGATCTTTTAAAAGAAATATCTATCATAGGCTCTACAAAGAATAACGTTAGCATGATCCCAATGTTCTGAGTTGCTCTTATACGATTTGTTTGAATGTGAATTTCCAGAATTATATGACGATATCATTCATATGACAAAAAGGTTGTAAGCAGATATAAACTTCAAGAACAAGGATTTTGCATAATATTGATTCCTTACTCATACTCATAAACAAGTTATTGATTTCTTACAAACGCATATGAGTTGGAACCAATTGAAATTTTAAGAGGGAGTTGTGTTTTCGTTTTTCTGAGTTATAATTTAACCATCAACATTGTTTTAAACTCGAGCTTGTGAAGTTTTAATACAAATTTGAAATGACTGAATGATCAAAGGAGTCTCTTAAGTGATTTACCTTTAGAAATATTGTGCACCGAATTGATTCAAATGAAATGATCTACAATCTTGATGCTTTGAATGATTCCAGAAGTTGCTACTCTACTTTCATTTGCAGATTTGTTATTGATTCAAAAAATATAACGTTGATTTTGGGTGTTGTATGAACAAATCAACTTGATACCCTTTTCTCATAAGTGAATGATCTCGGAGAAGTTGGTTATTCGCATTCAATACCTAAGTTGGTTTGTGGATTTAGTAATTGATTTTGAAGTGTGAATTTTATAGAATGGTTTGGTGATTGATTTTTGAAGGTTGATTTGATTTCCTTGCTCTGTCTTTTATGCTTTGATTTTGATTTAATTTGCTAGTTTTCTTATTGGATTAACTTTTGAGATTTGTCTGTAGGTATTTAGTCTTTCCATGATCTTAGATAATTGATTTGATTTAAGATTAATTTTTGTTTGTTGGATTTGGATTTAGTTACTCAATTTTAATACATTGATTTTACATGTAGTTTGTCTTCTTTAGATTATGTTGATACCTTATTAGGTAATTTATTTGGATTAACGAATTATTATTTGAAGATTTATTGAGTGATTTTTGGTGTTGATTAAGATTGATGATTTTGAGTTTCTTGCATTTTAATTTTCCATAGCTTCAATCACCAATGTAAAGATTAAAAGCTTAACTCGTGAGATATGGCTTCCCTGTGACGGGATTCCTCCTAAGATATTGAGCTATTTCCAGTTGTTTGTTTCATTCATTGCATTTAGGACTGTTGGCCAACTTTATATTAGGCTATTTTTTGCTTCAACCCTACACATACAGTGCCTGCACCTCTAAGTCTACGACTCCCCAGATTGACAATTTAACATTGTATTAAATCGTGCATATATTTTTACCAACATTCTTGAACCAAGGTTGTTCAATTGGTGTGAAGGGGTCCTAGCCAACATAAAGGATCGGATCACCAAGTGTCATACAGGGAAGATCAAACAGTTCGGGTATAGAAGTATCCTAGTCACCTTCTTTCCAGAGAGGGTTCCATTGTTACGCTCGCAAATAGATAGACATCCTCATCCTTCATCTGAGCCACAGATGGCGATGTGGAGTGGTTATGTAGGCCGACTAGGTGGTCCTCAACTCTTATCATATGGTGCCAACTTATTTTCATGGTTGGAGGAGCAAATAGTGATGATCGAGGATTGCACTTATGCTAGGGTAGACTTCCACAACAACATTGACTTGGCTTTATCGGAGGACGAGGACTAGGATGAGTCAGGTATGTGATATTTAAGTAAATGTGCTTTTTAGATTTCAAAATATTTCATTTTTTGTTGTGCAAAAGAACTAGCATGTACATTTGTAATGCCACAGATCGAGGACCAACGAGGCCAGCGGGATCTTCATCACTGCGGAGACGAGGAGATGAGTATCGAGCAAAGGAGGCTAAGGCAAGGGGACTTCGCGATGTAAAGATGAACCTAGAGGGACTGACCATGGGAGTCCCTCCTATGAGGATTCCCGAGATTATGTTCCATCTTCATTGGAATACCATGGGTGTGCTAGAGCATATAGGCCGACTACTCTGCTGTGTTGCTGGGGAAGTGGTGTGTTATCGCAAGCAGTGTGCTCCTCGTGACTAGATCTAGGCAGTAGTTTTTCTAGTATTAGCATCATTTACATTATGTACAGGCATTAGTCCTAATTTTGTACAGGCGATAGTCCCAATTTTGTCCTTTGGCACATTTTGATATTTTTTGTGACATGATTAAACTTTTTAAATAATATATACATGGACATATCTGAGTTATTTATCTATGATTATTTGTACTTTGCATGATTTACATGTTTTTAATGATGATATTTGTTTATGTATGAGCTATATGCCAATCTAACATGTAGTTAGTTAATGAATCAGCCACTGTGTTAAATTTCCTTGGTATGTGTTGATATAAAATGTAATCAAATGATCTTTCAAGTAGGCGTATTCTTCGATATAAACGAAGCAATATGGGATCGTGAATGGTGTAAATGTGATTTAGCTAAGACACCACGAGTTGGGAATCCATGTAGACTATAAGATGGTCAATACCAAGGGAGGATGCTTCAATAAGAAGCCCAATCACTGCACAATATTTTGTGATGTTATTCGTCACATAACCTAAGCAGATTCCACCTGAGGAGATCAACTCGTCAGCGGGGAATAGAGAACCCATGTTGCGGAAGCAAGATTCCGGGTATGTCGACTGGCACCGTCCACAAATCCTGAATACATCAACATCTTCACATCAAAGCACAAATCGAGATAAATAGTAGCGGGAAATATAAGATCCTAACACGCAAAAAGAAATCAAAATCACACCATAAATACACTATATACAAAGTGCATACACAGGACGTCCCTCCGCATAGAATCTCTTCAAGTAGATCCCATTGCGAAGCTCTCCCAGAGGTGTACCATCACAATCAACTAGGTTTGTAGGCCTTTTTCTCTAGAACTCGTTTCACGATGTAGGGACCATACCACATGAATTATAACTTGGCTTTGCCTATTTTATCATGCATTTGGTCGTATGTTAGGACTAGGTCACCTTCATTGAAAGTACGAGGTTGAATGGATTTATCATAGTGAGCCTTGATCCGGTTTTTGTGACCTTTGTTAGCAAGTGCAGCGTCGCGATGAGTCTCATCGAGCTTAGTCAAATATAGGAATTGTTCTTCCTCTTCAGAAGTGTTTTACAAGAGTTCAACGACTAGTTTGAGGGATGGAATTTCACATTCAATCGGGAGAATAGATTCTAGACCATAGACCAATTGAAAAGGTGTGAATCCGGTTTCATTTTAAACGGAAGTCCTATAGTCCCAAAGAGCTTAAAAAAGTGCCAAGTGCCAATTTGATTTATGGGTTCCCACCATGTGTTGGATCATCTTTTTCAAGACTTTGTTGATGGCCTCTACTTTTCCTTTATCTTGAGGGTAATAAGGGGATGATTTTTCATGCCGTAAACCCAATTTGGCACTTATCTCATCCATCATATGATTCATGAGATGGGAACCATGGTCAATTACAATGGCTTAAGGGACTCCAAACCTTGTAATGATGTGATTGAATACCAATAGTGTTGTTGTTTTTCCATCTTCGACATATGTAGGCATAGCCTCAGCCCACTTAGTAAAGTAGTCAACAATCACAATGACATAACTATTCCCCTCAGTTGAGGTAGGCTTACAATGCATGAAATCAATGACCCATTTCACGAAAGGGCCTACAACAATCACAAGGTGTAGTGGAGAAGGATGAGAGCTCTTTTTTGAATGAAAAAATTGGCATGGAGGACACTTCTTGACCATTTCAATGCAATCTTTGAAGATAGATGGCCAGAAGTATCCAGTGCACAAAATCTTCTGGTTGTATCCATCCCAGAGAGGTGACCGCCACAAGCTCCAGAGTGACAGTCATTAAGTACACATCCAACTTCTTCTAGGTTCAAGCATCAACATAAAATAGAATTGATACCATGGAGATACAAAGTATCACCAATAATAAGGTAATATTTGGCATGGTGTTGGATGCAACGTCGCTCATCACGAATGAGATTAGGCTGAAAACATTGGGTTTTGAGATATAAAACAATATATCTGTACCAAGGATCAAACGTACCAATGAGGAACAATGTCTCATCATAAAGAGAGTCAATGGGCTCAGATTCTTCATTGACACGGGGAAGAGCACATATCAACTCAACAAAGACAAAAAATTTCTTGGATTTAGCCTTTGCAAACTCCAAATCGAACTCCCGGAGGACAACAATCCAGCAAGAGTATTTACCCCCTATCACTTGGCGTGTTGGGATATAGTACATGGGATTGAATTTGGTAATGTTGATTGTCTTGCGGAACAAAATGTAATGATACAATATCTGGACAGTGAAAACGGTTTCCAGAGCCAGTTTCTCCACATGTGAATACCGAATTTCAGAATCAATGAGACTCTTACTTAGATAATATATCACATGTTCTTGGCCACTATCATCTTCCTGCACTAACACCTTTCTGATGGAAGTGGAGGATGAGAGGTATAAGGTATAATCCTGTATGTAGTTGGGGGTTGTAGCACGGGAGAATTTGTCAAGGCCTTTTTTAGATTATCAAAACACTGTTGAGCTTCATCGTCCCAAACAAATGGGAAATTCTTCTTGAGCACTCTCATGTAGCCTTGAGTAATCTTAGCAAAATTGCAAACAAAGCGGCGTAAAATGTTTTCCTTCGCTTGCAAAATTTGGAGTTATGGGATATTAGTGGGGGAAGGTAAGGCTAAAATGGCCTCAACCTTCAATGGATCGATTTGAGTACCATCCTTGGAGACTATGAAGCCTAGTAATTTGTCGGCTTCAAAACCAAACATGCATTTGTGAGGATTCAAGTGGATCTTGTAATGGCGACACCATAGAAAGATAACTCTAAGGTGTTCGGGATTATTTTCTCGTTGAGTGGAATGAGCGGGTAAGTCATCAAAATAAGAATCCACAATATGCTTGATATCATGAAATGCGTAAGACATGGCCCATTGAAACGTGGCCGCGTCGTTTTTAAGTCCAAAAGGAAACTTTCGATGTGCGAAAGTTCCCCATGGGAAGATGAAAGTTGTTTTATGTTGGTCAAATGGGAGTATCTCTATCTGATTATAGCCAGAGAATCCATCCATAAAAGAAAAGCTAACACTCTCAGAACAGTTATCGATGATTTGGTCAATAAAAGGGGTAGGTTAGTTGTCCTTGGTACAGGCCCTATTTAAATCCCTATAACCAACACAAACCATAATGGTGCCATGTTTATTAGCTACAGGGACAATATTAGACACCCGATCTATCAATGGGACATGATAAATAAAACCAGCTCGTGCATCAGGATAAGTTTTGATTTCATGGACCACTATAGAAGGGTTAATTCCCAGTATTTCTTCATAAATCCAAGTCAATACATCGCGGAACTCCTTAAACAAGGCTGTATAAAATTTGACTTTCGTTGGTGTACAAGTTATGCCTAGATGGATGTGTTCCATGACACCAGGTTTCATTGATATGTCGATAGGAAATGTTTCCATAATGTTGCGTAAATTTCCCTCTGATAAGATGTTGCAGGTGAGGATGGGAGATTGAGGATTTGGGACAATATCAGATGAAACAATGGATTTGATATTAGTTTCCATCGTTTGGAGATCAGGTAGGAATTAAGATGACCTGTGATGGTGATCTTCCCATGGTCGTTCATCAATGTTCATTACTTCCATTATCGACTCATCCGAAGGAAAAGTCTGTAGGAGATGATCATTGGAAGGCACAGATGAATATATCCAAGATGGCGGGGGGTTTAAATTTGATCCCACGGGATGGTGGTCATCGGGATCAGTACAATCTGAAGCAGACTGAATCGCGTCATAAGTTCCCTCATTCAAATTGAAAGGCATACGATTGCCAATTATTTCCCATTCATATGGACTTGATACTACCCAAGAATCATGTGTTTCATGGGATTGTTGTACAGTAGAATAAATCATATTGATTGTGGAAACTGGGGGTGGAAGATCCAGAAAGACGCCAATGATGGAAGAATCTTTCAAAAGTCCAATGCCAACGTCTTCATAGTGATGTTGGGATTGGGCCAACAATTGGACGTTGTTGGAATGAATATCCAACATGCAAAAATCAATTTGGTCGATGGTGACGATATTTCCTTGATGAGGAAACTGCACCAAGCGAAAGACCAAAGATACTACTGCAGTCATGGCATAAAACCAATTTCGACCAAGTAGGATATTGTAATCCAACAGAGCGTCGACTATTTCCACATGAATGGAAACGATTTTTCCCCCAGTTCGATCGCTAATGATGGAATGAGTCCATAAGGTTGGAAACCATGGTCGTCAAAGGTCTTTAAAGTCGTAGGATACTGCGTTACTTCAGGAGATCCAATGGCCCTCCAACATGACAAAGACATAATAGAAGTGGAGGCTCCTTCGTCCAAAACGGTATGATGGATATTTTCCCACAGATCTTTGTGTGAATCTGTGTAATACCCCCAGTTTTGAATTGGAATGTATTTAATCAAAATTATGTAAATGATGTAAATATGATAGTATGGATTCCTAGTGTGGAGCTCAAGGCCAAGGCCCAACTAGTGAATGCATAGGCATGTATGATGTATATATTTTTATTTGGACCACATGATGTTTTTTCATTCCAATTCGAAATATATGTAAATACTATGTTAGAAATTAATAAAATGGTCCAAGATGATTGTCCAAACAACACTAGAGGGGCTATGATTCCACCATAGGGGAAGTGTAACGTCCCTTCCCATCATACCAGCATGGGAGGGAACATTACTTCTAATTCCGGACATCTAGTCCCATACTTAGTAAACGAAGGTTCATATAAAATGAAGATGGACATATGGAAATTCATAAATATTTGAAAACACAACAGAATTAAGTTATATTACACATCCATCATACATTCAAGATATTCATGTCATTCATCCATTGAAACAATACAGAATTAGCACATGAGAGTACTTATCTTGAAACAAAGTAGTCCCTAAGCAACCAGCTATGCAACTGCAAGGTTCCTCCCAACCATAGGCCAGTTGTGCTTATCAATCTCTTGATGCAACTGCCACCCCCGAGCTGGGCATGATTTCTACAAGGAACCAGGGAACAGCAAACCCACACATAGCCAAACATACACCAAGATGAGCCAAGCCAATCTACAGTTGGGTTTATCAGGCTGCTAGGAGATGGAAAAGGAAGAATTGCTAAGATAGTGAGCTCAAGCACAGAGCCATGGATACCTCTACAAGATCTATCTAACTTGGCACCCACAATACCTACACACCCAACACAAGGAAGTATTCTCTTCGCTGCTACACAGTCCCTCAAGTCATACTTTCCTTTCTAGTGCTCTCAGGGTGTGCATAGAAAAGTAGCCAAAGCCCTCTTGATCTTCTTGAGAGGTTATTTTCCCCACTAGGTTTATCAAGCCAATTATGTCCACTACCACTCCAAATTTCTTGCTCACAGGTTCAAACCAAAATAGGGATGCACATAACATCAAAAGTATAAGTGTTAGGCATGTAGAAAAACGTTTTTACAGTGGGATGCCCAAAATGGGGTTTCTACCAATTTCAGAAAATCGTGGGCAGCCAAAAACGAAATGGGAGAAGGGGAAAAAAACCCTGGGAGAGCAAATCGTTTTCAGAAAAACGTTTATGGGCATTCAAGGGACAAAAATGGCCTCCATAAACCCCAAAATCGTGGCTCCCTTCCTCCCAGCCATTGTGCAATACAAAAATGAGTTCCCGAGCATGGAAAATGCAAGAAAATGGTGAAAAACGTGATGGAGAAAAGCCCAGCTAGTTCAGACTGTGTGAGAGGGAAAAGGCCATGGGTTCAGAATGGCTTCGGGCACAATTTTCTAAGTGTTTTCTTGCCCATGAAGCAAAAATACGATTTTCCAGGTTGATGGCTTGCCCATACACGAAATTGACTACCATACCTCTCCATTCCCAAGGCATTAATTGCCTCAACCAACTCTTGGAAGAATTAAATGATTGGGTGCATAACCCAAAATGGGTAGTTGGTGGTTTATGGGTTTTCTCATTGACACATGGATTAACACCATTGGCTCAAGGGTTTGAATAATTTCCCTCCCTATTCCTTGTGAAATCATGCCCCCATCTCTTTGTTGCATTGCACAGCTAGTTGTGGGTATTTCATTAAAGTTTGTATTTACATGATGTATTAATTTACATTGTGCATGTCCAGCACAAGAACCATAGGCATCTATTTTTAATTGCCGATACATACAAAGCTAAATCGATGGCGGGGCCTTGGCCTTGAGCTCCTCACCATGATTAAATAACGATATTTACATCATTTACAATTTTAATGGAATAGGGTCAAAATGGGGACGTTATAGGAAGAGGAAAGGGGGCTATGGGAAACCAAATCCTATGTTTCCATGTTTCAACCTTAGAACTAATCCAAAATCTAACATGTGTTTTAAATGATCCAATCACCTTTTCTTGAATATTAAATCCAATCATTGAATGCATGTGTGAGGTTATTGGGGAAAGTCATTTCATGTAGTTATAGAAACATGGGGGTTGTGACAGTTATGTCAGCTGTCAGTAGTCCTAATTCTTCTATGGTCAGAAGCTATGTCAGTTGTCTTTTCATCCTTACCTCATATCCTTGAAGTCAGCACTCACTCTCTCATTCTCTCATGCAGGATCCTACACTACATAGAGAGTTCCATGGTTGTTCATGGCCACTTTAGAAGATTGTGTTTTGAACCCATAAATATGAAATTGAGGACGGAGCTGCATTTTGGGAGAGGAAAATAGATCATGGATGTTGGGCAAGCTAGGAACCTTTAACCATTGATTTCTTCCACTTTTGGATACTTGAGAAGCCATTGATTGATGTTGCAGGAGGTTCTCCATTAGCATACAACAGGTTGGACCCTTAATGCACACACTGGTAAGCGTTGTAAGGGTTAGATTTCATGAGGGAACTATGGATCAGTGAAGGGAAATGGCTTCCTTGTGTTGAGTGGGGAAGTTGGAAGGAGTTACATGGTTGTGATGGATGAGTGAGACCCTTGCAGAGCTCTAGTTGAGATTTTTGGCTAAGAACAATGAGCAGAATGGGTTGTGGGATGAAAGATAGAAGCATGTAGGTGTTCCCTTCTCCCTGGTGGCCTCATAGAATAGCTTGGGGGTGGCCTCTCAGCAGAAAGAGTATATTCTATATAGAGTGCCTATGGTTGGGTGGAAAATCGCTCTTACACAGCCATTTGCTTGGATCTTCTTTGTTTAAATATAACTATTCTTATTATCTGATGTGCAATGATCATATGCATGTAACAATTATGCTTGGAATTGCATGTTATGTGTGTGTGGATCATTTTGTTTCCATTGTGTGTCTTTATTTTATGTCTACACATGCATTTAGTGGTATGAATTCATAATTATGGCTATGGGGAAAAATTTTGAGGCCCTAATTCAGTTAATGTCTCCTCCTGCTAACCGGATTGGGGGATGGGGGCGTTACAATTTGGAAAGAAAGTTGTTGGGAAAGCCTCGGTTTAAAATATTCCAAATTAAACATAATTGTATTGGAAGTTTCGGGGTCCACAGCTCCTAATGCTGACAACGGGGTTCTGCGCTAATTGGGACAGTGTTGTAGAACCTCAAAACTTGACATAGCGCAAGGTGCTTGAGCTAAGTCCTCGACGATGTTATAACTTTGGGAAGTTCGTGCACTTGGATTGAACGTCGCTTTGTGAGTAGTGGACTTTGGTGGTCATAACACTGTGTCAGGGATGAGTCTCTCAATATGAAGAGAGCCGTAAGGCGGAGGGGAGGTGGAAGGATCATCAATGGGAGATTTGTCCTTGGAACTTCCATTTTGGTTTGAATTTGGAACTTGATCATATGTCTTTGGCCGAGTCAAAATATCGACGGTCTTGTTGCACATGAGGATCACTTGTGCAGATGAGGATGTATCAGCTTGATTGGAAACATTTGTATTTCCCCCTTGTAGGGCAGTGTGCGTGACCAATTGTTGTTGTTGAGGTGGGAAAGGATCAATTAACACTGGTGGACAGGAGAACTTTTTTTCAAATTTATTGACTTCCTCACGATAAGGACTTTCTTTTGTATAGTGGTCTTCTTGACAAATCAATCAGGGTAACTTATCTTTCCACATGGATTTGTTGTCAGCATTGGTTTCTTGGGGTTTTGGATTTTCTTGCTGGTTAGAATATTTCTTGAATTTCCTCGATTATTCTTCTTCTTGCCTCTAGATTGTTATGGTGAGAATTGAACTGTGTTCACCTAGGAGGGTTGAGCAGGAGAAGCATTGTTTTTTTTGTTGGAAGCATCCTGATTATGTGATGGGTTGGAGGTAGATTGACTCGATTGTCCACTCATTTTTGGGGCAGGCTGGGCCTTTACGGAACCAACTATTCCATCGGTAGGGGGTTCAATGGTGGGCCTGGAAGGATTGTTGGTAGGGCGAGGAGCATTGGGGATCAAGTCGTATAAATTTCTGGACTAAGAATAGACTAAGTCCAGATATTTTGCACGGTTGATCGCTTGTTCTTTAGTGACAACCCCTCCCATGGAAACATCCCTAGCAATAGGTGGCAGTAATGATTTGGTAAACCAATCGGCTAGTAACTGATTGGGAATTGGGGCCTTTATCAATATTCGGTGCCTCCTCCACGCATGTATGTGATCGAATATGTGAGTGGAAGTGGATTGTCGCAACGACGTTAACTAGTCTGTGTCAGTTTCATACCTAATCGGTAACTGGAAATGCGTAAGAAACTGCATTGAGAGGGAGTTGAAATCTCAGAAAGAGTGTTGTGGCAACTCAATATACCATTTAGATGTCATCCGAGTAAGGGTCCTTTGGAAGAGCCCTAATCGTATGGAATCATCCATCAATGAGTTGGAAGAACACCAAATATGGAAAGTCATGACGTGATTTTTTGGGTCGTCCTCGGGTTTCCCATCAAATTTGGGGATATATGATGGTAGTTTGGAAGGAATGGATGGCCAATGTGGTTCATGCCAAATGGGATCTTTGATTAATATCGACAAGTCCGACAAGTCTAATGTCACCAGAAAGGGAAGTTGTCTATTCGGTTGAGGGTAAGAATAATATTGATAGGGTATTGGAATGCCCATAGGGCCTTGCACTAAAGGTTGTTGCATATTATACCCATATGTGTTACCCACAGGGTACTGTTGGATGCTTTGTGGATTGGGGACCATTGTATTAACTGGTTATTGAATCGGAATCATGGGATTGACCGAAGGTTGGTTCGAACAATCATAGGATTGATCGAAGGTTGATTTAGAATCGTAGGATTAACCGGTTGTTGTAAGTTCTGCATCATGGGGTTAAAAGGTGGAGGTGTGGGGGGGGTGGAATTCATTGATTACTCACAGCGCCTGAATGAAGGGGAGTCGTCGGAGGGGGTGGATTCCATGGATTGTTTAGAACTCCTTGATTAGGGGGTGCAACTCTTTGATGCAAGCGAAGCATCAAAGGGGATGGAACCCATTGATTGTTTGTAATGCCTTGATTAGGTGGCGGTGTCGAAGGGGGTGGGATGCATTGAGTTTTTATGACGTAAGGGTAAGGTGAACTTAAACTGGGATGTATGTTAGGTTTGGGGGGGTAAAAGAGTTTAAATTTATTTGTTTGCCCCACGGTATGATTCGATTTCCCTGCTATAGGTTCCCCCCCAGCAGGTTGTTGTTTCCCCCATAAGGCATATGGTCCTATTGGTGGAGGTTGACCACTGAACATGCTTGTTCCAGTGATAAAAGGTTGGCCTATGGATATAGTATAAATCGTCACTGAATATTGACCTCCAGTTACGACCGACATTCCAACAGAAGAGGTTTGGGAACTTCTTACTAGGGCATTAAAGGGAATTGATTGGGAAGTTTGGGTAACTGCGGAAGTGTTTCTGACTTGTGAGGATGAATGTGCACCTAATCCAATAACTATAGATAATGGAGGAACATTGAGACTATTCCCAGAGCTAGAAACAATCCCTAAAGAGCGACCAAGAATTTCACTTGGTAATATGAGTGGGCGAGTTCTAGGAGGAGTTTTTGGAGTTAACTACATCGATGTTGGAAAGGTGCGAAAATAATCAAGCTCTTGGCCCAAGGTAGTGTTCCATAATTACGATGATGGACCCAAAATATCTATCATTGTAAGGTCATCAGGTAGGGGTTGGGTAGACACCCAATCTGTGGGCCCAAAACTACCTACAAAATACATAGCATAATTGGAATCACTATCAGCGGATTGGGAAACTCTTACACCATAAGGGTTTACCACTTCAGAAGTGGAAGGTAATGAAATTCCTGAGTTCTGGGGAACTAGACTTTGTATTATGTCACGTCTAGCCATATTGGTCGTTGCACATTCGCGAGATAAAGCAACGATTTCTGCTCGCATGGATGCCATAATTTCTTCACCCGTGCAAAGTTCAATAGTTGGCATTCCTAATGTTCTACTAGAGGATTCATATTGGCAGTTGGGAATAACAGGGGAAGTAGGTACCACAGTTGGTGCTACCAACTAGATTAATGGTTGATTAAAATTTCCAGCTAACTGAATGGTTGTAGAAGGAAAAGGATATGATTCTTCAACGATTTCGATATATCATTTCGGAAGGTCATTTTATGATGGCATCTCTGGTATTACACTACCTTATAATGTGACACTAACTTCAGGAGAGATACTAACTTCTGAATCATTACTAACTTCTGGAGTGACGACGACCTCTGGTGATACACTAACTTGAGGTGTCGCAGCACCTTGCGATTCTATAGTAACTTGTGGTGCTGCACTAGATTGTCCCGAGACAGCCTCTCGACCAATATTTCTCCCCATAGGACGAAAGCGCTTGGGTCTGTGGAGGTGGTGTTCAACTATTCCTAGGTGTGGACTGATCCAGGTGGATATCAGGGGCGACCCACCTTTTCCAACTAGCTCAAAACAACTTTCTGGCAATTTTGGTAATTTACTATTTTTAGCAGTTTTACGGGTCCTGAACTTCGGGTGTCGTTTGAGGCCCTAAACAACTTTTTTGGGGGTATGATTGACCAATAAATTATCAAATTTGTCCCAACAGTTGTAGTTATCTGATAGATATTTCCAATGAGCTATCGTGCGAACCAAACGGAGACCGTATGCCAAAGTTACGCCCCCAAGAAGTTGATACACCAAACTACCCAAACCGAAGTCCACAAAACTGTTGGCTTTTCATCTTCCGGGGTTAGGGGTTTGGATTTTGGGTATTGTAAAAATGCCTTCAGATCCTCATTGTAATCTTCTTCTTGCGAATGAGCGCAGCCATCACATCTCTTCTCATAGATAAGCTGCCACCATTCCAACAAGCTTGTTTTTCGCTGCATTTTACAGTTTCAGCTTATTTCCTTATTGAATAGAAAACCAGTTTTATTGTATCTCTGTTATTTTGTGTTAAGCATCTTTTAATAATCTGTATTCATTTCGTTCTACTCATAAAATCTGTATCAGTGGTATCAGAGCGGTATGCTCCTTGTCGTCTTAATGCATGTCCCCAACGAGGTCAAGGTACAAAGAATTGGGTCTCGAGCTTGTTTCTCTTGAGGACAAATTCTCTCGCACACCCAAGCGACCTCTCATGGAAGGAGAAAAGAAAGATGATGGGACAGGAGATCCTTTCAAAAAATTTCTTGAAGAATCCCTCACGCAATAGAGGAACGAGATGATGGATAGTTTTGCACAAATCCTTCGGTGGCTACCAACAGGCGACATGTCTTCCTCGAGCGGAAGCGTCGCCCCCTTCAAGGTACAAATAAACTTCGATATTCCTATATTTGAAGGTCAAATAGATGCATATGCTATAGACAAGTGGTTGAATCTACTAGAAGGGTATTTTTCTGTCCATAACTTTTCGAATACAGAAAAGATTACTTTTGCGCTCCTCAAAGCTGCTCCCCATGTCAAACATTGGTGGGAAACTTTCTTCTAGCAAAAGGAAATAGAGGAACCCTCATTATTTACAGTCACGGCCACTTGGGAATCCTTTTGGGATGCTATTAAGGAACAATACTACCCTGTTGGAAGTTATGAATACTTGTATACCAAATGGACCACACTGCGACAAGAAAGAGACCAAGCAGTGCCAGAGTTCACAAATACCTTCCATACCTTGCGCACCAAGCTGGGTATCAAAGATTCAGAGCGACATCTGGTGCTCAAGTATCATGGTGCTATGCATAGATACATCCAGACTGAAATGGAATTTTTGGACATCTCCTCCTTGGGCGCGGCCTACCGATATGCCATCAAAATCAAGCAAAAGCTCAAACAAAAGACGCAGCGATTTGGGCCTGGGAACCCATCATAGCAAAAGACAAAAAAGGGCGGCCCCAACCCACATAGTAAAGGACAGAGCAAGGATGGACAGTATCAGGACAACCAGTCCAAGCCGCAAGCAAAGAAGGACGCCGGAAAGACAAAGAAAGATACCGGGAAGTGGTGCGACTTCCATAAGAGCCCTTGGCATAACACTGTTGACTGTCGCTCAAAGCAGTCGTTGGTGGCCGAAGTGAAAGCGTCTGAATCGGATGCGGGTTTTGAATCTGAGTCAGAACCAAAAACAGGAAGGCAGATCATTAACGTGGAACCCAGTGCCACCGTGGCTACCACCAAGCTTTAGCCTGATGAAACAGACAAGCCAGAAGAAGGAGAGTGCCTCTTCCATTCACAAATGTGGGTAAAAGGAACCCCGCTGCACTTCATCGTTGATAGCGGTAGCCAGAAGAAACTCATCTCAGCAGAGGTCATCAAGCGGCTGGCCCTGTCAACAACGCCGTACCCACAACCCTACACCATTGGATGGCTCCACCAAGGAAGCAATCTCCACGTCAGCCAACAGTGTCAACTATCGTACGGCATCAATCCCCTCAAGGACGAGGTATTGTGTGATATTGCTCCTCTCGAAGTTTGTCATGTTCTTTTGGGCCAACCTTATTTATGGAAATGACATGTTGTATATGATTCTAGGCCTCGTAGTGTTATTATTACTTTGAACAAGGAATTATACAGGATACCCGAGGCAATCCCTCCTAGTGTTATTTACTTGATTTTTGCCAAGCAATGCAGGAAGGTCATCTCTCAGAACGAGAAATTTGTCTTCTTCGTGATTCGCTCTCGGAGTGAGAGAAAGATCGTAGCCACATCCAGGGCCTCCGCGATCAATCTCTCCACACAACAGAAGCAAGTGGATAAGGTCGTGGAAGAATACTCAGATATCTTCTCCTCTCCTACCAGGGTACCTCTGCACTGCTAGGTCAAGCATCCCATCGATCTGACCCTAGGCGCACCGCTACCCAATGGGACAGTATATCGTCGCTCGCTGTTAGAAAACGAGGAGATCAAGAGGCAGATCCAAGAATTTATTCACAAGGGGCACATCCATCCCAGCTCATCACCTTGTGGGAGCCCAATCGTGCTGGTGCAGAAGAAAGACGAGACTTGGCGACTCTGCATTGATTACTGGGGCCTGAATAACATCATAGTCCGAAACCGGTACCCAATTCCCTGAATCGACGACCTCCTTGATCAGCTCACGAGGTCCAAATACTTCAGTAAGATTGATCTGAATTCTGGCTACCACCAGGTCCCAATAGAACAGATAGATGTATTGAATACTGCCTTCAAGTCAAAAGAAGGTCTTTTTGAATGGCTGGTCATGCCCTTTGGTTTGAAAAATGCTCCAGAAAAATTTATGAGGATGATGGAAGATATCCTACGACCTTTCACCAATACTTTTGTAGTGGTGTATCTGGATGACATCCTCATCTACAACAAGACTTGGGCGGAACACTTGCAGCATATTCAGCAGGTTCTGCACACCCTGCTTCAGCACAAACTATATGTGAACTTGGAAAAATGTTGCTTCGGCATGGCCATGGTCCATTACTTAGGCTACATCATTGATCAGCATGGTGTGCATGTGGATCCATCCAAGATCCAGGTCATTCGTGACTGGCCATCCCCAATCACACTCACTAAACTTCGAAGCTTCTTGGGCCTTGCCAATTTCTATCATAGGTTCATGTTGGGATTCTCTCATATCACATGGGCCCTCATCCAAGTAACCAGGGGTGGCGGTAAGGCAAAATTTGTGTGGGGCCTGTCCAACAACAAGCCATTGATGACTTGAAGAATCGTTTGTGCTCATCCCCGATACTCTCATTACCGAACCTGCAACATCCATTTGAGATCGAAACAGATGCTTCAGACTATGTTGTGGGCGTCGTTCTCACTCAACACGGCCACCCCGTGGCATATCATAGTGAGACACTATCAGATGTTGTCCGTAAGTACCCTACCTACGACAAAGAAATGTACTCCATTGTGCAATCCTTCCGCAAGTGGAGACATTACATTCTTGGGAAGGAGACAGTCATCCACACTGATCACAATCCCCTACAGTTCATGCAAACCTAAGGAAAATTGCAGAATGACCTCCATTAGAAGTGGTCCACATTACAGCAGTTCCACCTCAACATCAAGTACAAAACAGGAAGTACCAACCGAGTTGTTGACTGCCTCATTCGACCTCCAGTCGCGGCACTCACCACGTTGCTATACTCTTGTGGCCACGAGACCTCCGAATGGCCCCACCTCTATGAGACAGGCCTTGACTTCTCCACCACCTACCAAATGTTGGGAACCAACTCAATGGTTGCTAATTTCCATCTTCAGGATGGGTTGTTGTGCCATCTAGGCCATCTCTGCGTTCCATCAAGCAAGCACGTGGAGCTGATTTGGGAAGCTCACTACAGTCGGGTGGCAGGACACTTTGGCATCGAAAAGACAGTGGCAGTGTTGCAGAAACATTTCTACTGGCTGAAACTTCGACCGGATGTTGGCAAGTATATCAGGCCTACATGTCGGGCCTCCCGTCCACCAAGAGGGGAAATGACTGTGCTTTTGTGGTTGTTGATCTCTTTTCCAAGATGGTGATTCTAGCCTCCTGCAAAAAGAACATCACAGCATAAGCCACTGCCAAGCTCTTCTTTGAACGAGTATGGGTACATTTTGGGATCCCACAAACCATTATCTCAGATTGTGACAATCAGTTCCTCAGCTTATTCTGGTCGATCCTCTGGTCACTGCTAGAAACCAAGCTCACCAAATCCACTTCCTTCCACCCCCAGACAAACGGACAAAATGAGGTCATCAACCGGATGGTCGTACATATACTGCACATGTACAATTCAAAACACCCTCGCAAATGGGATGAGAGTCTCCCCTATGTCCAGCATAGCTACAACCGAGCCCTACATAGCTCAACTGGCCACAGCCCCTTTCAGGTAGGGTTGGGATTCCAACCATTGGGCCCCATGGATGTTGCACTACCCTTAGCGACCACCTCGTCCCCTACTCCACCAGAAGCTAACAAAGCCACCCGGTTCATTGAGCGGATCCAACACATCCGCCAACAAGTTCAGGATATTCTACAGAAGTCTAATTCCAAGTACAAGCAACGCCATGATCAACATCGGGTGCCACATAAGTTTCAGGTGGGCGAAAAAGTTTGGTTGCATTTGCAAAAAGAATGCCTTACAGGGCCCCATCGGAAGCTTCTCCCACTCCGTTATGGGTCGTACACCATCACCAAGGTGGTGGGTGACAATGCTTTCGAGCTCAACATTCCCCCCTTCCTTGGTCTGCATCCAATCTTCAACATGGCTCTCCTTCGACCATATTTCCCACCATTATTAGACACCTCAGAGATAGCAGAGCAGTTGACACCAACAAAGCTCAACCCTGACTACATGCAATAGGAATCCAGTGATCAGATTGTGGACACACAGATCAAGGGGAATCGACAGCAAAGTATCCAGCTTTATCGAGTCGTCAAAGCAGGGCAGCTCCTGCACCAAGGCAAGTGGCTCACCCGGGGCCAAATTCAGCAGAAATTTCCTCATCTGATGGGAGAAATAAATGCAATGGAGACCATTGCTTCCTAGGGAGGGAGGATTGATCCAGGTGGATATCGGTGGCGACCCACCTTTTCCAACTGGCTCTAAACAACTTTCTGGCTATTTTGGTAATTTACTATTTTTAGCAGTTTTTCGGGTCCTGAACTTCAGGAGCCTTTTTAAGGCCCTAAACGACGTTTATTGAGGTATGATTGACTGCCAAATTTTTTCATCTTGTCCCAATAGTTGTATTTATCGGATAGATATTTCCAACGAGCTATTATGCGCCCCAAACGGAGATCGTATGCCAAAGTTACGCCCCCGGGAAGTTGATACACCAAACTACCCAAAACAAGGTCCACAAAACTGTTGGCTTTTCATCTTCCGGGGTTAGGGTTTTGGATTTTAGGTATTGTAAAAAGGCCTTCAAAGCCTCATTGTAATCTTCTTATTGCGAATGAGCGTAGCCATCACATCTCTTCTCAGCGATAAGCCGCCACCATTCCAACTAGCTTGTTTTCCGCTGCATTTTACAGTTTCAGCTTTTTCCTTATTGAATAGAAAACCAGTTTTATTGTATCTCTTTTATTTTGTGTTAAGCATCTTTTAATAATCTGTATTCATTTCGTTCTTCTCATAAAATCCAGTTCATGGACGGTTCAGGACTCAATCCTTGTTGTCTTTTGGATTTTTCGTGGATCCTCCATGGAACAGGACTAAGTGATATGGGCTAAGTCTTACAAAAAGAGCTCAAAAACCCTAAAGCAACCGAGCATGCAAAAGGGGAGCTAGAAGAAAAAGAGGCACACAAGCAAAAAAAAAAGCTCAAAAACTTTACTCCAACCGATGTTACAGTAAGCGAGCTACAAAAAAGTGGCCAGAAAGCCAATAAGAAGCACTACCTAAAAAATAAAAAGACCTCCTATACAGCAAAGGAGTAGGCAACCACCTAACTAAGAGTTGGATACCTCAACAAATCATATCCTCTGCAAGGTGATGAAATCCAAGTCGGGCAATACGCCATGAGAGACCAATATAGGCCAAGGTATATCCCTCTACAAAAATATATCTCGGGTAAACGAGTCCTATAAGGATGGTCACTAAGCTACCTCGTTCATGACACGTCTAGGAAGGTTTACCAAAGCTTCTACCTTTAGCCCTTGTAGCACTAGTATGGAGGTCGGAAAATACAAGGAAGACAATGTATTGATGTCCTTAGGTACTAAGTGGAGTACGGTATTCCACATAGTCCGTCTGGAACCAGTCCTTGATGCTTACCCCCGTGGAACGGGAGGCCCTCCCAACAAATTGGCTTATAATCGTGTCAACAAATACAAGAGGATTTTAGCTCCCTAAGAGACAAATTCTATGTTTCATATGTAAAGTGACAAGGGGGTGTTGTTTGGATTCCTATCCCCAATGTCCTACCTAACTAACCAATTCTTTTAGTTTCCTCAAGCGAGGTTAATGTGCATTTAGTTAAGGTGATTAATTTTAGAGGTTATTTTTACTCAGTTAGGAAGGCGAAGTGCAACTTATGGTGTGTGGACTCGACTCAAAACCATGAAAAATGGATGAGTATGCAAGTCTTTTCTCTTTCAATGAACTTCTATCTATAGGGAAGGAAGAGTTATTTTATTTTTCAATGATATGCCAAACTAATCATGGGACACTCTTTCACACCAAACAAATCCAAACTTTTCCAAAAACCAACACTAAAATAAATAAATAAAATATTTTTAAATGGGTCAAAAATGACAAGATAAACAAAGAAAACTTCTCTTAATTGCAAAGATTTCTGATTTCAAGCAAAGAATCAAAGGAGTTAAAATATACTGAAAGTTTTCCAAACAATTTCAAAGCTCAACAAAGCATAGACTTTCCACAATCAAAGCAATAGATCCCTAGAATGCAGAAAACTAAGCCTTGATTTCCAATAATATTCAAATATGCACTAAAAATCACAGTAATTTCCTTTGTTTCAAATCAAATGCAAGAAATTAAATGTCTTTACGATACTCAAATCAAATAAGTCTCCAAGCATACAAAGGATTAAGAGCTTTTTGTCACTTTATACTCCAAAAATCAAAACTAAGCAAGTTTGAACCCAAGCAAACCAAGCAATATACAAGAGACCTTTAAGACCTTAAAACTGGAGGCAAGGTGGATCAAATAGATAAAGAATCTTTTCAAAGAACCAAATGACTAATTGACCTTGCAAGGGATTGATATTTCTTCCCAAAACAAAGTAAACAATTGTGTTGAATACTAATGGTTCAAATGAAAGTAAACAACCCTCAATTGATTTCAAAGGACTTAAACTCAATCAAAAATACCCTTAATGGTTCAAGCACAAACTAGAGGATGATCACAAGCTATCACGACAGACTCAGAAGTTCGAGAAGGTGATGGGATGGTATATGAGACTGTGGCAGTCCCACAATAGACAACACACTTCCAAAACCCAACAATTGACTCCAAAATCCAAATGAAGGTAAAAAATGATCAATAGGAAGAGATCAAATCAAATTCACACACAGTTGATCAATATACAAGGATAGGGATGAACTGGGAACAAAATATAAACACCAATCAAGCAAAACCAAGCATCCTTTTGCAAGTTCAGGGAATTTTCGTTCCTTGGATGACTAAGACAGCACGAAAATATGGAATTTTAACATTCTAGGACACTGCAAAGGCACGAAAATATGGAAATTTTCGCTCTATGGTATGTGTAAGGGGCGGGAAAATATCCTGTAGGATGAAGAATGGAAATGGTACGAGACTAAATTCAATAGTATGTGAGGTTTGAGACTCACAGAGTATACCAATGAATAGTAAAATGAAAAGACAATCCAAAACCAAGTAGTTTGAATAGGGAAAAGATCCAAATATCAAAGATTCGAAAGCTAAACAAACAAGAGAAATCTCCCCAATGGAGTCGCCAGTTTCTGTGATAATATTTTCTTCCTATGGATAAGATGAAAATCTCTTGGACAACCAGATGGCTCCCTTAACCAAATCCAAGACAGAAATAGAACAAGTGGTAATGTACTCTCCTAAGTTTAGCACATTCATGCAAACATCATAACGGAAAGAAGATGAAGGTAGATATCTTACCTTAATCAAGTTGATTATATTCACTTCTCCTTGTTGATCCATCCCTTCACTTGATGATCCAAGTAGGAGAACCTGTAGGAAAAAGCAAGAAGAGAATATACTTTCCTACACTAACATGTTAGGCTAAATCCCTCTACTTAAACAAGTACAAATTGAAATATTTTAATGTGAAACATGCAATTTGGGAGAATAGGCCAAGTTATCTATTAGAAATCCAAAGAGGAAATAGTACAATGTATCATTATACCTGAGTTCATTCCAACATCATCTCCTCCTATGCCTCCTAACAATCCACCTTTGAGAATCTTGAGAACATAAGGACCCTTTCACAAATAGCTCTACAACTATAGTACAGACTTAGTCTCTATGTGTCTAATCTCCAAAACCAAAGAGCAATGGTCTTGATATAGTGTGAAGGAGCTCAACCATCATGGAGAAGAATATGGATCATGAGAGGAGGATGTGGATCTAGGTATAATAATATGGATCACATGATACCCAACTTACTCTACAAGGGAAACCAGAATGATATTCGAAGGGATGATGAAATCCTCGAGATAAGGGATCCCTAGATCCAAGGCAAATATCCCTCAACAAGGCGCGAAATAGTTGTATTTTTTGCACCCCGAGAGTTGAGAAGAATGCAAAAATGTTGTAATTTGCATGCCTCCATGACTAAGCAGGGCGCGAAAATTCCTCTATTGATGGTTAAAGTTGGTTTGATTAAGTGGCATTCGACCTCATTAGCTTAGGTAACTTTTCCAACCTAGATGGGAAGTGAGTTCACCATGTAATAACAAGCCTAACACACCTAATAGGTTATGGACTTCATGCTTCTCATGGTCGTAAGGCATGTATAGTCAAAGGATGACAAAATGAGGTATAACACTAGCTCAAAGACATAGTTTTCCAGCTTGGCTATTTTTTTTACGGTTTTTCAGGTATTGATCTTCTAGGGCTATTTTTATGCCCTAACAATGTTTTTTTTTCACGGTAGCACCCAGAAAATTGCCAAAGGCGTTGTCTGGGCCCACAACATGGATTCCTTCTCGGATAGACCTTTCTGAACAGATATCAAGCACCCCAAACAGAGATCATATGCAAAATTTGTGCAGCCAGGAAGTTGACGTATCAACTAACCACATCGGGGCCTGCAAACCTTTTTGCATTTCATCTCAAGTTAGGGCTTTTGACGTTTATGGTTTTCTCATTTATGCTTTATGTTAAAAAGGCCTTTCTGGCCTCATTGTAACTCAGTTCTTGTGGATGAGCGTAGCCAACACATCTCTTTTTAGAGATAAGCTACCACCATCTAGAGCTAGTTTGTATTGCTTCACAGTTTACAATGTTTTCCAGTCCATTCATTAATAGAATTTGGGTTTAACTATACTATTGTGTTCTCTGCAAAATATTCATGTGTATTTATGTGTTATATCACTACCTTCATTTCATTCACAAAATAATCAAAATCAAGGGGGATTAGGGAAAGGAGGAGAGAGAGAAGGGGGTTGGGTTAGGGAGAGGGAGTGGGGGTAAGGAAAGGAGGAGAGAGAGAGGAAGGGGTGTTAGGGAAAGGTGGGGATGGAGAGAGAGAGGGGAGGAGGAGGGTTAGCAAGAGAGGGAGAGGGGGTTGTTGGGTAGAGAGGAAGAGAGAGGAGGGTCGTAGAGAGAGATGGGATGCGAGGGAGGGAGTGGGGTTATAGAGGGAGAGGGAGAGAGAAAGAGGGGGTTGGGTGGAGAGGAAGAGAGAGGGGGATTAGGGAAAGATGGGGAGAGAGAAAGAGGGGGGTTGGGTGGAGAGGAAGAGAGAGGGGGGTTGGAGAGACAAATAAATGAGATTCGTGGGATGGGGAAAGAGAGGGGTTGGGGTTTACAGTAAGAGAGAGGAGGGGTTAGGGATAGAGGGAGAGAGATAGGGGGTGTGAGAGAAAGAGAGAGGGGGTGTGAGAGAAAGAGAGAGGGGGTGTGGGGATCATATAGAGAAAGGGATAGATATCAAGAAAAGGGGAGAAATAAATGAAATACAACAATGAAAACATTGTATAATAGCACATGCGTGTAATTTAAAATGCGTGTGCTAATAACATACACGCGCTACTAACGCGTATGTGATAGTAACATGCACTCGTTATTAACATGCATGCGCTCATTAATTTAAATTTTTTTGGCATGCATGCCTTTTTCCATTTTCGTGTTTGATGAGTTGGCAGGTTTGGTTGATCCAAAATGGATCTGAACTCTTGAATGGTTGTAATGCTACGACTAGCAATGTAATATCACAATGATTAAAGGTTATACAATAGATAAAAGAAAATACAAGGCAAGCAAAAATGTAATAAGACAAGAAATAAATGTGAAAATAAAAATAAAATAGGAGAAAAAGATGGAGAATGGGAAACGAAAGGTGAGGCCTATTGGCCTTCCCATTACTCAAGCTCTCCCTATTTGTTGATTCATTTTCACTGAGAAGGGAATTTTGGTTGAGAAGAGAAGAGGATGCAGAGGGAGCCATAAGCAACCTTGTAACCAGAGATTGCCAAGATATAATAAGCAACCATTGAAAGCTAGTTTTCCCATTTGGGTTTCCAGGGTAAATTTACAGTGTTTGTTATATGCTTGATTAATTTCTCTAGTTCATTTTATTAATTGTTGTGAGTGTTTTAATGAGATTTTATCTATGTTTTGATGCTTCTCTTGTTCATCGGATGGTTTAACATTCATTCTCAGCTATTAAGTGAGGTTTTTTTTTATGTTTTCAAAGTTGTCTTGCAAAATACAGATGCCAACAGCTATGAAACTACCACCATCCATTCCATTATGATTCACGAGATCAATGGATCTCATTTAAGAGTTGTTGGAACTCTTTAAGTAGTTTCTAAATTGAATTTTTTTTAAACATATATGATTGTTAGGTGTTTTCTCACTATCTCAAGGAATTTAAATATGCCTGGGGATTTTTTTACTGTTGTTGGGTGAATATAAATATGCTTGGGTTGTTTTTACTATTGTTGGATGAATATAAATGTGCCTGGGGCATTTTTTACCACTGTTGGATGAATTATGAAGTGCCTGGGCATTTTTATAAATTGTTAGGCGAATTTTGAAGTGCCATACTAGTTTTTATAAATGTTGGGGTGTTTTTAGAGGTGCTTAGGCCATTTTTATCATTTCCCGTTGAATATACAAGTGCCTGAGGTGGTTTTAATTACCATTGGATGAATTTAGAAGTAACCAATGTGAAAATCCTCACAACAGATCTAAGAGATGATGTATACCTCACAAGAAAGATTATGATTAAGCAGGAAGATAGAAGAAGAGTGGTCAATGCAGTGTAAATGAGAAACAGAATAATAATACAGTAGAACTCGGATAGAAGCAAAATAACTTCACACACACTAATTCATTAATCACAAATATGAACAATAAATAGTACAATGGTGGAGAGGATTTGAATTCCAAGGTGGCAATTCGAATTAGCCTCTCATAGAGTAATCATCATATCAATAGAGTGTCATCAGAGCACAACTAGGAGTCATCATCATCATTAGTGGAGTCATCAATGCACAAGTAACAGTCAACCAGATGTCAAACTGATTCTAACTGAGTGTGGTAGGTGTAACTGGCACATGGAGGCACTAAATAAATTAAGGAGGCTCAATGGAGGGCACATGAGGAGCTAACTGGAGTCAGAATGGGCAGTCTAGTCTCACTGGAGGTCCATTGGAGTGATACAGTCAGTTGAGAGTCAGTCTAGCCTTAAATCAAGGAAAGAACTAAAGATAACTCAACTAACTGAAGTGAAATTGAGTGGTAGGTGAGAGAGGGCGCATGAGATGCATGCAACTGCATGCAGGGCGCAATAAGCACTAGGAGGGCTAAAACTGATCAGTGAGAAGCTCCCGGGGCTAGCTAACTGAGGGCTAGGTGCTAGGACTAATGACTGGGATGCATGCAGAATGCATGCTACATGCAGAAATGCATGCAAGACTGAAAATGTAAATAATGAAAATGTTGGTAGGACTAGGATGGAGTATAGGAATATCCTAACACCCAAGGCATTTTTATCAATGTTGGGGAATTTTTATCATTGCTTGTTGAATATACAAGTGCCTAAGGCGGTTTTAATTACTGTTGGACGAATTTAGGAGTATCCAGGGTGTTTTCATTAGCGTTGGATCGTTTTTATCATTGCCTGACAAATCTACAAGTGCCTAGGACATTTTTTATCATTACTAGGCCAACTCAGAAGTTCCTGGGATGTTATTTATTAATATTTGGACATTTTAATAGTGTTGGGGCATCTTCAAACGTTGTTGGAAAAATTCCATTTGATTGAGAGATTTTCCTCTTTGGTTGGGTGTTTATTACATCATGATATTACTATATTGATGTAGAAGTAAATAAAAATAAAGATATTGTAGCCTGATATGCCAACAGTGTGTGTGCTTGTTAATGAACAAATTTGAAGATAGATTTCTCAGCGAATTGAGCCTAGAAGTCTTGGAGTCAAAGCGTTTAAGTTCAGGGAGAAAATGAACCAAGCATCATCTCAACCTTGACAGAGCAAGAATAAAGACTATAAATCATGTTTCTTCACAAGTATCTATGTTGTTGAGTTTAGTGGGCTATAAGTCCCTCGATTATGGATCATAAGGTATCAAAGTGGTTGTATCATTGACTGTGACACATCTTCTAGTATTGGAGAAGAAAGAAGAATTCACCATGGGAAAATCCTAGGAGGCTTGGATTCAAAGCATTTAAGTTCAGGTAGCAAATGAGCCAAGCATCATGTCAACCTTTTCAAAGCAAGGAAAAAGACTATAAATATTTTTTCTTCACAAGTATCCATGTTGGTGAGTTTAGTGGGCTATATGTCCCTCGATTACAGATCATAAGGTATCATAGCGGTTCCATCCTTGATCATGACACAACTACCAGTATTGGAGAAGAAAGAAGACTTCACCATGGGAAAATACTTGAATAGAGAGAAGCTACAAGAGCTCCAAGAATTCAATAGGCAGATCCAAGAAGAAAGCAAGTATAAGAGAGAAAGAACAAAGGAACGGGAAAAATAACTTTCCACACACCCGAACTTTGAAGAGAACATTGCATACCTTAGCATGGGTAAAGCAAACAAAGATAGATTGGAAGATTTGAAAGCCACCAATGCTCAGCTTCAAGAAGAGAATGGACACTTGAAGGAGTAGGTTCAAATGTTCAATAAGAGGATGACAAATGTGGAGAAGAAACTTGAGAACTCTTCCAAACTATTGTCATTACTAAAGAAGATGTTTGAAGAGCACCAAGTCACCCTCACTACATCCATGACAGATTGGGACAAGCATAGAGTGCAGCTTGTACGACTTGGTGAGAATTTATTCAGTTGGATATTTGGAAAGAAGATAGGATTACCCAGATGATGGCAAAGTTGCAACATGAGTTGGTAGAGATGGAGGAAGCTTTGACAAAACTACAAGCAGTTTCCAAAGGGAACCATGAATCAAAGTCACATTCCATTACCAATGTCGAAGCTAGCACCATGACTGAAACCATTGAAGTAAGTTCACCTTCCATAAATATTTCTCAAGAGAAATTGGTGAATTTGAAAAGCATACCAACGGCATTGGTTCAAAACTATTAAGGCATATGGGCTACGATGGCCAAGGACTTGGAAAGAGAAGACAAGGCATCTCAAGCCCCATTTTAGCTACACCATGGTCCAAGTATGAAGGCCTGGGATTCAATGGGAGAATGAAAAACTATATGTCCAGTAAGACCCTTTTTGTGAAGGCACAAGATGTGACAGAGTTAGCTAGCTCCTCAAAAGAAAGAGCAACAAATGGAAACAACAACTCACTACTTCCTCAACCTTCTTGTGACATATTGAAGAAGGGTAGTGATGAGAATATCTTGAAGAATCGTCTTCCACCAGCATGTAGAAGAAATGGAAAATCAATCAACCATAAAAAGAGTAAGAATACTAAGAGGTATACATCAGGAAAGACACCCCTGATTTGTCACCGCTGCAAGAAGAAAGGCCACAAAGCTACTAACTATAGGTATTCATAATCATGTTCATTTTGTGGAAAGAAAGGCCATTATGTGGATTCTTGTTGGGAGAAGCAATCCATGTGCAGGGAGCCATATTCCTTTCAGAGTAAGGATGACAAGAAGACTTATCTAAACCATAGACCAACTCAAGGGAAAATGGAGAAGGAAGGCAAGCAAAGAAATCCAATTAAGTTTAAGAATTTTTTCCACCATTGCAAGTTGAGTGGACATTGGGAAGAAAAATGTTGGAATCTTCATCCAGAGTTTCAGTCCACCCATTGGGAAACTAAGAGAATAGAATTGAGAGTGAAGATGAGAAGTGATGAAGAGTTGCCTACATCTATAGCCCAAGGAGTAGAAACTATCCAAGGAGAGATATCCACTCAAGAGGAATGTGAAACTAACAAGATGGACAACAAATTGGTGTCAAGAACAACCACATTCCAATGGTTTGCAAACTTGCACCAAAAGAATCCACTTTGGAATATGGTCCAAAGATTGGTGCATGGAGGTAAATGACTTTAGGGTTTCTTGGAACTCCATGATAATAGACAAAGCAACCATGCTTGAGTATGTTTTGTGGTTCAATGAATAGTTTATTCATTTCTGAGAGTGTGTGTAGCAGCAACTATGATATGGTGGAGAATGTTGGTAAATACACCACTGCATCATATTGATGATTAACACTTGGAGCCAAGCATTTGCAAGAGTTGGCACTATCTTGATTAGTAAAAGTGTTATGATTACGAACCTATTAGAATGTCTTTCAATCAATGTTATTGCAGATACAAAGTTTTGATTAACACCTTACCAGCAATAGAGAGTTGATTCCATGATGAGAAGTAATTCATCCCAACAGCAGAGAGTTGCTACCACGACAAGCAACAACCGATTCTAGCAGTGAAGAGATCATTGCAGGGGATGATGTTTTACTCATTGAAGATTGGTTGAAGCATGATTGGCCAGCATAGAATTTTTCCATGCGAGGGAGCAATTGATCCTAGTTGAAAAGGGAATCCCACACTTCATTTTTTGATGGCATATGCTCGATGGGATCTCACTATAGAATGATTGTTGCATACATTCAATAGTGAACCAAAGAAGACTAGAATTTGACTTGGCTTAATTGATTGCCAATAGGGACCACTTTTAGAGCCATAGAATGCAAGAGACTTGTATGTTGAGGATGGGAGTGAATTCTAATTAAATATTTTGGGTCTAGATATTTCTCAAAGTAGATTCAATGAGCAAACATTCGCACTACAGGAACAAACAAAGACCAACATTTGACTTGACTTCATTGAACTGTCGATATGGACTGTATCCAATCCCGATAGGGAGATATGAATGGATGTTGAATCTAGAGTTCAGACCATGATATTTCACAGAGATGGGAATAAATGAGAATACTTTTGTGTTGGAAACGAGTGAGACAGAACCAAGAGCTTAGCCATAGCCGAGACCATATCTAGTAGCCAACGTCACGATGCCAGAGAAAGAGCTAGAGTTAGAGCTATAGCTGAGAGCCAAAGTTAGAGCCCACTTTCCAGAGAAGTCAATAGAGTGCACATTGATTCACTTTGGTTTCCTTGAGATTTTGGAGACCAAAAAGCCTCTCAATTGGGAGGTGTGATCTGAAATGGATCTGAACTCTTGAATGGTTGTAATGCTACTACTAGCAATGTAATCTCACAATGATTAAAGGTGATACAATAGATAAAATAAAATACAAGGCAAGCAAAAATGTAATAAGACCATAAAATAAAAATGAAATAAATGTGAAAATAAAAATAAAATAGGAGAAAAATATGGGGAATGGGAAACGAAAGGTGAGGCTTATTGGCCTTCCCATTACTCAAGCTCTCCCTATTTGTTCATTCATTTTCACTTAGAACGGGCTTTTGGCTGAGAAGAGAAGAGGATGCATAGGGAGCCATAAGCAGCCTTGTAACCATAGATTTACAAGATATAATAAGCAACCATTCAAAGTTGGTCTTCCCATTTGGGTTTCCAGGATAAACTTATGGTTTCCATTATATGCTTGATTAATTTCTCTAGTTCATTTTATTAATTGATGTAAGCATTTTAATGAGAGTTGATCTTTGTTTTGATGCTTCTCTTGTTCATTGGATGGTTTAACATTCATTCTCAGTTATTAAGTGAGGTTTTTTTTATGTTTTCAAAGTTGTCTTGCAAAATATAGATGCCAACAACTATGAAACTACCACCATCCATTCCATTATGAGTCATGAGATTAATGGATCTCATTTAAGATTTGTTGAAACTCTTTAAATAGTTTCAAAATTGAATTTTTTTTAAACATATATGGCTGTTGGGCATTTTCTCACTAGCTGGAGAAATTTAAATATGCCTGGGGCATTTTTTACTATTGTTGGATGAATATAAATATGCCTGGGACGTTTTTTACTATTGTTGGATGAATATAAATGTGCCTAGGGCGTTTTTTACCACTGTTGGATGAATTATTAAGTGCCTGGGCATTTTTTATAAATTGTTGGGTGAATTTTGAAGTGCCAGACCAATTTTTATAAATGTTGGGGCATTTTTAGAGGTGCCTGGGCCATTTTTATTATTGTGTGTTGAATATACAAGTGCCTGAGGCGGTTTTAATTATCGTTTAGAAGTACTCCGGGCATTTTTATCAATGTTAGGGATTTTTATCATTGCATGTTGAATATATAAGTGCCTAAGGCGGTTTTAATTATTGTTGGACGAATTCAGGAGTATCCATGGTGTTTTTATTAATGTTGGGGCATTTTTATCATTTCCTGACAAATCTATAAGTGCCTGGGACATTTTTTTATCATTGTTGGGCAAACTCAGAAGTGATTGGTATGTTATTTATCAATATTTGGACATTTTAATAGTGTTGGGGCATCTTCAAACATTGTTGGGGAAATTCCATTTGACTGAGAACATTTTCCTCTTTGGTTGGGTGTTTATTACATCATGGTATTACTATATTGATGTAGCAGTAAATAAAAATAAAGGTATTGTAGCTTGATATGCCAACGGTATTTGTGCTTGTTGATGAACAAATTTGAAGATAGATTTCTGAGGGAATTGAGCCTAGAAGACTTGGATTCAAATCGTTTAAGTCTAGGTAGCAAATGAACCAAGCATCATCTCAACCTTGACAGAGCAAGAACAAAGACTATAAATAATTTTTCTTCACAAGTATCTGTGTTGGTGAGTTTACTAGGCTATAAGTCCCTCGATTACAGATCATTGGTTCTAGGTTTTAATTGCCAAATATTATGGCTCAAACTGCATTATAGCAAAACACATTGTTTTCTGTACATATTTTTCGATCTTGATTTTGTATATGCTTCAGTTGTCCAATACTAATGAAACTGCACATAATTATAGAATTATGTGTGCATTTTCCAAATATAAATTTTTTGAAAAAAATTGTTAATGTTTTATATATTTTATTCATTTTTATTTGCACTCATGTCAGATTTATATAAAACATAGGTCATGTATTTTAGCTATAACTTTTGACACCTATTTTGGAAACGGAAAATAACCCGCACAAGTATACTAGAAGACCTATGATAAAACCATGATAGTGGGGCCTAATGCTCGAGCTTGCCATTTTAGGGCTTCGCTGACTTCATTAATTTTAAAAATATATAAAATTAACTTTGGAAATTTTGGAAAAATAACACTGTACAAAAACCGCCTGTTATCTACAACTCTACATAATTTTTTCACAAAATTTGACAATTTGCATACCAAACCTAGGGCCTAACGTGAACATATGCACTATGTTTTAGAGAAAAAAATAACATACCAATATTAGAAGAACGCCATTTTTTTGAAGATATACCTATTTTCAATAAATAAAAGTTTTATATTCTGGAAGATGATCTGATTTTCTACATTTCATATTTCTAGACCATATTCTAAAAAGTTGTGTAGGTACCTCTAATAATTCATTTTAATAATCGGAAATTTTGTTTTTCCAAAATTCCATTGCAACTAACACGTCATAAGTGGGTATAATTACCTTGAACTAACCCATATCCTTGTCCCCTTTGTCGTGGAAAATCCCACAGCCCATTTATTCTAGACAACCATTTTGATCCTTTCCTTTATTCATCATTAATTTTTAGGACGAGTGGCTTAATTACTTTAAATAACTATAGGTTTGGATGAATCCCTTTTGCAAATTGTAGAGGTGGTTTGTTGCAAGTTACATATCTTCAAGATAATTAGTTTTTAGTTGTCTTATTTCAATTCATTAGGTGGGAGGTGCTAGTTTTTAACTATGTCTATGGGAATATTATCACAATACATTGGGTGGAGGTAGCCACCTTTTAATTAATTTTTAAATATTTCTAACGATATTTATTAAGAGAGAATATTATTATTCGTGTCTAATATATCATAGATCAATGGATCACATTGAAATGGTTATCACCCGAACATGTTATTTTAAGTTACTTTTCATTTATCTTCCACTTAATTAAATTAATATTCCACCTAATTAAACCACTTAAAATTATATAGGCCAGGTGCCTCAATTTGTGGGTTTCTGTCATTGGTGGTCGATTCATTTCCATCAACTATATCCATCTTTCATTTTTTTTAAAGAAAAAGGTGAAAAATGAAAATGAGTGGCCACGTTTCCCAAGTGTTAACGACCTCTTGGTTCCCTCAACTCCCTCTGGTCAATTCAACTAGTTAGGTAACTTTTTCCGATATGAATGGTTATTCTCTTCTTTACTTGTTTACCTTGCCATGCCACTTTTTACCTTGAATTCCCCTTTCGATTCAATAGGCAATGTAAATTAATGATTAATCCATCCCATGCAATCCCCACTGGATGATGCATGGTAAGGTCTCTTATAGATAATGTACATCTCTTGAGCTTGGTACCAATGTCAAATTTCAAGGTGCCAAATGTCATAATGCAGTGAACGCCCAAGGCACCTAAAATCTCATAATCGATGGGGCGACAAATTTTCTTGCATTAGATAGAAAGTGTGTTTTCTCAGTAGCAACCGAGTGATAATAGAATAGCATCCAAGTTGCAACTAAACTTGAATTTGATGGATCTATGACGTTTTTGTGTGTTTTCTTTGTGGTAGATTTAGGTATTTACCATGTCTATTATTGATGGCTAGATTGGTGTGTATTATCTTGCTAGTATTCTTTCCTGCTTGTTTTTTATGAGTTCTTGAAAGCTCTGGACTATAAAAATCTATTTACCCATGTTGGGCCTCAGAAATGACACATTTCATGACACCATTTATCCATTTTTCACTCACTCTACCCTTTCATTCTCGTCCCTTTCATCACCCATATTCCCGAAATTATCCATTTTTACCCTATATGAGCTTCATGTGATATGCATGCACTAAAATGGTTAAAATACCATGTTATGATGATTGATTAGGATACAAACTGTGTTTCATAACTTACTTCTAGAATTGCAGCAGGATACTCATCATTTCAATAGTGTATTACTAGAATTTGCTAGTCCGGTAGTCAGCTCTTTGTTACAAAAAGCCATTTGACTACAAGAACTTGCCAATGCGGTAGCACACATGCAGGTCCAGTAATTAAGCAGTTCGACCTAGCTTTGCCTCTTCTCCATGACTTTGGGCATCTGGATCTGATGGATTATGATCTCAATAACCTCTCCAAACCATATTAAGACTAAATCTGAGATTTTATGAAGAAATCCACATGTATTCAAGATTTATTTATTATGAGATCCACTTGTTTTGGATCTAGTCTTATCATCATGTAACCTCTTATCCTTTGAAGTTCATGTATAAATATGAGATCATATAATTGAGCTACCATGTTATAGGTTAGATGTTAGATGTGAGGAAGAGGTTAGAGTATTAGAGAGTGAGAGGTTGGATCATTGTAATTCATTGTAACTTCTTGATGCTAGAATAACAAGATTGTTGCTAACCAAAATCTTCTTGTCATAGTCTTTCTTAGTGGTGTATTCCAAGAGAGGCAGGGCCCCCTAGGCCCTCTATCTGGTATATGATGCCCAAATGTTTCCTTTGTGTTGTATGTTACTTTAGTAGTATTCATTTCAGTAGTTTACATTTCATGCAATTTACATTCCAACACTCTACATTTCCTATCGTGTGATGTGATTCACTCTCTTGACCAGTTTACATGAATATGACTATTTTTTGGTCATCCTGACAATATTGAAAATCATTCTAAGTTCCATTTTTAAATTTTAGAAATCAGTTGTGAGGTATACATGGGGTGAATCCATACATACTTTTATCAACTGGTTAAGGGAGTTGTTTGTTTTAAGATTTCTTTCTACCTGATTTGGCTATCAAAGGTTGAGATTGTTGTATGAACACTTTGAGAATGTTGTACAGTCCTTATGCTAATTCTTGAATACTAGAAATGAGATTATTTAAACATAGACTTGGTGAATTCATTCAATCCACCTGATACCTCATTGGGAAGATTAGCTAGTTGCTGGTGTGTTTTACTTTTCCTCCTACTTGATCTGGTTACAAGAGGTATGGTTGTTTCCTGGACACTTTGATAATGTTGGCAATCCTGGTGCCTATCATTGTTTGTGAAGTTTAGAAGTGTGATTGTCCAGCATACACATAGTGAATCTCATCCAACCTACCCAGTGCCCCATTGAGTAGATTTTTGGTGTGCTTAGTTAGAATGACCAATTGAGTCTTGATTTTGCATATACTTTGCGCGATAGCTCATCAGTTTACTGACCATGGTTGATAATTTATGTGAAGTAATTAAGCAATTATTTTTCCCAACATTTTGGCGTCATTGTCGGGGAGGTGTCAAAGACTTGGGGCCTAATTGGTTTCTCATATCATCTTTTCTAACAGAATGTCCAGGTCCTAAAACACAAGGAGATAGTTCAGTGAGACGAGAGGTAAGAATCTGCACGCCAGCCCGCTTCAATGGGTACATCATCTCATTAGATTTATAATATGCTAGCAATGGGTGAATTAATGCATTGGTTATTTGGTTTCTAGTCCTTTTATTTCAGTTTGATACATGGTGTTACGTGGCACCAGCACCAATGCACCTTTAGATGTTTTCCCAAGGAGAGGGGTCGTATTTTTTTCCAGTTCAGTGATGGGGTGCTATTAGTACTTTCTCAGATGGTGGTTATGGCCAGATCGTTTGGTCCTTCCTTTAGGAGTGCTATGGATTACTGGAATTGTTGATTGCCTCATTCTAGGTCTTGTCTCCTTAAGGTTGGTAATCGTGGATCCTAGGGGTGGGTCACTAGGTCACATGAACCCCTACTTATCTTTTTACACCGGTGATTGTATTCCAACTCTGAGGCTCTTTCCTCTCCTCTAGGTCACCTTATGCACCCATCTTGGTCCCTTTCCAGCATAGTGCCCTCTCTCTTTGGTGAAGTTTCCTTTATGACATCACCTTTGGTCACCATGCCCACAAGATATTTGAAGGGGGACGTTGAAGGATTTTCAACATTATTGGGGTTATATGGGGCATGACGATCCCCCCTACTCACTCCACCTCTCGGAGTGAAGCTTTTTGCTCAGTTTTAGGCATTTTTAGCAATTTTTAGGCACCTAAGGGGAAAACACCCCAGGTAGCCTACTTTAGGTCATCTTTAGATTATTTTATATTATTTCATGTTATATTTTTACATTGACATTTATTTGCCTTGTCGGCCTGGTTATTTTTGTAAAGTGAGTTGAGAACACTATAAATTAAACTCCTCACTTCATTTGTAAATCATAACTCAAGGGATAAAACTCAAATATGCTTCTCTTTTACCCTAGATAGCTCTTTCGAAAGTGATGCGCACCTCTTGGATTAGGTTCTTATTTATCTTGTGGATGAAATTGGATGCTCGTCTTTGGTTTTGCTCATGCTTGGTGGATGCTAGAATTGTTGGAAGAACACAAGCTCAAGTATGTCTAGTTTTTTAGCCTTGCTTGGTGAAAGGTAGGTGAATTCTTGCTTCTTGAATGATTGAATGGTGGCCTTAGGGCTGAATTTTTTCTGAATAGGGCCTTTTTGTCTTCCTTCTATCCTCTTCGCATGGTGGAAAATGCTCCCTAGAGGAGGTTTTCCCAAGTTTATCCTTGGATCTCCAATTTTTCCCTTGGTTAGGCTCCTATAACGAACCCTAGAGGTTGTTATAAGAAGTCGTAATTTAGTAAAAAAGGAGAAAATACTCCAAGAGGAAGGATGGTCGCCTTCCTCTAAGGATAGGGTTAAGGGTCTCATCCATAAAAACCCTAGTTATCACTTTTTACCAAATTTCTCTTGTATTTTCATGTGTATTTTTGCATTTTCATGGTAGAATTAGGGTTAGAATTAGGTCTGCAATTTTATGTTTGAAACCCTAAAAATAAAAATAAAAATATTCAATTTTTGGCCTCCCTAAAATTTCGGCCCTCCCTCCTACAAATTTGGCATGCCTTCTTTGTCCCTAAAAACCCTGTGGTGAAATTTTAGGAAGCTCTAAAAATATAAAAAAATTAAAATCCTAAAAAACTAAAAGTTTAACTTAAAATCTGCCCTGAAACTAAAATCCTAGTTGCTCCCTCTTCACCCTACACCCACGAATGCCCTCATTCTACCCCCTTACACCCTCATCCCTCAACCTCTAGGACTTCCCAAGGCTCAGCATGCCTTAGGGAAGCCTTTTACAGGTTGTAGCAGCCCATTTGGTTGCTCTTTAAAGCCCTCTTTGAGGTTTCCAATAACTTGCAAACTATCCCTCTTTTGCAGCCCTTATACCTGTAACAAAAGGACACCAATCTAATCAATAAAGGGCTAGATAAACTTAAATGTGCTGCAAATCAAGTTAAAGGAGGTTAGAAAAAGATGCATTGATCACTGTTTTATGAAAGGATTGATTGTAACTCTATTTACATGCCATAAATGATTCATATCAAACTTGAATGATCAACCTATATTGCTTTAAGAATGCTTCAAAGTTGAAGGTGGTTTGGTATATATTAAGTGTATAGAACCATTGTTTAAATACATCTTATTTACTTCGTAAATGTTGTTGCAACCACTGTCATAAAGGGATTGTTCATTGATGTAGGTTGTCTTCATAACTATTGGTTTCTATTAAAGTTACAATACTCACATTTGTTCCTTCTTATTAGTGGTGAATGATTACATTGTTGAATAGCTACTTGGATATTCACTACTGTTATAAAATTGACTGTCCAATTTACTATTGAAGGCCTTTATTCACATTGATACAACATCTACCTTGTTTACTAACTGGTCACTTGTATACAATAAATATTATGTGAATGACCCTTTAACATTGGCATTGATACATTGGTTTGACATCAACAAATGTTAAGATCTACATAGTATGTCTTCTTCATCCTCGATTTGATTTTTTTAAGGCACCGGAAAGTAATATCATTGTGTAGGCGGTATAGTTGTTTTTCCAAGTGTCTTGCATAAGGGCTCTCCCATTGGAGGTTAAGAAAATCCTAAGAAGTTGGATGTGTGGATGAGGTGATAGTGGTCACACTCTCCCTACATTTGTCTATCGGACACTGGCCCTGCTAGTTTGTCCGATAACATCTTTGGCGTCGTTGTCGGGGATGTTTCAAAGATTGAAGTGGTTTATTCGGAATCATTTACACCCTTGGAAAAATCGACACTTAGGTAAGAACTCAAGATGATTTCTCCTTTTTAAAATTGAAGAATATTTATTAGGTCTAACCCTGCAGGGCTTATCTGGAGACTCCATTGGCGATTGCCTCTTCCAATACTCAAAGTACGTTCTTGTTTTGTACTTGGTGATATTTGTTTAGTCTAACTTGATAGGTCTCTCTTGGTAACTCCCACTAAAGAAAGTCAAAATAAGTGCTCTACAAGAAAGAGACCGAGAGGTAAGCTTTGCTTTGATAATTTTTTTTTAAAGGCTAACTTTGCAAGCGACTCCATTAAAGAAAAGATAAAGTAGTTCAAAGCAAGCAATATCATGCAGAATATATGGGGATTCTCGATCCATTTGACTTCTCAAACATTCTAATCTACCCGAATAAGTTTGACAAACATCGTTGTCTAAAATCTATCCCAATGTTCCACAAGGGTGAAGATATCATTACAACACATGTTATGAAGTTCTGTCATGTCCCAAATTTGGCATTGGGTCACAATGGCCATATTCATTAGTGTTTGTCAAATTGATGCTAAAGGTCAAATAATTGCCAAGGAGGGAAATTACTAGTTTCCTATGTTTGGGGTGGAAGCTTTGGGATTGTGAATAATGGGGATAATAAATGATGTTGGAACATTAGGATGGAATAAATATTTAATAAAGGAGATAAATAAATATATACAAGTGAAAATCAAAGTGGCATTTCATCATGAAGACACATGGAGGAAGTGGGACCCACACAAGCTAGAATGTATGTGCCACATGGCATCCTCTTCTTGCAATTTCGAATCTATGGGAAGCATAATGTTCTTGGGATGAGTTATAAGTTAAATAATACTTGTCATGAGTCAATGTGGTCTAAATATAGAGGAAGAGTAACTCCCATGGAAAAGGAAGAGGCAATTTGGAGCTAGTGAGACACTTGGTCTAGATTCCCTAGCTCTATGACAACAATGATGAAGATGCTATGACACCTATGACACAAATCAGACCTGAACGCTGACATATGACATATATGAAATGTCAAGGATAAAAATAGACTCCAAGAGGCCGCTCAAGGGTGTTAGGGAAGCTAAGATGCTTCCACATGTGATTTGGTGGAAGTGGGAGACTAGGAATTGTTGTACAAGTGGCGTTCTTTGGAATCTCTTCCCAACTTGAATTGGCATGAGTCTCTTGGAAGGAATTCGAACCATGGAGGACATTAGAACTTTATAAATTTCAATAACAAAGAATGAAACCATATTTTGATCATTTGTAGAATTTGCAATTGCATTTGTGTAGAGGGAGAGCTAGTGGATGGCTAGTTTCTTGCCTTAGCCAATTTCGAGGGTGAAAGATTCCCATCCAAGTTGGTAATTGGAAAGACCATTCATACCTTTCATTGGGAGCTTTAATGGAGTATTTATTTGCAGGTTTAATCTATATGGAATCTCATGGTTTCTTCTATTGCATCTCACTCCTTCAACCATTTCCAGTTTTGATGGCATATTCTTGATCCTTGAGGGAAGGCGTTTTTGGTGAGCTATTGTACTCTTTGGGGGATATTTTAATGCCCCATTTATTTTGTAATATGAATTAAATACTCTATTCTTCATATCCAAAAACTTGTAGGTCGAAATTCCAAGTAGAAATGTATAAATCTCATTTTTAATGAAAGAACAGTGCCATTTCCCCACTACCTTGTTGTGAATCAATGTAATGCTGATGATTTCGAATGAATGGGTGATTCTTTGATGAATTTGTGATTAATGGACTTCCATGGATTTATTTTACAAGTTTCATGTACTGTACTTGAGCATTTGAAGTATTTTTACTCAGTTTAATTGCATTGGGAGAAGAAATGGTGCCATTTCCCCAAGGGTCGAATTGGTGATTTTTGTAGATGAATGGGAGAGGGTTGGAACAGATATAATAATCAATTAATGGTGCACATGAGACCTTAATAAAATCCTTAATACATTCCCTATCTCTGTTCATAAATTTGAGTGGGTTTGGAGGCATTTGGGAAGCCATTTTCAGTACTTACCCCAGGGGGATTTGAACCCCAAATTACTAGTAAAATTGCATACTTGGTACAGGATATTAAGAGAGTTTGCAGAGGTATTTTGGTGGCCATATATCATCCCTAAACATCATATTCAAGTCATAATATCATTCATACACATTCCTTGAGGATTTGAAGGCATTTGGAGTCAATTTGAGACCTAGAGACCAATACTAGTCAAAGGGAAATTACTAGTAAAGTTCCCTACATTGGATAGAATTGAAAGAGAATTTGAAGAAGTATTTTAAAGGTCCAAAATCATCTTTGAAATACATATTTATTTTATAACATCATCCATATACCTTCTCAGAAGATTTGGGAGCAATTGGGGCAATTTTGGGACCTAGAGCTCAAAACTAGTCAAAGGTCTAACTAGGGGGAAAAGTGAAAAATTGTCATTTTAATAAAATCCTTAACAAGGGACATTAAAGTGGTATCAGAGCATGGTCCTTGCACCTGTGGATTAGGTACATACATTTAAGAATAATTGGAATCCATGTCTTACTATTATGATGAATCCTATGAGTACAATTCTTATGAGGAATATGTAGATGCTTATGAGCAATATGAAGCAAAATGTGAATGATATGAGGAAGAGGTGTCATCATGTAACACTTCTTACAATTTCAAGAGAAATGAAGATTATTCTTATGACTTTAAATCTGATGAATATGAGTGTGTCACACCAACCAATGATAATTCTATGAGTGAGTTCCAAAGATGGAGAGCAAAATATAAAACCTTGCCCCAACAATATCAAAAATATCAAGAATATATTGCTTCGAGCAAAAATACACAAATTGCCATGTCTTTTGAGTACTATGCTGAACATATTTTTTAAAATAGACCCAAAAATGAAGATGTGGAGTTAGTAAAGAAAGGTTTACTCCCTTCTTGTAAAGAACCTTGGAGTGAGTATCATATATGTGTGCATGAAATTATGTCCCACTTGAGGAGAGCTTTTGGGAATTCTTCAAAGAGAGATTCCACAGATATTGATCATAAGAAAAATAAGGGGCAAAGTGAATCATCTTGCTTGAAGGATAAAAATGAGGAGACATCACAAGATCATGAAGAAGATTCTATTGAAAATATGGAAGATCATTTCGAGACACCTTCTAGCTTAGACATGAACCAAAGAGCATCTACTGATGGATGCTTAAACTATGAAGGAGTACCTACTGATGGGTGCTCACACCTCTATGTTGGTGACATAGAGATTACTTTTGAAAGTGTTGCTGCAAGCCCAAGTTTCATTAAGCATGATAATGAAGACCTTGTAGCAGTTGAAGAAGAACCAAGATCAACTTCCCCATCACCACTTGAGCTTCATGAAGTTGGTCCAAGCAAAATTGAAGAAGATGAGGAGGTTCATTTGCAAGATCCTCATTTTCTTGAAGGGTCCTTAAAGATGAATGAAAAGAAGATCCAAGATTCCCTCGGCATTCTCCATGACACTCAAGCATTGGTGTCAAATTCTTGTTGGAGAGCTACTTCATTGGAGGAAACATCCTTCCTTGAAGACATGGAGAAGATTCAAAGAGTAATGTGCCACATCAAAGGTAATTTCATGTCTTTGATTTTTGATAGAAACCATTTGTTTGAGCTTAATGAATTGTTACATGATGCATACTTGAAGAATAATGAGGATAATCATAAGCTCACAATTCAAAATGAGAAACTTCTTGAAAAGTTGCAAGATACTTGTTTTTCCTCCTATGTTTCAGATCGTCAAATGGTAGATTGTTTGGAGGATTCTCATGACACGGTGGATCATGAGAAATGTGGAAATTTGAATGTTCTTGATATGTTTGAAGATGAACTTGAAGACATCCAAACACTTGATGTGGTGGAAGAGGAACTTGAATTGTCTATTGATGAAGGTTATGCAATTTTTAAAGAAGAGCATGATTCCTCTACATTGGAACCAATCTATGACAAAGGTTTCACACTTTTGAAGGAGCTACATGATACTACCCATATGGATCCTTCCCATGATGAAACTTCTGCACTTTTTGATCATTTGTGTGAGTTAGTTCATTCTCCTACATCCTACAATTCCATGTTTTGCAACATTAGTCTCTATGAAGTATGGGTGAAAAGGTTCTTTTTTATGGTGCCACGTGAGGATTATGGAACTCCTAGATTTACCTTTTATGATGACATGGTTGGAGCACATTCTTATTCACATTTGCAGCAACATTATTTGTCACTTTATGATGATGCAAATCTACATGGATGCACCTATGATATGCATTTGAGTCACTTGAAGACTCATGGTTTTTCTTGCTCAACACTTGATTCATTTGACGTTGGAGGAACTTCATCCAACACTTGGGTGAATAGATTTATGATTGGAGAACATTTTTGTTGGCAGCCACATACTTTGTTATATCTTTATGATTCTCACATTCAGGGATGTATGGGTGAGACTTCTTTGAGTCATTTGAAGTCTCCTTGTTTTTTCTGCTCATTATTTGGTTCAGATTTTAGTGGAGATTCTTCATTCACTTCTTGGATGAAAGAATACATGGATGAATATTTTGATGCATATCACATCATTTTGGAGCAGCATTATAGTACATGGGATCCTCACCTATGTCATTGGAGCAGATTTGATGGGCCACTTGAAGATTGTATGCACTTTGAAAATGGTGGTCTACTTGCTCGGAGGTATAAGCACTTTCATAACTCTTTGATGAAGCATGTCCTTGATGTACATTTTCATTATGTTGTTATGTACTTTGATGATATATTTTTGGTACTCATGATGTTTGGAAGAATTCATACAAGAAAATGGAATCCAAGAATCCTCTTATGTAATGGTGTGGGTTGGAGAGCACTCTTAATTGTTGGGGTGCAATACAAGCAATGGGACCCTGGAATAATTTTTGTTTCATTGGTTTCAATTTTTTTTGGGAAACAAGCAGTATGGGAGATGGATTTCCCACTTAATAAAGTGATTTTTATCAGAGTAGTGTAGCAGCAAGCATGGTGGTTTCTCTCTAAAATCTTCATGAAAACTCAAAGACTCAAGGTTGGGCAATTCAATGGCAACTTCAAAAAATTATACAGAAAGCAGGTTCTTCAACACCAATGTTTGAAATTGCTTGAGGACAAGCAATATTGGGAAGGGAGGATTTTTCATGTCCCAAAATTGGCATTGGGTCACAATGGCCTAATCACAATGGCCATATTCATTAGTTTTTGTCAAATTGATGCTAAAGGTCAAATAATTGCCAATGAGGGAAATTACTAGTTTCCTAGGTTTGGGGTGGAAGCTTTGGGATTGTGAATAATGGGGATAATAAATGATGTTGGAACATTAGGATGGAATAAATATTTAATAAAGGAGATAAATAAATATATACAAGTGAAAATCAAAGTGGCATTTCATCATGAAGACACATGGAGGAAGTGGGACCCATACAAGCTAGAATGTATGTGCCACATGGCATCCTCTTCTTGCAATTTCGAATCTATGGAAAGCATAATGTTCTTGGAATGAGTTATAAGTTCAATAATACTTGTCATGAGTCAATTTGGTCGAAATATAGAGGAATCGTAACTCCCATGGAAGAGGAAGAGGCAATTTGGAGCTAGTGAGACACTTGGGCTAGATTCCCTAGCTCTATGACAACAATGATGAAGATGCTATGACACCTATGACACAAATCAGACCTAAAGGATGACATATGACATATATGACATGTTAGGGCTAAAAATAGACTCCAAGAGGCCGATCAAGGGTGTTAGGGAAGATAAGATGCTTCCACATGTGATTTGGTGGAAGTGGGAGACTAGAAATTGTTGTACAAGTGGCGTTCTTTGGAATATCTTCCCAACTTGAATTGGCATGAGTCTCTTGGAAGGAATTCGACCCATGGAGGACATTAGAACTTTATAAATGTCAATAGAAAATACTGAAACCAGCTTTTGATCATTTGTAGAATTTGCAATTGCATTTGTGTAGAGAGAGAGCTAGTGGATGACTAGTTTCTTGCCTTAGCCAATTTCGAGGGTGAAAGATTCCCATCCAAGTTGGTAATTGGAAAGGCCATTCAGAAATTTCATTTAGAGATTTAATGGATTATTTATTTGTAGGTGTAATCTACATGGCAGCTCATGGTTTCTTCTATTGCATCTCACTCCTTCAACCATTTCCAGTTTTGATGGCATATTCTTGATCCTTGAGGGAGGGCATTTTTGGTGAACTATTGTACTCATTGGGGGAGATTATAATGCCCCATTTATTTTGTAATATGAATTAAATACTCTGTTCTTCATATCCAGAAACTTTCAGGTCGAAATTCCAAGTAGAAATGTATAAATCTCATTTTTAATGAAAGAACTGTGCCATTTCCCCACTACATTGTTGTGAATCAATGTAATGCTGATTATTTCGAATGAATGGGTGATTCTCTGATGAATTTGTGATTAATGGACTGCCATGTATGTATTTTACAATTTTCATGTACTGTACTTGAGCATTTGAAGTATTTTTACTCATTTTAATTGCATTGGGAGAAGAAATAGTGTCATTTCCCCAAGGGTCGAATTGGTGATTTTTGCAGCTGAATGGGAGAGGGTTGGAACAGATATAATAATAATTTAATGGTGCACATGAGACCTTAATAACATCCTTAATACATTCCCTATCTCTGTTCATAAATTTGAGTGGGTTTGGAGTCATTTGGGAAGCCATTTTCAGTACTTACCCCAGGGGGATTTGAACCCCAAATTACTAGTAAAATTACATACTTGGTGCAGAATATTAAGAGAGTTTGAAGAGGTATTTTGGTGGCCATATATCATCCCTAAACATCATATTCAAGTCCTAATATAATTCATACACCTTCCTTGAATATTTGAAGGCATTTGGAGTCAATTTGAGACCTAGAGACCAATACTAGTCAAAGGGAAATTACTAGTAAAGTTCCCTACATTGGCCAGAATTGAAAGTGGATTTGAAGAAGTATTTTAAAGGTCCAAAAGAATCTCTGAAATACATATTTATGTTCTAACATCACCCATATACCTTCTCAGAATATTTGGGAGCAATTGGGGCAATTTTGGGACCTAGAGCTCAAAACTAGTCAAAGGTCTAACTAGGGGAAAAAGTGAAAATTTGTCATTTTAATAAAATCCTTAACAAGGGACATTACAAGTTCAAAGAATTTTTGGTGGCATGGGATATCACAGATGAGGACACCATTATGCAGTTTTCTGTAATGTCCTTCGAACTAGGAGGTGATCGGGATATGGATGCTTGCTATGATGGACTACCTCCTAAGGGGATATCTTCCTTTATCCAACTGGTTGAGGCATTTTGTGATCAATGGGGTTCCAATACTAAGGAAGGGATCCTAAAGATTATAAAGGACAATCATACGGATATTGATGAATAGGTCTCATAGGAGCATGAAGCAGTCCTTGACGAGGAAGTTCATGATGAAGATCAAATCTTGGAAGGTTTGCTTAATGAAACCATTGTTTAGGACCTGGTAAATGAAGTAATAGCCCTTATGACCAAATATGAATGGATCCTTGAAGATGAAGAGCAATAAGACTTAGTTGAAGAAACTGAAGAATACAAAGAAATGGTTTTCCGAAGACGATTATTACTAGAAGTTCCTTGGTCAACCTGTGTATTATTATTCAATACCTTATAGCATCATGGAGGACCCTCTCTCGAGCATGTGTTTGGGTGAAGAATACTACTCTTCCATCAATGAAGAATGGAACAACCCTTTTTCTTTGATCGATGATGGAGTAGTGTGAGATGTGGTTCTTGTTGTCGATGGCCATATGTAGAGTTTTTCCATAATCTTCCAGTCGATGAAGCCCCTAACCATTAATTCCAGCAGTATCTTTCGACAAGTTTTGCAGTAGTCGGTCAGCACTTTTTGGCTAGTATCAATAAGTTTCTAATGACACATTCCAACAAAACCAATACAAGTATGTGTGCAGGTATGCTTTTCATTTCACATTGTTGTGATCATTTTTGTCTATCTTTTCGCTTGAAATGTGAAGGTATGAATTATGTGGCTAATAATTTCAAGATTTTAAATATTATTTGGGATACTAACATGATTATTACAGAGATGAACAATATACTTTTCTACCCAAATAAATTTTTAAGCAGATGCATGGATAGGTTGCATCTTTCCTATGAGGATAAGCGAGGTCCACCTATACAAATGGTCTCCCAAGTTCAAAATCAGGCAACTAGTTTCAGGCAAAAAAAATTCTTGATGCCAATATATGATGAAGATGGCCCATACATAAGCCCAGTAGAAGCATGGATAAATGAATCTTGTGAAATCAATCCTTCTATGTGGCAATAGTATCGAGGCTTCTAGGTTTCTACAGTTATGCATCTTTCATTCCCCATCTTGATGCAAATCCTAGTATGTACTCATTTTATCGTCAATAAAATCTTATCATGGATTGTCTCTAAAGACAAAGCGAAAAGATCAGGTATGAATTTCCTATTCAACTGGCTACAATGGTGGTATGATTTCACTTAACCTACTTTGATTATCACGTTTAGCATAGGTAGGTTTAGTTTCATTTGAGTTTGGCATATACTATTACCCTTGCATTGCATTTGTTGTTCTTCATGTTTAGTTATTTGCATTTAATTATACTTAATAAGGTAGGATGGAAGTGTATAACTAATGATGCTTTTGATGCCCTTGGATATTTCATGTGTGTGTAGGTCTACAGGAACCCAGAATATTCATAGGTTCTCAAGCACTCCCGAGAAGAGAACTTGTCTCACAATTGGAGCCAGTGTTATGTGGTACCAATACCAGTGCACCTTCAGATGTTTTCCCAAGGAGAGGAGGGGTCGTATTTTTTTCAGGGCCATGATGGGGTGCTATCAGTACTTTCTGAGACGATGGTTATGTTTGGACCCTTTGGTCCTTCCTTTAGGAGTGTTATGGCTTAGTGGCATTTCTAACTGCCTCATTTTAGGGCTTGTAGCCCTGAGATTGGTGTCTGAGGCTCCTAAGGGTGGGTCACTGGGTCACATAGTCCCCTGTTTATTTTTTTACACCGGTGACTGTATTTGAGGTTCTTGCCTCTCCTTCATGTCACCTTATGCACCCATCTTGGTCCCTTTCCAACAAAGCACCCTCTCTCTTTGGTGCAGTTTCCTTGATGAAGTCACCTTTGGTCACCAGGACCACATGCTATTTGAGGGGGGACATTGAGGGATTTTCCGGCATTAATGGTGTTAGATGGGGCATGGTGATGCCCCCCTTCTCACTCCACTTCTCGGAGTGAAGCTTTCTGCTCAGTTTTAGTCATTTTTAGCAACTTTTAGGCACCTAGGGGGAATAAAAAAATAAAATAAAATTCATATTTTTGGCCTCCTTAAAATTTCGGCCTCCCTCCTACAAATTCGGCATGCCTTCTTTGTCCCTAAAAACCCTAGGGCAAAATTTTAGGAAGCCCTAAAAATTTAAAAAAATTTGAAAAACCTAAAAAACTAAAAGTTTAACTTAAAATCTGCCCTAAAACTAAAACCCTAGCTGCTCTCTCTTCTCCCTACACCCTCGACTGCCCTCCTTCTACCCCCTTACACCCTCGGCCCTCATCCTCTAGGATTTTCCAAGGCTCAGCCTGCCTTAGGGCAACCTTTTACAGGATGTAGTAACCCATTTGGATGCTCTTTAAAGACCTCTCTGAGGTCTGCAATAAATTGCAGATTGTCCCTCTTTTGCAGCCCTAATACCTTTAACAAAAAGACACCAATCTAATTAATAAAGGGTTAGATAAACTTAAATGTGTTGCAAATCAAGTTAAAGGAGGTTAGAAAAGGATCCATTGATTATTGTTTGATGAAAGGACTGATTGTAACTCTGTTTACATGCCATAAATGATTCATATCATACTTGAATGATCAACCTATATTGCTAGAAGAATGCTTCAAAGTTGAAGGTGGTTTGGTATATATTAAGTGTATAAAACCATTGTTTAAATACATCTTCTTTACTTCATAAATGTTGCTGCAACCACTGTCATAAAGGGATTGTTCACCGATGTAGGTTGTCTTCATAACTGTTGGTTGTTATTAAAGTTACAATACTCACATTTGTTCCTTCTTATTAGTGGTGAATGATTACATTGTTGAATAGTTACTTGGATATTCACTGCTGTTATAAAATTGAGTGTCCAATTTACTATTGAAGGCCTTTATTCAAATTGATACATCATCTACCTTGTTTACTAACTGGTCACTTGTATACTATAAATATTATGTGAATGACCCTTTAACATTGGCATTGATACATTGGTTTGACATCAATAAACGTTAAGATCTACATAGTATGTCTTCTTCGTCCTCAAGTTGATTTGTTTAAGGCACCAGTCACTAATATCATTGTGTAGGCAGTATAGTTGTTTGTCCAAGTGTCTTGCGGAAGGGCTCTTCCCTTGGAGGTTAAGACACTCCTAATAAGTTGGAGGTGTGGCTAAGGTGACAGTGGTCACACTCTCTCTATTGGACACTAACCCTACTAGTTTGTCTGGTAACACATGGAAAAGGGGAATCTTCATGTCAACAGATAACTTGGTGTCAGCAAGTACTTAGTAGCATGGGGTGCCTGAGTACATGCTCTACTTTGAAGTTTGTTTTGATTTAAAGTTTGTTTTGCCTATAATTTGTAGTTTTCTATTCAAAAGAAACAAGACCCCCCTCTACATTAATCCATGTGTGAGACAGAGGTTATCAACCAACAGAGTATATTTAATTATGCTCAAGAATTGTTCAAGAAAGGAAGATGTTACTCGAGGAGATCTCTCATATTCTTGCAGCAGCAGGAAACATTTCATCATCAAAGGAGGAGCAGATCCTAACATTCATCAGGAACATCTCTACATTTGATGAAGGAATAGAGGACCAAAATTCCCATGAGCAGCAATCAGATTTACTAGTCCTCGCTGATTCTCCTTGTAGGTCTAGAGAAGAGAATAAAGATCTATGGACATCATCAAATGAAGAGCGAGTTTTAGAACCTGAAAATGAAGTGTCCTGGTAGCTTGTACCTGGTTCCTTTGTGCAAGAGCCAAACATTTCAAGATCTGTAAAGTATGACAAAGGAGGGCATTCAAGTAAGTGAAAATGAAGAAGAATACATAAGGACATGTGACTACATTGAAGATTGGTTCCAAACAATAATCAAGTCAGAGCACCATTTCCATCTTCAACATCTCTTGATGCAAAATCCAATAGATCAGCTGGACTCTCATGTCCAAACAGCCATCAAGGTACATTTTTCATATTTGGATGTGAGTTTATTTTTAATCATGTTGCGTACATAGCTCCATTGGAAGTACACTTACACTTGAGAAAAGGTTTTCCTTTTTCTCAAGTAGGGTAGGGTAAAATTTCAAATAAAATGTTGGCCCAAGCATAGCTCAACAATCTAGTTTAGAAATAAGAATGAGTCATTCTCCAAGATCAATAAAATGTTGGCCCAAGCATAGCTCAACAATCTAGTTTATAAATAAGAATGAGTCATTCTCCAAGATCATTAATTCTAGTAGAAACATAGACCTCCTTGACACAAGGCAAATATATTTTTCTCTGTTTTTATTAGCTCTGGTCAGTCCAACAGTCAGTTTTTTGTAGCCCGGACTGGTTCTCATAATAAAACAGAGGTCATTCAGTCCAGCGGGTCAGAGTAGAGGTCTATTCCATTTTCTAGCAGTATGATAGCAGAAAATCATGCAGCCTCTTCATCCTTTCAAGCAGCAAAATCCAAGAATACAATCCATCAGCTCTAAATCGGCATATAATATTCAAAGGATGGTACATGCACATTAATATCAACAAGCACCCCATGCATTACATCAAGGATGGTCAAGTTGGAGAAAAGGTAAAAGTTCATAAGTTGATTCTAAATCATTTCAAAAGTTCTGGTAATACGCCTATATCAACGAGGAAACGATTTACTATTCTGGTAGTACACTAGGGCATCCATTCAGCCATATTAATACCAAAACCGTTGACCAGCAGCCACAAAGAGGGGATCAAACTCTGAGGCATAATCAACAGAATGGAATGTTGGGGTTCTTACATCTCATGCGTTGTTTCGAGACATTCATATAGAGTCTTGATCACTTACACTATGTGGTCATGAGTTGATTGTTGGCTTGAAATGAACGATGTAAAATGCTATGAATTGCTTTGTCTTGAAGATAATAGTTTTCTACAAGAATTATGGTAACTATACAATAGTGCCACCAAATTCATCTAAGATCCTACAGTGAAATACTATTCAGCGATCCAAGAATCAAGCTCAAGAATCAGTCAGCTTAATCTCTATGCATACTTTAAGTTTCCAAGAAGAAGAGATCCAAATTGTTGTTCATTTTCAAATTTCTGGAAATTTGAAATCCCAGCATATTTTCTATTTTTCAAAATTCTAGAAATTCATGTAGCTTGCAATTTGCATATTTTCCTACAGCAACTAGTTATTTCTTGAAAACATCTAGTTGGGGGATCATTTTGATGATTATAGCAGAATACAGAGGATGAATATCTACTGATTGTAGCAGCTAGCATTCTTTCATGATCCTTGAATCTGGTAACTAAACAAAAGTTTCCTATAGTGGCTTTGCCCATCATTATTCCAGGAATCGAATTTCGGGCTCCATTTCTGATCAAACCGTGAAGAATATTCCCAAACCATTCAAAAACCACTTCCATGATGGGTCCGTTTAAAAGGCGATTTTCAGAATTTCTCAACGATTTGGGAGAAATATTTGTTTGATCAGCACGTGAGGTGCAATAATTTCAGGTTGCAGCCTGTTCTCCACAAACATCCAATGCCCAGTCAGCATGAAGGCAGGATTTGAGTCATTCCTTGGTTAAATGATGGTAAAGAGGTAATATGCATCGTAATATTTTTTCTATTTCTATTTGAAATCCAATCAAATCTGACCAGTTAGCTTGGAGATCCATCGAAATAGGATCAACAACTTCATTTGGAAAAGTGTACATTCCATTCGGGGAGGGCATGATTCTTTCACTATTAATTGATGTTATATGTTGAAGAGGAGCCATTGTGTCGTATGTGGAAGAATAATTCATTTCAGACACTTGTACTTTAAAAAGAATCATTGACTATAAGAAAAATAAAAAAAGAGAGTCATTGCTTGTCTGCCACCTACATGACTATTGTTATTTGCATAGAGGAGTTGCAAACCAAGAGGATCACACACTATTGTTTCTTTGCCTATTTGAGAAACTAAGGAGTTGTGTATTCCAAAGAGGATGAGAGAGAGCTAGAATGTTTCCCATAACATCATTGTGAATGCATTATTGTTGGAAAACATTATTGATGTGCAATTAGTAAATTGTTGAAAGTACTTGTGTGTGGGAAATCATTGTTCCAACATCATTCTCAGGCCAAAAATAGAAACCATCTCCACAAGCCTTTATGAAAGATTATTTATCCCCCTATTTCATCTGCATGAGGACATTCCAACTCGCAAGTGTGGGGGAGATGCAAATGTCTCTTCCAGTTCAAGTTATTGCAGCAGCAGGTTATGATAGTTAATATCAGCGATGAGTTTTCTGAGCACCAGTTCCTCTCATCAGTGATCAAAATATGAAAATTTCCCTTCACATCAAAGACCAATCAAAATTCCAATGCAACAGGGAAGATGCTAATGAACTTAGAAAACAAGTAAGAGGATTTAAGAGCAGACTTGTTTATCCATATACAAAACACTCTTATACCAGGTTATCAATTGCATAGATTTTTCCATTTTTCTATAATTTTGATAGGATTACGGGAATTCATGTAGCTGTCAATTTGCAGAATTCTGGTAGAATCCTCATTTATTCACATATAAGCATGTTTCCAAAAGGATATCTTCCACTTGGATAATGTATTATACATCCAAATCATGCTTCAACACTTTCCGGATGACAAAAATACGAAGTTATGCACTTAGGGGGAGGTAATTATCGTAATTGTGGGTTTCTTATTGCAAGAATTCATGTAGCTTTCAATTTGCAAAAATTTGGTATCACTTTGATGTTATACATAGTAGTGGTTGTTGGGGATGTTCATAATGATGTTGAGATGCTTCCATGTTCATCAGACTACCTCAATTCTCAACATTCAAAACACAAATCCTTAGGCAAAGTCACAATTACAGGAATTTATGTAATTGATTTTTCATAATTCCTGTAGCTGTTGATTTTCGAAATTTCGGTAGTAAGTTCATTGTTTTACATGCTTTCACTTCTCTATGATAAATCAATGATATCGATTTTATTTTTATATGAAATTGATATTCTCTCATGATATTTAGATGGCCTCGGAACTCACCACATGGATCATCATTCTTGGGTCACAATTTTAGCCAAGGAACAAAATTTCAATGCATTTTTATAGGACAAGGCAGCCATGTTTTAGGTGTTATATTTTTAACTTTTAATCAATAATTATCTAGGATCTTACTGAGAGAATAAAAAGCACAGCATAAACACAAGAGACACAAATATTTTCCTCGGGGAAACCATAAAGGAGAAAACCCCACAACTTCCTCAGAGATAGAATGATCACCAATAAAACGCCACAAAAGTAAAACCCCAAAAATAGAGATGGTCTTCAACAGCTTCTATATTATCCACTTGTGCAAACTTGTCCTCTCTCTCACTAATGTGAATGAGTGAGTGAGTGAATGGATAAATGAGAGAGCCTAGTTCTCTATTTATACTTTACTTTCACTTTATCTTTTTCATTTACTAGGTCAGCCCCAGTTGTACCTGATTGGGCCGACTTCTCTAGAAGACTCTATTAACCCTAATACAATCTAACTCTGGGTTCTATTTCCCCAACTTACAATGGAAGGTTAACCTCAATGAATTTACATTTCCAAAATACAATAATGACTTCCCTGATTGGAGGAATAAACATCTCCGTCGTAGGTACGAATAAAATATAATAATAATACAATATAAAATACAAGTGAATATCTTCCGCAGTTACAATAACATTAACACTCCCTCTTAACTAGGAATGTATTCTCTTGACACAGTCATCAACACATCTGGACACAAGTCTTCATCGTTGGATCATCAATGCTGGAACATCATCATCAACAATGGATCATCGCCATCATTGTTGTTGCAATCCTCGTCATGTCGACCATCGATTGGTGATATCTCTCGATTCTACTCATCATAGGAAGTTCTACAGAGCTCTCCCTTTTTCATGTTGGATGTATGCCTATCCCTCATGTAGGTATTCATCATCTCTGTGAGCAATCCATCAAGTAGGTACATCCCAAGACCAGTCATTACATTGCCTCTGCAAATACATATGTCTCCTACTATCACCTCGTCATCTTCAGATCATCTGATCGTCACACGAAGCACAGCTCAGATGCACATAACACAACACTTACATCAACTAACATGGGAGGAATTTCCTACCACCATTCGGGAACCGCTTAGCACTTACATCAATGGCCGTGGGAGGACCAACCTACCACCATGTCAGAATGGAAGAACACTTACATCAACGACCATGAGAGGACCAACCTACCACCATGTCGGAATGGCACAACACTTACATCAATCACCATGGGAGGACCAACCTACCACCATGTCAGAATGGCCCCGACACTTATGTCAACGACCATGGGAGGACCAACCTAACACCATGTTGGACTATCCCCCGCACTAATGTCAATGGCCATGGGAGGAACAACCTACCACCATGCCGGACTATCCCCGACACTTATGTCAACGGCCATGGGAGGACCAACCTACCACCATGTCGGAGTGGCCCCGACACTTATGTCAACAGCCATGGGAGGAACAACCTACCACCATGCCGAACTATCCTCGACACTTATGTCAACGGCCATGGGAGGACCAACCTACCACCATGTCGGAGTGGCCCCGACACTTATGTCAACAGCCATGGGAGGACCAACCTACCACCATGTCGGAATGGCCTCAGCACTTACGTCAATAGCCATGGGAGGACCAACCTACCACCATGTCGGATTGGCCCATGTGCATCTGCATCTTCCGGACTCATCACTTCCCCTTGGAAGGACCGCCAATCTGAAGAACACCAAGCTTCCCTCTGAAGTATTCAAACTTCACTCTGGCTAGTGGCTTGGTCAACACATCAGTTATTTGATCATTCGTCGCAACATACTAGAGCTTCACTGATCCTCTATGCACCATATCCCTAATATAGTGATATTTGATCTCAATATGTTTCGACTTGTCATGGAACACTGGGTTCTCGGACAACTTCACACAACTCTGGTTGTCACAAAATATACAAGTCGCCTCTAACTAGAGATCAAACAAATCAGACAATAGATTCCTAAGCCATGTTGCCTTACAACTAGCCGAACAAGCTGCAACATACTTTGCTTCAGCTGTACTCAGTGCCACACAGGACTACTTCCTACTAAACCAGGAGATCACACCTAATCCCATATTGAAGAAAAACCCTGAAGTGCTCTTCCTATCTGCGACACTGCCTACCCAATACGAATCAACATAACCCTGCAGGTTAACCTTTTGATCCGCGTCATATCTGAGCCCATAATCCACTGCACCCTTCAAGTACCTTAGTATATTCTTTGTAGAAACTAGGTGAACTAGTCTCAGATCCATTAGGAACTGCCTCAATGTGTTCACAGCAAAGCATATGTCTGGTCTCATGTTCGTCAAGTACATCAATGACCCAATCATCTGACGATACATCGTGGAATCAACTGGCTCTGATGAAGAATCACAAAGTAGATTCAATTTTGATGCCATGGGTGTGGCCATGGCCATGCATTCCATCATTTTGAATCTCTTTAGAATATCCACTGCATACTTCCCTTGTCCAAGGAAGATCCCATCGGCATTCTACCACACCTCCATGCTTAGGAAATAATGCATCATACCCAAGTCCTTCATCTCGAACTCTACAGCAAGTTTCCTCTTCGTATCTGCAATGAGCCCATCCTCTCCTATTACAAACAGATCATCTACGTAGAGTAGAAGTATCACTGGATTTCCCACTTCAACCTTGTAGTAAAGGTTGGAATCTGCTTTACTCTTGGGAAATCCCAAGCTCATTAGGAAAATATCCATTCTGCCATACCATGTCCTGGGTGCCTATTTCAATCCATACAAGGCCTTCTTAAATTTGCACACATGAGTCTTCCTGTCATGTGTCTCAAATCCAAGTGGCTGCTCCACATACACTTCCTCCTCAACTACACCATTCAAGAACATTGTCTTGACATCCATCTGGTGTACCTTACACTTCATCACTGCATCCAATGAAAGTGTTGTTCTAATGGAAGTGTATCTGGCTACAAGTGCAAATGTCTCCTCATAATCTATGCATTCCTTCTGGGAGAAGCCATGTGCCACAAACCTTGCCTTGTGTTTTTCTATGCTGCCATATACAACATGCTTGATCTTGTAGATCCACTTGGAAGTCACAACAGACTTCCCCTCTGGTCTTAGAACTACATGCCAGACATCATTCTTCATGATCGACTGGTACTCCTCGATCATGGTATCCTTCCATTCTTTCTTCTCAGCAGCTTCCTCATAGTCTGAAGGTTCTTTTCACGATGTGGATCTACAGGCTCTTGTGGTTCTTCTATTTCGCAATCTTCATGATCTTCTGGAACTGCTTCTTCCATCACAGAATCTCAAATCCTGGGAACTTCAGGTTCTTCAATAGGTAGTTTTCTTGATCTTCATTTCTTATTCTTCGAAACAAATCTCTCTTGTAGGTGATGGTACATGATATTTCCTACAAGACAAATTCAATGGCATGATTAGAAGCATCTTATAGTTTTCAAAACAAATTCTTACACATAAAGACATAGGTCATGCAATTATCTTAGTCAATCCTTCAATACAACATTCATCCATATCTCGTAACTTTCCAGATGCCTTCCATCTCTACCAGAACATTGTTAAGAGTGTGCACTACTCCCAACATGTCAGCAAAAAGGTTTCATTATAGATAAGTAGCAATGGAATATTGTACAGTACCATAGGCCACTTACCCATCACATGCATATTAGTAGTATATTTTTCATTAATGAAAATATCCTAATATACATAATACACAGCCTAAATCTAGGAACATAAGTATGTACACTATTGATCGATATTATTTACATGAGAATTGACAATTCAAATACTTATCTTTGTTTGTTTGTTAGGTGGACTCCCTCTTGATATTTGCTTCCTTGCAAGAACTATTGGAGTCTATGATAGTGTGCTCCCCCTTGATCTTTGTTCATAATAATACATATTCCTCATCACTTGACGAATCATCTCTTTCTCTGGTTCTTTTCCTTTGCAGATGCCTTCATGCTTCGACTGGATTTATGGAATTCCTTCAACTACTTTGCTTGCAATGGGTAGTGCCCTATAGTGCACATGTGTAAGCCTTCTGTGCCATAGTTCACTTGGTTCCATAGAGTCATGGACCAATACTTGTTCAGGTTGTCCATTCAATTTGTGCAAACCTCCCTCTTTCTCTCCAATCACAACTGCATCATCTATATTTTTTTCCTTTGGCCACATTAGGACTTGGCCATCAACAAATGCAGCCCTCATACCTTTTGCATCTAGTGCAGATATAGAGAGGAGGTTCTTCTTGAGTCCTGGAACATATATGAAATCCTTCATCTTCAAATACTTGTCAGAGTCTATCTTGTATGAAGCTTCTCCACTTATTTTTATGGGATATTGGTAGTCATCCCCAAGTTTCACCTTGTGAGGTGACTCATGTTCAAACAGGTTCATGAAGGATTCTTTATATCCTGTCATATGCTTGGAAGCCCCAATATCTACAAGCCAATCATTACTTTCGTGTGTGACAGTGCCCGTGAGTGTTGATATCAGGACATACTCTTCGTCACTTTAAGATTCATCACTTTCTTCTCTGGCTCTCTTCCTTGGAGGTTCATCATCTTCTGCAGTGTGTGCATGGTGCCTTTTCTTGTTGGTCTTCTTCTTGTTGGAGCCACTTCTGTTTCTGGGACAATCTTTGGAATAGTGTCCCTTCTCATCGCATGTATAACATCTAACAATAGATAGATCTCTCTTTGATCTTCTAGGGTGGTTCCTATGGTGCTGGCTCTCCTTCTTGTTGTGGTGGTGCTCCCTCTTGTTGTTATTCTTCCTGGAGTGTGTTGTGAGAGCTTGATCATCATTTTCTCCCATATTCTCTTCTCGAGCTACAAGTCGAGCTTCTTCTTGTGATAATTCTTCCCACGGCCTACTGAATGTAATTAACTTCTTTCTAGCACAAATCCCTTGAATGAAAGAGTCCTGTGATCTAGGGAGACCATTCAAGGTGGTTATCACAATTTCTCCATCTTCTACATTTTCTCCCACAGCTTCAAGTTTATCCTTTATTTGAGAGACCCTTGTAAAGTAGGACTGCGTGGTCTCTGCATTTTATATCTTCACATTCTTCAATTGGTTTCGCAAGGTCATCTTCCGATTTATATTCTTTCCTTCAAATATCTTGGTCAAGGAATCAAACACATCTTTAGGTATCTTCAAGGATGACACATGTGGGATGAGATTATCCTTAATATAATCTGCAATGATCCTCTTGGCCTTAACCAAGTTATTCTTGTGTAAGGATTTGGCCTCATCTCCCTATGGAACTAGAACTTCTTCATTCACATATGTGTCCAATTCATTCTCTAAAAGGACAAGTGTAATCCTATACTTCCATGCTCGAAAGTTATCAGCCCCTTAAAGCTTGTCCTCAAGCTTGGTGTGGTGAGAAATCTGTAATGAGTACTTAAAATGGAAATAGAAAAGATTTTAGGTCTTACCACTTGATTTGTTGAAATTGGTTCTCGATCTGGTTAGGGTTTGTGTAATGTTCCTTGTTAGTAATTTTATCAAAATGGCAATTTTTCACTTTTTTCCCTAGTTAGACCTTTGACTAGTTTTGATCTCTAGGTCCCAAATTTGCCCCAAATGATCCCAAATCTTCTGAGAAGGTATATAAATGATATTAGAACATAAATATTTGATTCAGGGATGCCTTTGGACCTTTAAAATACTTCTGCAAATCCTCTTTCAATTCTGGTCAATGTAGGTAACTTTGCTAGTGATTTCCCTTTGACTAGTATTGGTCTCTAGGTCTCAAATTGACTCCAAATCCCTTCAAATATTCAAGGAAGGTGTATGAATGATATTAGTACATGAATATGATGTTTATGGATGAAATATGGTCACCAAAATACCTCTGCGAACTCTCTTAATATTCTGGACCAAGTATGCAATTTTACTAGTAATTTGGGGTTCAAATCCCCCTGAGGTAAGTACTGAAAATGGCTTCCCAAATGCCTCCAAACCCACTCAAATTTATGAACAGAGGTATGTAATGGGTTAAGTATTTTATTAAAGTCTCATATGCACCATTAATGGATTATTACAACTGTTTTCACCCTCTCCCATTCAACTACAAAAATCCCCAATTCGACCCTTGGGGAAATGGCACTATTTCACCTCCCAATACAACTAAACTGAGTAAAAATGCTTCAAATGCTCAAGTACAGTACATGAAACTTGTATAATACATCCATGGCAGTATATTGATCACAAATATATCATAGAATCATCCATTCATTCGAAATCATCATCAATACATTGGCTCACAACAAGGTAGTGGGGAAATGGCATTATTCTTCCATTAAAAATGAGATATATACATTTCTACTTGGAATTTCAACCTGAAACTTTTTGGAGATGAATAATAGAGTATTTAATTCATATTAAAAAAGAAATGGGGCATTAAAATCTTCCCCAAAGAGTACAATAGCTCACCAAAAATGCCCTCCCTCAAGGATCAATAATATGCCATCAAAACTGGAAATGGTTGAAGGAGTGAGCTGCAATAGAAGAAACCATGAGCTGCCCTGTAGCTTAAACCTGCAAATAAAGACTCCATTAAATCTCCAAATGAAAGTTCTGAATGGTCTTTCCAATTACCAACTTGGATGGGAATCTTTCACCCTCGAAATTGGCTAAGGTAAGAAACTAGTCATCCACTAGCTCTCCCTCTTCACAAATGCAATTGCAAATTCTACAAATGATCAAAAGCTATTCTCATACTTAATTTCTACATTTTATAACCAACATTAGCCTTCTAAGGGTCGAAATCCTCTCAATAGATTCAATAGATTTCCATTTAGGAAATATTCCACATTTGCCACTTGTCTCCTAGTTCCAACCTTCCATCTTCTCCCAAATTCGATTTTGAGTCTCTTTGGCTTCTCCAACTCCCAAATTCGCCTTCTTTGAGCCTATTTTGGGGGCTGACATGTCATAGTGGTCAGATGTCAGAGGTCAAGTCTGCAATTTGTCATAGTTGTCATAGATGCTCCATCATTGGTGTCATAGGGGCTAGGGAATCTAGCCCAAGTGTCCACAAACTTCCACTTTGACTCTTTATCTTCCATGGAGGTTACCAATCCTTCCCAATTCGACCTAAGATTCTCAATGACATGTGTTATGACTTACCAACTCACCCAAGAGTGTTCACATTCCCATTAATTCGAATTTGCAAAAGAGAGATACCATGTATTATAAAAAATCAAGCTAGTGTGGGTCCCACATCCTCCATATGTCTCCAAAACCATTTGTTACTTAGGATTTCTATTGAATTTATTTATTCACTATATTTATTAAATACTTGAACCCTTCTAATGTCTAAACATCATTTATTATCCCCCTTATTCCAAATCCCAAAGCTTCCACCCCAAACCTAGGAAACTAGTAATTTTCCTCCTTGACAATTATTTGACCCTTAAAATCAATTTTACAAACTCTAATGAATATGGCTAGTGTGATTATGCCATTGTGACCCAATTCAAAATTTGGGACATGACAAATCCTCCCTTCCCAATATTTCTTGTCCTCAAGCAATTTCAAGCATGGGTGTTGAAGAACCTGCTTTCTGTATAATTATTTGAAGTTGCCATTGAATTGCCAAACCTTGAGTCTTTGAGTTTCCATGAAGATTTTAGAGAGGAACCACCATGCTTGCTGCTGCACTACTCTGATAAAAATCACTTTATTAAGTGGGAAATCCATCTCCCATACTTCTTGTTTCCCCCAAAAAATTGAAACCAATGAGATAAAAATTATTCCAGGGTCCCATTGCTTGTATTGCAGCCCAACAATGAAGAGTGCTCTCCAACCCATACCATCAGATAAGATGATTCCTGGATCCCATTTTCTTGTATGAATTCTTCCAAACATCATGAGTATAAAATATATATCATCAAAGTACATAACTACATAATGAAAATGTACATCAAGGAGGTGCTTCATCAAAGAATCATGAAAGTACTTGTACCTCCAAGCAAGTAGACCACGATTTTCCAAGTGCATACAAGCTTCAAGTGACCAATCAAATCTGCTCCAATGACATAGGTGAGGATCCCATGTCCTATAATGCTGCTCCAAAAGGATGTGATATGCATCAACATATTCAACCATGTATTCTTTCATCCAAGAAGTGAATGAAGAATCTCCACTAAAATCTGAACCAAACAATGAGCAGAAAAAACAAGGAGACTTCAAATGACTCAAATAAGTCTCACCCATACATCCATGAATGCGAGAATCATAAAGATGTAACAAAGTATGTGGCTGCCAACAAAAATGTTCTCCCATCATAAATCTATTCATCCAAGTGTTGGATGAAGTTCCTCTAACATCAAATGAACCCAGTGTTGAGCAAGAAAAACCATGAGTCTTCAAGTGACTCAAATCCATATCATAGGTGCATCCATGTAGATGTGAATCATCATAAAGTGAAAAATTATGCTGCTGCAAATGTGAATAAGAATGTGCTCCAACCATGTCATCATAAAAGTTAAATCTAGGAGTTCCATACTCCTCATGTGGCACCATCAAAAAGAACCCTTTCACCCATACTTCATTGAGACTAATACTGGAAAACATGGAATTGTAGGATGTAGGAGAATGTACTAACTCACCCAAATGATCAAAAATTTCAGGAGTTTCATCATGGGAAGGATCCATGTGGGTAGTATCATGCAGATCCTCCAAAAGTGGGAAACCTTTGTCATAGATTGGTTCCAATGTAGAGGAATCATGCTCTTCTTTAAAAATTGCATAAGCTTCATTAAGAGACAATTCAAGTTCCTCTTCCACCACATCAAGTGTTTGTATCTCTTCAAGTTCATCTTCAAACACATTAAGCACATTCAAATTCCCACATTTCTCATGATCCACCATGTCATGAGAATCCTCCAAACAATCTACCATTTGACAATCTTTGATGTGGCACATTGCTCTTTGAATCTTCTCCATGTCTTCAATGAAGGATGTTTCCTCCAATGAAGTAGCTCTCCAACAAGAATTTGACACCAATGCTTGAGTGTCATGGACAATGCTGAGGGACTCTTGGATCTTATTTTCATTCATCTTTTAAGGACCCTTCAAGAAAATGAGGCTCTTGCAAATGAACCTCCTCATCTTCTTCAATTTTGCTTGGACCAACTTCATGAAGCTCAAGTGGTGATGGGGAAGTTGATCTTGGTTCTTCTTCAACTGCTACAAGGTCTTCATTATCATGCTTAATGAAACTTGTACTTGTAGAAACACTTTCAAAAGTGATCTCTATGTCACCAACATAGAGGTTTGAGCACCCATCAGTAGGTACTCCTTCATAGTTTAAGCATCCATCAGTAGATGCTCTTTGGTTCATGTCTAAGCTAGAAGGTGTCTCGAAATGATCTTCCATATTTTCAATAGAATCGTCTTCATGCTCTTGTGATGTCTCTTCCTTTTGCTCCTTAAAGCAAGCTGATGCATTTTTCCCCTTGTTTTCCTTAGGATCAATATATTTGGAATCTCTTCTTGAATAAATCTCAAAAGCTCTCCTCAAGGAGGACATCATTTCATGCACACATATATGATACTCGCTCCAAGGGTTTTTACAAGAAGGGCATAAACCTTTCTTCACTAACTCCACATCTTCATTTTTGGGCCTATTTTCAAAAACATGTTCAGCATAGTACTCAAAAGACATGGCATTTTGTGTATTTTTGCTAAAAGCAAGATATTCTTGATATTTTTGATATTGTTGGGGCAAGGTTTTATATTTTGCTCTCCATCTTTGGAACTCACTCATAGAATTATCCTTGGTTGGTGTGACACACTCATATTCATCAGATTTAAAGTCATAAGAATAATCTTCATTTCTCTTGAAATTGTAAGAAGTGTTGCATGATGGCACCTCTTCCTCATACCATTCACATTCTGCTTCATATTGCTCACAAGCATCTGTATATTCCTCATAAGAATTGTACTCATAGGATTCATCATAATAGTAAGACATGGCTGCCAATTATTCTTGAATGTATGTACCTAATACACAGGTGCAAGGACCATGCTCTAATACCACTGTAATGTCCCTTGTTAGTAATTTTATCAAAATGGCAATTTTTCACTTTTTTCCCTAGTTAGACCTTTGACTAGTTTTGATCTCTAGGTCCCAAATTTGCCCCAAATGATCCCAAATATTCTGAGAAGGTATATAAATGATATTAGAACATAAATATGTGATTCAAGGATGCCTTTGGACCTTTAAAATACTTCTGCAAATCCTCTTTCAATTCTGGTCAATGTAGGTAACTTTACTAGTGATTTCCCTTTGACTAGTATTGGTCTCTAGGTCTCAAATTGACTCCAAATCCCTTCAAATATTCAAGGAAGGTGTATGAATGATATTAGTACATGAATATGATGTTTATGGATGAAATATGGTCACCAAAATACCTCTGCAAACTCTCTTAATATTCTGGACCAAGTATGCAATTTTACTAGTAATTTGGGGTTCAAATCCCCCTGAGGTAAGTACTGAAAATGGATTCCCAAATGCCTCCAAACCCACTCAAATTTATGAACAGAGGTATGTAATGTGTTAATTATTTTATTAAAGTCTCATATGCACCATTAATGGATTATTACAACTGCTCTCACCCTCTCCCATTCAACTGCAAAAATCCCCAATTCGACCCTTGGGGAAATGGCACTATTTCACCTCCCAATACAACTAAACTGAGTAAAAATGCTTCAAATGATCAAGTACGGTACATGAAACTTGTAGAAGACATCCATGGCAGTATATTTATCACAAATATATCATAGAATCAAACATTCATTCGAAATCATCATCAATACATTGGCTCACAACAAGGTAGTGGGGAAATGGCATTGTTCTTCCATTAAAAATGAGATATATACATTTATACTTGGAATTTCGACCTGAAATTTTTTGGAGATGAAGAACAGAGTATTTAATTCATATTACAAAATAAATGGGGCATTAAAATCTTCCCCAAAGAGTACAATAGCTCACCAAAAATGCCCTCCCTCAAGGATCAATAATATGCCATCAAAACTGGAAATGGTTGAAGGAGTGAGCTGCAATAGAAGAAACCATGAGCTTCCCTGTAGCTTAAACCTGCAAATAAAGACTCCATTAAAGATCCAAATGAAAGTTCTGAATGGTCTTTCCAATTACCAACTTGGATGGGAATCTTTCACCCTCGAAATTGGCTAAGGCAAGAAACTAGTCATCCACTAGCTCTCCCTCTTCACAAATGCAATTGAAAATTCTAAAAATGATCAAAATCTATTCTCATACTTCATTTCTACATTTTATAACCAACATTAGCCTTCTAAGGGTTGAAATCCTCTCAATAGATTCAATAGATTTCCATTTAGGAAATATTCCACATTTGCCATTTGTCTCCTAGTTCCAACCTTCCATCTTCTCCCAAATTCGATTTTGAGTCTCTTTGGCTTCTCCAACTCCCAAATTTGCCTTCTTTGAGCCTATTTTTGGGGCTGACATGTCATAGTGGTCAAATGTCAGAGTTCAGGTCTGCAATTTTTCATAGTTGTCATAGATGCTCCATCATTGGTGTCATAGGGGCTAGGGAATATAGCCCAAGTGTCCACAAACTTCCACTTTGACTCTTTATCTTCCATGGAGGTTACCAATCCTTCCCAATTCGACCTAAGATGCTCAATGACATGTGTTATGACTTACCAACTCACCCAAGAGTGTTCACATTCCCATTAATTCGAATTTGCAAAAGAGAGATACCATGTATTATGAAAAATCAAGCTAGTGTGGGTCCCACATCCTCCATATGTCTCCAAAACCATATGTCACTTAGGATTTCTCTTGAATTTCTTTATTCACTCTATTTATTAAATACTTGAACCCTTCTAATGTCTAAACATCATTTATTATCCCCCTTATTCCAAATCCCAAAGCTTCCACCCCAAACCTAGGAAACTAGTAATTTTCCTCCTTGGCAATTATTTGACCCTTAACATCAATTTTACAAACTCTAATGAATATGGCTAGTGTGATTATGCCATTGTGACCCAATTCCAAATTTGGGACATGACAATTTGTTAGAGTAACCCTAAATTTTCAAACTTGGAATTTGAAGCTTCTGTATGGACAGATAGATACGCTTGACTGAGGCGAGTATGTTGGTACACGTGGTTTCTGAAGATTCCAAAAATTCACCCTTGAAAATTGACTTGCAAAATTCTGATCTACAGTTTCTGGTCTTTTCTGGTTTTTCTGGTCCAAAGTCAAACTAGGGTTTGACTTTTCAGGAGTTTCACCGACTCAAAAACTTTGATCTTGGTCTCTAAATTTTGATTTTGAGGAGGCGCACTTCCCTATGTTGATTGCACCCCAAAATTCCAATTCTGTGAAAAGCCCTAATTTCTGGCAGCAGTGACGGGCCAAAAAGTGAAAATGCTCAGAATCAACTTCTGCTTCGACAGAAAGATGCACCCTTCTTAGGCAAGTTATCCTAGCCTCTTTTTGTTGATGATATGTGGATAGAAGTCCAAAAATTAAGAATCCCTAGCTTCTGTAGCTGCATAGTGTCTTCTTCTCAGGTTAGCTCTAATACCATGTTAGATTTTTAACTTTTAATCAATACTTATCTAAGATCTTACTGAGAGAATAACAAGCACAACATAAACACAAGAGACACAAAGATTTTCCTCGAGGAAACCATAAAGGATAAAACCCCGCAACTTCCTCGGAGATAGAATGATCACCAATACACTGCAACAAAAGTAAAAATCCAAAAATAGAGATGGTCTTCAACAGCTTCTCTCTTCTCCACTTGTGTGAACTTGTCCTCTCTCTCACTAATGCGAATTGAGTGAGTGAGTGAATGGATAAATGAGAGAGCCTAGCTCTATATTTATACTTTACTTTCACTTTATCTTTTTCACTTACTAGGTCGGCCCCAATTGTACCTAACTAGGCCAACTTCTCTAGAAGACTCTATTAACCCTAATACAATCTGACTCTGGGGTCTATTGCCCCGACTTACAATGGAGGGTTAACCTCAATGACTTTACCTGTCCAAAATACAATAATGACTTCTCCAATCAGAGGAATAAACATCTCTGTCGGAGGTACAAATAAAATACAAGTGAATATCTTCCGCAATTACAATAACATTAACATTAGGATGTGATCAAATGAGACTGATGGGGGAGCATTAGGACTGTTGGTATCCTCTTTGATTCTATGTATATGGTTACACAAATCAATAATACATGCCCATATGAAACAAGATCCATTCAAACTTTGAAATCTGCAATTTCAAGGTTACAATGTTCATGGGGCACCTTCTCCAAGCCAAGTTCAAACCAATGTCATCAACAAGCTTATCCATTTTCAGACCGTCATGGGAAGATTGTTAAGTGAGACAACATCAACATTTGCAGCATAATGGATTCCAAGGTATATTCAGCATCCTCTAGCAGACCATCATGGGAATACCATCTCCATATTTGTAGCAACCTTCTCATAGAACTCCACCAGCATGATATGATAACCCATGGAATATTTGAGGAATGATTGTTAAATTTTTCAGAATTTACTTCAATCTGATCTAGGATCTTAACTGAGAGAACAACATGTACAGCATATCAATCATGGAGACAATAATGCAAGCACACAAGAGACACAAAGATTTACTTGGGGAAAACCATAAAGGTGAAAAACCCCAATAACTTCCTCAGAGATAGATAGAGCAATGATACAACCAACCATAAGAGATAGACACAACCTAGCAGCAGATCCTCCTCCTCCATAAGTGCGCCACTCCTCCTTGAGTGCATGTGAGAGAAGTGAGTGAACAAATAGAGTGCCTCCCGCACTCTATTTATACTTGACTTGACTTTCCTTTTTACCTAACTCATGTAGGCTCGAACTTAACCACATAACATAATGCTGACTGGGCCGACCCCCAATAGGGTGGTCTAATAACCCTTTGACCCACATGGCCGACCCCTAATAGGGTGGTCTAATAAACCTTCGACCCACATGACTTATACAGGGCCGACCCCAAACAAGGTGGTCTAATAACCCATCAAATATAAGTTACGACACTTACAATATAAATGACGACACTTCCGTATAGAGGAATAATAACATCTCTATAGGAATACAATATACATATATGTGAAATACATTCTGAAGTTACATATACATCAACACTCCCTCTTAACTAGGAAGGTATTTCTCAGCACAGTTCTTCTAGCACAAGTCATCTTCTCTGGATCATCGTCACTGGATAATTGTCATCGAGTCATCATCATCGTCACTGCTGCTGCTATCTCAATCAATCTCTAAATCTACTCGTCATAGGAAGTTCTACAGAGCCAGTACTTTTTCATACTGGATGTAGGCCCACCACCTGCAGGTCTTCGTCATCACTGGCCATACTGTGGAATCCTCAGGACTTTTATGTGCATCACAAAACCTAGAAAGAGCATTTGCTAGATGTCCCAGGGCACAGATTACATGCCATAGGCAAAACCTCGAAAGACCATCTACAAATATCCCAGGGCACAAATTATATGTGACCTCACCACAAAACCTCGAAAGAGAATCCCAGGACTGATTACGAGCACAAGGCTCAACCTATCGGATCTCCCAGGGCACAAATTACATGTGGTCACCACAAAACCTCGCAAGAGCATCCCAGGACTGATTTACGAGCACACAGCTCAACCTATCGGATCTCCCAGGGCACAAATTACATGTGGTCATGGCAAAACCTCGCAAGAGCATCCCAGGACTGATTACGAGCACACAGCTCAACCTATCGGATCTCCCAGGGCACAAATTACATGCCATAGGACAAAACCTCGAAAGAGCATCTGCCAGATATCCCAGGGCACAAATTACATACCATAGGTAAAACCTCGAAAGACTATCTGCAGATCTCCCAGGGCACAAATTATATGTCCTCCCAAGCAAAACCTCGAAAGAGCATTTGCCAGATGTCCCAGGGCACAGATTACATGCCATAGGCAAAACCTCGAAAGACCATCTACAAATCTCCCAGGGCACAAATTACATGCTTATCTGCACAACCTGATCCACGGCCATAGAGTATCAACTGATACTCACCATACATCATCCTGATGTATCCATGATCATCCTGATCATCATCACTGCAACATCCTGCTGCATGTCATATGGAGCAATATCCTGAAGCTCGTCATCTATGATCATCCTGATCATCATCACTGCAACATCCTGCTGCATGTCATCTGGAGCAACATCCTGAAGCTCGTCATCTATGATCATCCTGATCATCAATGCATCTACCTGATGCATACCAAGTAGCTACCTGATACATATCATCATACATGATCCTCCTGATCATCAATGCATCTACCTGATGCATACCAAGTATCTACCTGATACATATCATCATACATGATCCTCCTGATCATCAATGCATCTACCTGATGCATACCAAGTATCTACCTGATACATATCATCATACATGATCCTCCTGATCATCAATGTATCCACCTGATACAAATACAGATACATGGTCCAGGCATCCAACATGATGCATATACAAAATACATACACATGATCCAACTGATCATATCCAGCATCTACATGATGCGTACATACATACAAAAATGATCCAACTGATCATATCCAGCATCCAACATGATGCGTACATACATACAAAAATGATCCAACTGATCATATCCAGCATCCAACATGATGCGTACATACATACATAAAAATGATTCAACTGATCATATCCAAGCAGAAACCAGAACATCATCCTGATGCTCATCATCCAGCGCTTACATCCACAGCCATGTGAAGGATCCTCCTTCCAGCATGCTTGGAATGGCTTCAGCAAATGTGTCCATCACTTCTTCCTCGAAGTTTCCTCGATCTGAAGAACGCCAAGCCTCTCTCTGAAGTACTCAAACTTCACTCTGGCTAGTGGCTTCGTCAGCACATCTGCAATCTGCTCGTCTGTCGCAACATACAGGAGCTTCACAGCTCCTCTCTGCACCATATCCCTGATATAGTGATATTTGATCTCTATGTGTTTCGACCTGTCATGAAACACTGGGTTCTCGGACAGCTTCACACAACTCTGGTTATCACAGAAGATACTAGTAGCCTCCAACGGGAGATCAAATAACTCAGACAGTAGCTTCCGTAGCCATACTGCCTCACAACTAGCTGAACAGGATGCAACATATTTTGCCTCAGCTGTACTCAGTGCTACGCAGGACTGCTTCCTGCTAAACCAAGAGATCACACCTGATCCCATACTGAAGCAACACCCAGATGTGCTCTTCCTATCTGTAGCACTGCCAGCCCAATCTGAATCAACATAGCCCTATAGGTTAAACTTTTGATTTGCTTCATACTTGAGCCCATAATCCACTGTACCCTTCAGGTACCTCAGAACATGCTTTACAGCAACCAGGTGAACACTCCTCGGATCCATCAGGAACTGGCTCAATGTGTTCACAGCAAAGCAAATCTCTGGTCTCGTGTTCGTCAGGTACATCAAGGACCCAATCATATGACGATACATAAAGACATCAACCAGCTCAGATGAAGCATCACATAGAAGCTTCAAATTCGATGTCATAGGTGTGGCCATGGCCTTGCAATCCATCATCCTGAACCTCTTCAGGATCTCTACTGCATACTTCCCTTGTCCAAGGAAGATTCCATCTGTACTCTACCACACCTCCATTCCAAAAACAAATAGTGCATCATCCCCAAGTTCTTCATCTCGAACTCGGTAGTAAGCTTCCTCTACGTGTTGGCAATCAATCTATTTCCACCTGTAACAAACAGGTTATCTGCATACAAAAGTAGTATCACTGGATTTCCTTCCTCAACCTTGTAGTAAAGGTTGGAATCCGCTTTACTCTTGGTAAAGCCCAAACTGGATAGAAAGCTGTCTATCCTACCATACCAAGTTCTGCACACATATCTGACTACACCATGCTGTCTTGAAATCCATCTGGTGTATCTTCTATTTCATCACTTTTATATTTCTCAATGTTGTCATCTGCAATATGCTTGTTTTGATAGTTCCATTTGTAAGTCATAACAAACTTCCCTTCACGTCTTGGGATTACATCCCAAACATCATTCTTCATGATCGACGGATCATGGCATTCTATTTCTTCATCCCAGATCCTGGGAACTTCAATATCTTCAATAAATATCTTTGTTGCTGGAACAAATGTTGTAGTCCTTTTGTAGGAGATGGCATACGATTTTTCCTACACAAAAAGTTAAATTGCATGATTAGAAAACATCTCATAGTTTTCAGAACAAATTCTTACACATAAAGAAATATGTTTTACAGTCATGCAATTATCTTAGCCAATGCTTCAATACAACATTTATCCATATCCCATAACTTTCTAGATGCCTTCCAATCTCTACCAGAACATTGTTAAGAGTGTGCACAACTCCCAACATGTCAGCAAAGAGGTTTCATTCTAGATAAGTAGCAATGGAATGTTGTACAGTGCCATAGGCCACTTACCCATGTATATTAGTAGTATATTGTTCATCAATGCAACTATACATATCCTAAGTCTAGGAACATCAGTATCTACATTATTGAACAGTATTATTTAAGAAATGACAATTCAAATACTTATCTTTGTTTGTTCGTTGGGTGGACTCCCTCTGAGTCTTCGCTTCCTTGCTGGAGTCCTAATCTGAAGTAGCTTCTTCTACACCTTTCTGTTGTGGGATGTAGAGAGATGGTCAACTCCCTCTGAATATCTACATCCTTGCATAAACCACTGGAGTGTACTCCCTCTTGATCTTTGCTTCCTGGATTACCTGTTCTTGAATCTCATATTCATCCTTGGTCCCTATGCATGCTTATTAGTATCATGAATGTGTTATCCTTGTGATCTCATATAGAATCATACATTCATTAGTATACTATTAAAACACAATAATCTCAAGCATGTATAGTCATGATCATTTCAAACAGAAATAATAAGCATTAGTATCCAAGGTTTATGTAGGATTCTTATGGTTAGTCAAATCATAAGAAACATAACATGTCTAATCCTGTAATTACTCAAACCTATGACTCTTCAGGTTAGTTGAATCATCAATCAAGATAAGAGATATAAAATGCATAAAACCTGTGATTATTCAAACCTATACCATCATGATTCTTCTGGTTAGTCATATTACCAATTAAGGTAAGAAACATAATATGCATACAACCATGATTAATTATTCAAACCTATGACTTCATGAATAATCATTATCAACAATAGTATAAGATCCTAGCACAAGGTAGGATTCTATCTTGATATAGGAAAAACATACCTGGATTAGCATGCTAGCTATTTATGTCTAACATACTCACATGATGTCTTCTTGTTCTTCTTCAATGACTTGTGCTAGTAACCTGTATATCTCATAGGTTAACTATTACAAAACCAAGTTATACATACCTCGTAAATGGATCTTCTATGAGATTCATGACAATGGATGAATCTTTGTCCTCATGTTATCATGATCATATGTTCTTGGACCAGAACGTGATTTGTCTTTCTTGGTGTACCTTTCATGTTAGTAGACAACATAAATCTCATACAACACCATAATGCATTAGTACAATCATATGTGTCAACACCCTACCAATGAATATCTTCTATCATGCATTCATAATTTTGTTAAGGTGATACGACAAATCTAAAATCAAAATTGTATTAACCGTAATAACATGAAGACAAACATACCATAAACTTAATCATGGACAAATTTCGAAACATACCTCGATGAGTCATACCTGTCGAGATCGCTTGTAATCTTCTTATATAAGGCCTTAGCCTCATCTCCCTCTGAAACAGGAACTTCTTCACTCATGCAGATGATCAATCCATCTTCTTCTAGGATTAACCCAATCCACTTGATTTGAAAGAACTGGACCTTGAGCTGGATATGGGTTTGTCAGAGAAACCCCAAAAATTCAAACTTTTAATTTCAAACTTTCGAAAGGATAGAAATATGCGCCTTGATGAGCTGATCAAACTAGTATATTCAGAATTTGAAAACTGCAAAGTTTCACTCCTCAATTTTGCCTTTGAAACTTCCGGATTCACTAGACGTGACCCTGAACTGGGGTTTGATAAAGCCCACTCTTCTGCCCACTCAAAATGTTTGATCCAAAGCTAGAAGCTTCTATTTTTCTGAGGAGCTTCCAGTCGTGGTCACGGATTTCAAAAATTCCCATTTTTACAGAAGCCCTAATTTTCCACTTTTCTGATCAAAGTCCCGAACTAGGGTCTAATCAAGCCCGGCCTTCTGCCCAACCAAAAATTCTGATCTTGGTCTCTAAATTTCTATTTTGATGAGTAGCATCCAGCCGTGGTCTCCGATTACAAAAATTCCAACTTTCTCCAAAGCCCTAAATTCCGGAAGCCATGAATGAAGGTACCAAAAAATAATTCTGTTTTGACAGAAATATGTACCTGATTGTTTATGGTGAACTCCAAAATTTTTGATCCACAGGGTCTGAAAAAGTTTCCTGAGATAGCCTGACCTGTTATCTTTCCATCCTGACAGGTCTGACCTCAATTGGATTCTCTGAGAGAGAGTTATTCCAAATGTCGCAACGTGACCTGTTTTGGGATAAAACAAGAGAGCGAACTTGTACGGTGTGCCACGTGTCACTGTTTTAACTTCGGCCTCTGAAAACGTTTTCTGAGATAGCTCGGCCTGTTACCTTTCCATCCTGACAGGTCTGACCTCAATTGGACTCTCTGAGAGAGAGTTATGCCAAATGTCGCAACGTGACCTGTTTATGGGATAATACAGGAGAGCGAACTTGTACGGAGTGCCACGTGTCACTGGTTCAACTTCGGCCTCTGAAAAAGTTTTCTGAGATAGTACAGACTGTGTAATACCTGTCCCTTTTTACTAAATTTCATTTGGAGCTTCCTAGCCCAAGATATGAACTTTTTCCCAAGGTCACCTGATTTTGACTCAGATCTGGAAGAGGCAGAAACCCTATATTGTATAGATCATAAATCACAAAGTACAACGAATTAGAGGTTGTCCTTTGGACACAAGATACCTGGAGATCTTATCTTCGTCCTGTAACAATTTCAGATCCGAAAACTTCTCCAAAACGTATTTATAGCGAAAGTGCTACGATGACTGGTTTTTGCTATATCAAGCCCTAGCATCGTAAGTGCAACAAGTGTCATACATGCCATATCATGCCTTCTTTCAGGCTAGCTCTGATACCATGTTAAATTTTTCAGAATTTACTTCAATCTGATCTAGGATCTTAACTGAGAGAACAACATGTACAGCATATCAATCATGGAGACAATAATGCAAGCACACAAGAGACACAAAGATTTACTTGGGGAAAACCATAAAGGTGAAAAACCCCAATAACTTCCTCAGAGATAGATATGATAGAGCAATGATACAACCAACCATAAGAGATAGACACAACCTAGCAGCAGATCCTCCTCCTCCATAAGTGCGCCACTCCTCCTTGAGTGCATGTGAGAGAAGTGAGTGAACAAATAGAGTGCCTCCCGCACTCTATTTATACTTGACTTGACTTGCCTTTTTACCTAACTCATGTAGGCTCGAACTTAACCACATAACATAATGCTGACTGGGCCGACCCCCAATAGGGTGGTCTAATAACCCTTTGACCCACATGGCCGACCCCCAATAGGGTGGTCTAATAACCCTTCGACCCACATGACTTATACAGGGCCGACCCCAAACAAGGTGGTCTAATAACCCATCAAATATAAGTTACGACACTTACAATATAAATGGCGACACTTCCGTATAGAGGAATAATAACATCTTTATAGGAATACAATATACATATATGTGAAATACATTCCGAAGTTACATATACATCAACAATGATCAGCCCTTAAAGAGAAACAGCAAGAGTACAGTTCCATCTCCTTCAAACCTTCAAGTTTATATCATCCTTTCAAGAGCATCAGACACCAGGATTAACAAATTTATTCTAGCCACTCTTCAACAGTTGAGCTCTAGCATCCTTCTCTTCTCATCATGCAACTTGAGCTCAATACTTGTTTCTCTTCATATATCAAGCGAGCTATATTTCATCATTTGTCTCCCAGTTCATCATACATCCAATGTTCAACACTTATTTCTCTGATCAACACATATCATGCAACTAGTATTCAACCAAATTATTTGCATCTCAGATCATCATATGCTTGTGGAAGGTAAAGTTGGGTAAGTATTTTTTATTTCTAGGTGGTCATCTAACTTGGGAATTCTTATACATCGAAAATATTGAAGCTCCTCCTATTTACCACCTTAATTTTCTTACATTTTCTCCTCATATTCCCTTACCATCATCATCCATCTCCCTTGACATTGATGATTGAGAGTAAAACAAATTATTTTCACTCAAGCCTTGTATCATACATGCCGCAAAGACATCACTTCAATCTCTTTGTCGTATATCTAAAATACATCATCTAGAACAATTAAAATTCATTATTGCAATCTAATTTAATTCGAATGCAAATCCTTACATCTTGTTCATCAGTTCCTTGATAAAGCAATTATATCATATAAAGGGATTGGAGATCATATATTTTCCACTTAACATTACTTTCTATGTATCTTTTTGTTGCATGAGGACATGTAATGATTTGAGTGTGGGGGAGATGTTGGGACTCACAAATGACACATTTCATGACACCATTTATCCATGTTTCACTCACTCTACCCTTTCATTCTCGTCCCTTTCATCACCCATATTACCATAATTATCCACTTTTACCCTATATGAGCTTCATGTGACATGCATGCACTAAAATGGTTAAAATCTCATGTTATGATGATTGCTTAGAATATAAATTGCGTTTCCTATCTTACTTCTAGAATTGCAGCAGGATACTATTCATTTCAACAGTGCATTACCAAAACTTTCTAGTCTGGTAGTCAGCTCTTTGTTACAAAAATCCATTTGACTATGGGAACTTGCTAGTCTGGTAGCATACATGCAGTTCCAATAATTAAGTAGTTAGACCAAGTTTTTCCTCTTATACACAACTTTAGGCATATGGATCTCATGGATTATGATCTCAATAGCCTCTCTAAACCATATTAAGACTAAATCCAAGATTTTATGAAGAAATCCACATGTATTCAATATTTATTTGTTATGAGATCCACTTGTTTTGGATCTGATCTTATCCTCGTGTAACTTCTTCTCCGTTGAACTTCATGTATAAATATGAGAGCATATCATTGAGCTACCATGTTATAGGTTAGATGTTAGATGTGAGGAAGAGGTTAGAGTATTAGAGAGTGATAGGTTGGAGCATTGTAAGTCATTGTAACTTCTTGATGCTAGAATAAAGAGCTTGTTGCTGACCAAAAGCTTCATGTCACAGTATTTACTGGCAATGTATGCCAAGAGATGCAAGGCCCCCTCTCTCTGGTATGTGTTGCCCAAATGTTTCCTTTTTGTTGTATGTTACTTCAGTAGTCTTCATTTCAGTAGTTTACATTTCATGCAATTTACATTCAAGCACTCCACATTTCCTGTCATATGATACGATTCACTCTCTTGATCAGTTTACATGAATATGATTGTTTTCTGGTCATTATGACAATAGTGACAATCATTCTAAGTGCCATTGTTAAATCTTAGAAATCAATTGTGAGGTATACAAGGGGTGAATCCATACATACTTCCATCGACCGGTTAAGGGAGTTGCTTGTTTTAAAATTTCTTTCTACCTGATTTGGATATCAGAGGTTGAGATTGTTGTATGAACACTTTGAGAATGTTGTACAGTCCTTATGCTAATTCTTGAATACTAGAAATGAGATTATTTAAACATAGACTTGGTGAATTCATTCAGTCCACCTGATACCTCATTGGGAAGATTAGCTAGTTGTTGGTGTGTTTTACTTCTCCTCCTACTTGATCTGGTTACAAGAGGTATGGTTGTTTCCTGGACACTTTGATAATGTTGGCGATCCTGGTGTCTATCATTGTTTGTGAAATTTAGAAGTGTGATTGTCCAGCATACACATAGTGAACCTCATCCAACCTATCCAGTACCTCATTGAGTAGATTGCTGGTGTGCTTAGTTAGAATGACCAATTGAGTCTTGAATCTACATATACTTTGCACAATACCTCATCAGTTTAATGACCTTTGTTGATAATTTATGTGAAGTAAAATAAACAATTATTTTTCCCAACAACCCATTTGGGAACGCTCCTACTAGCACTGTAATCAATTGAAGCTATCAGATAACTCATTAGAAAATTCATACAAATTGAAATAGTACTCTCATTCACTATTTTCTATCTCTTGATGGTGCAAACTCAGCTAGCATTGTCTTCAATTACATATTTTCTAAATTTAGAATTCAGATATCACACTTTCTCTACAAGAAAATTCATGCGAAGTGGATAAAAAATACAACGCACCCAAGCCACAAGTATTACTGATAGAATCATGAAACCTTGAGATTTAATTTCTATAGATGGAGAAATTTTTGTTAACAAAACTTGTTCTATGCCATTAGAATTATTACCAAGTCCAGAGTGACAGTTGTTCATGAAATGAAAGTTACACACAAAGGAAGATGGCTTGCCATAATAGCAGCATGCACTTTGGTTTCATTGTCTTCCCGAATTAAAAAAATTAAAAATAGTGTTTCATGTTTTGGGAGAATTTTAAGATATAAACATTTTGATCAAACATGAAAGATTTAGATATTTGAAACTGAATGTTTGAATATTTTTAAATTGGCATTAAATATTAAAAATTGCATTAAGTATTAAAGTGTTCACAAATTTCCACCTTCCAGTCCCACGATCTGGTCCAGACCTCCTCAAGGTTTTGTGAAGAAGAATTGTGATGGTTCCTCCAAAGGGAATCCTGGACCAGTTGGTTATGGGATTGTCTATAGGAACGATCAAGGCGAAATCCTCCACATTCTCACAGGTAGCATTGGCTCGAACACCAAAAACTTAGCAGAACCTTGGGCTCTAACACGTGACATCCAACTTGCAATTAGGATGAACATAACACGACTCATGGTGGAAGGAGACTCCTTTGTGGCATACAATATTTTTTCTAAATTTCTCCAAGGAACATCAGAGAAAAAGGTGTCACCTATTTGGCGCCTCCTCAGCCTGCTGGAGACTCTCTCTCTTCAGCCTTCTAGCCAACTGGCCCTAGTCCCCTCCCACGTCAAGCGGAATGCCAACAAGGTAGCCGACATCCTAGCCAATAAGGTAGTGGAATGCAATGTTTATGAGTTTTTGGGATTCAATCTACTAATGAAGATCGAACCTTAAATTTATATATCAATCCGGGTCTGTAAGCTTAGAGGCATATCCAAGTTTTAGGACCTAGAGCTAGACTTGTTCAGTTAACCTAATTTTCTGTGAATTGAACCTACTGTCTAATGGGAAGTAATGCAACTTTTAAACATACAAAAATCCTTTTACAGGGATAGCTTCATCTGTTCTTTAAATGCACAGCAATCTATTTAGGAAAGCAATTTAACAGTGGAAGAACTGATATAATGAAAGCAATTAATCAATGATTCTAACCCTAACAATCCACTAATGTATGAACAATTAATCATTAAATTCCCTTACAGGACATTGTTCGTAATTGATAGTTGTTCAAAACACTTCCTCTTCAGGTGAGTAGCAATATATGACATGTCAAGATCACAGTCAGAACCGTTCCTTTAACATTTACCAGAGTATAAGGCAGAGCTCATAGAAATGTAAGTGGTACATAGCATTAACGAAATTGTGGTTTGAATTATTTAAATGAAAACAGATCAATAATAAAATCAATTGGAAACTAACTAAATTCGTTCTACAACGATATGCTAGCTACTACAGAATTCACACATACCAATGGTTCAATCTAAATCGCATGCATCAATTAAATCGTTGCAAACAGATAAATCGCAGACACTAGCAATGTAATGGTGTGAGAACTCAACAATGGGGGCCCTCCAGTGCCTTGTTCCACACACAGTCGTAGGTTTATAGAACTGAGAGTCTAATTGTATTCACCATAAAATCGATTACACAGTAAAACCACGCAGTTCAGAAGCAGTCTGCGTTCTTCCCAAAATCGTGATTATCAATCCAATGTTTTGTGGAATATTTATACAAATTCAAAAGAAAACTGGAAATGCTACAATCTTGCAAACTAATTAATGAACATAGCCATCGAGATCCTCATGCAGAATCGTGAAAATCAACAGAATCCAAACTGCCCTTCTTTTGTGCTGAGTGGTAGCACAGGTGGTCATTTGACCGACTTTGACTTGCCATCTGTAAGAGCCACATCATCTGTTCGTTGGAAATTCGTCCATCCTTGGACATTGAGGATCTTTCCTCCATCTTCCAGTTAATGCCTAGCTGTCCTGCAAGTACTCAACTTTGGAGATATTACGGGAAGTTAGAACATCCTGTAATTTTTTTAAAAACCTAGTTTAAATGCTCTAAAAACTTCAAAATTCAATTTGTTAACAAGCGATGACATTAATACCTTTTTAAACAAAGTCTGTGATGAACTACAAGCTTTATAGATTGGTATGAGGGTTTAATGGAGGAAAATGGAGGATATTTGGATGACAAAAAGAGGTCAAAATGGTGCCCAACATCTCCCCCAAGAGGAAGCTGTTGCATGTCCCCATGCCAAAAAAATATTTGACCTTGTGTTAGAACCAAAATTTTGCTGCTGACCTTCCTGATTCTAATCTCCTACTGAGACGATGCATCTGTTGATGTTGGAGATGCATAAAGGACCTTCAGCCTCTCATACTTAGCTTTGTAGGTCTTCTTCTGCTTATACCATCTGGATGCATTCTTAGAAATGTGTGTCCTCTGAATTCTCAGCTTCCGATTGTCCTTTTTTAATTTCTCATTCTTGAGCTCCAATTCCTTTATTTCAAGTTTCAATTTCTTGATCTCTTTATTTTTCTTGGAAGTCTTCTTCTTCGTTGAAGGCTTGACAGAACTGGTGTCCTCTCCTAATTCGTCACTTCCCTGTACTGAACCCTCTTTCTTTTCTTCTTGCACAGTTTGTGGCTCTGAGGAAGGAGAAGCTAAGTCTTTTAATACTCCCTGTCTTGACTGTTTTTCCTTATCCCTCTCCTGCTGATCTAAGAAAAGATTAATTTTCTTTGTTTGTCTTATTATCTCATCAGCATCTGGGGTTTCCTGTCCTATCTCCCTTGCTAGGTTTTCTTCTTGACCTTCCACAGTTTGTGGGTGTTCTTCATCCTCTAATGCTGGCTGGCTATGAACTTGCTTCTTCCTTGGCTTCTTCTGGTAAGTGGTGAAGACTTGTTCTTGTTTTTGAAGCTATTTATCTTCTTTCATTGCACTCCTAGTTCGTATCCTTCTCTGAGGCTGTTTTGAACTTGTCGCCTCAGAGTTGTCTTCATCATCAGTAATAAGCAATACTTCCTTTTTCTTCTTTTTCTCCTTTGGCAATTTTGAACTTGTTGCCTCAGGACATGTTATCATAAGCAATTCCTCTTCTTTTGAAACCTCTTCATGCAATTCTTCCTGCTCTTCAAACTAATTTTGAACTAAAAATTCTGTCCATGTCGAATTCTGCTTCCTTAACTCATACTGGATGATGATTTTGATAAGTCCACAGTGGAAAAGACTTGTCAATTTGTCTTTTTCACGCCTCTGGACAGCCTTGGCCATTTTAGTTAGACTCTGCAACAGGAAAAAGGGCATATTGATCTCACATTCACCTGTCAAGTGCTGCAACAATTTGATATGGTAAAGATAAACGATACTGAATCTCCCTTCACAGGTGATGAACCTTTGTATGATGTACACCATTTCATCCCAAGGATGAACCAACCAGCTCCTTGGTATGCCTTTCTTCCAGTTTACTAACCCTGCTCTAGATTTGCACAAAAATGGTACCCATGATTTTTCTTTGAATTGCTTGGTTTTGAAAAACCTTTCTCCCTGCTGTGGCAGACCAGTAATTTGTGCCAAAATGTCTTCAGACAGCCTAAAGTTTAAATTCCCTACTGTAGCCTTTTCTCCATCGAACGAGCCAGCAAAGGATAAGCTCACATTATCATTGTGCCCATCGAATTTTTCAAAGAAAGGCACCCATTGATTTTTCTTTAAAATTTCTAGACATTTTTCATGAACATCTGCGGGCTCAAATACCTCTGGTTCCAATCTAGATGACATTTTGAAAAATAGAAAACAGGAATCTTTTATTTTTTAACGTTGCCTTTGTCTTCCTATCCCTTCGATAATACTCTGAATCTATGAAATTTGTTGTTGGTTTGAGCAGAGTTGTTTAACAAAGAGAAGGGTTTTTAAATTTTACCTCTTCTCTCGTGCCACTATCTTCCTCTTGCATGATCTCCACAATGTATTCGCAGCTTCCTTCTCACTGATTGCCTTTCTTCCTGCGCGATTTCTTAAGCAACTCTTGTATTCACACTTCCTGTAACCCACGTCCCTTTCTCTCTGTCAATTACATTCACACAGCAGTCGATTTTGCAGAACAATAAATGGACTCGGCCTCAAGTAGAATAAATGAGTCATGTTTTCTGATTTACATAATACAGGAACCAAGTTTAATTGCATGCTGTCGTGGGCATCATTCCACGTTTTCCCTCCATCATTACATAACATGCCACTTCAAAAACAATGAAAGGTAAGGTTTTGGGTTTATAAACACTTTAATCCTTTTATGTGCCCATCGTTTAATACATAAAACATAAAATATACCTTGGTTCCAATGTTTTATTTAAACAGGCTATTTCTTTAAAATGAACCTTCTTTTCTAGAAAAGAAAATGTGCTGAAGATAAATATGACCATTGTTTCCCTCCTTAGATTCTGTGTATTACTTAATGCCTGATGCACTAAATTCATATACAAAGAAACTTTTGCAATTCCTTCATGTCATCATTTCACTTCTTGCTGAGAAGGAGACCCTGTTTGTCTTTAAACCAAGAAGAAAACTCTGTCTGTAGAATGCAGCTTGTATCCTGTAGAGTGCAGTATATGTCCTGTAGAATGCAGTATTTAAAATTTCCCTTGGTTTTGATCCTGACAACCATTTTGACCCCTAGGGTGGAAAATGAAGTGTTGGCAAAGGCTAATGGAAGGTAAGTGAGGTACTGGCAGATATTATCAGAAGAATGTAAGAAATAGGCAGTCAAGCTTTTCAATAGTTGGTAATATGTCATTGCTTAAAAACAAAGAATTCTGAAACTTTTTAAAACAAAAAAAACTATAAATTCTTACAGACTTTGGTTGATGTCCCTGTATGATGAGCTTGTTGTCTGATGAAGTTGGTTTGTATCCTGATTTGTTCATGTCCTTCTGATGTCTTCATTTCACTGGAATTCAGGTCCCTTTATAGATTTCTCCTGCCTTACTGGAATCAGGTCCCTTCTGCATTATGAAAAATCACAATCTTCTGCATATGGAAAAGACTTGGAGGGTTCATGAAAATGCTTATCCCCCTCACAGGCCTAGGTTTTGACTTGTCCTCAAGTCACACAAGATCTTCATTATTTTGAAAATAAAACAGGAAATTGGAAAAAGATTTTTTGTGAATTTTCAATGGCCAGGTAAACCTGGTTTTCCAGAGAAAATTCAAGTTTATATTGTGCCAGTGAACTGGTTTTCACAACTAAACTTCCTTCTTTTATATATATATATATATATATATATTTTGTTTATTTCATTTTTGATTTTTTTTCTTTTTTTTTTATGTTTTATTTGCTTGTTGTATCACAGCAGCTAAGGAGCAGGTGAAGGAAAAACACTGAGGTGTCTATCCAGCACTTGCAGTTCCTTTTGCTGTGAAATCTGTTGGACAAAATCCGCCATGTTGATAGGTTTGTGGTACAGCTTGAGCCGGTGGCCATTGACCACAAATTTATGTGCTTCATCATCTATGGTTTGAAGTTTTAATGAACCATTGTCATAGACATCGACAATCTTATATGGACCAAGCCAGTGAGTAGTAAATTTGGCTTTGAAGTCTTTAAACTTGGAGTCAAACAACAGTGCCCAGTCACCAATGTGAAATTGCTTCTTTTTGATAAATTTGTCATGACATTGAGCTCTCTGTTGTTGTATCAGGATATTGTGTTCTATGGCAGCCTGTCTCATCTCATCCAGCTGATTCAACTGAAGTATTCTTTCTTGCTGAGCTTCTGAAAGATCTATGCCCAAATCGGCTGCTAACTTGAAAGTATGAACTTGAAACTCAATGGGAAGGAGGACTTGCTTACCATAAACCAGTTGATAAGGAGAAAACCCAGTACTGTTTTTCCAAGTGATCCGGTATTCCCATAAAGCTTCAGTCAGCTTAGCTGACCAATCTTTCTGATGCATCTGGACGGTTTTGGTAATAATGCCTTCTAAAGTCTTGTTTGTAGATTCCACTTGGCCATTTGCTTGTGGATGGTAGGGGGTAGACGTTCGATGCTTGATCTTATATTTTTCTGCTATCTCCTGCACTAATTTAGAGGTAAACTGGGCACCCTGATCAGTTACAATCTCTCTAGGCACCCCAAATCTAACAAAGATCTCCTCAAACAGAAAGTTTACCACAGTCTGTTCAGTGGCTCTGGGAAATGGTTTGGCCTCTACCCATTTAGTAACATAGTCTGTGCAGACCAAAATGTACTTTTGTCCATGTGATGGTGGATGAATGGGACCAATAAAGTCAAGGGCCCACTTTTCAAATGGTTCAATGAGAATCTGTGGTTGGAGTGGCATTTCATCAGACCGGACTGGGCGTCCCATTCGTTGACAAGTGTCACAACTTCTAACATACCTTTTGGCATCTTTGAAAATGGAAGGCCAATAATACCCCAAATTGAGTATTTTATATGCTGTCCTTTTGTCTGCAAAATGGCCACCACACGGTTCATCATGGCATGCCTTTAAAATATCCAAGATTTCATCCTGTCGGACACATCTTCTTATGATTAAGTCATATCCTGTATAAAAGAGATCACCATTAACCCATATATGCCTAGCACTTTGTTTAATAATCTTCTTTTTTTCTTTAGATGTCATAGATGGTGGTAGTTGGCCTGAGGATAAATAATTTGCAATGTCAGCATACCAAGGAGTGATAACAGAAATTGCAAAGAGATGCTCATCAGGAAAACTATCTAAAACCGGAACAACCTCACCAGTATTGTGTAAGCGAGACAAGAAATCCGCCACCTGATTTTCTCGTCCAGGCCTATCCAAAACAGTGATATTGAACTCCTGCATTAATAACAACCATCTAGTAATCCGACCATTAGTGATGGATTTATTCATTAAATAACGTAAAGTTGAATGATCTGTATGAACAAAAATTTCATAGCCAGTGATATAATGACGGAATTTGTTTACAGCATGAACCACTGCCAACATCTCTTTTTCAGTGACTGTATAATTCAGCTCTGCAGGTGTCATATTTTTACTAATGAAATAGATAGCATAAGTCAAAGTATGTTCCTTCTGGCCCAATGAGGCTCCTATTGCAGTAGCAGACGCATCAGTGGAAATATGGAAAGGCAATGTCCAATTTGGTCCCCTTAAAATGGGAGCAGTGGAGAGATTTTCCTTAAGTGTCTGAAATGCAGATTTACAGTCAGTGTCCCAAGTAAAACACACGTCCTTTGAAAGCAATTTAAACAATGGCAGGGCTATCTTACTAAAATGTGCAATGAATCTACGATAATAGCCTGCATACCCTAAAAATCTTCTCACATCTGTTTGAGTTGTGGGTTCAGACAGATTTTTAATGACTTGGATTTTAGCAGGATCTACTTTTATTCCAGACGAGGAGATGTGGTGTCCTAAAACTATCCCTTCAGTCATCATCATGAAACATTTTTCGTTACTCAGGGAAAGGTTTGATTCAATACATATTTTCAAAATTTTCTCCAAGTTTGCTAAAGAATCTTCAAAGGTACGTCCATATACAGAAAAATCATCCATGTAAACCTCAACACACTCATGAATTAGATCTGCAAAGATGGCCAAAACAGCCCTCTGAAAGGTAGCTAGGGCATTACATAAGCCAAAAGGTAAAACTTTGTAGGCATAGGTGCCCCAGGGACATGTAAAGGTGGTTTTGTCTTGGTCTTCGTTTGCAATACTAATCTGATTATAACCACTGAAGCCATCTAAAAATGAAAAATATTCCTTTCCAGCTAAAGCATCCAGTACTTGATCAATGAAAGGCAATGGAAAATAGTCTTTTAAAGTTGCCTTATTCAACTCCCTGTAATCGATACATATGCGCCATTTACCATTTTTTTTAGGAACAACAACCAAAGGTGAGACCCATTGGCTGTTGGAGATGGGGTAAATAAATCCCACTTTTAACAACTTCTGTAACTCGTCTTTGACGATTTCTTTTAGCATAGGCTTCATTCTGCGTTGTGGCTGTCTCAGGGGTCGTATTGTGTCATCTAGGTAAATATGGTGTGTGCATGTCTCAGGATGAATGCCTGGCATATCAGTGTACTCCCAGGAAAATGCATGGGAATATTTATTCAGCAAAGTGGTCAACTGTTCTTCCTGTGATGTGGTGAGATGTGCACCTATTTTCAGAGTTTTGCCTGGACTGATTTCTACAGTTTTACTGTGAATATCGGTGATGGAATGAACATTAAAAACGTCATCAAGTGCTAATGCTAGGGAATGAACATTGCAATTTTCCTGGAAATTATGACCCATAACTTGTTCTGCTACAGCATATTCCATTTCTCGTAATTCTGCAGAAATATCAGGTTCAACAATAAAATGATCTAGTAGATCTTCGTGGTTGTCTTCTTGAAAATCGAAGTACTGATTTATACTTAGAACAGGATGAATTACCTCTTCTTCTTGTTATTTGGTTTCATTAATGCATGACAGCTGATCTAATGTGGAGGGTCGTTGGGCAGAAGGGTAAAGTGCAATCTGTTTCCTCTCTGTCCCATGCAAAATGAGCATGCTTCCTGATCGACATCCTATGAAAGCATCTGCTGTTGCCAGCCAGGGTCTGCCAAGGATCAATGGGTGACCTCCTAAGTTAGATTTTGGCTGTAGGACTATAAAATCAACAGGATATTCCCAGGAGTCTAAAGAAACAATAATATCTTCCAAGACCCCTTCAGGTGTAATTTTAGACCTATCAGCTAATTCTAAGACAGTTGTGGTGGGTCTGAGATTTGTCAGATGAAGGTAATTCATTGTCTCTAGTGTCATGACGTTAATGGCAGCACCTAAATCGATCAATGTTTTTGGGATGGAAAAATTATTAATAGTAATTGTAACCATCGGAATTCCAGGATCTACATACTTTTCAATAAAAACGGTGTTGGACATTAACCCTGCTAGATTGCCTACCACATGAATTTTTGATTGATCCTTCCTTCTTTTATTTAGACAGAGTTCCTTAACTGCTTTAGTGTAAATCGAGATATCTTTTATAGCCTGCAGTAAAGCAATATTAACATATACATTTCTTAACTCATTCAGAACATCGAAGTCAGGTAAGGAAATCGAAGGTTTCTCTTTGACTAACCTCTCAGGAAAAGGAGGTAGATAAGATGCTATTTTGTTCCCTCGTTGACTGTGATTTTCTGACTGAGATTTTTCTGTATTCAATTTTTTTGGAGTTTTGTCTTTTTCTGGTGGTTCTTCTAAGATTACAGGAGATTGTTTTTCCAAGGTTTTCCCAGATCTCAAATTGATATTTTGCAGTGGGAGAATGGAGTAGGGAAGCACTGTTCCATCATCAACATTATACATAGGTCTGTCGGTTTTATTATTTGGATTTGGAATTGGCTGAGCTGGGAGTTGTGTAGGCCGAGGTGGAGGCTGATTAGATGGCAACTGAAGTTGTTGAGGTGGTGTACCCAATTGAGGAGCCATGTTATTGGGCTGTTGAAAAGATGGATTTTGAAAAGATGGGGTTTGGACTTGATGCTGCTGGTATTGAGGATAGGCAGAAGGTTGTTGATAGGGCTGCAAATAAGCCTGCTGATATGTCTGATTACCATGGGCATACCCTCTCTAATTTGGAGCAGATTGGGCTAATGGAGGAGACCAAGTTTGCCAAGGCATGGGTGCATTCCATGAATTCTGAACAGGAGTCTGATAATTTGTATTAAATTGCTGCATAGGATCTTGAGACATACCTGAGAATCGTGGCTGCCAAGGTCTCTGTTGTCCCATGAAGTAAAGAGACTCCATGTTGTGATTTTCCTCCATTCGAACTGCCTGCAATTCCTTCAATCTAGGGAAATCATCAGTTTTGTGATTAAAAGTGCATAAGCCACAAATTTCAACAGTATTTAAAGGACATTCTCAAAGTGGGTGTTTCTTCCTACATTTAGGACAAAAAATAGACAAAGCCTGATCTTGTTGGTCCTGTTGTTCTTGCCTCTTCTTGGTTTTTGTTGCCTCAACTTGTGTACCTAAGGTGCTTAATAAATCAGTCTTGAAATCTTCTAGCAGATTCCCAAGCTCAGCTCTAGAAATACCACTGTTTGCAGATTTAGTTGCTTTGGTATTGCTATCTCTTTTCCCAGTTCGAGCCTTTCCTCTGGAATATTTCTGACATAAGTCCTGTATCTCATCAAAAGGAAGGTAAGAAATGTCACCTTTGCCCATAACATTTAAAATATCCAAATACTCTTCTCTTATTCCTTTCAAAAATATTGTTCTAATCATTTCAGGTGTTAAAGAATTGTATTTAGATTTCTGTAAATTGTATGAGAATCTTTCCAAATACTCCTCCAAACTCTCATCTTCCTGTTGAGTCATGCCAAAAATGTCATCTTTTAGCCCCTTTGATCTGCAATATGGTTGATATTTTCGAATAAAGATCTTCCTCATGTCATCCCAGCTAGTGATAGAGTGTTCTCCTAAACCCATGAACCATTTCAAGGCAGCTGCTTTAAGAGTAGCAGGGAAAAGACGGAGCTTATGGGTGTCATCAGTATACCCATAAGTTCGACACAAGATGTCAAATTCGAACAGGAAAGAGTCAGGATCTTTAGAGGTCATGCCATAAAAGTTTGGTAAGACAGAGGGTGGAATATTCTTCATTTTCACCTCTTCCCCTAGGATAACGCTAGTGTCTAAGATAGGAAATTTAAAGGTGGCCTCTTGATCTTCTGTTATTCCTTCATCCCTCACATGTCTTCTCTCTTCTTCCCTTCTTTCTTCTTCCCTTCTCTCTTGTCTGCGTTTGTTTTCTATTTCCAACATCCTCTCGTACTCCCTTCTCTGTTCTACAGTTGGTCCTTTTGATGTTTCTTCCTCAGACATTTTGAACTTACCAACTGTTGAGATGAACCCTTTTGGAAGAGAAGTTCCTGTTATTTCTATTTTTGGGGGGTTTTTAATAAATCTTCCTTTCTCGTCTCTTAGTCTAAACATAAAAGTGAAATCTAATCTATATTTTTGTTTGAAAGTTTTTTTTTTATCAGAAAACTAAAGTTTCTAAGCCTGCTTCTACAATGCCTCCTCGGCAATGGCGCCAAAATGTTGGGCTTCAATCTACTAATGCAGATTGAACCTTAAATTTATATATCAATCCGGGTCTGTAAGCTTAGAGGCATATCCAAGTTTTAGGACCTAGAGCTAGACTTGTTCAGTTAACCTAATTTTCTGTGAATTGAACCTACTGTCTAATGGGAAGTACTCCAACTTTTAAAGATATAAAAATCCTTTTACAGGGATAGCTTCATCTGTTCTTTAAATGCACAGCAATCTATTTAGGAAAGCAATTTAACAGTGGAAGAACTAATATAATGAAAGCAATTAATCAATGATTCTAACCCTAACAATCCACTAATGTATGAACAATTAATCATTAAATTCCCTTACAGGACATTGTTCGTAATTTATAATTGTTCAAAACACTTCCTCTTCAGGTGAGCAGCAATATATGACATGTCAAGATGACAGTCAGAACCGTTCCTTTAACATTTACCAGAGTATAAGGCAGAGCTCATAGAAATGTAAGTGGTACATAGCATTAACGAAATTGTGGTTTGAATTATTTAAATGAAAACATATCAATAATAAAATCAATTGGAAACTAACTAAATTCGTTCTACAACGATATGCTAGCTACTACATAATTCACACATACCAATGGTTCGATCTAAATCGCATGCATCAATTAAATCGTTGCAAACAGATAAATCGCAGACACTAGCAATGTAATGGTGTGAGAACTCAACAATGGGGGCCCTCCAGTGCCTTGTTCCACACACAGTCGTAGGTTTACAGAACTGAGAGTCTAATTGTATTCACCATAAAATCAATTACACAGTAAAACCACGCAGTTCAGAAGCAGTCTGCGTTCTTCCCAAAATCGTGATTATCAATCCAATGTTTTGTGGAATATTTATACAAATTCAAAAGAAAACTGGAAATGCTACAATCTTGCAAACTAATTAATGAACATAGCCATCGAGATCCTCATGCAGAATCGTGAAACTCAACAGAATCCAAACTGCCCTGCTTTTGTGCTGAGTGGTAGTACAGGTGGTCATTTGACCGACTTTGACTTGCCATCTGTAAGAGCCACATCATCTGTTCGTTGGAAATTCGTCCATCCTTGGACATTGAGGATCTTTCCTCCATCTTCCAGTTAATGCCTAGCTGTCCTGCAAGTGCTCAACTTTGGAGATATTACGGGAAGTTAGAACATCCTGTAATTTTTTTAAAAACCTAGTTTAAATGCTCTAAAAACTTCAAAATTCAATTTGTTAACAAGCGATGACATTAATACCTTTTTAAACAAAGTCTGTGATGAACTACAAGCTTTATAGATTGGTATGAGGGTTTAATGGAGGAAAATGGAGGATATTTGGATGACAAAAAGAGGTCAAAATGGTGCCCAACATGAGTTTCATTACACTGCCACGCAAGGGGGGAAGAACCCCATCTGGCAGGCATGCATGGAATAGGTGGCCTCAGACAGGGATCTTCTAACATAAAATATATCACTGTCTTAATTCTCTCATACATATGGAGTGAAAGGATGGAAACAACAGCATGAAAACACATGCAAATTAGCTCAGCCATAAGGATATTTCAAGCCAGCACGTATAACCATTATATGACATTAATTCCTCCCAAAAATCTCTGAGAGAGCGTTGATTTCTTGATTTGGAAAAACATGTGTGTGCATTCTCGCAAGTGAGCTCTTGGTACATAAGATAGATGGTATTTAATGGGTTCAGTCGTTCATAGGACGAGTCGTATGGTCTTCAATGATCCTGGTTTTTATGGTCATTTAAGGTTGCAAGATATGGCAAATTTTGCAGTTCGGATGCATTCAATCCTCATCATATACGGGAATGGAAAGAAGGAGTGCAAGCTCTACTTATTCGGCAATGTTGACACCATTCTCCCATATATTGTCCCATGTGTTGTTTGCAAATGCATCACCTATTATTCTTCATCCTACTTCCTCTCAATCTTTCGCACCAGCTTAATGTCTCAGGAAGGTGGTATCTTAGAGGGAAAAAAAGTCGTTCATTTGTGAGTTAATAGGGAACAGTTGCGTGTAGCACAAGCTGCATGGATGTACAAAGCCACTATACCACCTGACATCTAGGAGGAAATTGATCGTAAGGAAGCGGCCATATGGAAATAACTGGATAAGGCTAAGCCCCTGGAGGATTTCTTTGTCCTAGAAGATTGGATACAAGACCCTAGCTCATCCTAGACCATGGAAAGTAGTTTCATTATACTAGATCGTCAAGGGTCTACTTGGGTAAGTTCTCTTGGGAAAGGAAGAGAAGGCACGAGAGGAAGCAATTCCAGCTAAATTCTGGAGGGAACTCTACCAGGACGTTTGTTTTACACATATGAAAATTGATGTTATGGCGAAGAAGATGGGTCTTCCTTTCTTCTCAAACATCAATGACGTAGGAGAATGGTTCAGCTCAAGCAATGCAAATTCGTCGAAGGAGGACATTGGCAAGCAGGTTTCGTAACTCACTAATGGTTTCAGTCTATTTTTTTAAATGTTAAGGTTTTTTATCATATAATAGGTCTAGCTTGAAACTCCTTTAGTACTAAGATAATGGTTCATTCAAAAGGTTCAGACAAGTTTTTTAACAAAGTAATATATATCCATGTTTTCTCCTTCCAGGAGAGGGGTCTTTTGTTTTTTTGGATGACTGTAATATTCCTCTGGTCTCTTGGTTATTTCTATAAAACTATGAAGACTTCTATGTCTCACTGGTCGGGTTTCCCTATTTTCTCCTTCGGGAGAGGGGAGTTTTCATTGGAAAGACAATCAAATCTATGTTATTTGTACTCTGCAATTTATATTAATATATAGTTTTATTACTTAAAAAAAAGTGTTCACAAATTCTTGGTTCAAGGATCTTTATATTTTGTTTCAAAGATTATTTTTTCTTTAATTTTTGTTAATTTTTTTATCTTTAATTCAGAAATGCAATAATAGTTGAAATCAAATAACAATCATACACATAAGCAATCACATTCGACACATGAATTTACCCTGGGGAAACCCTCTATGACTTGAGGGAGAAAACCCCAGCAAACCCTTCCTTATTATATCGATAGATAGCATAGAATGCCTTTTGCATCAAGCGCCCACGGTGCAATTTCATAACAAGAGAAAGATAAAGAAGAGACTCAGAATAATATTTTGCATAAAGAGAAGCACCTTGCCTTCAAGGGGGAAGAGAATTCGCTTCACATTGAATTCATCAATCCTATATAACATATTTATATATTCTTTACATGCATCGACTTCTATTTTTATCTTCTAACTTCATGATGAACTCGCCCTCCATTTGGATGTAGCAGCCTTGCTTGAAGAAGAGCGTCCCACTTCTCATGCAATGCATTAACTCACTGAACTAAGTCTTAGTATGAACTCGCACCTTAATTGAAAGCTTGCCCACTTAGTTAGGTGGCTAACTTAAGTGTCGTCATGCAAGTGTCACAACTCAAGTGTCGTCTTTTAGTTTAACATATGTGTCACCATGCAATAACACTTAGTTAACTAGATCTTCTTTGTTATCACTTAGTTAACTCTCTTAACTTATTCTTTCTTGTTAACATCATTGTAGTGATCAATTCGAGTTCTCCTTTGATTTACTGAAGTCTTCACTGAAGTTTAACAATTCGAATTCTCTCTTAATTAATTATTTTATGTGCAATTTGAATTCTCTCATATCTTATCACATCTTATATTTATCTCTTGTGTTATCTTCATGGTCCACATGTGCCAGCTTAATTATTATATCTAAAATACTAAGGAGATTAGCCCAATTATGTGATCATATTTTCCTACTATCATTCCAAGTGGTTATATGCTAAATTAATTCACTCTAGGGGTGGGCAGTCCCTCAGGAAGAGTTAATAGCTCAACCATGGTTAGTAGTACATCACACACCATACATGCAAAGCATCACCTCAACACATGAGGCACCACCTGAACACATGAGGATATGTCTTGACACACAAGACCTTAGTTTTGACTAGCAAGACTATTCACCAGCATCACTTTGACATACAAAGCACTTGCCTCAACACATGAAGCTTAACCATTCTTGAGTCCAACTCAAGATTCTTCTCCAAGTTTCATGAGTCCAACTCGGGCTCCTATAAGGAACTACCTCAACACAGGAGGCTCAATCTTGACACACAAGATTGACCTGGAGAATGACTCATGATGTTGTAACTTTAACACTCCCTCTCAGCAAGGGAGGTATTCTCTGCCATGCCAAGCTTGTCTCGGAAGTACCTATACAACGTCACAGATAGAGTCTTAGTCAACATATCTGCAATCTAATCACTAGTAGCAATGTACTGAAGTCTTATGGAACCTATCTGGACCATGTCTTTGATGTAGTGATACTTCACTTCATCTCAATGTGTTTCAATCTGTCATGAAACACAGGGTTTTCTGAGAGCTTAATGCAGATCCGATTATCAGAGTGAATGTCTATAGTCTCAAGATTCTCATTGAACAACCCAGCAAGTAGCTTCCTAATCCACATAGCTTCTTGGCAAGCGGTACTATATGCAATATACTTTGCTTCTGTAGTACTCTGGGTTACAGAGCCCTGCTTCCCGCGTAGGATAAAAGACAACCAAAATGCCCCGCTTTTCCGACAATTTTGGGATAAAAAACGGTTAAAATTCTTGCTGGAAATTTTTTTTTTCGCATTTTTGTAATTTCATCAATTGGGATTGCATGTTCTAGACTAGTTGCCCAATTTTAAAACTACCCAGATCGTCGAAATTGCGATCTGAGCACTCCAAATTGTGATTTTTGTAAGAATTGCTTTGCTGGATTCCGGCGAGTCGGGGGCGTTTTAGTTATCCCTTATAAAGCTCCCTTGCTTCCTGCTTGACCAAGAGATCATAGGTTATCCCAATCTAAAACAAAATATAGATTTACTCTTTTGGTCCAAAATACTACCACCCCAGACATAGTTAGCAGATCCAAGTAACATCACTCCACTACTAGAGGAATATCTAAGTCCATAAGCAATAGTACCTAGAAGGTATCTAAGCACATTCTTGGAAGCAACCCAATGTCTATGTCTTGGATTAGACATGACCTGACTCAATATACTCACTACATAACATATGTCTGGTCTACTATGTATCAAATACATCAAGGAACCAATGAGCTATCTATACATGGTAGGATCCACTAGATCCGATCCAGTATATAAATTATGTATCTTATTTAGATTAGACGCCATTGGAGTTGACATGGACTTACAGTCCATCATACCAAATATCTGCAATACATCAACTGTGTACTTTCCTTGAGAAAGAAAGATCTCATCTTTCCTTTTCCAAACTTCTAGACCAAGAAAATAGTGCATAATACCTAAGTCTTTCACTTTGAACTTAGGAGAGAGATCCCTCTTGCACTGAGCTGTCTGTTTCTCCTCTCCAGTAAGGAACAAACCATCAACATAGAGAACCAAGATCAATGGTTGGTTCTTCACAACCTTGAAGTACAGGTTGGGGTCATCTTTACTTTTGGAGAAGCCCAATCTCAGAAGATAGTTGTCAATCCTTGAATACCAAGCCCTTGGGGCCTACTTAATCCCATACAAGGATTTCTTAAGTTTGCATGCATGGGACTCCTTCCCATGAATTACAAACACCTCAGGTTGTTGTATGTAAACCTCTTCCTCAACCTCACCATTGAGGAAGGCAGTATTCACATCCATCTGGTGAAGTTTCCAACCCAAAACTAAAGCAAGGAAAATTATGGTTTGGATAGTAGTGTACCTATCCACATGAGCGAATGTCTCATCATAGTGTCACCTACCCAAATTCTGAGAATATTATTTTATTTGAAAAATACTTTATGTTAAATTTTAATTACAATTTTTTGTAATTATGACCAAGTTTGGTCAAGGATGATTGTAATTACTGATTATTATTATTTAATAAATTAAAATAGGAGACAAACACCCAAGGGAACTGTTAAATGAGTGTTCATTGACCCACTAGGAGGAATGGAAGCTGTTAGAAGGTATGGGACAGATGGCAGCATTTGCACTCCACCACTAGCTGTTGGTTATGGGACAACTACCCCTAAATTTGTGGCATTATTCCCCAAGTGGGTGGAATAGAGAAGGCATCTCATTAATGACCAGTTAACCACTAAAAGGCCTAGGTATCCTAGATAAGGCAATTCGAATTGGGCAGGTATCCCCTTACAATATTTTCTGCAGAAATATTCCTCAAGTGCATCAGGTGGTCACTGAGAGATTTGAATAAGGAGGCTATGTGAGAGTGCAACTGTGAGTCTGCTTGATATACTGAGAAGGAAAACCATAGGTGCTGGTGCAGGTCTCTTTGACTGCTGAGTCTTTATGACTGGAAAATCTATATTCTACTACAAGTTGATGTACTAAGGCTTCTACAGAATCTTCCTCCTGGTGGTTCAGTGAACAGGCTTGGGGGTCCCAAGGCAAGTAACTTGGATGTCTTCAGGAATAGGTTGGGTGGAACAGGTTCCTTGGGCTGTTTGTTTCTCCTACAGTCAACCAGGTTTTACTGTTCTTACTTTTGTTTACATTTAAATGTTTCTGCATAATAGAATTATTAATTATAGTCATATAGAAGAAACTATGTTATTTTCTGCTCTAAGTATCATTCTGAATTAAAACAGCTTTATGAAATGATTGAATCGATAACCATCTCTATATTTTTCCCCATGCTATTCTCTACATCGTACTCCAGTATAGAGAAATAAATTAAGAAAGATGAGTGATGGGCAGAATGCAGTAGTGTTCTTGTTAAAATTCTGCCATATATTTAAACACAGTAAACATTACAGTATAGTATAAACATCTGCATAGAATTCATCTAATTCTTGAATAAAAGAAAGACACATTTTGGTTTTGCACAGTTCTATATGTTTCTTTTTAACTCTATCTAGTTCAGATAGTAATCACATGCATTTCAATATTATACATTTCATGTTTTTCAAAGCATTTATATTTTAAGAATTATAGCAGCTGCAAAATTAATCTCTGTACAGATTTGTTGTAAATATACATATATTATTTCACTAACTATCACTTCTGATTTCATTTATTAAATATCTGTACAGTAGCATCAAAACCCTCAGTTATCACAAAACCTAGAATCCGAGTGTTTATTTGGTACACAGTTTATAAACTTCTCATCAAGCCATTCATGGAAAACTTCATATAATTATTTTTATAACAAACCTATTATCTAACGTTAAGCAACATTCTATTTTTAACTTACTAATTCTCATACTGAGAATACAAACAAGATATTTAAACATCAAATAACTTCACTTAGCCGAAAGTATAAATTGTTCAAACCCTAGCAAGAAAACATACACTGTATCGAAACTATTTGATACACGGGTTAAGTCTCGAGTACAAAATATTTGTACAAGCCAGATACCAAACAAAAGTTACAAGTAGGGTTTCATTCGTGAAACAAAATAGAACACTGTAGCATAGCCATTCCAAAAACATAAATATCAACAACGATAACAAAGAACAAGAAACAACTTTATACAGTTATGCAAACCATAACTCGCGGCCAAAAACAACTATCATTGTTCGGTGTCACACAACAGTTCTACATTTATTCTTTTTCTCAGCCATTAATTTTAAACAAGTCTTTTCATTTCAAGCGAGCCATTGTTTTATAGAAAAAGGCGAACCCTTGGCTCTCAATTCATATTCATAAATTTATAACAGAGTTACATTACGGACCTGTAAGGGTTCCCATAGTACACAGGGTTTACCCCTTATAAACCAAAGAACTAAAACGAGTTCAAGGCTCCACAAAAGTACACAAGGTTTAACCCTTAACAAATAGTAGTCCAAACACAAAATTGAGTTTCTTTCCAAACGACGCAACTAGGCATCACAGAGCTGAATAGCATTGTAAACAATTGAGGAATTATCCTCTTTACAGCATGGAGCAAAAAAAACACTTGACACTCGGCCATCACCGATTATTGTCGAATATTTCTAAATCTCGGCACACAGTAATCACCAACAAACCATACCAAAGGCACCTACGAGGCTTCAAGAACCACCGGAGCTTACCAGGAAGTAGATGCACTATTTCCCAATCCAAATCTTTCACTTAGCAACCTCATACGAAGTGGGTACCTTCCAAAAATACAGTTCGAAGGGTTACAAAACAATAAACGCAAATATAAAAGAAAATAACACAGTAATACATTCATTTGTGAGTACTTACCATTGGAAATGAAGCTTTGAATTTTGACACACTACACCAACAGACGCCGAAGCATGGTGGCATTTGATAGTAACCATGAGCTAAAACACAGAAGACCTTTCTCACAAACAGGAGGATCGAACCCAGTTTGAATTACATACAATACACTGACAAGAGAATCCTCATTACTACAGTGGCGTATCGTGGTTTCAGTGCAGAGAGCTTAATCCTGTAACTTTTAAAAACTACCTCCCACGGGTCACAAGATCAAAACCTCCCGGGATATACTCTCTCCAACCCTACATGTTAGCAGCCTGTCGGCCTCATAACTCCAACTCTAACGTAAAAATGAAGACCAAGAAACTCTCCATCACTACATACAACGAGGTTTAGGGTTTCATTTTCAACAATCAAGATCTGGTGAGATCGACAAGCAAGAAGGTGCCAACTAGCTACGTTGAAAGTCGGGAAACTATTTCATTGATACCTCATTAATTACAACAACCACGGCGATGCCATTATCTCATACCAAGGGAGAACACCGTATAAATCTCGGAGGAGAATCTATATGATAACCATGCACAGCTAGGATTCATACTTGTATCATCAACCAAGTTTCACGTGGGTGGATTACGTGGTTTGACAGCAGCACTTTCCACTATGGAGTTTGGTCAGGACCATTAATACATGGACGGGACAATGTCAACCTACCAGTTCACACCAATAGTAAATTTAATACCCGTCCAATCCTTACCAACAACGACATTGTTTGCATAGGGTAATATCTTACAATGTCAAAGTTTAGCTAGGGTTGCATATTGTAAATCGTATCATGGCATATTGTAAATCATATCATTGCAATATTAGTGCACATTTTATATAGTTCAAAGAATTATTATAGGCATCGTAACAATGGTGTTATATGCAAAGGTGTTTTGTGATTGTTTAGTAACTTTATAAAGTTTACATTTCATTTCTATGGTTCGTGTATAATCTTATAGGATATAGCTTATAGGTCTCATATCTTAGCCTCATAGTTATTAATCGTTTGATAAATGGAGACCATAGATATAGTTAGGATTTTATTTATGCATAATGTCAGTTTATAGCATAGATACTAGGTACATGATATATTTCACTAAATATTTCATATGTTAGTCATGTATTGCAAAGACTAATGATAAAGTCGGGACTTAGAATAGTCTAAGTTCTGTAGATGCAAAACGTAATGATAGTTCAAAAGTATAGACACTATTTCTACAAGCTTTCTAATAGCATTATCAATAGATATTGGTATCACTATTTTGATAATAATGACAATAATCATATGATAATAAATGTAGCATTATAACAAAACACTTGGAGGATGTGAATTTATAGCACTGAAGAATTTGTAAGTCAGCACATAAGATAGAATTAGAACCAAGTATCCATACCTCCAGTAACTTGTTTCACAAGGAAATACTTAGCATTCTAATTTTACATTGACGTTGAATTGAAAGACACATGTTGTCGTAGAAATTCTTACCTGTGGTCTTCACATGGAAACAAGATTCAAATGCCTTAGCTAAACGTAGCTAAATAAACTCCAGGGTACCTCGTAGGACCTCTTCATCATCATACAAACAAGCTGTCAGCACATCATAATAGTACAAACTATGTACAGCATGTAATTATATTTAGAACTTAAGTAGATCTGTAAATTGTATTCTTATGCATAATCATAAAAAGATCTTTCGTTAAGGAGATTAGCATCCATTTAAATCTGAAATAGCAAATACAATTATATCATATTTTATTTGAGAATTATGACATGTCATCATTATTAATTATCCTAGTTAAGAAATCTAATTATTTTATATGTTCCGCATTAACGACTTCGATAATTATTGCTATTTTAAAAAAATTTAAATTTTGGTATTTTTCGGGATGTTACACATAGTCTATCCCTTCTTTCTGTGAGAAACCATAGGCCACAAATCTTGATTTATATTTTTCAATACTTCCATCAGTTGCATGCTTGATTTTATAAATCCACTTGGAGGTTGTCCATCTTCTTTTGTATTTTTCACTTGGAAGTTACTATTGAATTCCCGTCATGTTTAGGAACCACTTCCCACACATTATTCTTCATGATAGATTTGTATGCTTCTACCATGACATCTTTTCGTAGTTGTTGTTATGGAGAAAACTTCCTATGGCTTGGGGTAGACCACAACAGACAGTTGACTACCAGAAAATGACTCAATTCCCAATACACTACTATATAAATGACAATGTTAAGATAATGGAGAATACAACCAACCTCGATCCGGACATTCGATGTAGATCCCCGTTGAAGCTTTCAATTCGTGCACTTGAACCTGCAAATTAGTCTTGAGCCAATATACAACAAGCGCATATAATATATTAAATATATTAACATCATCAATAGCAATGGTCCATGATATCATAAGTAAATGCAACCCAATGTAATATAAAAAACATTCACAACATTAATGGACGAGAATATGAGTATTTCTATTAATGAATAACAAGAAGTACAATGTGATATGACCTCTTGCGACAACCAATCTGAACCAAGAACTGGGTCTCTCCACTTGTGCCTCCACCACTTCAATCCTCCATGGAATGGAAAACTCAAACTATGAAAGGAGTTTAGAAGGTGAACATAAAGGGTTCACAACAACAAGGATCAATGAGTGTAGACTCAAGATACGGCAAAAATCCACTAGAGTTATCTTGCTCTCTCTTTCTCCTCCATTCCATATGGTATATGTGCTCAATATATAGCCTTCCAAAGGTAAGTTAAAGGACACATCGAAGCGTTTAGGGGCAAATGGAGGGCCAAAGGTCACCCTAAGACTGCTTTTTGGGAGTAAAAAGTAATTTACTAGCGATTTTTACCATTTTACTTGACACCCGCGGGCTATAGTGGAACAGCTCGTGAGTACGCTAGCTAAAATGGAACAGCTAACGTACAGGAAGAAAAATAGAAAAATAATGTGTCTGAAGGACATAAAGTGCCTATGAGTCAGTGAAATGGATCCTGAAGGCCAAAGGGTGTGGATGCTCACAAGGTGGAAAATTACGTTGTAACAGATGCCCCCTAATGTGTGAGGTTAGAGACTGATGCTACAATGGCCGAAATACATTATAAATCTTAGAAGTGGAGTGATGGAGACATAAGTGGAAGGAGCAGCTCACTCGTCACAATATAATAATGTCTCTAAATACATGTCGGTATAGTACAACAATCTGATACAATGGCCATGAATAGGCAGTACATAGTGAATATATGGCATAAGTGATCATAGCCATGATCCCTCTTTAGTAAGATATGGTTCCCTGCTGAAAAGGAAACAACTGGTGCAAACTAGAGGTACAAACTACTGATATCTAAGAGATGATATCTCAGATGTAAAGTCACGATCATAAGTAGCATACTGAATGCCACTATCGCCTGGGGTCTTCTACACAAATCATCTACGGTGCAAGTCCCATCAAGTGAATAAAGGTGTTGAGGTCGAACCTGATGTGACATTGTTTGATTACTGGTCAATGATGTATACCGTTAACAGACGCGAGATAACCCACCAATAATGAAAATGGGCATCAAGGCACAGAGTACAATCATCAAAGTGCGAATAGATGTGTTGAAGTCAAACACTAAGATGAATCCATCTATCAGGGGACATTGATGTATTCCCAAAACTGTCGATGGCGAGAGAACCTACCACTAATGACTAAAAGCCTCAAGGTACTCAACCAAACTCTAAGTCTCAAATTTCGGAATAAATTGGTTGAAGTTGACGGAACGAAACTCGTTGGAAGGAGAGCATTAAGGAATCCCCCATCAACCAACACGAGGTACCAGCTACGCTGAAATATTTGGAAGAACTCAGGTGAAACAGACTGACTCAATAAGAATGGCCGACATGCAATAGTCAAGAGATCTAAGGAGTGGTCGACTCTGGTTTCAGGACTTCCTTTGAACAAGAGCATGAGCAGATGGATAGACTCAGGCAACATAGACTCGACATAACACTGTGCGATGCAGGAGGCATCGATAAAGGGCTCCATAATGACTGGAAGCTTAACCAATCGGTGGAGTAAACTGAGAAACAAGTACAGCTCCTAAGGTCCAACTATAGTCTCGACTCATAATGTATGGAGTGGAATGAATGCTCTGTTTAAAGGCGACACAACAGCTTCCAACTAGAAGTAGTAACCATAATCTCGTCCGGATTTTTGGAATATTTGATTTTTTTGGTCTTCTTCATATTTGGAAAAGCTTGAAAAATAATAAAATTGCTTATAGTACAACAATTGAGGGAATGAGTGTCAAATGGCAAGTAGACTAGTCCCAAGCAGTGGAACATACCTATGATCAATGCAAGGAAGCATGTGCAGGATTTGGACACTCGAGGGGGTGTTCCCTCAGGGTCAAAAGGTCATCAAATTGTGAAAGGAAAATGGAAGCTCTGCAAGGCTCGACAGGGGAAGTGCTCAGGCACCAGGATAACAACTGAGTAAGTGGGAGCCGACATAAGGCTCAAGCAACAAGCAGGATGATGCAATGCAATCACAACTTGATATAAATGGGGGAGTCCTTAAGGGAGATGGCCAGCATAATACAAAGTAGAGTATGAGTCTTTATCTCAAAGTCATGGTGTAACTACAAAGTACTCCCGATCTTAAGGACAAACAACGACATGGGCACCAAAATGCAAAAAGGGGTTCTAACTAGGGTACCCATGTTCGGAAAGCCCCTACCGCCACATAACGACACTTCTATAACAGCGTGAAGGTTATGTGTCGGTTAATAAGCGGGGTCGCACCTAGGGTTTATGTAAATGGTCAAATGCATAATGCATGTGAAAATTACATCTAACCTATATGCCAGGTGTGAAATATACCTGTTGTAGGTGCGAAACGATCAAAAACAACTCTCACCGAAGAAATCTGGTCAAAAAATGCTACTCCAAGACATTATAGTAGTCTAAAACAGCTTAAAACGGTGAAAACTATAGACAAGTGGGTTTTCAAAACTATAAATAGTAATAAAAAATTACAATTTACAATTCATTTTCACTATTCACCCAATTGAAGTTTTTGGTTAGTTTTCACCTCCTCAGAAGAGCAATCATCACCGAATTATTTACAGAACTTCGGGAAGCTTTCGCCTAGTCATATAAGGAGATGTCAGGAATAGACCCTAGTATTGTTGAACATGAGATTAGAACGTATCCTCATGCTAAACCAGTTCGACAACGTCTTCGTGCTGTTAACCCTAGGAAGGCAGGCGCTATCAAGGCAGAGGTGGAGAAACTGCTTAAGGCTGGTTTTATCTACCAAGTTCCCCTTACCGAATGGGTGTCAAACCCCATTCCTCTGGATAAGAAGCAGGGAATGATTCTTGTATGCACTGATTTTAGAGACTTGAATTGTGCATGTCCGAAGGACAATTTCCCCACTCCATTCATTGATCAAATCTTGGATTCTTTTGCAGGAAGTGAAATTTTTTCGTTCATGGACGGCTTTTCGGGGTATAACCAGATTCAAATCAAACCCGAGGACCAACATAAGACTGCTTTTTGGGAGTAAAAAGTAATTTACTAGTGATTTTTACCATTTTACTTGACACCCGCGGGCTATAGTGGAACAGCTTGCGGGTACGCTAGCTAAAATGGAACAGCTAGCGTACAGGAAGAAAAATAGGAAAATAATGTGTCTGAAGGACATAAAGTGCCTATGAGTCAGTGAAATGGATCATGAAGGCCAAAGGGTGCTGATGCTCACAAGGTGGAAAATTGCATTGTAACAGTTGCTGCTTTGAGGCTTCCTCATAGGTATAGGGTTCTAAATCATTGATGTGACTCATCTGTGCTACATATCCTGAATATATTTCAAGTCTCTTTTGCTCTCTGGACGATCCTAGAGGTGCTTCGTGATTTTCTGCCTCTTGCAGAATGTCTCAACACCATGTAGATCTCCTCTTAGCAAGATGTTCATCAAGAGATCTTTCTATCAAATCTCTTGCCTCTTCAGGATCAAGCGGATCTATGGACTCATCTGGATTCTCCCTCTCACCATCTGAAAGGGAATAATGAGAAATTGGATCCTCCATTATAGGAGTATCATTCTCCTCCATATATGAATCACACTGAAGTTCTTTGGAGTGCTTGAAGGAAACCTCTTCATGAAATGTTACATCTCTGCTGACTTCAATGTTTATTTATCTTGGAACATAGATTCTGTAGGCTTTGGAGGATTCACTATATCCAACAAATGTTCCTTTCTTTTTAGATGGATCCATCTTTGTCCTCTTCTTTTTTGGTATGTGAATGTAAACAGGACAACCGAAAATCTTCAAGTGTCCAATATCTGGTTTTTCACCAATGAAAACCTCTTCAGGAGTATTTTCTCCCAAGATAGTATGAGGGATTCTGTTCTGAATTGTGATGAACCTGAAATAATTAATTAATGCAAATACACGAGATATCAGAAATAACAGAACAGAATCACTTTTATATTGATCACGGGCCACTTCGAGGGGGCAACCTCCTTTGAGCAAGCTCAATACAATTAACTTCACGGTGCCTTCAATGACCTCAACACACACTTATATACTAAGTCTATGCCCAATACCATGAGTCAAAACCATGGGACATATAATACTACGGGACGACTTACAAAGCATATGCGTCCAATACCATGGGTCAATACTATGGGCTAATATAAACTACGGATCAACAAATACTACGGGACGACTTACAAAGCATATGCGTCCAACAACAATATACTAACATAGTAAAGAGAAGGGTTTACATAGGTTCCTAACATCCCCTCTCCCTTAGAAAAAGCTTTGTCCTCAAAGCTTTGGTTGGAGAAATTGTTGTAGAAGCTGAAGGAGTGGTTCCCCGGTAGCATCCTCGGGTTGCATTTCAGGCCATTGACGCCTTTGGAGTGTCAAGGAGGATTGATTGGAAGGTTGTAGATGAAGAAGAACCCTGTCAGCTGCGTGGAAAATGCGCTCAGAACGGTGCTGATTGGCTTGTTGATTCAGGCGAATTCTGGCCATGTGAAGATTGTCCTGCAGAATGAGAAGAATCTGATCGCGGTTTCGAAGAACCGAGTCAATTGCCTGAACTGGGGAGCTGCTAAGGGTGTATGGAAGAAGAAATGGTGGTGTTTTTCCATAGACCGCTTCATATGGTGTCCTGTGAGATGTGGTATTGTACCACCAGAGCGCTGCTAGGAAATCCATAGAAATAGTTGGCCAAAGCTGTTTAGGGATGGGCAAGGGTTTGAGCAATCCCGAAAGGAGTGTCGTTTCACCCTTGTTGACTTGGAAAGTATCATCATCAGCCACCATCTATTGAATTGTCATTTTTAGTCCCTGCCAAAAGAAGTTACATTGTTCTTGGTCATACATGTTGCAGAACCCAGAGTGCCCTGTTGATGAAGAAGCATGGAGTTCATAGAAAAGAGAGCCCTGTTGAACATATTGCACCCAATTTGGAACAAGCAGAGAAAGAGTTGTAAGCGAAACTGGGTCATCAATTGTGCAAGAATGAGCATCTTCCACCATATTGTCCTTACCCTTCTTGTAAGTGATCACATAGGGATAACCCATGAGTTGGATAACCCATTTCAGGTGTGTTGGGGAGGAGACCCATTGTTCCAGAAAAATTTCCAGACTCGGGAGATCAGTCTTGATGCAGAAATAATTCCCTAATAGGTATGGCTGCCACTTCTATACTGCATGCAACATAGCCATCATTTCCTGCTGAGAGGTAGATGTGGCTAAATTCTTACCGGAAAGGTTTCGTGAAGGTAGCAAGCGCATTGGTTCAGCAAAGATACTTGCAGATCTATCCAAGGAAGTAGTGGAGACTGTTGATGGGTGCATCTGAATGGAATTGAGCTGAGCGATGACACCATGTGAATTCTTCTTAAGGATTTTTTCCAGGCGATGTGAACTGATGATACAGAGAGACCCTGGTTGTAAGCCCATAAATTTGTGTTGTGCCCCATTGACTTTAAACTGCATCCAAAGTTCAGCAAAATCCCATAAGATGGGGCCAAGTGTGCATAACCATTGAATGCCCAAAACCACATCACATCCGCCTAAGGGCAAGGCAAACATGTCAGAGCGTAGGTTATAATCTTCCATAGAGATACGCACATTGTAACACTTCCCCTTGCAAGGTAAGGTGCCCCCATTGGCACCCATGACTTCAAAGTTGGAGTAAGGATGGAAAAAGCAATCAGCCTGTTTGGAAATCCGAGGGTCAATGAAGTTATGAGTGCTACCAGAATCAAGGGGTATGGTAAGAGGGAGCTTCTTGAAGTATCCCCTGACCTGCATTGTTTGTGGGGTGGTGACGCCGGTTACAGCATGGAGAGAGATCTCAGGTGGGTCGTTCAGAAATGGGGTGTCAACAGGCGGTTGTTGAATGTCGATCTGATCATCCACTGTATCCGTAGCTTCTTCACCAAGTTCTAAGGCAGGCGGAGAATCTACATCCAAAAGATAGAGCTTTTGTTGAACACATCTATGTCCCCGAGTGAATTTCTCATCACAATTATAGCAAAGCCCGTTTTCTCAGCGTGCCTGCATTTCTATCTCAGACAAATGCTTGATAGGAGTTGGTTGAGGAGAAGGCGTGATGGGAGGTCGTTGGGAACCCATATTTCTGAAGGGAACAAGGGTGGGTTTAGAGCGTTGTTGAGCTGCAATCTTGTCCTCAGCCAGCTTAGCCAACCCTAGGACTTCCATCATTGTGTTGGGACAAAACATTTTGACCTCTGAGCGAATTTCATCCTTGAGACCACTTATAAAACAACTCCTATAGAATTCATCAGTTAATCCTTCTGTGTGGTTGGCCAATTTCTCAAATTCTGTCTGATACTCTCTCACTGTGCCAATTTGGTGAAGTTTAGTGAGTGCTCATGTGAAATCATCAAAAGCACTAGGGCCAAATCGTGGCAAAATGAGTTGGCAAAAATATGTCCAGTTTGGCTCGGGATGAGCTTTGATGTACCAACGGTACCATTGAAGGGCTTCCTATTCCAAATGAAAGGATGCAAGTGGAACTTTCTGGACATCAAAAGTATTATGCAGACTGAAATATTGTTCTGCTCGGTATATCCATCCAGTCGGATCAGTACCATTGAAGCAAGGAAAATCAAGCTTCGGCCCACGAAAATTGTTGGAAGAAGAGAACCTGGTGGCTGCAAAAGATTCTGGCTATCGGTTATTGTTCATGGCTGCATGCTGAAGATGGAGGCTGAGAAATTTTTCATCCAGATCTTGGAGTTTGGTTTGGATGGCTGCAAGTGCTTCCTCCATGGTGTTTGCTCCTGCATGGGTGACAACCATAACCAGGTTTTTTTTTTTTTTTTTTTTTTTTTTTTTTAACAGACTGGAGCAGCTACGGCTCGGAAGGAATCTGGAACAACGCCGAATGGATGGATCTAGAATGGCTTGCAAAATGGATCTGAAACGGTGCAGCAGTGATCGGCAACAGATGGATCTGCAACGGCGTGAAACTGACCGGCAACAGTTCTGGACAGAGGAAATCTGCAATTGGGCAACTGAAAATAGATATGGACCCCAAGTATGTGCGGCTTCCTATCGGTTCAAGGGATTCACTCGGCCACCAATGCTGTCTGACGGCTTGCGTATTGGGGCAGTACCCCTCACTCCACGGCTCAGGTAAAACTGATAACCGCTTGGCCACAAACGACAGCTCTTGGTTTACCTCACGGGTGGGAACTAGTCAATCAGGTAGGGGTCGTTGCCCTTTTCGCTTGGCAGTTCCTCTCAATGTCCAGCTACTTCGGGGTTCCTGTGGTACTCCTCACAATGAGTTTTAGGGCTTATGCCCAAGTACTTCCCACAGTTAAGCGGATAGGGATTATTCCCAGATCCGAACCTGCAACAGAAAAAAATTGGGCAGAAATTCCACACAATGTTCAAAAACCGGATCTATACTGCTTAGAATCGCTATTATAGCATGTTTCCGGAACTGGAACAACCACTCTGCTTCTACCCATGAAAGCGGAATAGAAATCTGGGCACTCGGTCAAAAGATTTTCTCGCCGCAATTTCCGCGGCCGTCACCGAAATTCTGAAAAATTGCTGATTTTAAATCCGCAATATCTCCACTTTTAGAACTCCAAATGAGATGATTTTTTTTTTGAAACTGCGTATTTTTGAAAGAGGAATTCAGATATGCAATCGGTTTCTTCTGATTTTGTGAAAAAAGTTTCAGAAAATGATATGAAAGTCGCCGCCCAAAAAAAGAAAAAAATTTCCCACTTGTGCCAAGGAAAGTGCTCTGATACCAGATGTGATGAACCTGCAATAATTAATTAATGGAAATACATGAGATATCAGAAATAACAGAACAGAATCACTTTTATATTGATCACGGGCCACTTCAAGGGGGCAACCTCCTTTGAGCAAGCTCAATACAATTAACTTCACAATGCCTTCAATGACCTCAACACACACTTATATACTAAGTCTATGCCCAATACCATGAGTCAAAACCATGGGACATATAATACTACGGGACGACTTACAAAGCATATGCGTCCAATACTATGGGTCAATACTATGGGCTAATATAAACTACGGATCAACAAATACTAAGGGACGACTTACAAATCATATGCATCCAACAACAATATACTAACATAGTAAAGAGAATGGTTTACATAGGTTCCTAACATGACTATAAACAACAGTGCTAGAGGCTTCTTCCCATAAGGATGTGGGCAGATCCTGATCACACATCATGGATTTTGCAGCCTCACATATTGTTATGTTCTTTATTCAGCAACCCCATTTTGCTAGGGGTTGTAGGGTACAGACAACTATATTTTTATTCATGCATCTCGACAGAATTCATTGAATTCATGGGACTCAAACTCTCCTCCATTATCATATCTCAAAGCACGAATGTGCTTCCTATTCTAATTCTCAACTAATGCTTCAAACTCTTGAAACTTGTTGAAATTTTCACTCTTTGCTTTCAGAAAATAAACCCATGACTTGAAAGAAAAGTCATCTATGAAAAACATATAATACAAATAACCACTCAAGGAGGGTGCAAACATAGGACCACATAGATCATAATGAATCAAGTCAAGGATCTCCTTGGATCTTTTGGTACTACTTGGAAAACACTTCTTAATGTTCTTTCCAAGAGTGCAACCTCTATAAACACTATCAAAATCAGATTTAAACATGGGCATACCTTTCACCATCTTTTGCAATCCGGGTAGTGCTTTGAAATGGAGAGGACCAAGCCTTCTATGCTACAACTCATAAGGACTAATTGTGTCATGGATCATGGCTTGAATTAGTTTTCTAGGAACTTTTTAGATACCTCCCTCTCTAAGTCCAATCACTGATGCAGAGTTCAAGTCTTCATGCTTAGGCCACAAGAGAGCTTTGTTTTCCATAAAGATAACTCTAAATCGTTTATCTTCTACAACCGAAACAAGTAGGAGGTTCTTCTTCAATCTGGGGACAAACAGAATTTCATCCACATGTAGTACATTTCCTTAATCCAACTGAAAGGAAGTGGATCCAGTGCCTTGGATCGAATAGGCAGTATTACCTCCAAGTTCCACCTTATAGGAAAACTTATTTTCATTCAGATATGTGATAGCACTCCTATATCCAGTCATGTGCTTGGATGAATTCTTTCTTGTAGGTTTATCTTCTATAGTAGTAGAAGCATGAAACCTACCCTTGCACTTTCCTCTTTGATTTGCACGGCATTCTCTAGCATAATAACCCTTCTTATTGCAATTGAAACATTTAACTTTAGACTTATCAAAGTTCTTGAAATCATTCTCCTTTTGATGAGAGAATTTCTTGTGATATTTCTTACCTCTTTTCATTCGTGTCGTAAGAGAGAGGTTATATTCTTTGGAGGCAGTGTACTTGCTCTGGATTTTCCCTTCTTCTTCTAGGAAATCATGTCATAGCCTCTCAAAGTTAGGTTGCACTTCTTGGCCATTTGTTGCAGCCAAGAATGTCTCCCATGAAGATGGAAGACCATTGACAGCAGTCTGAATGAGATCATCATCATCGATAACCACACCAATTCTCATGAGTTGATATCTTACTTGAGATATCTTTGTGAAGAAGGAAGCCACAACTTCATCCTTTTCTATCTTCATATTTTGAAGTTGGTTCTTCAATGCTCTCTTTTGAATAGGTGCCTTCTTATCATAAAGATTTTTCAAAGTTTTGAAGCATTCATTTGCGGTCTTCAATGGAGTGATCACAGGCATCAAGTTGTCTTTCACATAATCATAAATGATTATCTTTGCTTTGGCTTGATTCTTCTTGAAGGTAATGCACCTTGCATTAGAAGTAGGCTCTTCAATAACACTAGATACATATCCATCCAAATGATGTTCTTCCAGGATATTCAAGATCCTGGCCTTCCAAGTATTTAAGTTCGAAGTTCCTTCAATATCGTATTCCGATCTTACTGAGATTGAAGCCATAATTCTTCATGTATTGTGCGCACTCAGCATCTACGTAGGCTCAAGTTTGATTGCTAAACTTATCTCTTTCATTCCCTGAGCTCTGATACCATGTTAATTTTTTATATTTAATTCGGAAATGCAATAGTATTTGAAATCAAATAACAATCATACACATAAGCAATGACATTAGTGTTGGAATATTCTAACCATATCATATTGTTTTTGCATGCATGGATTCCATGCATCCATGCATTGGTAGCTGAGTTTCCTAGCACTTAGTCCTTAATTTAGGCCCCCTAGAGCTTAACTTTGGTCATCATTAGCCCTCTTATCCACACATATCACCTTGGATACATAAATAAAGTGCAAAGACTCCCTCATGCATGATTTTAGGGGTTAGCACAGTCAGTTACATGATTTGGGGTGCCTTGTCCCCTTGATTGACTAGTTAACTGACTATTACACCTAGTTTCACTGCCACTAAGTGTAGGAGCACCTATTTTGACCACAACAAGTCAGTATTGGACCTCCTTGGAGTCTCATTCCCTAATTTCTAGCCCCAATGACTCATTCATGTGCTAGTCCACTCCAGTTGACTATCCATTCATCATTAGTGGCCACTAGACCTTATCAGGAGATGGTTCCAATGCAAACTAAGCCTGCCACTTGTATGGATTCCAACTACCATTTTTGGCTCACGAATTTATCCTTTGGAGATGTATTATTTATGTACGCATTCTACTAAATAATAGATGTAAAGGAAGTTTTTCCAATTGTTCTTCATTTTCTTGTGTTGTAACACAATTTTTCCTTCTTTATTTTTCCTGCTCAATTATTTTGATCTTTGTTAGAATTAGTGTGAAATTTATCTTTGTCTATAGATCTCTATGATAATTCCACAATAAATCATGGTATCAGATATTTGCTGAGCAAAGTAATCTTCTAGAGAGTTTTTTAGACCTTTTTTGTGCAGGTATTCTACAACAGCTTCCATGAATTTGAAAGCAGGTCCTCCTCTCTCTTCATTCAACTATGATGAGTGGAAACCAAAGATGATTGCATATCTAAAGAGACGGGGTATTTTTGACATGTGTATTGGTTTTATGAGAGATTCTGCTTCCTATGAAGAGAAGAATGATTGGATAAATGACTGTGACAGAGCCTATGGAGCAATGTGTCTTGCTATGTCTCCTAGTATGTGCTACCTCATGGAAACTACTGAATATCTAAGTGATCTATGGGCCCAATTGGAAAAATAATTTGGAAAGAAGAATGAAGAGAATGGTGCAAATAATTTGGAGAAAAATCCCATTGATACCTCGTCAAGTGTTATCTCTAATTATGTCTCGGCCTCAAGTATCTCTCATGATGAAGTTGTTCAAGATGAAGAAGAAGCTGCAGATTCAACACAGAAAGTTCTTGTTGAATACATTCCTTCCTCTGTTTCTCTAGAAATTGAAGACAGTTTCAAATTGTCCCCTTCCCATGTAGTTGATCCTTTTGGAGAGATTATCCATTCCATTCCTCACTCATGTTCTCAATGTCTTCTATTTCGAATTTTGAGCAAGATATGTCAATTACTACTCTAGAGGTTGAAGAGAGTTTCGAATTCTCTACTTCCCATGAGTCTGCTACTGTGCAGAATTATGATCTACTAAATGTTTTGGAGGCTAAATCAGAGTTTGGAGGTGATGCATTTGCCCTCCTCGATCACATGATTCCTATGAACTTCTATTTGATCATTGGCACATGTTCTTAGAGTTTCACTAAAGATGGAGGACACTACCATTCACTTGGGTTCAAGTCTCAAGAATATTTTGGTGATTTTGGTTTTGATCTCACCCATGTTGGTTCAAAGGACATCACAACAAACCATCTATCAATTCTTGGAGTTGATTTAACTTCCACTGGTCAGGATTTCAAGTTTCAAGAGCAATTAGAACTGATTGGAGATGATCCTACCTTGGTTTTTTCAAATTTCAAGTTCTAGAATGGTCTGCATATTCATGGATTTGATCTGATCAAGTTTGGTTCAAAGAGAAAGTTCAGAGAGCCTCCAAATTCGCTTGCATCCACTAAAGGAGAATACAAGCACATTTTTTGGAGCATGATCCACTTCTTCCCAAGAGGAAGATACCTCCAAACATATGATCAAGAATCACACCTACTTGAGTTTGGAGAAATTAATTTTTTGGTGTGTTTCATGTCCATTTTGAGGGGGGATTTTGTTCCCACAGGGTTTTCCCTCTTTCCTCACTTAAATGGACTAATAAATTTGTAAAGGGTGACCTTTGGTCTCAGTTACTAGGGCCCTATTTCTGATATGTCCTCACATAGTCGGGATTAAGGGGGGGTGTTGGAATATTATAACCATCTCATCTTGGTTTTGCATGCTTTACATGAATTTTTCATGCATGCATGCATTCCATGCAGCACTCCATGCATCCATGCATTGGTAGTTGAGTCTCCTATCACTTAGTCCTTAATTTAGCCCCCCTAGAGATTAATTTTGGTCATCATTAGCCATCTTATCCACTTAGAGTTCCTTGGTTACATCACTGAAGTCCAAATGCGTCCTCATGCATGATTTTAGGAGTTAGCATAGCCAGTTCCATGATTTAGGGCACCTTGTCCCCTTGATTGACTAGTTAACTAATTGTTACACCTAGTTTCACCGCCACTGAGTGTAGGAGTGCCTATTTTGATCACTACAAGTCAATATTGTCCCTCCTTGGAGTCTCATCCCTAATTTATAGCCCCAATGACTTAGTCATGTGCCATTCCACCCCAGTTGACTAGCCATTCATCATCGGTGGCCACTAGACCTTATCGGGAGATGGTTCCAATGCAAACTAAGCTTGCCACTTGTGTGGATTCCAACTGCCTCTTTCGGCTCACGAATTTCTCCATTGGAGATGTATTATTTATGTACACATTCTATTGAATAATATATGTAATGGAAGTTTTTCCAATTGTTCTTCATTCTCTTGTGTTGTAATACAGTTTTTCCTTCTCTATTTTCCCTACTCAATTCTTTTGATCTATGTTAGACTTAGTGTGAACTTTATCTTTGTCTCTAGATATCTATGAGATTTTCACAATATCTCACAATTACACACATGAATTTACCCTGGGGAAACCCTCTATGAATTGAGGGAGAAAACCCCAGCAAAACCTTCCTTAGTATATTGATAGATAGAAGAGAATATATTTTACATCAAGCACCTCTAGTGCAATTTCAGAACAAGAGAAAGATAAAGAAGAGAGACTCAAAATAATATCATGCACAAAGAGAAACGCCTTGCCTTCAAGGGAGAAGAGAATTCGCTTCACATTGAATTCATCAATATTGTATAACATATTTATATATTCTTCACATGCATGGGCTTCTATTTTTATCTTCTGACTTCATGATGAACTCGCCCTCCATCTGGATGTATCAATCTTGCATGAAGAAGAGCACTCCACTACTCATGCAGTGCATTAACTCACTGAATTGAGGCTTAGGATGAATGTGCCCCTTAACTAAAAGATTTCCCACTTAGTTAGGTGGCTAACTTAAGTGTCGTCATGCAAGTGTCACAACTGAAGTGTCGTCTTTTAGTTTAACATAAGTGTCATCATGCAATAACACTTAGTTAACTAGATGTTCTTTGTTATCATGTAGTTAACTCTCTTGATGGATTCTTTCTTGTTAACATCACTATAGTGATCAATTCAAGTTCTCCTTTGATTTATTGAAGTCTTCCTTGAATTTTAACAATTCGAATTCTCTCTTAATTAATTATTTTATGTGCAATTTGAATTCTCTCATATCTTATCACACCTTATCTTTATCTCTTGTCTTATCTGCATGGTCCACATGTGCCAACTTAATTATCATATCAAATTTTTTAAGGATATTTTCCCAATGATGTGATCATATTGTCCTACTATCATTCCAAGTTGTTATATGCTAAAGTAATTCACTCTAGGGGTGGCCAATCCCTAAGGGAGACTTAATAGCTCAACCATGGTTAGTAGTACATCACACACCATACATGATTCGACATGCAAAGCATCACCTCAACACATGAGGCACCACCTCAACACATGAGGATCTATCTTAGACCTTAGCCTTGACTAGCAAGACTGTACAACATCATCACTTTGACATACAAAGCACTTGCCTCAACACATGAAGCTTAACCATTCTTGAGTCCAACTCAAGATTCTTCTCCAAGTTTCTTGAGTCCAACTCAGGCTCCTATAAGGCACTACCTCAACACACGAGGCTCAATCTTGACACACAAGATTGACTTAGAGAATGACTCATGATGTTGTAACTTTAACAATTTTATCATGGTTGTTAGTTAAAATTTTGTGTTAAAACATGATGAAACATCGATTCTACTATGTTACAAAGAACACAACCTTTTCATGAGCCTTGGGAAGTGAATTTAAATTCTTTCTTTCTCCCTTCTCAAAATTGTTTTGTCATACAGGCAATGTTGTTACCGGTCCTAGCAATGTTGTTACCGGTCCTAGCAATCCAACTTGACGTCCATGGCTTTCTCCTATGACAGAGGAATACCAACTCAATCAAGCAGAAGGAAGAAACAACAGAGGCGCTGGAATTATCAGATGATGGTGATATTGATCTGGTGCTAATATGAGAAAGGTATTGACCAATAAATGTAGTGTGCCATTGCATTTGCAATGCACTTGATGGAAAATGAAAAAACTGAGTTAGTTTTGGCATGTTCTGGATTTGCTTGAGTGTTGAACCGCTTCTCATGTAACATAAACAAACGTTTTGTTTGGTCTGGCAATCACATATATGCCTGACTGCTTTCCAATTGAAGATGTTGTTTGATTGGCAACCACATTTCTACCCGATTGCTTTCCAATTGAAAAAAACAAAACTTTGAAAGGCAATAATTTCATGATTTTAATTGGTTTTTGGTAGAAACCAATTTCATAATTTGTATTGGTTTGGGTAATAATTATAGAATTTTAAAAGGCAATAATTTCACAATTTTAATTGTTTTGGCAGAACCAATTTGAATTTTAATTGGTTTTTGCAATAATTTCCTAATTCTAAAGGGCAATAATTTCACATTTCATCATTTTAATTGCTTTTCACAGAAACAAATTTCATAATTTTAATTGGTTTTGACATGATTTTTAACCGAGTTTGTTTTCAGAGATGAATTTTTGTCCTATTTCGGATTTGCTTTGTGTGTTGAATGCACTCAGTGAAAGAAAGTAGTGCATTTTTTATTTTTTTTAAGAAATTAAATTTAAAACTATAATATAATATTTTTTAAATGATATATTACCTTATAAATTAATAATATAAAATTATAATGTAGCACATTAATGTAAACTATATAAAAGTTTTTTATAATAATAATATCATGTGTATTACAATGTATCCTTGAATGTCATTAATAACACTCAAAACCTTTTTATAACGAAAGAAGTTTTATCGTTAAAATACATTGACTTTGGGTTAAGTGTCAGTAAAAATATATATTAATTAATTCAACAATGAAATTGTCAATTCAGGGGTAGACTTAGAGGTGCAGGCATTGTATGTGCATGGTCGAAGTCTAAACTAGCCTAGTCTAACTTTACCTAATGTCCGAAAACACACTCAATTACAATAAACAAAACAAATAAATGGGGATAGCTCAACACCTAGGGAAGAATCCCATTATGGAGAGACCATATCTTACGAGTTAGGCCTTAAATCTAACCATTAATGGTTAAAGCTATACAAAATCTAATACAAAATTTAGTGCAACCTAGTAAAGGAATCAAAACTCCAGGGCTGGCAGGTACAGGGGGAGTAATTCTAGACTCCTTGGGGAACAAGAAGAAAGAATTCGCCTGGGAAATTGGGAGAAAGACCAACAATGCAGCGGAATGGTTAGGACTCATTAAAGGATTGGAGATTGCATCCAGCCTGGGAATTAAGAAACGCGTAGTCCTCTGAGAGTCTCTAGTCATTATCAAAGAAGCGAGGCGTATTATTGCTAAACGGAAAAGTCCCATCTCCAAAATGCACCATCTCCTTCAGTGCATCAGTAATGAATTCAATAAGATCACCTTCCTTCATATCCTGCGAGGGTTGAATGAGAAAGCAGACAAGATGGCAAATATTGGAGTCGAGCTTGCTTATGGCACCCTAAGGCTCGATGAGGATAGTTTGGAAACTTCTTGGATTCCCTAAACCTAGAGTTGGAATTGGGGCTAAGTCCAAAGACCCTACATCTTCCCCCTTCCTCATTTATGGACACTCCACATTTAATTAGCATCATATTTATCATTTTTGGGGATTTCTCCCTTGGGGAATCGACGGCTCTCTCCCTTCTCAATTATGCCCCTCGCATGCACGAAGTTAAATCTCCTCAGCGTACCGCCAATTGGATGGCATGCAGGCTGTATGGATTAATAAAACCCTGGCTACGGGTCTCCCTCAGAACTCACTCCTTTGTTTTACATTTTCTCGCTGCCCTTCTTGGTCTACGCTTGATGCTTGTTAATTCGAACGGTCTCTGTGTTGGTAAGATGGGACATCATGGAGATGGGCGTGGTGGGAAGCAGTATTTCCGTGTCGTTGGTAGTTACCAGGGGGACAAGAATCCCACCTATGGGAGATGTCGCAAGCCGAGACGTTGCTCCAATTCAGGGTGTGGCAGGGGAGCACAGCTTGGGGAAAGGTGGGATGATTATGCAGACCTCGAGAGCTACCTAGAACTCAGTCCCTGTATAAGGCATGCAAGGGTAGGAAATGTTGTGGGGCAGGATGGGAAACACAGTATCTCTAAGTTTGAGGTAGAGTTCCTGGATCGTTTGCAGGAGTTGGAGCTACAGGTGAGGATGGTCCAAGGTGAAAACATTGAATTCAGGAAGGTAATTTCTCGTCTTTATAACTTTGCAACTGCTTCTCACTCTGAGGTTAAAGCCCAGAATATTTGTGTGACTGAAAAGATAGAGCATTTGGAGGAAACCTTGGGTTTGGCCTACCCCCGCAAGGTTCGGAAGCTCAAGGTAACAGGTAGCGAGCTCGAGAGCATCAACCGAAAGATGGAGAAGCTGCAGAACTTCATGGCTTCAACTGGTAACTTCGTGGACCTGAGCACTGAAAAGAACAAGGCTGTGGACTCTGTAGGCGCGGCCATGGACGTTAGACCTCACTAACTGTTTCTCTACACCAGCCACGGGTTGGCTTCCTAGTTTATTTATGTTTTCTATGCTTTCTAGTACTTTGTACAGGAACTCTGTTTCCTTCAGTTTAGACTCTAGTTTTTGCTGGCCTTTTGGATGGGCTCAACGCCTAAATTTTGTATAAGGCAAACTATCAGAAATGTATTTCTTTTGCATACTCCTCCTAGGACAATTCGTTAGTTGTTTTAGCTTCAACGGGACAGAAAGGTATCATGCTAATTTCAAGCTGAATCATGATGAATTTGGATTGATGATTGTCTTCCTTTCATGGGAGCAATCAGATCAGTCTTTTTTGATGTAACCCTCTTTTTATATATATAATCAAAGCCCCTAACCGTTTTTGTTAAAAAAAAGTAAAGGAATCAAAACTAATGCAGAAATTCAAAGTATGAAAATGAAACTAAACTAAATAAAACCAAGGGAAGAATAAATTTAGTTAATTAAATAATCTAAAATAAACTAAATGTTTTTAAATCCATAGTCCATTCTTCACCCTGTATTCAACAATTCTAACTTAACAAAATCCTCAATATACATACAAAACACTAAATATATTACAAGACATATTTAGGATTTTCATAAAACAAATTAAATATTTACAAGGACAACACTAAATATATTACGAGACATATTCAGGATTTTCATAAAACAAATTAAATATTTACAAGGACAAGACATATTGAGGATTTTCATAAAACAAATTAAATATTTACAAGGAAATGAAATGTTTTTTTAAGTCTAAAGAAACAACATTAATGATTCAACAACTTAAACATTTAATAATATATACAGATTATTGGACATGCACGATTCTAAAGAAGAAATATTTATTAAGATGAGAATGGAATTAAAAATATGAAACGTTTATTTTGAGAAAGGTAACCTTTGTTCATGAGAAATGATTAGCTAAGTGACCATTCGTAAAGTTACCATTGAAGATGTTTCAGCATTTGTTAATAGAATGCCAAACGGATTTTTTAAAGAAGAGAAATGGCAACGCAATTAATTGTAGTAAGGGTTGTATAGAATACAGTTCTGCTTTCGGAAAGGACATAAGTAACCAGGAACAAAGACTAACAAACAAATTACAAATCACAAGAATATGATTTAATACTTATGGACAATTTATACAACGAATATATATTGACTTATTGAGAGCTGGAATTGTACAAACTTTACTTAGTGAAGACGGTGACAGAATATTGATTTATTAAGTCATATTTGTATACAAATGAGGGACATGCTCTGGGTGGTGATTAACTGCCTTGTTTTGTACACAAAGGCTGCAACGTAAATAAGATTCTTGTTAGTTCAATACATAAGTTTTATTTTATATATCCCATCACGCTTTAGCATATATGTAAATGGAATGCTCTCTTAAGAACTTATGCCATGTCTATGATATTATGTAATTTTGTTTGATAGTTTTTATATTGGAAATTCCATATATAGGTTCCACTTGTTTTATTTTATTTTATTATTATCTTTTATAAAATAAACTATAAGCCATAAGCCATGCATGATTCATTTTTAAGATAACAACCATCAAACTCTACCAAACTATTGAGTTTGTCGTGAATTCGACAATAAGGATAACAGTTTCGAATTGAAGAAATAATGTTGTGTAGTGATAATTGTAGAAGACGCGGTATTTTTAATTATGCGCACAATTTTGGAAGTTTACAATATGAATTTATAGATCGACAATTTTAAATAAATACCATGCTTGTTTCATGCGAAAAACAAACAACACATGTCCTGGTTTTTTATTAAGAGAACTAGTACAGAAATAAGTATTGAAATCAGTGTTGGATGTCAAAAGAAAATATCAGATTTTCATTTGCGCAAAAAGAATGTAGATGACCACAAGCTTTAGCCCCCGTGTTTGATAATATTTTAAGTACATGATTTATTAATCTGGGAATCAATTTATCACCATCAAAATTGTATTTAATATATTAAAAATAATGAATTAGACATCTTTTACTTTTATTGATTTTAATTTATAAAATTAAAGTAAAAGAGAATATTTTTAATGATAAATGTATTAAATTAGGGTGGATTGCGATAGTATAATGTAGTCGGGAAAGGAGCAATTTCAAGAGTCCATCATCCCCCTAGACCGAAGATATGGCACGTCCTCGTGCCATCAATAGATTGGAACTTGGCTTGTATTCATTTTAAAACTTCGTAGTGGTAATAATAGTCTACACACAATCTTTAGGAGGAATAAGCTAACACTATTATTGCAAGAAAAATTAGAACTGAGAAAAAGAAGTATGAATGCTACATTATGAGAATGACCAAAACACTTATAAATTTTGGATTTGACAACAACCCATACATACAACTCCATCAACTAGTAACATTTTATGTTCATGAAGACCATATAAGTTATGATGGGGAATTTTTTCCTTCATAAGGGTATAAACGGTCTTGAATACATATAAAAGCCCATAGGAAACGAGTCATCTCTGCTCCATTTTTCAAAGGCGTACTGTCATTCAAGTAATATTGATAAAATTCGGATTTGATTTTATTAGACTCCTATACTTATGGGTCCCACTTTTAAGGTAGTGACATCGTAGATATAGTATGAATTAAATGAGAGGGTCTTAAGTTCAACTTATGGTCATTCTCAAATGACAAATAAATGAATGATTGGCTTAACCATGTATACATACACTTAGGGTCTTCGTTTGATGGAACCATATGCATAACAATGTGTCTATGATGTCTCTTTTCCCCGGCATTGCCCCACTACTAGCGAGCCTGTTCAGTACCCCGGCGGGTTTACCTTGGTACCATATAAGAATAGCCCCGTTGCTGGCGAGCCTGTTCATTACCCTGGTGGGTTTGCTTGTATTTACCGAAATTCCTTATTTCTAATTTTACTCGCCATGCACCCACTGCCATCAGGCCTGTTCAGTACCCTAACGGGTTTGCCTCGTAACTATATAATTATTTCAAAAGATATTAAAGTATGCGGAAGCCAATTGGTACTAGAGTCTATTAAGTTTGCTAAGCACATAACTCAAAATTTAAATTTAACCCTTGAGTAACATTATTGATAATAGTATGGAATTATAGTTTATGTCAAAAGAGAATGATCTAAAGTTGTTCTCTAGTCCCTAAGTCTATCCTCTTCATATAAAAGTTCAATAGTGTTCCCCCACAGGTAGAAATGTCATTTACTCTCCTACTACTGTTTGATAAAGATACTTAAATAACAAGCTCTGATATGAAACTATAATGTACAGGTTACCTATGGGTATTACTATGTAGACCTTAAAGTTTAAGTAAATCCCCATAATGTTAAAGATTGGTCTTCTAGCAACTGTTTTTATGAATAGTCAGAAATATGTATGTAATAGGAAAAATAAAGATCATAAGGTGTTTTGGTTAAATCATCAATACTATCTTCATCTCAGTTACTTATTTAAAAAGTAAACCAAAAAGTGAAGTTGTGTGAAATTTAAAGCTAACTAACCACATATAACTTTTTATTTATATACACACTATCTTATGTTACCTAAAAGAAAGAAAACTCTTTATTCAAGTGTAAAAACTTTTCCAACGTAACCATGTGTGGAGCAAGATAAGAAACATACCCATATCCACATATGAAAAAGTTACCTCAGTGGTTACCTGGATATGAGGAACCGGACGACCTATTTGATTTGGCAACAAGAAGTGTTGAAGGAAATAATGGTGTTGTGGCTTGATTACCTCTTGGAACCAAATTTCAATATAATATTTATGTATATCCTCCTCTTCTGAATGATTGGTTTATGTAGCACATGAAGGATCCGTTGATATGGATGTTGAGAACTCCTCTATCTCAGGTCGCTCTCCCTCAAATGTAGTTCCTAATTTTTCAGTACCCTCTGCAAATTGGCAAGGAGAATCTTTTTGTTGCTCGTGGAACTTTGGTTCTTCTATCATGTTGGGAGAGGTAGGTAAGTTCCTGAATGCTGTCAAGATGTGTTCTTCATGAGAAGAAGAGATCCCAGTCATCACTAGAATTTGAGAGAGTTCTTCCAAGCTTATCATCTTTGAAATGATTTTGTCGGTTGATAAGTCCTGCTTCACACAAGGATTAGTGTCCAGGGTTCTTACCGCAACCATCATTTTTTATTGATTATATTTTTTATTTCCTTTTTTAATGATTTTTATGAAAAATGTAATAAAAAACTATCTAAAACACACTCGAGTAAGTTTGTACAAACCAAAAGAAAACTAAATCTTAAAAACTAATTGGGAAATTAAAAAGCACACCACACGAATAAAATAAAACATACCTGCAAAAATAAACCAAACTCACAATTGCGGAAAAGTAAACACACTAGCATAAAGGTAAATAAACTCGCAGGAAATTAAACACACCTGTGTAAAAATAAGCACACTACTTTAAAGCAAAATTGAACTCTTCATGCTACTTTATATCTCGTTTTCACTGAGTTATTTGTTCACATGAGTTAGTTCTTCAAAAAGCACACTTGCAGGAAATTAAATTGCGGAAAATAAACAAACGCAAACTTGCAGAAAGAAAAGCACACTTGCATGAAAGGAACAACAAGGATTTGGAGAGACCCACGAAAGTGGATGCGTCGGGCTATTACACCATGGAAACTCCGTAGTAAGGTTTAGGTCGTATTTGCAACGTTGCGTCTTAATGTTTCTCCTCCCCTTACGTTGTGTACTTTAAAGGAAATCTACCTACCTACCTAAACCCCAATCCCTTAGCACCTCCCCGGCAATGGCGCCAAAAATGTCGGTAAAAATATTTTATTTTTTTTTTCCTCGAAAAAAAAGCGTAATTTCATTTCATCCTTAAGAGTACGAAATTACATATAGAGTCTTCACTCATAATGAGTGGATGTGGTCTTTGTGAACCAGTGGGACTGTGACTGAGCAAAATTTTGATGTTCTCACCACGTGAGCATTAACATCCATTACAGCATATTTAAAATAAACGATAATATGGCAGTATAAGTTTCATAAAAGATGCAGACTGTGTGGGTCTTTTAGGTACAGTAATGTTCAAAATTATATTTACATCTGTGATAAATAACAAAGGGTGCTCTCAAAAAACATATCAGCCAAGAGTGAGTCATTCAATGAACGGCCTGTGATAAAGATCTCTGCTGATCCCATCCAAAAATTCCGATATTTTCCAGAGCCCGGGAGCAAGTGCTAAGCCTTCCTTCGAGGCTTTGTCCGCCTCTGTGTTATTTTCCCGATAAGTATGCCTGCAGGTAAAAGTAGCAAAGGAGTGAGTGACCTGCTGTATGTGTTCCAAAACCCCAGCAATTTTCCGATTGTTGCACTGAAATAGTCCATTAACCCAGTTTATCACATTCATTGAATCCCCATAAACGTTTATATTTTGGAGCCTATGTTCCAAAGCAAAGGAGAGTAAGAGCTTAAGGCTGAGAATCTCAGCCCAATTGTTGGTGCCTCTCCCAAAACCAAAAGACATCACATAATAGTGTGTGGTAGATAAAAACAGTAGCGCCCCTCCCCCACAGGTGTTGTTTTGGCATGCCCCGTCGAAGAAACCCCAAGGCAGAGAAGTATCAAGGTTCAAGGGTTGGATGTTCCTTGAAGTGGAGACCAATTTGCACCGATGAAGAGCAAGATGGATGCCACAGCTGTTAGTGGCCACCAAAGCTGGTAAACCAACTATGTTCGAGAAAAGGCATTTGTTACGGGATAACCAGGTGCCCCAAATGACAATGGAGGGGAGACCTTTGAAAGGGGCGTACACCGAGTTCTCAGTCCAATTTCGCCAGGCTTCGACCAGAGAGTGCCCATCCCATCTGAAATTTACTTTTAGTATCCGAGACACAACTTGCCAGACCTCCTTAATGAAGCTACAGTGTAGAAAAAGGTGTAAGACAGATTCCTCGTCAAGTGAACATAGGTAGCACCTGCTGGGTCCCTGTAGGTTTCGTTTTTGCAGGAAGTCCCAGGTTGGAATGCGATTAGCTAGGACGCACCACAAGAAAAGGCGCGCTTTTAAAGGGCTCTGCAGTCTCCAAATAGTTTTCCACCACCATACCTGTTCCCTGTTCCAAAAGTTTGCGCAGATCCAATGATACCCATACTTCGGTGTGTAGGAGCCAGTAGGATCCCCATCCCATACCAAGGTGTCATCCTCATCATTGAGAAATATATGGTCCCTGCTGAGAGCTTGAAGGTATGATCTGAGTTCCTCTTCCCATTCCGGTTCAAGTCCAAGAGTATCAGCTCGCCTCCATACAGGTCTTCCCATCCAGAGATTTTCCCCATCCGCCAAGTGGTGTAGAACCGTAATATGCCGATGTTGTAATTCCTGTAACAGACCGTCAGAAAGGATATGTTGAGCTACACAACCGATCCAAGGATCTCTGCCAACCCTCAACCTACGTCCGTTACCAACATCCCAAACAAGGTGCTGTTCAATTACGTGGAATGAGGAGACAAGAGCTTTCCAAATAACAGACCCTCCTTTATGAAACTTGTTCGGAGATCTAATCCAGTCCTCCACAGAGTCCGGTGCAATATATTTGAGAGTCATAATACGTGCCCAGTACCCCCCAGATGTGATTAGCCTCCAACCACATTTGGCAGCCAGAGCCTGAGAGAAGAAGAAAATGTTTTTTAATCCCCAGCCTCCTAAGGCTTTGGGAGTGGCAATACGTTCCCATTTCACCCAAGGCGTAACATGTGCATCTTCCTTACCATTCCACAAGAAACGGAAACATATTTTGCGTGCAGCTTCCAGCGTCCCCTTAGGTATCCATGCCAGGGACATCCAGTAAACTGGAATGGCTTCCAGAACCGATTTCACCAAGATTAATCTGCCTGCACGAGAGAGCCATCTGAAGCTCCAGCTCTTGAGTCTCTTTTCCAACTTCTCCAATAGCCAAACCCAGTCGTGTTTTAGGTATTTGTTAGGCTTTAGATGAAATCCCAGGTATCGAAGCCCCTCAGAGAGGTTAAGGAGCTGAAAGGGGAACAGGTCAGTGAGGGAGTGCAGTTCCTCCTCATCCAGTAGAGAAGCCGTAATAGTAGATTTAGCAAAATTGATCTCCATACCCGTAGCAATGGAGAAGAGGTCAAGGATTTCCTTGTATTTAGTTGCCTCCCTTCGAGAGCCAGAGCAAAAAATCAGTATATCGTCCACAAAGAGTAGATGAGTGAGTGCAGTGCCCGGAGCAACAAGGATACCTGCAATATCTCCGGTGCGCTTAGCTTCCTTTATGGCCCTACTCAGGCTTTCAGCAACTAATAAGAATAACAGTGGGGAAAGGGGGCAACCCTGACGTAGCCCACGCCCAGAGTGGAAGAAAGGAGTCGCTGCTCCATTCATAAGAATTGAAAAAGAGACAGTGGTTAAGCAGCTCATGATCCATCGTATGAAACCAATCTCAAACCCCAAATGTGTAAGCATGAGACGTATGTACAGCCAACTGACCTTATCGAAAGCTTTAGAAAGATCAATTTTGAGGACTGCACCTTTCTGCTTACTAGATTTGATACTGTGAAGACCTTCCTGCGCAAGTCCAATGGCTTCGTGTATCTGGCGTCCTTCGAGGAACCCGAACTGCTCCTCAGAGATGTGTGTGGAGAGTAAAGGTTTAAGTCGGCTGGCGATCACCTTTGTTACAATTTTATACACACAGTTGCACAGTGAGATGGGTCGAAAATCATTGAGCGAGGAAGGAGAGTCCCCTTTGGGAATAAGAGCAATGAAAGTAGAGTTTATACTGGCCGGAATTCTGCCTTCCCTCCTGGAGTCTTCAATCAGCAGTAATAAATCGTCTCCTATAATGTCAAGTAGGGCTATAAAGAATTCTATCGTCCATCCATCCGGCCCCGGGCTTTTGTCCTTCTGAAAACTGCTGAGAACCTTCTTCAATTCAACCATAGTAATGTTGTCCATTAGCCTCCTGTTGTCCTCCTCCTCAGCAAAACGGGGGAATAGCTGAGCTACTCTGATCACCTCTTCAATGTTAGCCCTGTTATTTGCTTTGAATAGGTCCTGAAAATGGTTTACCCCAATCCCAGCCAGTCCTTCGAAGGTGGCCTGAGAATTTCCATCCGCATCATTCAGGCTCCAGATGGTATTGACAGATCTTCGACCCTTAGCATAGGCATGAAAAAACTTAGAGTTTTCGTCACCGCTCTCCAGCCAGATAGCCCTGCTCTTAAGCCTCCAAGCCTCTTCATTGTGTAAGAGTATCCTATTCCGCTTGTCCATAAGAGAAACAAGATGTTCCTTAGTAGCTAGAGAGGCAAACCCTTCTCCAGGTCCCCCCGAAATGATGGAAATGGCATCTTCAATGTCTTTTAGCTCTTTGTCCTCCCTTTTCCGCTTAGCAGCTGCCCAAGATTTGATAGGTTCCTTAAGGAGTTTGATGTTCTCCGCAAAATGAAAGGCAGCAGTAAGATTTGATCCCTGGTGGTATTGAATCCAGTGCAGCTGGATCAAATCAAAGAAGGTGGGATCCTCCAGCCACAACTTGTTGAATTTAATGGGAGCGGGCGGCTTGTTAGGCCCAGCTTTAAGTTCAAGAAAAATCGGATCATGATCAGAGCAACCCCCGGCTCCAATCCATTGCCTCACATAGAAAAAAGTCTCCGCAATATGTTCTGAGATAAGAAAACGATCCAGCCTTTTGGCCACTCTATCCAAGCCAGCCCTCATATTACGCCAGGAGGGTTTTAGTGAAACCGGCTCTACATCAATCCAGTTTCCATCAGAGAGCTTACGGATAAAAAAGTTTGTGAGAGGATCCACTTGAGCATGTGGTCCCCATATCTCAGCATGCCCCAGTGAAAAGTTAAGATCCCCACCAAGAATAGTGGTATTTCCTTTAAGCAGGTCTTTATTCAACAGAGCATTCCAAAAAGGTTCACGGTCACAGTAAGGGCCATAAACGTTTACAATAGTGAAGTGATCATCAAAATCCAAGGATTTACAGGTCATGCCTAACACAGATTGCATCCCCCAAAGGGAGGTGACACACACCTTAGCTTCATTCCATCCAATAGCCAGACCACCAGAGCGTCCCCTGGCGTCCAACCCTTCAAATCCCCAACCAGGGAACCAAACCTTCAGACGGTTGACAGCATCAATTCCAGAGCACATAGTTTCTTGTAGTAACAAAATATCAGGATGTTCCAGTTGCAGCATCCTACGAAGAACTGGTCTTTTGGAGGGACCAGCAAGACCTCGGCAGTTGAGGGACATGACCTTCATTTCAACCCATCCGGATGGGCATCCACCGCTCTAAGTGCCCTTTCGATAGACAGTTGTTTACCATTCTTAAGGTCCGAGCGAGCTCGGGTCTTGGCAAGGGATATGAAAGATTTTCTGCCTCGTGATAAGCGGGGCTTTGGATTAACCTTCCCTAATCCCCCCGCAGGAGGACAGGTCAGGGAACGCAACCAATATCCAGATTTTGAGGAGCCAGGGGGAGAGGTATGTTCGGGAGAGAGTAAAACCGGCTCTGAAATGGCGGAAGGGCTGGAATCCGGAGGGCATTCAAGGAGTGGATGCTCCTCTTCGAGGATAGGAGTTGTAGTAACAGGTGGGGGAGTAAAGGAGGGCAGCATTTGAGGGGAAATGTGCAAATTTTTAAAACCATCCACCCAATCTCGACCAGGAAATGAAAAGTTGTTAAAAATAAGACAGAAGGAAGGGTTGAAAAGAGAAACAGAAGGAGCACCTGCAGCCGAGTCTGGTGTGCGCAGAAACGGAACCAAAGAACCCTCCCGTGCCGAGTCTCGAGAGAGTGGAATGTGAGGTTCATCAGCAGCAACCGTGATGCCAGCAACCGGGACCGAGCCATCCTCCTCAGCGTCTTCGGCAACCACCTCACCACCAGTGGGGACTTCACCGTCCGGCTGGCTAGCCAATGGTGTTTCCGACGTAGGAGTAACAAAACCCTGCTGTCCGTCAGAATCCTCCGCCAAATCCATGCCAACTTCCTTGGCCACCACCCTGCGCTTGTGGGTATTACCAAACCGCATCCGAACAGGAACAGAACACTCAACGGCCGGGTGACCATATTCATGGCACCGCCTACACCTGAAAGGCACATTCTCATAGTCGAGTGTCTGGACAAAAGTATAGGGCCCCCATGTCAGATCCATAGTGTCAAAAAGACCATCTCTTACATTGATGCTTACCAGAATGCGAGCAACTTTCTGCATTGCCGATGCCACAAAAGAGAAGTCCGCATCCAGATAGGTGCCCAGGTTGTTCCCTATCCTTCGGAAGTGTTCCTCGGACCAGTAATGAAGGGGAAGTCCTGGGAGACGTACCCAGAGGGGGATTACATCCATTCTTTCCCGGCTGGCATCGAAGAGGGGGTTCCACGGCTTTAACAGAAGAGGGACTTTAAAGATAGACCAATTGAGACTTAAAGCCCAGTGTGCATGAGCATCCGAGGAGAAATGAAAAGCATACCACCCACCAGAGAGCCCAACGATACGGGGCACATAACCACAATGTCCCAGCCATGCCCCCTTGGCCCACGAGAGCACCGTCTTGAGGCTGACAGATTTCCCGTAAACCCTGCCTACCAAAACAGACTTAACCATCCCTACAATCTGGTGCATGCTAATGTCCTCCCCCAGCGCGTAGTTAGGTGCCTTCCCGGAGTTCTTAATCCATTTTCGACGACTTTTCACAAAGGGTTCCTTAGTTGCAAACCCAGCTGAACCCACAGCTTGGCCGCGGACACGTTGATCAGAGTCCTCAGAAGGACTAGAGAACCCTCTTTGTTCAACGAAATCCAAGTTTGCCGCGACAAAACCGCAGGGTTGAATGGGTGGTTCAGTCCGCCGCTCCTCAAAACCCTCCACCTCAGTTTGTCGGTCCAGTCCAGTAGAGAGAAGATTATCGCTATCCGCGGAGGTGATAAAATCAGGCAGGTCGCCTAAAACTGCACACAACGGCTCCGGAGATGGAGAGGCGCAGAAACCCCTGACTCCCCAGATATTCACGGCGTGAGTCCCAGAGGATAGGCGGGCATTTGACCCCTCCCAGAACGGCGAGCAGGGAGGAAAGGTTTGGCAGGCATTAACCGGGGGTGACAGAGGTCCATCAGGAGGCCGGTTTCCAGTAAAGCCATCAAACCCTAATCCGCCAAGCTCCTCCTGTTGCCGGAAAGCGCCAGGTGGCGACCTCCAGATATCATGGTGCCGTAGGTCATCACTGCTGTAGTCTACATCATCCATAGTAACCCCCAACGGAACACAAAACGGAACAGTAACCAACACTGTGAGAGAGGGCCAGTAAAAAATAATCCGCTGGAGTAAAAACCAAAAACGGTTTTACCAAGGGAGAACCCCATCGGGGTTTGCGTGCGTCTGTACGTTCCCACTGACGTCCTGCATCCGTCTGCCGGGTGCCGTCCACTGCCCTGCACAGACCTCCAAACCCTCGGCGCTCACCATCTCACATCCCTCTCGTTGTTTTTTCAAAACCCTTAATATCACTTTTTTATCATAAGCAAATAGATCTATTAGATCTCTCGGTAAAAATATATGTTAATTAATTCGACAATTAAATTGTCAATCCGGGGAGTCGTAGACTTAGAGGTGCAGGCACTGTATGTGGATGGTTGAAGTCTAAACTAGCCTAGTCTAACTTAACCTAATGCAGGAAAACACATTCAATTACAATAAAAAAAACAAATAAATGGGGATAGCTCAACGCCTAGGGAAGAATCCCATTATGGAGAGGCCATATCTTACGAGTTGGGCCTTAAATCTAACAATTGGTGGTTAAAGCTATACAAAATCTAATACGAAATTTAGTGTAACCTAGTAAAGGAATCAAAACTAATACAAAAATTCAAAGTGCGGGAATGAAACTAAACTAAAATAAAACCAAGCAAGAATAAACTGAGTTAATTAAATAATCTAAAATAAACTAAATGTTCTTACTAAACAATTCTAATTAACAAAATCCCCAATATACATACAAAACACTAAATATATTACAAGACATATTTAGGATTTTCACAAAACAAATTAAACATTTACAAGGATATGAAATGGATTTTTAAGTCTAAAGAAACAACATTAATGTTTCAACAACTTAAACATTTAATAATATATACAGATTATTGGACATAAACGACTCTAAAGAAGAAATATTTATTAAGATGAGAATGGCATTAAAAATATGAAATGTTTATATTGAAAAAGGTAAGATGTGTTCATGAGAAATGATTAGCTAAGTGACCATTCGTAAAGTTACCATTGAAGATGTTTCATGTTTGTTAATAGAATGCCAAACGAATTTTTTAAAGAAGGGAAATGGAAACACATTGAATTGTAGTGGGGGTTGTATAGACTGTTGAAATCGATTTAATACTGAGAGGGGGTACATCAGTATTAGTGCAGTTATTCGCAGATTTTACCTTCTTTAACAACTTAGCCTTTACTTAATCTTTATTTTTTGTTATGCATCAGTAAATAAGCATTCACACATATATGCACCACATCAATAACACATAACACATAGGATTTTTACGTGGAAACCCAAAACGAGAGAAAACCACAGAATACTTCTCTATAGTGAGAAAGAATACATTCAAGGAAGCACCAACTTCCTATGTTTACCAGCACCAACTGGAAGGAGGCACTGATCCCCTGTCGCTTTATTTTACAGGCACCAACCTAAAAGAAGCTGTGACTCCCTGTCTCCTTGCCCCATTCGACTGCCCTGATGTCCAATATATATTCTTAATGCCTTACTGAACTTCAACTATGCGCACTTCTTCAAATATTCTAATGATAATTCGGTTGTGCGCGAATTCATATGCAGACTATACTCTGTCACTGCACTACATACATCACTTAACTTCTCAAACTTCTCAACTCACACTTCTGTTGATGACTCAGTTCATATATTGTGTGCTCTGTTGATTCTGCAGTTTACACTTCTGGTTCAACGCTCTCCTCTACATGACTGCAATGAACAATCGATATTGTGCTTTCAATTGATAGTTTGTTGTTCTGAAATGAAGCACCAGTAACAGAAGTAACTGTGCACTTTCTGATGTGTCTATTTTGTTTAAGTGTTGCAGTTTCTCAAATAATCTGTGACGTCATGTGCTTCAAATAATTGGTCCGTTAAGTTGAATGCACTTGTCTCAAATCATTTGCATCGTGATGCGACTATCAGATTTTGTTGATGTTCAATTGGTGCGCATCAGATGCAGTTCTCAAGTTTGCATACTTTCACTTATGTTCTTATGCATCAGCTATACATCTATGTAATATCTGATAAAATTCGGTTCTGTCTCTACTCTTATGTCTCTACAATATCCGTGACTATCATCGTGTTGATCGTGGTACTATCCTTTGAAACATCAAGAACTTGCGCATTTTTCAATATTTCTTCCTTTCAGTATTTGCGCAACCATCATAGATCTACAGCATCATTCTGCGCACCATCAAAGCTTCATTTTGTTGCATGTGCGCATTCGGCTCTTCATTAGATCATTATATTATGTCCACGATCCCTTCGGCGCCCCAAAAAACAAATTGAAACTTACTTGAAGCTCACATCCAAGCTTACTTTCGAGCTTACCTCTCAAGCTTACTCCAACTCACCAACTTGCATCTCTATTTATACATGTCCTTCATGGATTGTATGTTCACAAGTTGGTCATGGCATCCTTCTTCCATACTTCACAGATTGTGCATATGCCACGTGTCTTCATCTACTCTATTGATGTGTCATTAAGCACCTTCAAGGTCCACAAATTCATGGGACTTCACACCTTGGTGATGTACCATTACACTCTTAATGTACCATTGCCTTGTTGTACGTGCGCAATATTCTACTTCATTTTGAATCATATGTTCATGACCTTTGTTGTACCAACCCTTGTGGGTAATGTGCCCTTGTGATATCAATACTTTGCGTAATCTGCGCATTCTCCGACTTCTACTTGGTGGGATTACACACATGTTGTACCCTCGGCTGTGGAATTTTCTCATAGATAGTCTTCAACCATTGTACCATTCTAGTAACTTGTGCACATTCCACTTACTAAAAGAATTTTCTTATTGGCTATGCTTGCACGCTTTCAGGATTGTCCAACCAATAACTACTTGCGCACTTCCAACCATTAACCAAGCAATGCTCAGGCTTGCTTGCTCACTTGTACCGTTTGTTCAACCAACTCCTTGGTTGTTTCACCACATGTACCATTGTCCAACCAACTCCTTCAATTTGCTAGCATGAGAGGGTATGACTTGCTGGACTTGATTTATGTGCAAGAACCACATGATGTAGGATACATTACTTGTGTTCCTTCTTGAACTGGATCTTCATGAAGTATCTTCTTATGTACTTCTTCAAACTGAATCTGCATGATGTATCATCTTATGTACTTCTTCAAACTTGACCTGCATGACACATCTTCATACTGAATGTACTCTTAGATATACTCCAAAGTTGCTTGAGTGTTGTATCCTTGATATACATCTTCAGACAAAATGCACTCTTATATATACTCCAAATTTGCATACATATATGTCACCTTCACCACTTGTGCATATACTTCTAGTGTTCATGTTCTTCTTCATCTTATGCATATAGTGCTTCAAAGTGTCTTCAATATACTTCTTCGTACTTCTGTAGGAATGTTGCATCAACTTTGACTTTGGCTGATATCAATGAATCAGACTGAATCAGTTGACATCCTCTTTGACATTGGATGATAGTCAAACACTTGACATCAATGACAACCAATGCTCAACAATCTCCCCCTTTGGAATTGATGTCAACACCTTCTGAAGTTGTACCTATTCTTCTTTGAGTTGTACGTTTCATATTTGCTTGGTCATGATGCTCCCCCTGTGTATGTGCTCCCACTAAGTTCTTAGGGATTTTGGATAATGTGTTCTCTATCAGTACTTCTTCTATCCCTGCACGAACCATGTTGCTTCTTGTTGTATCTGCGCATATCATATGTTCAGTCTTCTTCACACTTTTTCACATTTGTTGAATGTTTCATGCTTTCTGCAATTTTCCAGTGATATTCTTCACACTCTTTCACGTTTGTTGTAGTTTCATGTTGTTCCTTTGATGTCTGCACTTCTCCCCCTTGTTGTGTTGCCCTTCTGACTTCATGCTTCGCTTCTATGTTCAGCCTCTTCATAAATGTCTTGGCTTCATGCATCTCTGAACTTATACATGTCAGCATCTGATGTTCATTTCATGCATCGCTTCTATGTTCAGCCTCTTCATAAATGCCTCGAGTTCGTGCATCTCTCAGCTTCTACATCTCATCATCTAATGTTCATATCATGCCTCGGCTTCATGCACTTCTCCCCCAGTGACATCCATGGAAAAGAGGTCCAAATCTTGCGCGAGGTGGATTCTTTCTTTATGTTTTGCGCCAGCCACTTCCTGACTGTTTCCTGGGATAACTCCCCCTGTCATCATGCTTCACTACTCTGCAGATTTCCTGTACTGATATCCTTTCATAATTATCTTTGATTGCTTTTCTGATACAAATGTCACATTGCTTCTTTACCCTGATATTTTGTTCCTTATCACAATAACTCAACCTTCGTTGAGCAGTAATCTTTGTTGTCATTCTTACTTCCACTGCGTAGCACCAAAACCTTTTAGATTTATGCTTCTTTATTTAAGTTCTCATTGTGTTGAGGATTGAGAACCGCACCCAAGTTTTATTGGAGATATTCAAATGTACTTCATGGAACAGGTTTTGTAAATATGTCTGCAATTTGTTCCTTAGTATCAACATATTCTAGTTTGACCACATTATCGGCTACTTTCTCCCTCACAAAATGATACTTGATGGGAATGTGCTTAGTTTTGCAATGCATAACAGGATTTTTGGAGATACTGATAGCACTTGTGTTGTCGCATAGAATTTGTATTGGACGATCTATATTTACTTGAATATCCTTCGGAGTTTGTTTCATCCATAACACTTGTGAACAACAAGCAGTTGCATCAATGTATTCGGCCTCTATTGTAGATAGTGCCACAGACAGTTGTTTATTGCCGATAGATGACACAAGACAATTTCCTAAGAAAAATGTAGCACCACTAGTACTTATTCTATCATCAATACTTCTAGCCCAGTCTACATCAATGTACGCAACTAAGTCGGGGTTTTTGTTTCGTGGTTACTATAGGCCAAGATACATGGTTCCTTTGAAATACCTGAAAGTTATTTTGACTACTTGAACATGTGTTTCTTTGGGTGTTGCCTGAAACCTTGTGGCAATTCCAACAGCTTGCATGATGTCTGGTCTAGAAGCAGTTACATATAACAAACTGCCAATCATCAATCTGTAAAGCCTCTAGTCTACTTCTTTAGCCTCATCTTCTTTACTCAATTTCCAACCTGTAACCATGGGCGTACATACTGGCTTGCTATCTTCCATGTTGAATCTTTTTAGCATTTCCTTCACATACTTAGATTGAGAGATGAAGATTCCATCCTTTAATTGTGAAATTTGCAACCCAGGGAAAAATGACAATTCTCCTACCATGGACATTTCAAACTCTTTTTGCATATCTTTTGCAAATTGCTAACTCATTTTATCATCATTGCTTCCAAAAACGATGTCATCAACATGTACTTCTACAACTATCATTTTTTCATTTTCAATTTTGATGTAGAGATTATTGTCTACACTCGCTCTTTTGAACCCTTGGTTTTGAAGATATTTATCCAGCCTTGAATACCAGGCTCTAGGGGCTTGTTTGAGTCTATACAATGCTTTATTTAGCTTGCAGACATAATCCTAGTTGCCTGAGAGTGAGAAACCATCTGGTTGTTCAATGTATACCTCTTCTTCAAGATCATCATTTAGAAAGGTTGATTTTACATCCTTCTGATATACCTTGACATATTCTATGTAGGCATATGCTAGGAAAATTTTGATAGCTTCCATTCGTGCCACAGGGGAAAAAGTTTCCTCAAAATCAATTCCCTCAATTTTTGCATATCCTTTGCATACCAGTCTTCCCTTGTTTCTGACAACTTGTCCATCCTCATTTAGTTTTTTTCTAAACACCCATTTTTTTCCTATAACATTTTTGTTTTTGGGTCTTGGAACAAGTTCCCAAGTATCATTCCTTATTTGATCCAATTCTTCATTCATAGCCTTCATCCATCCTTCATCTGATTTGGCTTGCTCAACTCCTTATGGTTCTATTTGTGATAGTAACAAGAGATGCACCTCTTCAATTGGGTTATTCTCACTTATTCTGGTTTTTACATCGGTATCTTTATCTTCAATGATCAAGTCTTCTGAATGATTTTTCTGGGCAAATATGGAGGGGACCTTTCTGTCTGGTCTTCCTTCTTCTAGTTTGAGCTCATAAACTTCCTCCTGTGGTACTCCCATTTCTTGGTTTTCTTCATATGGTTGCTTTAGTGATGGTAAGTCATCATCTTCTTCAATTCTTCTATGAGCCAAGACTTCATCAACCTTTACTTCTGGACTTTCAACTAATTTTCTGAGTTGTAGATTCAAGCACTTGTAATCTTTGATTTTGCAGGAATAACCGAGAAAGATCCCTTCATCTGATTTGGAATCGAATTTTCCTAATGTGTCATCGTTTCTTTTGATGTAAAATTTGCTTCCAAAAATTCTGAAATGCTTAACTATAGTTGGTCATCCTTTCCAGAGTTCATATGGTTTTGAGCAATTGTTTGTCCCGGTCAAACATTTGTTGAGAATGTGAGCAGTTGTATGAATTGCATGTGTCCAAAATATGTCTAACAACTTCGATTCATTTAGCATTGTCCTGGCCATTTCTTGACGAGTCTTGTTTTTTCTTTCTGCTACCCCATATTGATGTGGAGTTCTAGCTACCAAAAATTGTCTTTTAATTCCATGTTTGTCACAATAGTTATAAAACTCATTTGATGTATACTCTCCTCCGTTGTCAATTCTCAAGCATTTTATTCTTAAATTTGTTTCATTTTCAACCGCTTCTTTAAATGTCTTGAAGCATTCGAATGTTTATGATTTTGCATTAAGAAAGAACACCCATGTCATTCTAGTGAAATCGTTAATGAACAATAGAAAGTATTCTTCACCATTCAATCCTTTGGTTCTCATTGGACCGCAAATATCTGAATGAATTAACTCCAAAGGTCTTGAGGTAGTGTATTCTTTGGTGGGATACTTGATTCTAGTTTGTTTCCCATGTAGACAGTGTTTGTAGAAGGAATTTGATGGCTTAGTATTCCTTGGAATGTCCCTTACTGCTTGTTTCCAACTAATCCCGACCAAATTGTCAAAATTGATGTGTCATAATCTTCTATGCTAGAGCCAGCTTTCATTGGTTTGTCCCAAACAACATTTTTCTTCTTTTTCTTCATCCAGAATGTAGACATTGTTGAGGGTTCTGGAGGCTGTAGCTACAATTATGCCTGTGTCCCTGTTTTTTATTTTTCATTTTTCTGAGTCAAAGATAAGAGTCTGTCCTTGGTCGCACATCTGACTTACACTTAAAAGATTATGTTTCATATTCTCGACTAATAAAACATTTTCTTCCTTGGTTGTTTTATTTCCTAGGCTTGCTATACCTTTACCCAAATTTTTTGTTGAACCATTGTCCCCAAAATAGACAATGCCTCCCTTGTCTTCTCTGAACTTCATAAATGCTTTTTTATCTCCTGTCATACGCTTGGAGCATCCATTGTCTATATACCATTTCCCCCTTTTAATTTGTGCATGTAAAGCTAGGCTGCATGCTTCTTGATAATTGTGATTTTGTTAATCTTCAGTTATCTCAGTACATTTTACAGGTTGTTGTTGTTTTTCGGAGTCATGAGTATCATGATCTTATGTTTCACAGTGCTCGTATTCTGAATTTAAAATGCTAAAGGGATTGGAATCTTCAAACACGACATTAAGCGGTTTCTAAGAATATTTTATTTTGCTTGAATGTACAAACCTTTCTTTCTAGAGTATGCTAGTGCGCGGGCTCTACAATTTATTGCTTTATGACCAAATTTATGATAGTAAAAGCAATTTCCAAATTTGGATATGTTCAATCTGAAGACAAATCTCTCAAACTCAGAAAGCAGTTGCATAATGAATGTAAAATACAACCGAAAATAATCACACAATGTCACATCCCCTTCCATCAATCCAATGCAAGGAAGGGAAACATGGCTAACATACCGGGCTTAATTGGTAAGCTCAACCCCATACATTACTAAGAAATTCATAATAAATAAAAACTTGTGTATACAATTTCATACTCAATATGAACACAGCGGAATTAAAACTCATATTAACACACACAAACTGAAATGCATCAGCATATTTATCTCAAGCAAATGATGAATCAATAGGCAGAGATTCCATCCCATTCTCATGCTATGCACAAACTTCGTATCAATTCCTTTAACATGAATAATTAACATTCACAACAGAACACATAATGATCATAATTTAAACCACAGAGAATACTTATCTTTGAGATGAAGTTGTCCAACAACTGGCTATGTGAGAGCAACGTTCCACCCAACCATAGATCTTTGTCCAACCTATATTCTTTCAGCTGAGAGATCACCCCCAAGCTAGGTTGTGTATCCCCTAAGGAGGAACTAAATGGGCTCACTCACAACCATGGTTTCACTCAACAACTATGTTAAGCCAAAACACAGCTGGGTTTATCAAGCATACAAAAGAAAAATGAGGGAAATTCTAAGCCAGTGAGCTCATCCACAGAGCTACAGGAATCTCAAGATAATTCAACAGTCAAGGCACCTACATTACCTACCACACCCAACACAAGGAAGGTCCCCTTCTTTGTTGCACAGTCCCTCAGGCATCCCTTCCCTCCAGTGCTCTTCAGGATGGGCATAGAAAGGTCCAGCTTCTAATTCCTTGAGATTATAGCCTTCTCTGGGTTTATCAAGCAAACCCAACCTTTGCTCAGTCATTCACACTTGGATTTCTCACAATTCTATCATCCAATAACTCAATCCCGTCACTTTATTTCTGGGCTGTAAAAAATGGGTTTTCCAATGGATTTCGGGGTATCTAATACTCTCAAATTTGTCCCAAGCTTCATATCTATGGATCCCCCATTGGATTTCACTGTCAATATCAAAATCTGGGTGTTTATGGCTCTTCAAAATGTGGGTTATTGCAAAGTTGCGATTTCTGGTTTTGCTCACTGCTGGAAATTCGTTTTTGGATGCAAACTCATGCTGGGATGTTCAACAATGGAATGGGAATGAGGAAGGACCCATTCCCATGAGGTAGAGTGGCTTGTGGTACAAGAAAACAGAGCCCATACTCTGCCCATGCTCCATTGAAGCCATTGACTGAATTCTTTAACAATTTCCTTGCAACATAAATAAATGTCAGTAAGAAAAGTCAAATGGGTTCTCACAATGACATTTGGCAGCATATGGTTCATCCCCACAACCCCCTCACCACTCCCTAGTGGATACACATGGCCCCTTCTCATTCGTTGCTCCCATAGCCATTTTTGGTATTTTATTGCAATATCAAATATTTACATCATTTACAATATTCCATGGTTTAATAGAACATGGGTAACAAAATATCAAATACTTGTCCATTCTAAATAAAATCCGAACATACATTATCGGGGCCTTGTCCTTGAGCTCCACTCTAGGGAAACATACATCGCATGTATACAATATTTACATTAAAAGCCAATATTTCATAAGGGTCAAAATTGGGGTATTACATTCCCCTCCCCTCTAGAACAACACCGTCCTCGGTGTTCTCAAAACTGAACAAAAATGGGAATGCCTCTCTCATGGCATCTTCCAGCTCCCATGTAGCCTCATCGGGACTAAGGTGATCCCATTGGACCTTTACCTTCCCGATGGCTCTGTTCCGGAGCAAAGTGACCTTCTTGTTGAGGATGCGCATAGGCTCTACTTGGAACTCTCCCTCGGGTTCCACCTGTATCACATTCCAATCAATCATATGATTAGGATCATGTACATGCTTCTTAAGTAAAGATACATGGAAAACATTATGAGCTCTTACGTTAGCAGGCAATGCAACTCTATATGCAACTAGTCCTATCCTATCTAGGACTTCAAATGGCCCACAATATCTTGGTGACAACCTGGCACAACTCCCCAACTTGAGAAAACTCTTCCTTGGTTTCACTCTCAAATAAACATGATCACCAATCTGAAATTCCTTATGCACTCTTTTCAAATCTGCATAACTCTTTTTCCTGTCCTGAGTTGCATTTAAATTCTGCTTGATCTTAACAATTTCCTGTTCCATTTCCTTAATCATCTCTGGTCCAAGTACTACCATGTTCACTGGGATGTCCCAATTCACTAGAGTCCTGCATCTTTTGCCATACAATGCCTCAAATGGACTCATTCCCAATGATACATGATGTCCATTATTGTATGCAAATTCTACCAAGTGTAGGTAATCTTCCCACTTGGATGGTTTATCCATCACATACATTCTCAGCATGTCTTTGAGGACCTGATTCACCCTCTCAGTTTGGCCATCTGTTTGAGAATGATATGCTGTACTAAAATTCAATCTAGTTCCCAATTCTGGGAATAATCCTTTCCAGAAATTAGAAGTGAACTTTGTATCACGATCAGAAATTATTGCCTTAGGTAAACCATGCAATCTGAATATCTCTCTCATGAAAATATTTGCAATGTCATTAGCCTTGTGAGTGGACTTGACTGGAATAAAGTGAGCTACCTTTGATAGCTTGTCCACCACAACCATGATTGAGTCATGCTTCTTCACTGTCATGGGAAGACCTGTTATAAAATCCATAGAGATTACTTCCCACTTCCACTCCGGAATGGGTAAGGGTTGCAACAATTCTGCTGGATGTTGGTGCTCTACCTTGACTTGCTGGCACTTCTGACACCTAGCTATGTACTTCTTCATGCCATGCCAAAAGTATTGCTTTCTTACTGTTGTAATAGTCTTCTGATATTCTGGGTGTCCAGAATATGGCATTTGATGTATTTCATCCATCACAAGCTTCTTCAAATCTGCACTATTTGGAATGTACAATCTATCTTTGTAGATAAGGATATCGTCTTCACCAATTTGATATCCCACACACTTTTCATCCACATTACCCTGCTGCAATTTTTCTTTAATTTGAAGGAAAGTTTCATCACTGTTTTGGGCTTCAATAACTCGTCTTCCAATCTGATTTGCACATACTTACTGCTGCAACATGAAATTTTCTGCTAAGGGCATCTGCAACCTTATTTTCCTTCCCTTTTACATTCTTAATTTCAAAATCAAATTCACAAAGAATCTCCATCCATCTAGCTTGCCTAGAATTCAAGTTTGGCTGGTCAAACAGATACTTCAAGCCCATGTGGTCTGTTCTAAGCTCGAATCTCCTTCCCATCAAATAATGTCTCAACATCTTGAGAGCATGTACTATGGCTGCTAATTCTAAATCATGTGCGGCATAATTCTTTTCATGCTCTTTTAATTTCCTTAACTCATAGCAAATTACAACTCTTTATTGCATGAGCACTCCACCTAGCCCTTCAATGCAAGCATCTGTGCACACTACAAAATCCTTCTTTGGATATGCTATCTTCAAAATAGGAGCGCTGGTAAGTAACTCCTTTAACTGCTGAAAACTTTTCTTACATTTTTCAGACCATACAAACTTGATATTCTTCCTTTGCAATGAAGTGATTGGATGAGCTATCTTGGAGAAGCCTTCAATAAACCTTCGGTAGTAACTAGCAAGACCCATGAAAGATCTAACATATGAAACATTCTTTGGAATAGACCAATCCATGATGGCATGAATCTTCTTTGGATGCACTACAATTCCTTCTTCAGAAATGATATGACCCAAATATTGCACCTTCTTTTGATAGAATTCGCACTTGCTTAACTTGGCATACAACTAGTGTTTTCTAAGGACTTGCAACACCATCCTTAAATGCTCTTCATGTTCTTCTTCATTCCTTGAATAGACAAGAATGTCATCCAAGAACACAATCACAAACTTATCCAAATATCTGCTGAAGACACTATTCATGAGACACATGAATGTAGCAGGTGCATTGGTAAGACCAAATGGAACCACAGTGAACTCATAATGACCATATCTAATTCTGAAAGTTGGCTTGTGAATGTCTTATTCTTTTATCCTCACTTGATGGTATCTAGACTTCAAGTCAATCTTCAAAAACACCTTAGCTTCCTTCATTTGATCAAATAAGTCATTAATCCTTAGCAATGGATACTTATTCTTGACTGTCACTTTATTAAGCTTCCTGTAATCAATACACAGCCTTAAAATCCCATCCTTCTTCTTAACAAATAACACCGGTGCTCCCCAAGGAGACACACTTGGCCTGATATACCTCTTTTCCATTAACTCTTGCAGCTGCATCTTTAACTCTACGAATTCCGGTGTACTCATTCTATAAGGAGCTTTGGAATTTGGTGCTGCCCCTAGAACAAGATCGATGGTAAAATCAATATCTCTCTTTGGTGGTAGTCCCGACACTTCATCTCGAAACACATCTTGGAACTCTTGCAACAATGAGAAATCTTCTATCCTTGGTCCTTTGTCCTCTGACGAATCTGATATATGGAGTGCATATAACTGACAACCTTTCTTATAAAACTTTTTCAACTGTAAGGTTGAAATTTGTCTTACTGAAACTTGCTTGGGAATTCCTCTTACCAATCTTGGTCTTCCATCTTCATCAATACATTCAAGTGCTTTCTCATAACAGTCCAACTTGGCTCCATGCTTTTCCAACCAATCCATGCCAATTAAGGCATCATACGATCCCAATGGTAGTACATTTAAATATGCATGTGTGTGGAGTCCATTCAATTCTATGGGGCACTCCACCACTACTTCACTAACTTTTCTCTTGGTCCCTGTGGCTAATTGAACTAACCAGGACTTATTTTGCTTCACTTTTCTAAGAGAACAACCCTCAACCACTTTTGGAGAAACATAACTATGAGTAGATCCTGGATCAATCAAAACATAAATAGATTGCTTAGCAATCTTACCTTCAACTTCCACCAATGATGATTGATGGTCTGCCTGATGATTATCCAACGCTGCATAAATTCGAGGCGTTTCTCTTGCCATGTCCTCCACTGTAGCTTCTCCCTTTAAGTTGTGTAAATTATGGGGATTCCCTTTCCAATGTGGACAATCCTTTAGCATGTGATTTTCTCCACATCCCCAACACTGAAGTGACCCTTTTGATGTCTTTTATGCTGCTACTGCTGGCTTGAATACACTCCTTGCTTGCTGCCCCTGTGGAAAGGTTCTGGGATGACTTTTGAATGGTGGCTTGAAGCCACTTTTCTTTTGATCAAACCTCCCTCTTGGCTTTCCTTTCCATGCTGGGTTAACCTCTGATTTTCCTCTATTCTACTCATAGCAATGCATTGCCATTCTAATGGCTTCATCAAGACTTGGTGGATTAACAAATTCAATCCTATCTCTGAAACTTTGAGGTAGGATTCCAAGGAAGCATTGGATTTTTATTCTCTCATCTTTAATGTAATCTAAATACCTTAATAATTCCAAAAATTTATGGACATGTTCTTCCATAGACTTTTGTACCAACCTGAGTTCATTGAACTATTTTCTCTTACTGTCATAATACCTAGAAAAAAGGTATTTTTCCTTAAAGTATTTCTTAAATCTTTCCCAACTGATCTTCCTTTCATTGATTCCTTTCACTTGCAAGAGGTTGTCCCACCAAATTGAAGCTCTGCCATTTAGATTGTAAATGGCAATTCTGGTTTTTTCATTCCCTGAGTAGTCCTGAATTCTAAAATATTTCTTCATTCCAAGAAGCCATGCCTCTGCCTCTTGGCCAGTCTTGCCTTCTCCATCAAATCTGGGAGGCCTTGCCTTCCTGAATTCTCCCTGTGGGATTCCTTTGAACTTCTTTCTTCCTTCAAATCTCCTGGGCATATGCCTTGGACTTCTTTGAGAACCTCTGGAGTCACACGATTTGCTAGAAGAAGATCTAGAGGAAGGTGTTCTATGCTTCGTGCTCACCGAACTCTTCCTTGGGATTGGAGTCCTCTTCTTTGAACGACCTCTAGAGTGACTCTCTGCATCTCTTCCTTATTCACCCATATTGCTTGGGTTGGACCCAAGGTTTATCGTCTACTGCATATCAGTGAGGCTTTGCAAAATAGCAGCATTGAGTTGGTTTTGTTCTTCCTGAGCCTTCATCAATCTTTCATTGAAGCTCACCATGGTTTCAACCAAATTCTTAGGCGTTACTTGCTCCCTTCTCCCATTGGATTCAGTCTCAGCATTCTCTTCTTGCACATTTTCTCCTAGCACATCTTCTTCATGCTCATAAGGGTCCTAAGCATCATTTATGGTCACCATTTTCTTTGGAGACTCTCTTCCCTGTAGGTTACTTCTGTTACACTATTAAATCTTATGAGCTGCAAGCACTGTGCATTATGAAAATATTTGTTAGACATCATAATAATGCATATAGAAATATACAACAATCAATATTTAACATAATCAACTCATGGAATCATTCACATAGATGTTACGCATTCATTTCTTTTGTCCATTCAAGCAACTCTGGAAATTGCCCATATTGTCAACAATTTGACAAAACAGTCACTGGCACTTTTCTGCTCTAATTATCTATCGTGTATGATAACCCCATTCAAATTATGATTATGTTCCCTTATTCCATGTTGGATAAGCTTTCCAATGTCTATCCCTGTGCTCCATTCCGACGTCGGGTGTGGAAATTACGTTACTTCAAAAATGACAACTTTCACCACAATTCTGCACATTTTCACAGTTGTATTTTGGTCTGGGATGCCAACTTCAGCCACCTGTGGAAGAAAATCTATGAAGAATCACAAAAACTTTTCTACCGGGAGAAGTTTTTCCATATAACAAGGAACACTCAGAAACTCACGGATATCTGTTTCGATGCTCCATTCATCTTCGATAAAATTCTAGGTTTGACTACTTTATACTTTTCACATTTTTCCAAATTTTCAAATTTTGGGCCAAAAATGGTTATCTCCCAAACTGTGTATTTTTGGAAAATCTCTGTCTAACGTGAATTGTCTGTTTTAATGAGAATAAGAAATGTTGAGTTCAGTAAATTTCTTGAATCCTAATTACAGGGTCACTTTCATCCACTGCAAGTTTTTCAAATTTCCCAAAAAGTGACCCGGAATAGTGTTTTTTGGCCTTCACACTCACCCCGACTCCACATCCTTTCGATTTTGGCTTCGAAATCCCAAACTTAACATTGTGCATGCTCCATGACCGCTCCATATCAGTTTCGGCTCAATCCGACCTTCTGTCAAGCGTCAGGACACCGTTTTGTAAAAGCCATTAATTCCAATTTTGTGCCAAATTGGAGCATAATGGGCTCGGGATCTTCACTGGTTCATTCATGGCCTTTGTTAATGGCCTCAGAATGCCACTAACCTCATCCAATTTCGATTCTGCAAGCTCCTGTTATCCAAAAATCAATTTTCGGGCTCTATACTTTTTTTTTTTTTGCCACCTCGCAACCCGCATCCCGCAACCCGAAATTGCGGGTGCGAAAGTCAAGTCGCGGTCACGGGGATGTAACCATCCCGCACCCCGCAACCCGAAATTGTGGGTGTGGAAGTCAAGTCGCAGTCACGGGGATGCAACCATCCCACAACCCACAACCCGCACCTCCGCACCCCCGCAACCCGAAATTGCGGGTGCGGAAGTCAAGTCGCGGTCACGGGGATGTAACCATCACGCAACCCTCAACCCAAAATTGCGGGTGCGGAAAGTCGAGTCGCGGTCACGAGAATGTAACCATCTCGCAACCCGAAATCCGAAACCTGAAACCCGAAACTACGGGTGCGGGATTTTGGAAATCCAATACGCAATTTTTTTGGAAAATTGCGTTCCCAAAACCCGAAATCCGTAAGCCTGGAACACCTCTGGCCCTGCAACTTCCAGGGTTCATATCTCCTTCGTCCCTTAGCCAAATGAGACAAGTCTGGTACCGTTGGAAAGCTGTTGGAGAGCTCTCTGCAATGGCGTGATCATCTTCCACATTTGAGAATTTTGATCCTGCCATTTTTCCATTCCAAAATGACGTCCCAACCTCCTTAATACCGTGTTAAAACATTCTGTTACTTGTCTGTAACTCAGAGTTTGGCCCATGCAGCCCCAGTGCTGCAACATGGGCTCTGATACCACTCTATCACATCCCCTTCCATCAATCCAATGCAAGGGAGGGAAATATGACTGACATACCGAGCTTAATTGGTAAACTCAGCCCCATACATTACTAAGAAATTCATAATAAATAAAAACTTGTGTATACAATTTCATACTCAATATGAACACAGCGGAATTAAAACTCATATTAACACACACAAACTGAAATGCATCAGCATATTTATCTCAAGCAAATGATGAATCAACAGGAAGAGAGTCCATCTCATTCTCATGTTATGCACAGACTTCATATCAATTCCATTAACATGAATAATTAACATTCACAACAAAACACATAATGATCATAATTTAAACCACAAAGAACACTTATCTTTGAGATGAAGTTGTCCAACAACTGGCTATGTGAGAGAAACGTTCCACCCAACCATAGATCGTTGTCCATCCTATATTCTTTCAGCTGAGAGATCACCCTCGAGCTGGGTTGTGTATCCACTAAGGAGGAACTAAATGGGCTAACTCACAGTCATGGTTTCACTCAACAACTATGCTAAGCCAACGCACAGTTGGGTTTATCAAGCATACAAAAGACAAAGGAGGGCAATGCTAAGCCAGTGAGCTCATCCACAGAGCTACAGGAATCTCAAGATAATTCAACAGTCAAGGCACCTACATTACCTACCACACCCAACACAAGGAAGATCCCCTTCTCTGCTGCATAGTCCCTCAGGCGTCCCTTCCCTCCAGTGCTCTTCAGGATGGGCATAGAAAGGTCCAGTTGCTAATTCCTTGAGATTCTAGCCTTCACTGAGTTTATCAAGCAAACCCAACCTCTGCTCAGTCATTCACACTTGGATTTCTCACAATTCTGTCATCCAATAACTCAATCCCGTCATTTGATTTATGGGTTGTAAAAACTGGGTTTTCCAATGGATTTCGGGGTATCTAATACTCTCAAATTTGCCCCAAGGTTCATATCTATGGATCCCCCATTGGATTTCACTGTCAATATCAAAATCTGGGTGTTTATGGCTCTTCAAAACGTGGGTTCTTGCAAAGTTGCAATTTGTGGTTTTGTTCACTGCTAGGAATTCGTTTTTGGATGCAAACTCATGCTGGGATGTTCAACAATGGAATGGGAATGAGGAAGCACCCATTCCCATGAGGTAGAGTGGCTTGTGGTACAAGAAAACATAACCCATACTCTGCCATACGAATTTCTGGGTTGCCCATGCTCCATTGAAGCCATGGACTGAATTCTTCAACAACTTTCTTACAACAGAAATAAATGTCAGCAATGAAAGTCAAATGGGTTCTCACAATAACATCTGGCAGCATATGGTTCATCCCCACAGCCCCCTCACCACTCCCTAGTGATACACATGGCCCCTTCTCATTTGTTGCTCCCATAGCCAGTTTTGGGAGCAATATCAAATATTTGTTGGCCCCTTATCATTTGTTGCAATATCAAATATTTACATCATTTACAATATTCCATGGCTTAATAGCACATGGGTAACAAAATATCAAATACTTGTCCATTCTAAATAAAATCCGAACATACACTAGCGGGGCCTTGGCCTTGAGCTCCACGCTAGGGAAACATACATCGCATGTATACAATATTTACATTAAAAGCCAATATTTCATAAGGGTCAAAATTGGGGTATTACACACAAGTTGGAAACCAAATGCAAACTAGAAATAAACACAATCTAAACTAGAAATCAAAGAGTCAGGGTGTTACCAAATCAAGGGGCCCTTCCCAACCTGGATTACGCACTGGAAGTAGTTAACTCAGATCAGGATGAAGCAAAATTCTCTTAGAAAAAAATGAATTTCATTAATTCTCAAATCCAACTACAAAGTGGCAGCGTTCAACTCAAAATAATACAACAACAATATATCTAGATGATTGACTCAAATTGATCCCTTTTCTCTATAGCTGCTATTGAATTTATACATTCTGCTAATCAAACTAATTACCAAGAATAGTTGATTAAGCATTGATTACATAAAAGTTTAATATCATAATCTCATGAGATAAGCTTGACAATCATAACCATCGAACAAACTTTATCTCCTAGTCGTGACTGCATCTTGTGACTGTTAGCTAAAATCTGGGTGTGACATGTCACTTGGACGATTCCATGTCAAACAAACATGATTATCTCTCAATCCATTGCAAAATTGGAGAAACAGCCTGTAATTTAGCTAAATGAGGTAATTTCAGAAGTGGGTTTTTAACCGTTTCCCGATATTCCTCATCGTTTGGTCACAAATTGATCCCGAAGTTTTCCTCTTAGAAAGATGACGGGAATTGCTAGTGCCGGATCAAGTGTCGAACGAGTGTTGGAATTTCAACGATCAGATCTTCGAGCTGGTGGTGATTAACTGCCTTTTTTGTACACAAAAGCTGCAACGTAAATAACATTCTCGTGAGTTCAATACATAAATTGTATTTTATATATCCCATCACACTTTAGCATATATGTAAATGGAATGCTCTCTTAAGAAATTATGTTAGGACGTGTATATGATTTTATTTTTTATAAAATAAACTATAAGCCATAATCCATACATTGTTCATTTTTAAGGTAACCATCAAACTCTACCAAACTATTGAGTGTGTCGTGAATTCGACAATTAGGATATCGTTACTTTTAAGTGTAGAAGTCGTGATCTTTTTAATTATACCCACAATTTTGGCAGTTTACAATGTGAATTTACAGATTGACAATTTTAAATAAATATCTGGCTTGTTTCATGTGAAAAACAAACAACAAATGTCTTGGTTTTTTATTAAGAGAACTAGTATGGAAATAAGTACTGAAATCAATGTTGGATGTCAAAAGCAAATCTTGGATTACGTTTCATTTACGCAAAAAGAATGTAGATGACCACAATCTTTAGGCCCGGTGTTTGATAATATTCTAAGTATAAGACTTACTAATGTGAGAATCAATTTATCAACGTCAAAATTGTATTTAATACATTAAAAATAATGAATTAGACATCTTTTACTTTTATTGATTTTAATTTATAAAATTAAAGTAAAAGATAATATTTTTAATGATAAATGTATTAAATTATGGTGAATTGCGGATAGTATAATGTAGTCGGGAAATGAGCAATTTCATGAGTCCATCATTAAGCACCTAGCAAATGGGAAAGCTAAAGACATTGAAGGTTATCAAGCAGAAATCCTAAAAATTGGATGATATGTTGTCATTTCTCACATCCACAAACTTTTCAATCTAACAGTCATGCAAGGTTTCCCTAATCCTTGGATTGAGAGCCTCATTATCCCTATCTTTAAAAGCGGTGATAAAAATAACCGCTATAATTATCAAACCATTGTCACTAGCCCTTTCTTAGCCAAGTTATATGGTATCATTTTAGAAATGAAAATTAGCGTATGGATTGAAAGTGAGGGAAAAGGGCTAAAGGTCAGGTGGGATTTAGAATACATCACTCTACCACGGAACACCTCATTACACTTAGTATCATTGCATAGAATTTTCATAATATTAAATCCAGTCTATTTTGCTACTTTGTGGACTTTAGGAAAGCTTTTGACATGGTGCCTAGAAATAACTTGTGGAATACATTAGAAGAGCTAATTGTTCCGTTAGAGTTGAGAATTGCCACAATAGGTTGTACGAGAAAGTCATTGCCAAATTTAAGAGCATTGAGGGGTGGTCGACAGAAATTAATTGTAATATTGAAGTTAAACAAGGCTGCCCCCTCTCCCCTACCCTATTGGCATATACATTGATAAGCTAGAAATTTGTTTAGAAGAAGCAGGTTGCACTAGAATGACCATAATTAAGGACTCAGTATTTATGCTCTCACATTGGTATGTCTACTAACACCAACAAAACTAAATTTATGATTATCAAGTTTGTTGATGCCTAAATTTCACACATATGCGACATTTCGGCTATTCTTCTAGTAAGGCATCATCAACAGAAAGAATGCAATTCACGAAAAGCATCCTCAACAAATCCAAAAGACAACATGAGTCCAAAAGTGCCAAAAAATAGTCAAAGGAAGGGGTAGCGCAGGTAAAACAATGTTAAACCTCGTTATAGCACAAGTTACCTGAATAATTCCCACACTACACCCACACAGTTATTCCTTTGATAGTCGCACTAATGTTAAAATGGCGACCCCTCACACACTTGGTGGCATTAAATAGCCCCCCTTGGTGTACCTGTGAACTAGTTCGTGGAGGATATGAGTTCACATTTGGATCTAGTTGTTTGTTGGCCACCTCTTGGTCACATTTTGTAGAGATAAATAAAGAGCAAGGTTATGATGTTGGATTTGTGTTGGAGCTTCCTCATAGCCCACCTCCTCCTATCATTGTAAGCATTCCCAAGCTCCCTTGCCACCTTCCATCAAGGTGCAAGAGTTCCTCTCCATTGTTTCATCATTGCTCATCATATATTTTAGAAAAAAAAGGCCTCCCTAAGGGAGATTGTTGGATTCCCTTGAAGCCTACACCTCCTAGGTGTTGTACAGCTTGACCATTGGACAATACAAAAGTGGTTTGGCACATATTGGATTGTTATTGGAGTTTACATTCTCCCCCCATCTCTTTTATTTTGCATTTTTCCATATCTATTTGTTTTTATGTGAGTTACACTAACAATCTATTGCAGGATCACTTGGAGGATACCAACCAACCAACCACAAGGGCTCCAAGGACTGAGGCCTTGCTACAGCCTACAAGACCTAGCCCCTTACCAAGTGGAAGAGTGTACTTGTGCAATTTTTTCCACAACAAAGTCCAAGAAAGACGCTTACATTAAATTTGAATATGACAATAACAACTTGGAGGAAGTGTCCTCTTACAAATATCTCGGAATTGATATCCATCACAAGCTCAATTGGAACTATAGCATTGAGAAAAGGATTAACAAAGGGTGGAAAGCTTATTTTGGTATAGAAAACAATTGTAAACCAACAAACCTTATGATGTGGGATAAAAAGAAGTTCCTTTATAAAACTCTTGACTCCCGTTATCTTGTAGAGTTGTGAAGTTTGGGGTTGCAACATCTCTCGAGAATATTGGAGAAATATTGAACACATTCAAAAGCGATTTATCACGTAAAACCTCAAAATTAAAAGCAATGCGCCTTATCCTATTCTCCTTATAGAAGTGGGTCTTCCCCCCATCAAAAGCATCGCTATGACTAGGTACTTGATGTACAAGAACATGATAAATAACATGGAAGACCAAAGGCTCCCTAAAATTGCTTTAAAATCCAGTCAAGGCCATCTACGGCTCAAGAGAGGCTTTTATAAAGACACCATGGCTTGGTTAAACCATTAGGGGATTGACGAAAATGTCACTTTGCAAAATATCAACAACATCAAAAATAATAGTTTAAAGAGAAAATGTGGGATGAGAAAGATTTAAAAGCTAAAAGAAAATTAATATACTACAAGGAGATCATTAACCCTAATCTAGAAGATCAAAAATATCTCTCTATCTTAACCAATTTGAAGAAGAAAATTAATAATTAGTCAAGATAAAAACAAACTCCCATGAGCTTCATAGCGAAACAAGACGTTGGACATTTCCTAAAACACCATGGGTGGAAAGGATTTGACAGCTATGTGAGACTATGATCATTGAGGACAAATGTCACTTTCTCCTAGAGTGCCCTGCGTACACCCACATTCGATCGCAGTTTCATAATCTTTGCTACAATACTAACCTCCATGATCTTCTAACATGTCAAAACTATGGCGACCTAGTAACGCTTCTTTTTAAGTTTTTTTATCCTAAGAATAAAATTTTACAGCAATCCAAATAATCTCTATCTCTTCTCTTAAGGATCGATAAACCAAATAGGTCTCTGTAGACGTTAATCATCATCATCACAGTTTGCAAAGAATTCTAATATAAAGATTTTACCTTCTTTATTTAATTTCGTCAATTAAATTTTATAAGAAATTATAATATAAGACAATTGCTCTATGCCTTCACACTTCACTTGCAACAATTTTTTTATCATAGTTTATATTTAAATAAATACATAAAATTATAATTTTTTAATTGTTTTAAATTAATAAATTGTTAATATTATTAAATTAATATTTTACAAGTTTTAAAGACATTTAATGTTTTACAAATCTTTTTTTTTTTTTCCAGAGAAAAAAAGCTACTATTGATATTCTTTATTAGAATCAAATAGTACAAAAAGATTTCCTGTTCCAACCCGGTGGAACCATCTGAGATAACCAATGATGTTATCATAACAGTTTTGATCTCCAACAAAAATAACAGAACCTATACCAAATAGGACAATATCACAACTGAGCATACAAATCAGTCTTTCCCACCATATGACTAAAATCATCCATCCAAACTATCCACCTAGTAACTACAGCAAAAAACATAAAGTACAAAATTCAGACATAACTAGTCTAAAAACATCATCATCTTATCAGTCATAGAAATAGATGGAGCCACAATCCTGGATGCAGCCCTCGCACCAATCCTCCCAAATTAAGTGACCTTCATATCCATCGAGAGCTTGTTTGGAAAGCTTGTCTGCCATAAAGTTGTGCTCACGGTAAATGTGCTCAAAAATGATGTTCTGCTGCTTTTGTATTTCAAAAAGAGTCCTGGAGGCCCAGTGTCTCAGACTTAAGACATTTAGCTTGAATTTACCTTCTGCCCATTTGATGGTTACCCGAGAGTCACCAAATACCTTTATGTTGTTCAAACCAAAGATGTTGGCAACCTTTAGAACACACCATAGCGCTATTAGTTCCGCCTTCATGTTTGTTCCCTTTCCACAGTTGAGTTTGATGGTATAGAAATGTGATTCATTTAAATAAATCACTCCTCCTATTGCACATATTCCTGCTTGTGAAGCACCATCAAAAAACAAAATAGGACGATCAACATTTAGATTAAATGTACTGACTCTGTCAATTTTCAACATCTCCTCATCCAACTTGCAGGAGTTATACATTTTGAGAGCTGTCAAGTAACAGTTGATATGATCTGGAGGAGAATTTTGAAAGATGGTACAGTTTCTGGCATGCCAAATTGCCCAGGGAATGCAAACAGCTAGGAAGAAGTGTTTTTTGCAGTGTCTAAACCAATGTAAGAAACATGAGTTGAAATCCCCAACTGCCCAACATTGTGTGATTTTAAAATTTATTGAGATCATTTCCCAAACTCTGCTAGAGAAAGAACATCGTACAAACAGGTGCAGTCTAGTTTCAACATCATTTTTACAGAGAACACAGTAACCAGGTCCTGTCCATCCTCTCTTGCAAAGATTATCCCAGGTTTTTAATTTATTTTGTAAAATCAGCCAGGAAAAACATTTTAACTTGACTGGAATCTTCCACTTCCATAACTTCAATGTTTTACAAATCTTATAATATATGTATTTCTTCATAAATGATATTCTTACTATTTATAATATCAATAAGTCTATTTTTAAAACTCTTGAATTTTATAAACTTGTCAAGATAATAAAAAGGTCTTTAATGGAATAATATACTTTGCATTTTAATGATATTCTTAATATTTATAATATCAATAAGTCTATTTTTAAAACTCTTGAATTTTATAAACTTGTCAAGATAATAAAAAAGTCTTTAATGGAATAATATACTTTGCATTTTAATGCATAATACATTATGCATGATGTTTATATTTTATTTGTATGTTTACTACTTTTAAAAAATAAATATCTAATTGTAATAATTGAAAGATAAATTTGTTTTTAAATGAAAATTTCAAATTATTATAGAATTACAAACTTGTCAAAAAAAATTAAAGAGAATAACATGTTTTACATTATATTTTTTATAATATTTTTAGAAATTAAATTTAAAATTACAATATAAATTTATTTTTCTTAAATAATATTATTATCTTTATGAATATATAACTTTTTTAAACTTAAAATTATAATGTGACATATTGATGTTTAAATTATTTAAAATCTCTTTTATTGTATCGAGTGAAACGAGGTGCTCTACAGCCCAGTATGGGGGAAATGTTGTAACGTGATGTAACGTTTGTAACAAAATAATTAAAAAAATTCATGTCGACTAATAAAATAAAAAAATTATGGAAAGTATTTAAAAAAAATCCATGTTGATTCATAAAATAAAATATTATGAAAAGTAATTAAAAAATAGATGTTCGTTTATAAAATCAAAACTTAAAACTTAAACCCGGATCTATCAATCAAGAGAGATCGAATTTCTTGACTTTAAATTTAAAAAAGGATATACACCTCAAGAAATTGGATCCCTCTCGGTGCTTGATAGATACGGGTTTAAGATGTATCTATGCTGGTAATAATAAAATCATGTATATTGCATTGTCTTATGTGTGGAGAATTTTAATATAAAGATTGTATATTCTTACTTAAGTTTTGTTAAATAAATCATTGTTAACAATAGTCAATCAATTAAAGTCAACCATGGTCAATCAACTAGGTCTAATGATAGTCAACCATGGTTGACCATAATCAACTATAGTTAAACATGGTTAACCATTGTCAACCATAATCAACCATGAACAACCACGATAAACCATGAACAACCATGTTTATCCATGAACAACCATAATCAACCATAGTAAGGATGAACAACCATGGTCAACTATTAACCATGGACAACCATAGTCAACAATGGTCAACCATGATCAACCATGGCCAATCATGAATAACCATAGTTAACCATGAACAACCATGGTTAACTAACTAGGGTCAACCATAATCAACATATTCAACTAGAGTCAACCATAGTCCACCATAGTCCACCATGAACAATTATGGTGAACCATAGTCAAATATGAACAACCATGGTCAACCAACTAGGGTTAACTAGTCAACCATGGTGGACCATAATCAACCATAGAAAAAGAATTCATCATTGTTTATGCCTAAATAAATAAATAAATACAATTTATTAGTTATCTGATAAAATTCAAATTATTAATTAACTATTTATAAGAAATGTAATACATTTGACATAACCCTTGATGAACATGGCAATGCCACACAATCATGGTCAACAACTAGGGTCAACCATAATTAACCATGGTCACCCATAATCAACCATGAACAATCATAGTCAACCATGCTCATCCATGAATAACCATAATCAACCATAGTAAGCCATGAACAACCATAGTCAACCATAATCAACCATGAACAACCATGCTCAACCATGGTCAACCATAGGCAACTATGAATAACCATAATCAACCATGAATAATCATGGTCAACCATAGCCAACAATGGTCAACCATGAACAACCATGATCAACCATGGTTAACAAATTAGAGTCAACCATAGTTGATTAACTAAATTCAGTCATAGTCAATCATAGGGTCAACCATAGTCAACAATGAACAACCAAAGTAAACCATGAACAACCATTGTCAACAATAGTCAATCAACTAAGGTCAACCATAATCAACCATGGTCATCCATAGTCAACCATAGTCAACCATGTTCGTCCATAGTCAACCATGGTCAAACATAGTCAATCATGAACAATTATGGTCAACCATGGTCAACCAAATAGGGTTAATGACAGTCAACCATGGTCGACTATAATCAACCATAGGCAACCATGGTCAACCATAGTTACCAATTATCAACCATAGTCAACCATGAACAACCATCGTAAACCATGAACAACCATTATCAACCATGAACAACCATGGTAAACCATTAACAACCATGTGCATCAAAGATCAACCATTATCAACCATAATAAGCATGAACAACCACGATCAACCATGAAAAACCATGTTCAACCATCATGAACCATGGTTAATCATCATTGACCATAGTTAACCATGGACAATCGTAGTCAACAATGGTTAACCATGAATGAACATGGTCAAATATAGTCAACCATGAACAACCATGGCCAACCATGAATAACCATAGTCAACCATGAACAACCATTGTTAACCAACTAGAGTCAACCATAGTCAACCATATTCAACTAGAGTTAATCATTGTCAACCATCGTTGACCATAGTCAACCATGGTCAAACATAGTCAAGCATGAACATTGACGTTCAACCATAGTTAATGATGAACAACCATGGTCAACCAAGTAGGGTCAACCATAGTCAACTAACTAGGTTCAACCATGGTCATCCATAGGCAACCATAATCAACCATGAACAACCCCAATAAACCATGAACAACCACAATCAACCATGAACAACCATTCTCATCCACGAATAACCATAATTAATAATAGTCAGCCATGAACAACCACGATCAACTATGGTTAACCATCATTGACCATAATCAACCATGAACAACCATAGTCAACCATGAATTGCCATGATCAACCATAGTCTACCATGGTAAACCATGGTCAACCATGAACAACCATAATCAACCATGAACAACCATGGTTAACCAACTAGGTTCAACCATATTCAAATAGGGTCAACCATAGTCAACCCCATGGTCAATCATAGTTAACCAAAGGGTCAACCATAGTCAACCCTGAACAACCATGGAAAACCCTAAACAACCATAGCCAAACATGGACAATGCTCATCCATGAACAACCATAATAAACCATGGAAAACTCTAAACAACCATAGCCAAACATGAACAATGCTCATCCATGAACAACCATAATAAACCATAGTCAGCCATGAACAACCACTATCAACCATAGTCAACCATGGTCAACCATCATTGGCTAAAGTCAAGCATGAACAAGCATAATCAACAATGGTCAACCATGGTAAACCATAGTCAACCATGAATAACCATGGTAACCATGGTAAACCATGTTCAACCATGGACAATCATAGTCAATCATGGACAACCATGGTTACCCAATTAGGTTTAACCATAATCAATCATATTCAACTAAGGTCAACCATAGTCAACCATGGTTAAATATAGTCAAGCATGAACAATTATGGTCAAGCATGAAAAACCATGGTCAACCATAATCAACCATGAAAAACCATGGTCAACCATAATCAACCATGAAAATCCATGGTTAACCTTAGTCAACCATGGTTGACCAAAATCAACCATGGTCAACAAATTAAAGTCATCCATAATCAACCATGAACAACCATAGTCAACCATGCTCATGCATGAATAACCATAATCAACCATAGTAAGCCATAAACAACCATGGTCAACCATAATCAACCATGAACAACCATGCTCAACCATAGGCAACCATAATCAACCATGAATAACCATGATCAACCATAGTCAACTATGGTAACCCATGGTCAACCATGATCAACCATGGTTAACAAACTAGGGTCAACCATAGTTGGTTAACTAAAGTTAACCATAGTCAATCATAGGGTCAACCATAGTCAACCATGAACAACCAAAGTAAACCATGAACAACAATGGTCAACCATTGTCAACAATAGTCAATCAACTAAAGTCAACCATAATCAACCATGGTCAAGCATGGACAATTATGGTCAATCATGTTCGTCCATAGTCAACCATGGTCAAACATAATCAAGCATGAACAATTATGGTCAATGATAGTCAACCATGGTCAACCATAATCAACCATAGTCAACCATGGTCAACCATAATCAACCATAGTCAACCATGGTCAACCATGGTCAACCATTATAAATCATAATCAACCATGAACAACCATGTTCATCAAAGAACAACCATTATCAACCATAGTAATCATGAACAACCACGATCAACCATGAAAAACCATGTTCAACCATCATGAACCATGGTCAACCATCATTGACCATAGTTAATCATGGACAATCGTAGTCAACAATGGTTAACCATGAATTAACATGGCCAAATATAGTCAACCATGAACAACCATGGTTAACCATGAATAACCATAGTCAACCATGAACATCCATAGACAACCATTGTTAACCAACTATAGTCAACCATAGTCAACTATATTCAACTAGAATTAACCATTGTCAACCATAGTTGACCATAGTCAAGCATGAACATTGATGTTCAACCATAGTTAATGATGAACAACCATGGTCAACCAACTAGGGTCAAGCATAGTCACCCATGGTCAACCATAGTCAACTAACTAGGTTCAACCATGGTCATCCATAAGTAACCATAATCAACCCCAGTAAACCATGAACAACCATAGTCAACCACGAACAACCATTCTCATCCACAAATAACCATAATTAACAATAGTCAGCCATGAACAACCACGATCAACCATGGTTAACCATTATTGACCATAGTCAACCATGGTCAACTATGAATTGCCATGATCAACCATAGTCTACCATGGTCAATCATGAACAACCATAATCAAACATGAACATACATGGTTAACCAACTAGGATCAACCATGTTCAACTAGGGTCAACCATAGTTAACCATAGTCAACCCCAAAGTCAATCATAGTCAACCATATGGTCAACCATAGTCAACCATAGTCAACCATGGTAAACCCTAAACAACCATAACCAAACATGAACAATGTTCATCCATGAACAACCATACTAAACCATAGTCAGCCATGAACAACCACTATCAACCATAGTCAACCATGAGCAACCATGGTCAACCATCATTGGCCAAAGTCAAGCATGAACAAGCATAATCTACAATGGTCAACCATAGTCAACCATGAATAAGCATGGTCAATCATGGCCAACCATGGACAATCATAGTCAATCATGAAAAACCATGGTTAACCAACTAGGTTAACCATAGTCAACCATATTCAACTAAGGTCAACCATAGTAAACCATGGTCAACCATAGTTAACCATGGTTAAATATAGTCAAGCATGAACAATTATGGTAAACCATAGTCAACCATGGTTGACCAAAATCAACCATGGTTAACTAACTAGGATCACCCATAATCAACCATGAACAACCACAGTCAACCATGAATAACCATTCTCATCCACAAATAACCATAACTAACAATAGTCAGCCATGAACAACCATGATCAACCATGGTTAACCATCATTGACCATAGTCAACCATGAATTGCCATGATCAACCATAGTCTACCATGGTCAATCATTAACAACCATAATCGACCATGAACAACCATGGTTAACCAACTAGGTTCAACGATAGTTAACCATAGTCAACCCCAAGGTCAATCATAGTCAACTATAGGGTCAAACATAATCAACCATGAACAACCATGGTAAACCCTAAACAACTATAGTCAAACATGAACAATGCTCATCCATGAACAACCATAATAAACCATAGTCAACCATGAACAACCACTATCAACCATAGTCAACCATGAGCAACCATGGTCAACGATAGTCAACCATGGTGAATCATGATTGGCCAAAGTCAAGCATAAACAAGCATAATCAACAATGGTCAACCATGAAAAAGCATGGTTAACCATGGCCAACCATAGACAATCATAGTCAATCATGAACAACCATGGTTAACCAACTCGGTTTAACCATAGTCAACCATATTCAACTAAGGTCAACCATAGTAAACCATGGTCAACCATAGTCAACCATGGTTAAATATAGTCAAGCATGAACAATTATGGTCAACCATGGTTGATCAAAATCAACCATAGTCAACCATGGTCAACTAACTATGATCACCCATAGTCAACCATGAACACCCACGGTAAACCATGCTCATCCATAAACAACCATAGTAAGCGATGAACAACCACGATCAACTATAATCAACCATGAACAACCATGGTCAACCATCATTGACCATAGTTAACCATAATCAACCATGAACAACCATAATCAATCGTATTCAACCATGAATAACCATGGTCAACCATAGTCAACTATGGTAAACCATGGTCAATTATGAACAACCACAGTAAACCATGAACAACCATGTTTAACAAACTAAGGTGAACCATAGTCAACTATGCACAACCATGATCAACTATAGTCAACCATATAAGTTAGTTAACCAAAGTCAACCATAGTCAATCATAGGGTCAACCATAGTCAACCATGAACAACCACAGTAAACCATGAATAACAATAGTCAAACATGAACAACCATGCTCATTCGTGAACAACCATAACTAATGATAGTCAGCCACGAACAACCATCATCAACCACAGTTAACCATGACCAACCATAGTAAATTGTGGTCAACCATAGTCAACCATGGTCAACCATCATTGACTATAGTCAACTATGAACAACCATAGTCAACCATCATCAATAATGAATAACCATGGTGAACGATAGTCAACCATAATAAACCATGGTCAATTATGAACAACCATGGTCAACCATGAACAACCATAGTCAACCACATTTTTTACAACCATGGTTTACCATCTAGGGCCAACCATAGTCAGCTAGGGTCAACCATATTCAATCATGGTCAACCATAATCAAGTATGAATAAGCATGGTCAATCAACTAGGTTCAACCATAGTTAAATATATTCAAGCATGAATAAGCATGGTCAATATATTCCAGTGCATTGAATCTTGTAATGTGTCATAACCGTTGAGGGATGTTGCAATCCAACATAACCCTTAAGTAATGTTGCATTGGAACCTAGCCCTTTACAATGTTTGCAATGTAACATAACTATTAAGGAACATAACGAACCTAAATAAGTTTTATGCTTTGACCTACCCTTAATTAAAAATCAAAATAAAAATATTATTACCTAAAGATAACATAAATCATTAGTTAACTTTTACATCAACTTCATTTAGACATAATATTGTATTAATGTTGTAAACTCTAAAGTATAAGACTTAATGTTGTACCAACAACTTTTTAATATAAACAATGTAGATAGGATATTGTAGTTATTAGCGGAATGCTTAGATGGAAGGATATATTCTCCAAAATTATACTTTTGCAATATTTAGGAGATAAACATCATAGGAACTTGAAACTATACATTGCTAGAATGTACTATGCCTCTCTTTAAAGACTATAAACATTAATCTAAGAAAAATTATAGATTTTTGAAGATAAACAAATGAATCTAGATTGTAACTTAACACGTAATCTAATTAGGTGTTGGGATATTCTCTTCAATGGTAGAAGATATGATATCTAGATACTTATTCTTAGACGTGTTATGTAGTATTACTCATCCATTTTCTAGATACAATATGTTAAATTGAGAATCAAGATAGGAGTATTTATGAGGTTATACAATCTTATGCTTTTTAGGAAAATATGATTATTAGTACATTTTCCCATCCCACATATGATGATATAATATTGTCTAGTGATATGTGGTGATTGCATATGGTTTCATTGCATAATGATTTAATGGTATGATTCTTAGGGTGACGGTGAATATATGGACAACAAGACAACAAGGGGGAATGAGGGAAGACACCACAGGTGAAGCAATAAGAGCTGAAAAATTCATTGATAAGATCATGCAAATTCATTTACAAGTACAAGAGACATTGAAGAAGCCACATGAAAAGCACAAGGCTAGACATGACCAACACAGTGATGAGAAATCATTCAAAGTGGGGGATAGAGTTTGGTTACAACTAAACAGGAAAGACTATACGGTCCTAATAAGAATATCAAGGCTCCACTATATGGCCTTTCAAAGGTATTGGAGAAGGTGGGAGATAACACCTACAAACTTAGTCTATAGCCACGCATGTGCATTTACTCAGTGGTTAATGTGGAAAGTTTGAAACTCTATGAGCCTTCCATGTTGGATCAGGAGAAGGACTAGGTCTTACCTACCGTAGAGGACTTAGCACCTGATGCTTAAGCAGAATTGGCAAAAGAAGTCCAAAACTACTAGAAAAGGGCAGTATGACCTTTGGTAGATTGGGTTGAAAGGACAACTTGCAAGCAAGGCTAAATGGTACTCTAGGGAGAAGGTAGAGGAAAAAATTCCTTACATCATTTAATAAAATCTTTTGGGGACTAAAAGCCTCCCTAAATGAGGAGGTGTGGTATAAATTGGATCAATACATAATTTGTCATCTATTTTGGTGCTTTTTGGGTGGAAATTTGGATGAAATGGCTTGTAGGGCCCATTTTAGGGGGAGGTTTTAATTTGTAGATTTGGAGTACATAACCTTTTGAGGCCCATTTGAAGGATTAAATGCTATTTTTTGGGGTCAAAAATATGTAAGTGTAATTCCCACCCCCTCAACATTATTCTACGCTTTGAGACCTTTCCAATGATGCAAGAATCACCTCAGTTGGGGTCCATATGAGGAAGTTATACCTCTCGCAAGTTGACCACCATAGTACTGAGTAGATTCCACATTAACTCTCATTCCCCACACATGTGGAGCTAGTCATGTGTGGACTTTCATGAACATTGTAGAGGGTGCAAAACCCTAACCCTAATCAAGATTTGAGGCATGTACAACCCTAAAACTAAAACTAGACAACTATCGAGCTATGTTAAATATCGAGACGTTAAGAGGAAAAGGGGTTCCATTTCTGATGATGTTATTGTGTTGTTCCATAGCTGAGAAACAATAAGGGAATGGATATTAAAGCATAATAGAGGAAGTAGGAGGGCCTATAATAGCCATCTATGCAGCCAGTGTCAAAGGTAACTCCACAATGAGTACCACTTTCTTTGTATCTGCATTTAATTTTGGATAAGAAAAGAGCAAGGCATAGTCCTCACTTTTGGTTGGGTTTTCCCCCATAGTGGGTTTTCCAAGGGTCAATCTTGTGTTATTGTGTGGATGTGTTATGCTCTAGTTATTTTCCTTTCAATTCCAATTTATTTACCATTCCATGGAATTAAGCTAACATAACGAATTAAGTTATAAGATACGTTGTGATGAATTGTTCTATTGAAATATCCATAACAGTTACAGATCAAATTAGGGTAAAAATATGCTATCCTAAAATGGGTTGTTACATGAATAGGATCAAAGTTACAAACATGCATTATTCTTCAATCTATGGAAGATTGATTAAATTGTATCGTTGAACTAAGGAAACTAGGTGGTTGCAGTAGAATCAATGAAACATGGACAATTGTTGTGAAAAACATTTGAATATGAAAGAAGCTTACGACGAGCCAACAATAACGATGTGGAAGTGATTTGAGTGTGCTTGTGAGAATTCAAACAATGTTTCAAAATACCAACAAAAAATAAAGTGCATTGGTGCTATGAAAGAATTAAGTGTAAACACATTAGCACATAACAATATGATAATAACAAAAGGTGCAATCCCAACTATAGAAGGCAAACCACAACACTAGAGATTATTCAATTTTTGATGCAAGGGCGGGTCTGGTCGGACCCTCTTGCTTAACAATAACACACAACCAACACACAATGCGCTCACAAAGACTGGATGTGAACTGGAATGCCAAGAAGTCGGCTTCTATCACTTCAATGAATTACAAGGTTACATACAAAGCAAATAAACAAGTCGGCCTTAGCCTGTTACAATATACAGAAGTAAATAGTGTGTTTCTCCCTGTGTGTGATCCTCTCCTCCTTCTGTTTCTTCGTTGAATGCAAGAATGAATGAGCGATGAGCGATCCCCTCCTCTGTGCCTTCGCACCAGTCTTCTACTCTACTCTATTGCTGCTCCCGAGGCTCACTCCGTTCCCCGAGACGTCCTTCTTTGTTCGTCACTCAACCTCTGACCTAATGGATCCTGCAGTTGTCAGCCCCCACTGGCCATGATGCACAACCTCCTCCTGTGGTGACACCTGGTCTGGTTTCAACCACCTTCTTAATTGCCATAACTTCCTCAACAACCCTCTACGATTGTTGCCTTGAATCCTGCACCCCGCTAACTTTGCTACATTTGTCGGTCTTATCACCGTCCTCTATGACATGTCGACCATACTGTACTTTGTCAGTCCTCGACGTAACCTATCGGCTTCACTTAGTCTCTACGGTTGCCAGTCTGCCCCATCCTCCTCGCTTGGCCTTTGTTGCTCTCGTCAGTGTCAATATTCGACCTCGACTCCTCGATCTCTGCTCCTATCGATGTCGACCTTTACTCCCGTCGACCATACTTCGACAGCTTCTTACTCGACTACTTGGCTTCGACTGCCAATCTCCTTCACACTAGTGGTCATTGAAAATTCCCCTGGTCGACCTTCTTCTGTCGATCAACTTCAACTATTTTGCCTAGGCCCCGATGCTCCTGCATCAGATTCCCCTGGTGAAAAAGAACTTGCCTGCTCCGTCAGTCTCCTGTATTCTTCTTTGGAAATCCATGTCGCCTCATTCGATTCATCATCCCTCCATTGAACAAAATATTCTTTCTTCCGCGAACTCCTCGTGCGTCCGACTTCCCGTTCATCCACTACTTTGGCTATCTCTTCCTTGTGTCGTCCTCGAATTTTCCTTGTCTAGTTGATATTCGACACTTCCGCACCGCTGCTAGTTGAACCTTCTTCGTATTTGTACAGATCTTAGACATTGAACGTAGGAGAAATGTTCAATTCCTTCATCAACTCCAACACATAAGCATTGTCCGAAATCTTCTTCAGGATCTTACATGGTCCAATCTTCTTCAACTTCAACTTGTTGTATGTTCCTGTCAGGAAACTCTCTTTCCTCAAGTGCGCATAGACTAAGTCTCCCTCACTAAACGACTGTAGCCTCTTCTTCCCGTCGGCTCTCAACTTGTATGTTGCGTTTCTATTTTCAATGCGCTTGCATACATCTTCATGTACTTCTTTCATATGCTCTGCAAATGTTTCTGCATCTGCACTCTTTCTGATCTCTGTCGGTATTGCGACTAAATCCACCACACCATGTGGGCTTCCACCTTGAACAATCTAGAATGGGCTCATCCCTGTCAACAGATTCACATAATTGTTGTATGCGAACTCTGCTTGTGCCAACACATTCTCCCATTGCTTGGGTCTATCGGTCGTCAACCATCTCATAAGGTTTCCCAAAATTATGTTTACCACCTCGGTCTGTCCATCACTCTGCGAATGATATGCCGAGCTAAACTGCAAATTTATGTCTAGCTTCTTCCATAGGGTTCTCCAGAAATGACCCATAAAATTGTTATCTCTATCCGATGTTAGACTCTTTGGCAACCCATGTAATTTGACTATCTCCTTGAAGAATAGTACAACAATGCTTGTGGCATCACTTGTCTTCCGACACGGAATAAAGTGTGCCATTTTCGAAAATCTGTCGACTACCACAAAGATTGAGTCGTTACCTTGCCGTGTCTTCGACAATCCTAGCACAAAATCCATGCTCAGGTGCTCCCATGGGGTATTTGGAACTGGTAATGGTGCATACAACCTCGTACTCTGACTTTGTCCCTTTGCCAACTGGCAAATTCGACACTGTCATACCCATCTACCGACATCTGTCGTCATTCCTGGCCAATAATACTTTTCTTCGACCAATGCCTTGGTCTTGTCGATCCCAAAATGACCTGCTAATCCGCCACTATGCAGTTCTTGGATTAGGTTCTCTTACAGATCCTCTGGGAATACATAACTGTCGTCCCTTGAATAGGTATCCTTCTTGGATAAAATAATCCAAGTATAGAGTTTTGTCGACACTCCATGGTTCGTGACTAGCTTTCCATGCTTTCGCAAAATCCTTGTCGTTTTCATACTCTGTCTTCATTGACTCTATTCCTGTCGCCTGAACTGTTGTCATGTTCACAATGCAACTCTTTGACTTAGCGTGTCGGCAACCTTGTTCGATTTGCCTGACTTATGCCGCAACATGAAAGTGTATCCCTGCAAGAATTCCACCCATTGCATGTGTCGCTGATTCAACTTTGACTGAGTATTCAAGTACCTCGGTGCTTGGTGATCTGTGTATAACACAAATTCCTTGGGCAACAAATAATGCCTCCACTTCTTCAACGCTTGGACAATAGAATAGAAATCCTGGTCATAGACCGAATATTTCTGCTTCACTTCATCCAATTTTTCGCTGAAGAATGAAATTGGTTGGCCCTCCTAGCTCAACACTGTGCCAATTTCCATTCCACTCGTGTCGCAATCGACTTGGAAAACTTTGTCAAAATTTGGGAGCGCTAACACTGGGCTCTCTGTTACCTTTTGCTTCAAGTTGTCAAAGGCTCTCTGGGAAGCTTTCGTCCACTTGAACTCCCCTTTCTTCATGCATTCTGTCAACGATGCATATTCAACTGAATCCTCATATGAACTTCCTGTAGAAACTAGAAAGTCCATGAAAACTCTGCACTCCCATTGTGCTTGTTGATTCTAGCCACTCCAATATATCCTTTACCTTTTCTGGGTCCCATCACTAACCCTTTACCTGAGATTACAAATCCTAAGTACACCAGTTCTTCCTTCATGAAGAAACACTTCTGCAGGTTCACCATCAGCTTCTCTTTCTGCAGCTTCTGCAATACTTGTCGAATGTGATCCAAATGTTCGGCTTTGGTTCGACTGAATATCAAGATGTCATCGAAGTACACTACGATGAACTTTCCCAAGAATGATTTCAGTACTTCGTTCATCAATCGCATGAGCGTACTGGGTGCATTCGTCAATCTAAAGGGCATGACTAACCACTCATACCGTCCTTCCTTCGTCTTGAAGGTTGTCTTCCATTCATCGCCTTCTCTGATCCTGATCTGGTGATATCCACTCTTCAGGTCGATCTTGGTGAAGTATCTTGCTCCACTCGAGCAATCCATCAAGTCGTCCATCCTTAGCAATGGAAACCTGTACTTGATCATGATATTGTTGATAGCTCTGGAGTTTATACACATCCTCCATTATCCACCCTTCTTCGGTGCTAGTACAGCTGGTACCGCACACGAGCTCAGACTTTCTTTGATCAATCCTTTGTCCAACAACTCCTAGACTTATCGATTGAGTTCTTGACCCTCTACCGGATTCATTCTATGTGGTGACTTGTTTGGCAAACTTGATCCTGGAATCAAGTTGATATGACAGGATATGCTTCTCATCGGTGGAAATCCCATCGATGCCTCATCGGCTATTATGCTCCTGAACTCATCGAACATTCCTTCGACTTCAACCGAAATTCTCTCCGTCGTCGACCTTTGGACACATGGTCCTTTCGGAATGATGGTGAAACATCCTGACTGTTTCTCTTCCTCTGCTAGGAATTCCTTGGCTAAGCACATCAACACTCACTTCTCCCAATAGTTGCTTTCGCCCTGCTTGTAGTCGGCTCGATCCTCTTGCTTTGTCTTCAGCATCCTTCAAGTGCCATTTTTCCACATCGTGACTGTGTTGGCTTGACCATCATAGATCATCTTTCGATCATATTGCCATGGCCTCCCTAACAACAGATGACAAGCGTCCATTGGGATTACGTCGCACATTACACTGTCTTCAAGTTGCCCAACTTTAAAGTTGATCAGGCACTGTCTGGTTACCTTCACATGATGTCCTTTCTGTAACCAGGATATCTTGTATGGATTTGGGTGTTGCTGACATCTCAAACCCAACTTGTCGATGACCTCCGTCGACATTAAATTCTTTGTACTACCACCATCGACAATGGTCTTGCAATACCTGTCGTCGATCAACACTTTGGTCTGAAAGATAGCCTTTCGCTGTGTCGGCTCCTTCTCGTCGTGCTATTTGTCCTGGACCAACGTTCTCCTAGCCGTCATGTTTCGACCTTTTCCTCTACCATCCTCACCACTGTCGTATGTTGAATTTGTTTTCTCGTCACCCTGGTCATCTTGTCGACGTCTGGGTTTCGACTCCTCTGCAACGTGTAGATTCTTCGGGCATTCATAAGCTTTGTGTCCCACTCCTCGACACTTATAACAGACTATAGTTGGTATGTCAACTCCTTTCTTTTCTGCTGGACCACTTCGACCAAATGCACCCCGACTGCAGGTCTCTCGACCTTCCCGTCGGTTTCCTTGTTCTTTCTCTCTAGTCGTTGTCCCTTCTGCACGTCGGTCATCTTCGACGGCTTCTCTCCTGGTTAAGCTACTTTGTCCCTTCATGGAAACAGTCTTCACACCTCGACCAGTCATCCTCCCTCTAGTCGATGTCGTTCTCCTCGATAGTTTCTCTTCTACCTTTAGAGCTAACTGGTAGACTTCACCAACCGCTCTGAACCTCGACAGGCTCAACTCGTCCTATATAACATATTTCAAGCCGTTCACATATCTGGCGACGACTTCTTCTCCTTCATTGGTTTGACTGAATCTTATCGACAGTCTGTAGAACTCTTCCGTGTATTCCTTCACGGTCATCTCTCTCTGTCGAAAGTTTTGTAACTTCCTGAACAAGGAAATCACATAGTCGCTAGGCAGGAACTTCCCTTTCAGCTTGGCAACCATTCTGTACCAAGACTTGATTTTCTCCTTGTCTTTCTTGACTCTGTCAGCCTGTACATTGTCCCACCATAATGAGGCATGACCCTTCAACCTCAGACATGCAGTTTTAACCCTTCTAGGATCCTCTATCTGCTATATGTCGAAGTATTTCTCCATATCTCTGAACCAATCTATCAAGTCTTCCGAATCCAGACTTCCTGAGTAGGTACGTACATCCATATTTGTTCTACCCCTCATCTCTATCAGTAGCTTGATCAATTTATTTTCTGGTTCTTCTTCTACTGCTTCCCGAGCTTCCACTTCCTCGACTTCTTCGTCATTATGGTCAAGTGCATCGGGAATGCATCCACGTCTCTGGCTTTCTTTGATCGTTGTGACCTCACTGGTCAAACTTCTCATTGTTCGCATGCACTCGTTGAACATTTCGCGATCAACTATCACTCATGCACCTCGCTCTCTTTGTCCTACACCTCAGACATTTACACCTCTTTGTGCCATCCTTTCTACTGTGGTTTTCCTCTCGTCCAATCGCAACAAGACTTTAACCACTCACGCACAACTCTACCCAACCGTAGCTGAAGCTGTTCACGCACTCGCAGGCTCTTCATGTTCTCAGGATTCTGCTGCTCGACACCACTTGATGCTATGCAAGTCGGTATCGGGATCTCTCTTATCTTCAGGATACTTCTGCTCTATTACCACCTGACGCAAGGGTAGGTCTGGTCAGACCCTCTTTCTTAACATTAACACACAACCAACACACAATGCGCTCACAAAGATTGGATGTGAACTAGAATGCCAAGAAGTTGGCTTCTATCACTTGAATGAATTACAAGGTTACATACAAAGCAAATAAACAAGCCATCCTTGGCCTATTACAATATACATAAGTAAATAGTGTGTTTCTCCCTATGTGTGATCCTCTCCTCCTTTTGTTTCTCTGCTTAATGCAAGAATGAATGAGCGATGAGTGATCCCTTCCTATGTGCCTTCGCACCAGTCTTGTACTCTGATCTGTTGCTGCTCCCGAGGCTCACTCCGTTCCTCGAGATGTCCTTCTCTATCCACCACTCAACGTCTGACCCGATGGATCCTGCAGTTGTCAGCGCCCCCTGGCCGTGCTGCACAACCTCCTCCTGTGGTGACACCTGGTCTGGTTTCAACCACCTTCTTAACTTCCATAACTTCCTCAACAACCATCTACGGTTGTTGCCTTGAATCCTGCACCCCGCTGACTTTTCTACAGTTGTCGGTCTTATCACCGTCCTCTATGACATGTCTACCATACTGTACTTTGTCAGTCCTCGACGTAACCTTTCAGCTTCACTTAGCCTCTACGGCTGCCAGTCCGCCCCATCCTCCTCACTTGGCCTTTTCCGCTCTCGTTGGTGTCGATGTTCGACCTCGACTCCTTCGATCTTTGCTCCTGTCGATGTCGACCTTTACTCTCGTCGACCATACTTCGACAACTTCATGCTCGACTACTTGGCTTCAACTGCCAATCTCCTTCGCACCAGTGGTCGTCGACAATTCCCCTTGTCGACCTTCTTCTGTCAATCAACTTCGACTATTTCACCTAGGCCCTGATGCTCCTGCATCAATTGTACATCCGTTATTGGAAAAGAAGAATGAGTGACAATAGGTTAGAATTGAAGCTATGTGAGGGATCGATGTGACTCGAGATGTGAGAACAATTGTACTGAGCTCAACCTTGTAAATAATATGGTGAGAACTACATGTGCAAAATTTCAGAATCCTTTATAAATGAAATACTACATATATCTAGTCAATTCTCGCTAGCTCACTCGGTTAAGGTGTGGGTCTCGTTAGCAAGGCGACCCGATTTCAATTCCCCTTAGGGGTGACTTAGTTGGGAGGCAACACCCAAAAACCTATTCAAGTTGAGGCTGGTGCGGTCTAGGCTGGGTGCAATCCACGGGTGATTTTGATGGCTTAGATTCCCCTGGGTCATGGTTTCTCAGACCATAGGCCACTCCCACAAGTCAGGGAGATTTGAGCAAAAAACAAATACTACATATATCTACACAATTGTAAGATTTAATGTTGTGAAGGAGGTGATCCATGGTCAGTTTTGGGTAGAGTAGGTGAGGATAAATAATGCTTCAAATATTGGAAGTAGGTTAGGTGGGGTGGGGATCGACTCAATTCAATATGATCACTAGTATGAAAATTAGATTGACTTAGTCAACTTTGATCACCCAAATGGTCAGGTGCACCAATCTTTGAGCTATAAGATCTCACTCATGTGGATCTTTGCATTGTTGTTGATATGACACATTGATTCACATATTGGTCTTCAGTTGAGTTGCTACCCTTTGGGTTCTACGTGGACACAAGATCAATGGTGTGTTGAAAACTGTGTAATGGTGGTAGCATGTGAATGTGAGGGTGAGCATGGCAAGAAGTGCATACATGTTGTACATAATGATGTTGCAATGAGCAATGGAGTTTGGTTGAATTGTTAGGGCATGTTGTAAACTGAAAGTGATTGGGTGTGCACCAAAAGTGCTTTGATGCACATATCAAAGCGTTGAGTGGATAAGAATAATTTTCTCACTTGAATAAAAACAAAAACTATATATTCAATTCAAGATGAAAATAAATATATTCCACACATGCACCGAGCATTTCAAGAGATCTTATACAAGGATTTTTCTACCACTATTAGACTCTAGATTTTGATAAAGCTCTCACCTATGATCTACTAAAAATGGCATGCAAGCCTACATTTAAGTGGCATTGAAGCCTTATATAGAAGTAGCATAAACCTTACATTAAAATTGACATATAGGCCATTGAGATAGAGCGATACAATTTACTAATTAGAAAATGCCTTCTTAAGCCTTTGCTAAACAAAGGTGATAAAATATCATAAATATAAAATCCCATCATTTGAATTCAACTCCAAACCATTTAGATTTGTTCTTTCGCCTAGTATTCAAACAAACTTGATCCAATAATGTCTAAATAAAACTACTCCAAACAAGGAACTATTGTACATGAACCTGGGAATGAACCTCTACTCCTGAACAAAAATTCCTTAATAAAGACATCTGAATCTTTTTGTCAATAGTCCTTGACAAATATCGGTCTTCTCCCAATATTAGAAGCTAAGAAAAACACAACCATCCTAGGAAGGGATTTTAACCACCAATTCATATTGAAAACATCTCAAAGGATAATTACATACAAAAGAATTGAATATGACTACATTGAATTTGATTGAGGATAAAGGAAAACAAAGGATTATTGTCTCCCTCAGTGCTTTGATCTTCTCAAGTTTGATCTAAGCAGCGAGAGAGGAGCGATGGAGTTCAAGCCAAATCTCTTGGGTGATCATAACCTTTGGTACCTTTGCTAACTCCTGATTCTTTCTTTCCGAAAAATCATTTCACCCATGCAAATGAGGGATTATGCATCTTGATCTCAACCCCCACCTCTCCATGTCCCCCTGTATTAACATCATTGCTACATCCAAAGGAGAAGATATGTTTTCTCGACAAGAGGGGAATCCTTACACTAGTCTTATGAATACCATTCCAATTGCACTAGACTAGGGGCATGTGTGGACCACCTCATAATCAATATTTAAGAATGTTGAAGAGGATACTTCAATAAAATTTGTTGATTCAATCCTTGGGCGATCATTGATCATTGTTAGCATCTACCCTTTGTCTTATGGGAATAGAGTGGAGAACCCATCAACTAGAGCATCTAAATTGTGTTCCCACTGTGTATTTCCTTCCGTAGGGCCTTTTTGATCCATCAACCCTTGAAACCTAGTTTAAGCCTTCACACCCGATAGATTCATATGTTTCCAATACTTGGAGGGAGGAGAATCACTACGTATTTTCCTCTTAAGAATTACCTTAACCCTAGATTCACATTCCTAGAACACATGACCATGATTGTTTTAATAATGACATCTAAATAAAAGCTTTTCAGAATCCAATACTTGAGACATCTACTTTCCTTCACAATTGAAGATGATCTCTTATGGAATCCATCTTCCATCGATTTTAAGATTACAATCCTTTGAATTCCTTGTCAATCTAGGGTTTTCAAGGTAGCATATTGAAAAGATCCAATTTTTTCCCTAGTCAACTTTAAGACATTTTGGGATTAGTAGAAGTGCAGGGGTAAACCAAGGAGCCTTATGCATAACAATTGAGTTTTCTTTGTCACCTTATATGAGTCAAAAGAGTCATTCTAAGGAAATAGAACCATGCCTAAACCCTCGAGGTAGCAAGGCCCTCCATCTAACACTGTGTTATAGTTGGAAGGGCTTTAAAAAACGAAAGGAGAATAAGCCCCACTGCAATAAAGAGATCCTAACTAACCCTCTAGAAGGAATGGTTCATTGAAGATTCAAAGGATTTAGTTAGTGGAAAGTTATGATTCCTTCTAGAGGGATAGTTAAACCACACTTGTTGATCTAATACATATCTATCTCCTCCCTACTTTAACCACTCCAAACCCTAGCCCATTGGGTTTGTTGCTTTCCTCCTCTTCCATCAAGTCTCGAGGCTTGTGTTTTATATCATATTAGAAACCTCTTTCATCCATAACATTATCTCGATGTTTTTCATATATAGGGGAGGGTTAGAGCACTCTTCGAGTCCATTGTTCCAATTGAAATGTTTCACGTTTTGACTTTAAGTGCCAAAAATCTCACGTTAGACATTAAATATGCTAAAGAGGCACTCGTTGTTGTGGATCTCATAAGACTATCACTTGGCATTACAATACATTGAGTTGTTAGCCTCTCATCGCAGATCATAATGTAGGGTAAGAATTTGGATTTAGACATGGCACACTATTGTCACGCTTGGAGTGCTAGGGATGACACCATGCACCGTGAACAAAGCCCCTTGCTAAGTCTTTGACTCTTATGTTAAGTGCAAATAGTGTCATTGCAACAAGGGGAGGCTAAGGTACAACATTGGTGAGTCATGAAGGAGAGGCAAGAGTATCACCAGAGGAAAGAGTATCACCACATTGGCTCATGCAGCATTCCAACATGACCATTAAATGATTAATTTTGAAATCTTACATTGATGATTTTATAGGATGAGTAAATGGTTGGGATGTTCTTGTTCCTAAGGTAGAAGCTTACTAATGATAGGTAGACCCTGCAAAAAATGATAAGAGTTATCTTCATTTTGATGTGCCTTTTATCCATATGGCGTCTTGGATGAATTTTCTAGATGCGCGGTGTCATTCCTTTGTGTGTCTTGATGGGAATTTTTTTAGACCTTTAAATTTTTTACATTCAATTTAAATGATGTACAACGAAGTTGCAATTTGTTTCATATATTATCTATAATGATTTTAATATTTGTAATGACTTTTAAAGTTTATGGTGCTCGTTCACATGCTCTCCCTCCCTTTGAATACTGTAATTGTACATAAGTTACAAATAGTAGTATTTAAAATAATTTAAAGATCCGTCGTTTTAAATACCCTAGTCATACATATTTTGCAAATATTAATATTTAAAATAATCTAGAGACTTGAGACTTCAGGGTTGCAGATTTTACATTATTTGACACTATTCTAAGATATTACAAGATAAGGCTATATAACAAATTGACCATTTAGCCCTAGCTCAACTGGTTGGATCTTCCGGGACTAAGACAACACAAGGTCGAGGTCGAGGGTTCAATTCTCTAGGTCCTTCGGGGTTAAGCATAGAAGTAAAGTCAACGAGGTTGAGGCTCCTTTGGGTGGGCCCCCTTGGCTTGGATCCATGGACGTAGTGAGCTCTAGGGCGTGAACCACATTGAAAAAAAAACAAAAACAAAAAATCCATTATATATATATATAAGTAAGAATGTCGTTTTATTTATTACTGGAAATATAAATAAAATATAGTTGCAGGCTCAGGTTGGCCCTCCATAGAGTGGAAAACAGACCAGACCTTAGCCTTTTCAAAAAATATATGTTTGTCTTGGATCCCAACAGAAGGTCCATAACCTTATTTTTTTAATTACTGAAATAAAAGGCTGTCTAGATGCCTTTGCTTGAGCAGGGAAAAAAATTGACAGACCTAGTGCTACATCTATTCCTATGATACACTAGAAGGAGAAATTGAATCATCGACCTAATAGTCAAAACAATAGAGAAAAACTAGGAATTCAACTATGAGGAATCTCCAGGTGGTCTTCATCTGATTCTTGAATGGTTCTTCAATTTGTTTCATATATTATCTATAACGATTTTAATATTTTTAATGACTTTTAAAGTTTATGGTGGTCGTTCACATGCTCTCCCTCTCTTTGAATATTGTAATTGTACATAAGTTACAAATAGTAGATTTAAAATAATTTAAAGATCCGTCGTTTTAAATACCCTAGTCATACATATTTTGCAAATATTAATATTTTAAATAATATGGAGACTTGAGACTTTAGGGTTGCAAATTTTATATTATTCGACACTATTTTAAGATATTACAAGATAAAGCTATATAACAAATTGACCATTTAGCCCCGAGGGGTAGCTCAGTTGGTTGGATCTTCTAGGACCAAGATGACACAAGGTCGAGGTCGGGGGTTCAATTCTCTAGGTCCTTCGAGGTTAGGCATTGAAGTAAAGTGGCTTGGATCCATGGACGTAGCGAGCTCTAGGACCGTGAACCACATTGAAAAAAAACAAAAACAAATAGACCATTACACACACACACACACACACACACACACACACATATATAAGTAAGAAGGCCATTATATTTACTAGTGGAAATATAAATAAAATACAGTTGTAGGCTTAGGTTGGCCCTCCATAGAGTGGAAAACAGACCAGACCTTAGCCTTTTCAAAAAATATATGTTTGTCTTGGATCCCAACAGAAGGTCCATAACCTTATTTTTTTAAATACTGAAATAAAAGGCTGTCTAGATGCCTTTGTTTGAGTAGAAAAAAAAATTGACAGAGCTAGTGCTATAGCTATTCCTACGATAAGCTAGAAGGAGAAACTGAATCATCGACATAACAGTAAAAACAATAAAGAAAAACTAGGAAGTCAACTATGAGGAATCTCCAAGTGGTCTTCATCCGATTCTTCAATGATTTGGGGAGATTAAGGAGTGCCGCTCGCAAGAGGGTGCTGTCTCGACTTCAACTCCCAGGTGCCTTGCAACAATGTCCAGCTTAGCATCCATAAACTTGACTTCAACCCTCATTTGTTTAAGGGGAGCCAGGTCCTCCTTTATCTCAACAATTAGTCTGTCTCTGTCCACCATTGTCATTCCCAACAGAGTTTTCATGGTCCAATATAGGTGCAAGGCCGTATGGTAGAGCGCCATATGGGACCGAGTGTCCTCAGGGTAAAAAATCCAATCAACCAAAGCCTCATAATTTTTTTTCAGGTTGGAAGTCATCATGTTGAGCCTGAATTACCTTCTCTACCACTTCTATCTCTCGCTTTACCACAAGAGGGTTATGCTCTTGATAAAATTTTGTTGCTTCCATGGCTCTTTGCATTTCCCTAGTTAGCTCTAGAGCCTTGGCAGGAGTATCACCCAAGGTTGACTTTGAATGAGTCACCTTACCTTTCCTATCCACAAACCTCCTCATATTTCTTACCCCCCTGCAATTCGAACCTAGGATACAACCCTTAGCTACCAACGATGAAAACCCAGCAGGGCCAAGGAGGAACGACGAATTTATGCTTAGTTCCGATGAACACAGACCCAACCTCAAAGATTCCAGTCGAATGAATACAATAAGAACCCGCGGCTTCGTTGGTAAACCTAACCACCACCTTTCCAAGCTTTCATCATCAACATAGGGTGCCATAATGGCTACATTATCCCCATACACAGAGCCCACGTGAACCCAGGTGCCATAGTACTCTCCGCTCAATTCTCCACACGCTACATGATCACACGTATACTGTCATCTTCCTTCAAGCTTATTATAACCTAGTGCTGCATGGCTAACCAATGCTCATGCCGCCACCTGTCTCCTCAATATTTGCACCACCCTCATTCTCTGCATGTTCCTCCTCTCATGTGGTGGGCATGGAGAGAATCGATCATTATGATCATTATATTAGTAAAACTATATTAATATAAACATTATGATATATCAAAACTTATATAATATTATAAACCAATCATTAAAATCAACATTAAATAAGTGGAAATACAATTTCCTTAAAATCAACTTGAAATAAGTGGAAATACAATTTTATGGTTGTAAAACACTATTCCAAAACACTATAAAATAAACATATTTGACAAACACTATTTCTATCATGGGTTAACATGAGAGCGACAGTAAGCCCACAAACAACTACCAACGCCAAAGAAAATTAAAATTTAATCAGTTTATAACCAAAATGCTCCAGAATGAATTCATGGTCAAAGGAGGGGCCATGTCTATAAAATGGAGAAGCGGGTGTGTAATCATCCTGCTTTGCATCGTAAGTGTGTGTACATATTGGGGATTGACATTGGGAAGTACAGGACAGGTCCGTTTGCATTTGGAGAACAAGAGTAAGGACATGGCCAAAAGCACCATGATAATGTGGTTACATGGCCTGGGAGACTCCGGCCCCAACAATATGCCCATACGGAACTTTTTCTCTGCTCCCGAATTCGCTAGCACAAAGTGGTTATTCCCCTCGGCCCCCTCTCAGCCAGTTACATGCAACAGTAAGTGCCCTTGAATCTTTTTCTCTTGTATCTCGATGTCACGGTTTGGTAACCCATAGAGGTCAAGGTTTTAAGTTGTATAATGAGGTGATTAGATAGTATGCCAGACTAATTGAACTGGCAATCTCTGTAAAATTAATAGTCTCTGAAGGAATATTTAGTGACTACACTTTGTGTATTCTCTGTCGGAATTGTTTGAACCGATTGAGGGTTGTTGTGATCAATTGGCAGTTTCTTATCAATTTCTCAAGAATTACGTATTTATTTATTGATTTTTGAAAGTGATTCCTGTGAAGGCATTACCATAAGCCTGAATAGGTCGGGCACCACAACTGGCTTGTTCGGCCGGCAAAATGACCTTAAGGGGTGAGTCATTAACACGGACAGCTAGGCTGCATCAACCCGAGTACTATTCCATCAAAGTCATTCAAGACTTGTAACTTGGTCCTAACTGCTTTGCTTTTTCATATCCCAGGTAATTGGACCTTGGTGGATGATTGTCATGCCAACCATCGTCACTGTTGAACCACCGCCCATTGACCTCAACAATTGTTTAAGTTTGTCAACAATTAAATTATTTCTAAAATCTCTCTTCCTAAAAACAATTATGTTTAAGCTTGTCAACAAGTAAATCATTTCTAAAATCTCTCTTTCTGAAAATATATAATGTATGGTTTTATTACTTTCCCTAAATTTTCCATGAATTATTTGCAAGTTTTGATCTTTTATATATATATATATATACCCTCAATTCTGCATGAGTTATTTACACGTTTGATCCTTTTTTATTATATTTAATGACACTCCCTCAATTTTCAGTGAATTCTTTATAATATTACCTGAATTTTACTTTGAATTATTTGTTTTTTTTTGAAAATTTTGACATTTTCTAAATATTTAGTGGATTATTTGTAAAGCTGTCTCTTTTCTTGACTAGTTTCCACTTATCATGATGCGGAAGCTTGAGGGGACTTGAATCCTGGTGGAAGCATTAACAATCTTCTGCTTTCACCAACCTGACAGCATCATTGACAAGGCTGTGTCCCTTTTTGAAAATATTTAATGATATTTCCTTTTTTTTTTTAAGAATAATTAGTAAGAATATCTCAATTTTAGTATTTTATTAAAGATATCCAAAGCAACAATTTCATCCAAATGAAAAGAGAGAATAGAACAAGGAGGCAGCAAAATCCTGAGTGGTACAAAGAAGTTTTGGACTTCTCATATTCGACCTTCCCCTCTCCATAGCAAAAGTCCCCTAACCAGTTATGGCAGCTTTCAGTAGTTTGTCTCTAGTGTGTGCATCATTCTTGAGGCTTACTTTGTTGTGTCCTCTACATGGCCTTCTTGGAATGCTGTCTTCCAACAGCTGTTTCGTAGTCTCACTCTCCTCATGTGGTTGTATGCCTCACAGTGCAGCGAGAAATGTTGCTTGGTATCTACCTCTCCTTTCCAGCACACTTGACATATCCTCATTTCCCATTCTTCCTTGGGGTCTTACTATTTTCCTGTTTCACATTTCAATTTGTGTGAGCTGGTTCTTAGTTAGGCAGTTAGAATTCTCTATTTAGATATCCTCATCTTGCTCCATCTTTGCCCCATATCCATTTGTCTCATTGCTTGGTGTGGGACTAAAGGTTCATCTGTTTTTTTTCACTAGAATAAATGCCTGCTTCAACAATCCAACAACTAGACCATGGATACTCACTCTGCTATAGCATATGTACTTAGAGTTTCAACTAATTCCAATACTAATTTATTTTGTTAAACACTTAGCTTTTTATTGCCCACTCTCTAATCCATGGGATTTGGCTCAGGGGATTTCCTACACAAATAGCTTTTGTTAGAGCATAATAACCCTCTTCATAGCTTAATTCTTCTACCTAGGGACTTAGGCTATGATCTCATGAGTCTAATTCAATTTGGCCCTCCGAGTCAACTTGGAGATTTCTACTAAGCTCTAGGGTCCTAAAACATCCTTATCTGTCTTTTTTGGAAGAAGCCTATTTTGGCATATGAGGGCGAATTCCTTCAATTAGGGATTATTTTCCTTGATTTTAGGATCCCACATTGCAAGTTAGAGTTGTGGAGTGAATTTGAGGAGTTTACTCCACTGTTTAGGGACTCCACGCACTTCTTTTTTAGTTATTACGAGACAGTAGCACCCTCCTTGAGTGTTTTTAGGGATGTGCACCTCATGGATGTGCCTTTAGTTAGTTGCATGTGCCTTTTGTTAGTTGCAATAAGTTGCTTCTAGCATGTAAGGAGCTAAGTCCACTTAGGGAAGTCATGAGTCAGTTAAACTCATCTCGGAGAGTGTGCATGGCTCACTAAGGGTCTTTGGCTCTAGTTAAGACTAACTAGCATCTCATGCATTGCGTGAGAAATTCGAATTGCCTCCATGACCTATTCGAATTGCCTTGCCTATTTAGACTTTCTACTTCATTCATTGAAGCTTGATGTAATATAACATTCTCTCATGTTATTGAATTCTCTCTTTTGTGTAATGATTAATGTTTAGCACATTTATTACATGAATTGATTGATTGCTGATCTCTTTCATTATATTGCTATGTTTCTTAGTATCTAGATCCACATGCTCAAATTCTACATGGTATCAGAGCTGCAGGGGTGCTAAATAGTTGGTATACTAGTTTATAGGGATCTGGTCTTATTGAAGGTTGAAGGAGGCCCTAGAAGCTTCGCAACATATGCTCCACGAGGACATATTCACATCCATTGAGAGGTTGATAGAGGCCCCATAAGCTTTGCAACATCCATGATCCACCACTCAGTTGAGGAAGACCCTTTTACAGGCCTATAAGAAGAGGTGATCAACAATTTTTTACTGTCCATTGAAGAACTTGTCCCAAATCAGGTTTTCATTGAAGAAGACCTCCGTAATGTCTCTTCGTACTCAGGATCTACGAGAGAACTTGTCCCAAATCAAGTTCCCATTGAAGAAGACATCCATAATGTCTCTTCATACTCTGGATCTACAACTTTTGCTCCTACAATTCACCAAGTTCTGCACAAAAGCTTCAAGGGTTTTCCTCCATTCAAAGCAAGGAGCAGTCAAGAACCATCATTCAAGCACTTCAAAGTGTTTGGATCTCGTGAATGGGATCACATGCACTTCAAGAGAAGGAGGAGTTCACAAAAGTTTGCAGGGATCTTTGCAGAGCCCTTTATCAAGAAGCAGTTCATCAAGCTACAAATTGCCTTGAAATTGAAGAGGAGGCTCTTTAGCCTTCTCATTTACATTCTCTTTTATGGCTTTTTTTTCCCCATGTGGTTTTTCCCTCTGACTCAGTTTTAGAGAATCTTTTGTACATGGATACCTAACATGGTTGCAAATTGTTGGGACCTATTTTTTTGCATTTAATTCACCATTTTGGCTTATGGGGGGTGTTAGAGCATAATAACCCTTTCCATGGCTACATTCTCCTACCTGGGGACTGAGGCTATTATCTCATGAGTCTGCTGGGCCAAATCCCATTCAATTTGGCCCTTTGAGTCAACTTGGAGCTTCCTATTAAGCTCTAGGGTCCTAAAACATCCTTATCGGCCTTTTTTTGAACTCCTAAAGTCTATTTTGGCATATGAGGGTGAATTTCTTTAATTAGGGCTTATTTTCCTTGATTTTAGGGTCCCACATTGCAACTTAGAGTTGTGGAGTGAATCTGGGGAGTTTACTCCATGCACCTTTGTTTAATTATTATGAGATATTAGTGCCCTCCGTGAGTGTTTTTAGGGATGTGCACTTCATTCATGTGCCTTCAGTCAGTTGCATGTGCCTTTTGTCAGTTGCAGTGAGTTGCTCCTAGCATGTAGGGAGCTAAGTCCACTTAGGGAAGTCATGAGTCAGTTAAACTCATCTCAGAGAGTCTACATGGATAACTAAGGGTCTTTGGCTCTAGTTAAGCCTAACTAGCATCTCATGCATTGCATGAGCAATTTGAATTGCCTCCATGGCCTATTCAAATCGCCTTGCCTATTTATACTTTTTACTTCAATCATTGAAGCTTGATGTAATATAACATTCTCTCATGTTATTGACTTTGCTCTTTTGTGTAATGATTAATGTTTAGCACATTTATTGCATGCATTTGATTGATTGCAAATTTCTTTCATAGTATTGCTATGTTTCTTAGTATCTAAATCCACATGCTCAAATTCTACAACTTTCACTATTTTTTGTGTTTATTAAAATTTAAGAGCTTTGCAATTTCTTATCATACATATTCATAGTTTGAAGATGGTGTTTTCTATGGTTGTTTTTCTTGATTTCCAGCCTACCCCACTCTAGTGTTTAGTGTTGTTTTTGACAACCATTACCATTGTCACAATTTAAATATAGTTTTAGAACTTGTATCCTATTATTCGGCTTCAGTGAAGCTAAATGTTGTGTAGTGATAGGCTTTGCAGAGGCACGTTCATGTAAATAATCACAAAGTTGTTCCAAGAAGAAGTCTTCTACACACGTACATATATTTGTCAGACACCACAAGCATGGGCATATTCGTACTTAGCATGTATTTACTCCTAATTTGCCAATGTCAAAGCCTTATGTATGATAATCGATGTGCTGATGGCAACCATGGCATCTAAAAAAGGTCAAGTGCTCATCGTGTATTATAAATCTGACTTCAGTCCTTGGCAGTTTTGTCTTCAATAAGTTTCATTTTTAGTGGAGTTTGTTATCTAGTGGAATATAACTCCCATCTAGGTATCACTTGTAATTTGTAACTCTGCTAGAGATTCCTTTGTTGGTTATGTTATCACATCCATGTTAGCTGGAGCTACCATGCTGTAGATTGTGTGGTCGGGGACCTTACTACATTTTTTTTCCAGATCAGAGATCAGATGCTCAGAGGGGGCATTCATTGTATTCAGATTGCCTCGAGCAGAGATATCAGAGGGGACAAATTGTTTTGTATTGGTCCAGAGCTACTACAGAGCAGTGACTCCAAGGTCCCCCTTCCTTACCAAGCTTTGCATGATCCCATTGAGAGAGTTACTTAGCCATATTGTGATGAGAGCAGTACAAAGTATTGTTGGTTTGCCACTTATTGCCCGGATTCAGCAGAGATCTAGTTCCAGATTCAGCTTCGGCAGCAGGTATATGGTATGGAAGGTATAGCACTTTATAGATTATTGCTCATGTTGTTTTTGAGACTTGTTTATTTATGATAGTACACGGACTTGACGTATGATGTTTGATGTGGTGATCTCGATTTCCATTATGATGTGTATGGCCCTTGGTGATGTCAGTCCACCTCATTCAGTAGACTCATGTATATGCACATTGGTTCCTATCCCCACTATTGGTATAGACTTGGTCATTTCGTTCTCCTAGGCAGCTAACCTTGGATCCACCTGTCACTTCCTTCCACCCATCCCACTCATCCATTTTTGGTTTGTCCCGACTTGGACTTTGATTTGTGTCCTTGAGGGTCCCCTTCCCCATTGACCTTTGAGTATGCCATGACTCCTTGTTTATTGTGCCTCGGCTCTTTAGTGTGTGAGATGCATTCTCAAACCTAGGATTTGCTCCTGTCGGTTGCCCCCGATGTTGCAATGCAGTATAGGATTGTGTAGACTCATTGAGTGTTCCCCATTGGTCATCGAAGCATGTACACTTGCCCCCATTACTTTGCAGTATGAGCCCCTTGTTATATCTTTTGAGATATGTATGTAGCCTAAAAGGGCCATGAAATGTAAATGAAGCCAAAAAGGCTATCTGAATGTAAAATCAAGCCAAAAAGGCTATCTGAATGTAAAATCAAGCCAAAAAGGCTAAGTATGAAAGTCAAGTGTAAAGTCCAAGAATGTGTTTTTGAACACACACGGACACAGGTTAGCCATATGTATCAGAGCATTGTAGTGGTTATTTCCTCACCTAGTACTGCGGGGCAAGGAGGTGAGATGGAGTGAGGGACAACTATCCGAATTGTCCCCTAGAGTCTCAAGTTACGGCTTGCCGGACACCCAGTCATGGCGGCTCTAGAAAAGATCCTCACGGAGTCTTCTGAAGGCACGGATGCGAGTTGCAAGGTGTATGTTAGATGATCAGTGGTGGTTTCCCTGCACTATACCTATTTGTGAGGCACCGCCCTTCCTTGTGTATTATCATGGTATGCTTATGTCAGTGGGTCCCGCCTTCCCTGTTTATCCGAAGGGTCACATGGTCTTGGTCCTTGTCTTTCCCCCATCCGTCACCTTGTTTATCCACCTCACCCAAAGTTAGCTAAGTGGTCAAGTCTATAAGTTGTGCATAGCAGTTTTGAGTCTTTGTTGGAGGTGGTGGGCCCACCTCACCTGGGGCCTATTTTATTGAGATATTATTTATTTTGATCACCATGTCGTCATTATATTGTTTTAGTAATGTACTAACATAAATAAGGAAGCCTTGATGCTTCATGTTGCATACAGGTTTTCATCCATTGCCATTTTGACCAGATTTGACTTGGTCAAACTAGGTTGACTAGGCCAAAAATGGGCCCGAAAAAAAGTTGCGATCAAGATTTTGATTTTGGTCATTTATCATGTCTTGGGGTCCCATATGCGCCACCAAGTGTCAGATTCAGAAAATGTTGAAGTGTTGATGAGATTTTTAATTATTATTGGTCACCAGGGACCTGTTTTAATTAAAAATCTTTGATTTTGGGCAAACAGTGCCCAATTGATAGTGCCCAATTGATGGATCGAGGTTGTTTGAGTGACCATGTCTACTATATTTGGGGTCTACGATCGCATTGCAGTAGACGGTTTGTCAATCCGGGCAATATAAGTGGGTCAAAAGCGCAAAATACATCTTCAGAAATAAAACCAGCAATTAATTAAATATGGAAAATCAAATTTGGCTAAGGTAACTATTGAAATGGTAAGTGCAATGGTTGGTAAAGGTAAGGGGGTCCCCTAAGGTCATTTTTGTAAGGTTTGGACACTTAATTGGTGATGCGGGGCCCTCATTTATGCCCAGCTCAACACATGGGGCGAATTTGCCCATAGAGGGGCGTTTTTCACTTAGTAAAACTCCACATTTTGTAATTTTTATGATGTGAGACTTTGGTTGTATTATCTAGGGGGCTAAAACGACCAATAGACACCCCCTAGACATGTATTTGCAGATTGTATGGGCCCCACGAATGGCCCCATCCTCCACTTGGGCGCATGAGGGTAAATTCGCCCCCCCTCTAGAGCTCTCCTCCACCATTCGATTTGGGCATTTGAGAGTGCATCTCAACCATCGATTTTGGAGGGAGTTAGGGCTAGATTGAGAGCTTTCTCTACTTAAGAGAGCAACCCTCTCATTTGTACTCCCTCTTGGCATTCTTGACTTGGAATAGAAGAAAAAACGATTTGCAACTCTACTTGTGTTCTTGTGGTGATTTCTTTTGGAGTGTTGATTGTCTTGCTATCTTAATGCACCAAAATAGATTGTGGTTATCTTCAGCATATTGTTCCTTACCATTTCTTGCAGCAAACACGAGTTCTTGGAGGAGGGCGCACCACTTGGCTGCCATTGTTGCTCCACTCTCCGGGATTGGTCATCAAAGAGAATTGTTTTTGCCATTCAAGCCAAGCATTTTCTTCTTGTTTTCACTTATATTGCTGTAGATTTCATTTACTTGTCATACATATTTGATTTATGTCCATTTGTGTTGGCAGCCAAGGAGGGCGAGTTGGTGGGACTGAGCAAATCGAATTCACTTGGGGACTTCTGCAATCGCTTTTGTTTGATCTTTGGGACGCATAACCTCAACAAATTAGAGATATCACCCGGTTCCAAGTAAGTGTTTCACTTCTTTCTCTTGCATTTCAATTTCTGAATGGTTTTAGAGAGAAATTTCCATAAAAGCCCTAAAAATTAAAATCTTAAAAACTCACTGTTAAAACCTTGTTTTTCTTTTAAACCCGCTTCTGAAATAATATTAAATGCCTAAATCCAAAATTTCAGTTTATTTCGACTCCATTTACCTTTAGAACTAGCACTTGGTCCATTTGGCAATTTCGCCCTCCTTGGGCGTTTTTCTCTTGCTGTCTAGCTGGGTCATTTTGGGGTTGTGGGTAGTTTTGTTTTCATTTTATATTGGATGAATATCATCTATTATCAATTAAATATCATTAGAAGCGCCCGAAAAATCAGTATTTAATTTCTGCCATGTATGCCTTGCTTGATTGAGTTAAAATCCCCCATAGGCAGAAAACTAATTGGCACTTCTAGTACATTTTATATCTCTGATTTTATTTCCAGCCACCAAACATCTCAAATCAACAACTTTTATCTTCAAAATTAGATCAGAAATTGCTTTAGTTAGTGCCCCAATCTATCACCAAATTTCTGCTTGTTGGTTGGATAAGAGCCTTAGATGTTTTAGACACAGTCCCTCTTTGCTTTCATTGTTTATTTTGGGTCTGTGTTGAACCTCAACCCTTGCTGGTTGAGTAGGGTCTCCCCCTGGATTAGGCTAGGCTATGTGCCCTATCCGAAGCGACAAACGCCTCGTCCGGTGTGACGACCGTTCTTTGAATGGTGGACTTGGTGTTTGCGCGTTTCACCTACCTGGCTGCTTGCCCTCTACCATCCCGGACGGGATATCCTTAGTAGCAGCTAGAGCTAGTGTGATAACAGGTTAGAATTTAACGACAAAGCTAGGTATGTGACTAAAAGGTTTGGTTGTTATTCTCCTAATCTTGCTGCAAGGTTAGATTGAGAACGTTCAACTATTCTTAAGAATTTTACATGATTCTTTGTACTTCAACATATGCATTCTTCCAATATTTATTCTATTTATTCATTATTCGTACTTAGCATGTATTTACTCCTAATTTGCATGTCAAAGCCTTATGTATGATAATCGATGTGCTGGTGGCAACCATGGCATCTAAAAAAGGTCAAGTGCTCATCATGTATTATAAATCTGACTTTAGCCCTTGGTAGTTTTGTCTTCAATAAGTTTCATTTTTAGTGGAGTTTGTTATCTAGTGGAATATAACTCGCATCTAGGTATCACTTATAATTTGTAACTCTGCTAGAGATTCCTTTCTTGGTTAGAACTTAACAACAAAGCTAGGTATGTGACTAAAAGGTTTGGTTGTTATTCTCCTAATTTTGCTGCAAGGTTAGATTGAGAACGTTCAACTATTCTTAGGAATTTTACATGATTCTTTGTACTTCAACGTATGCATTCTTCCCATATTTATTCTATTTATTCATTATTTATGTATGATATCCCACACAACTTTGTGTGGGTCTGGACTCTGTTGCAACCTTCTTGGAAGTTCTTTTTGAGGGATATTGCAACTTGGGTTATGGATTTGTTTTTGTGGGTTCTGTGAAATTTTGTTGGCTTGTCGAGAATTTGATCCTTTAATTAATATCCACTGAATTGAGTATGCTTGACCGAGGCATCTATATTTGGTGGAATTTGTATAATTGAGTGTTTTTAGCTTTCACATGAATAGGGCAACCTACTAGTGAGCCAATTTTCTAGTGTGTTCTAGTTAGTTGTAAGAGAATTTGTGGTTGTGCAACATCCTTGATCATCTTACCCTAACATGGCTTCCCATTGCATTTATACTATACAGATCAATCCCTACATTGAGAAATCCCAAGGTCCGGATTCAATTTTGATACGTTAAAACGGTGATTAGATATTAACTTCTCGGAGTTTGGCAATTCTTCCTCTATTTGTTAGTTTCATACATATCTTCTAGTGCTAGTTTTTATGTTTAAAGAGCCATGTGCTTGCACTTGTGTGACCGACATGTGCTTTGTGGAGAAAGCTCAACACCTCTGCTATAGTAACACTCATCTTATCAAGATGGTTCTTGAGGTAACCCATAACACAATACAACTGTTGGCAAGCACCTTTTTGGGAGCCATGACACATAATTGTCATCCCTACTTTGAAAGAGAGAATAAAATCAGAGAATCAATCAACATTGAAATCATAAGATGCAACTATGGTGGGCTCTAACTAGGCATGCAATACCTCATTCCATAAGTTTCAACATTCAAATTAAAAAATGTAAAAATTAAAAATAGAATATCATGGCTTGTTCCCGTTTGATGTTTGAGATATGTCTAAAATTCTAGAGTTCATTTTCACAGGGAAAAGTCTCTTCCTTAAATGAAAGGGGTCCACTTTATTCCATAAGTGTTTTGTTTTTCAAGGGAGGTTAAGTATTTATAAAAAAGGTTTTTCCTCGAAGGTTAAAGGGCCATTTATGGGGTTCTTATCTTCAAGTTGGAGGATCAATTCATAAATATGGTTTCCATGTATCAAAGTAGGCTTCCTTTCGCAATATCATAAAAGTGCTTGAGGGGTCATATAAAATCATGTTAAGTGAATGTGTGAAAATAATATCTATTTCCCAAGTCCATGACGTAGTTCGTAAAGGGGTCATATTTCCTAGGTCAATCATTACTTAATATACATCTTAGTATAACATCTAAAGTGCCTTAGGGGTCATATAAAATCATGTTAAGTGAATGTGTGAAAATAATATCTTTTTCCCAAGTCCATGACATAGTTCGTAAAGGGGTCATATTTCCTAGGTCAATCATTACTTAATATACATCTTATTATAACATCTACATTTGACACTGTGCCTTGACGATCCCTAGGAAATTTTAGAGTTGGAGTAACTCTACCTTCTTGAGCTAAATTGGAAGTTTCCATGAAAGCATTGAACCATCCATTGGGCATGGAATCTAATCCCATTTTCTGCGACTGGGCATGGGATACATGGAATGTATTAAAGGAATGGGGCATGGAATCTAATCCCATTTTGTGCGACGTGACTTCTTTAGTCTTTCTTGGCCTACTACGCTTCCGCTTTTTGCTAGATTTCTCCCTTTCACAACATACAAGCGATGGGTATGAGATTAGGTGGCAAAGACATGGAAGCAAAACAACACAATGAGTTTCTCTAATGTGTCACCTTAGCCCTATCATTCTTTTCATCTTTCCCTGATGTTAACATTGAATTCTCCTTGTTATCTCACGAATTAGCACCCTTCCAATTAGGTCACAAGGGCCGGTGCTAAGATTGACAACTTCTTAAGAGATGCACCCAATGTCACCACAATGCACTCTCCTTTCTCTTTAGGCCATCTCCTTTGGCCATGAGATGCTTCCCAAAACAAGATAGAAGTAGCCATGTAAAACGTAACAACGAGAACAACTCTACTTCTAACAAAACCCTCCTTCTTAGGTTAGTAACCCAGTGCCTTATGGAGTCAATAAGATATTCGATAAATACTCAATGACTAGTAGGTTAGGAGCAATATACTTTGGTTCTATTTTGTCACTAAGATATATCAATGAACTACAGTAATAAACCAACACCAATAACTTGCAATACAATTTGAATTAATCCTTGAGAAGATCACCAATATGTACCTCTTATCCCTTACCAACCAATGTTGGATTTGTACCTTTGTTGTATCTCAAGGTTAGCAATTCTTGCTGCAATTTATCACTGTTTAAACACTTCATATCTGTACCAGCCTGCAAAAACTGGATGGATGACTTGATTTGGCACTTCAAAAGCCCCTAGGACACCAAACAATGCTTGGAGGTGAAGTATAAGCCCTTTCCAACCCCTAGGGCTTGTCCCTTTGTCAAACGTGGACCTGCCTTACTTTGCCTTGCTAAAGGGAAGGGTGTTGAGGGATCTTCTAGATTGTTGGGGTTAGTTGGGGCATGACCTCCTCCCCCAACTTATCACTTCACTTGGATGAAGCCAATTTCACCCTTTTATCATTGTTTGTAGTCTTTTTGCGGTTTAGTCCCCAGATTATGGGTGACAAATCTTAAAATTAAATTATTTTACTTTTTAATAAGGTAGGATCTAAAGTTAAGTTAAGTCAAGGAAGCCTCATATAAATAAGGCTTCTAACTTTCATTTGTAAACATGTGAGACGAACGAAGTTTGCTCACACACAGATTATCCAAAATATCTGGAATATAAAGTAAGCCATAATAAATAATGAGTAAAATATATGAATATGAATGAGATGATAGATTACAAATGTGGGCTCATATATATACCCATGTAGGTTGCCCTTTCGTAAAGAGACACGACCATTCATCAATAAGGTGTCTCTTCATTACATATTAGATTATTGAATATTAATTATTGACTTATTATTAATATTTCTATATTATATATATTTTGTTTATTACATTGCCTCTCCCTTAGAAATGCTTTGTCCTCAAACCATAATTATGGAAGACTTTATCCCTTGTTCTTGCTCGTAATGCCTTCTCGTGATCTTCTGTGCTGGTAGCTGCGACGCTTGATGAAATGAAACAATATGAGTTACGAATTTCCAAGTAAAAATGTTGCATCATTTGTGAAGTGGTCCATCCCAAGTTAACCTTCATTGGAACTTTTTGCCGATGGACTATTTGGATAAAACTTCTCATTTTAGGCTTCCATACAAGTTGTCGATTTTGTCTTCGTTCTTTTTCAATATGGTAGTTGGTTTATCTGTAAGAAGAATACTGTTTATTTTCCTCTTGACTTTGTTGACGGTCTTAATGACTCTTGTGATTTGGATGCGATAAGGTATTCGAGTTGCTTGTGGAGTGTTTGTAGAAAATTTATTGGTTGATAATAATTCAATTGAGTGTGTATTTGTTCCTCTTTCCACAATTTGGACTTCCCTTTATGAGGATTTGTCTAGCTTCTCATCTTTTAATTTTTTTATTTGTTTAATCAAACCCTGGTTGAGATTTTTTAAGTGAGAATTTTCTTCATCTTTTTCTGGTAGGTTCTTGTTGAACTCTTTTTCGAGATCCGCTTCCTTTTTATTGAGTTGATGTTGTGTTTCTTGTAATGACTTCTTATCACTCTTTAGCTTCTTATTTGCATAAGTAAGCTTTGATTATGTTGTCGTAAACATAAAATTTCTTCGTCATTCTCTGGCTTTCTGACTTTGTCTTCAAGGTTTTGTTTGGTTTTCCGACGGCTCTTCTTTTAATCTTTTGATTTTCTCAAGTAACCTATGATTAAGATTTTTTAGGTTAGAAGCTTCTTTATCTTTTTTTATCTAATTTCTTTTCTATACCTTGATTTAAATGTTCTAATTTTTTATCATCTTGTGTTTGGTCTTTTGACTTCCTGGTTTATGCTAGTAGATTTTGATTGTGATTTTTTAAACGTGATATTTCTTCATCCTTCTCTGACAACATTTCCTTGATATCTTCATTATCTTGTTCTAACTTTTGATTTTGATCTTTTAAGCGAGAGTTTTCTTTATTTCTTTCTAGTAAGTTGTCGTCACTTTTTAATCTCTGAATTTGAGTGATTAATACCTTAATACACTCTTTTAAGCCACAATTCTCCTTCTCTGTTAACCCATTAAATTTTTTTTGCTTCCCAATCTCAAACTGTAATTGTTTATTGATCGCTTCATGCTTCATATTGTCCTAACTCGCCCAATGCTACTTGTAATTGCAATTGCATTTCTGAATCTGTAATTGCCATAGTTCGTGACTTCTGATTCTCTATTGTACTTCTCCAATCTAATGTTTGATCGTAATTTCTTCCCTTTTTATTGATATAAAAGTGCTTTTACTATGAAATCAATTCCTTTATAGTTTTGAATTGGAACTTATAATACTTTATAATACCCTTTTGTAAATGAACCTTAAAACTTAATTTTTTAATATAGTCACTTTTAAACTTTAGATCTCTCTCTTTTTTTAAATCTTATCTTATATCTTTTATATCCTTTTATTATTCCCCTTAGAAAACTTGGGTATTATAATACTTTTATACTTCCACAAATCCATGTTTATTTAATTTTTATCACCCCACTTTAACTTTTCCACAACTTATTTTATAATAGGACTTCAAAATCTCAAGGCTTAAATATTAAGAATCCTTTCTAAAGGCATACATAATACTTTCACTAAATGATACGTCACTTAAAACATTTGAATAGAACGTCACCTCACTTGAAGGGAGACATCACCTTACCCTTCTTGTTCAGTCACTCTCATACGATCAACTTCTAATAATTCGTTGACCTTGCACTAAAGCTTACTTGTCACTAATCACGATTCTTCTGGTTTTAACCTTTACGGCCTCAAATCGATTTTTAATTATTCAACCTTTCTTTCTCCTTTGATATTAATGTCTCCTATAGTAATAATTTGCCCTATTTGATGTGTGTAACTCCGATTTTTTTTAATGACATCGGAATAATTTTCTTCATGCACTTCAATCTATGAGAGTTAAGATTCAAAACTTCAACTTGTAGCAGAATTTTGTGAATTTTAAGTGGCTAAAATCCAGTTTTGAATTTCGAGAAACTCTAAGAATTTATGTCTTGGCCAATAGTAGGGACTAGATTGAGGCAAGCCCTGATACCAAATGAGACGAATGAAGTTCACTCACATACAGATTATCCAAAATATCTGGAATATAAATAATGAGTTAAATATACGAATATGAATGAGATGATAGATTACAAATGCAGGCTCATATATATAATCGTGCAGAGTTTCCTTTCGTAAAGAGACATGACCATTCATCAATAAGGTGTCTCTTTATTACATATTAGATCATTGAATATTAATTTTTGACTTATTATTAATGTTCATATATTATATATATTTGCTTGTTACAACATGGACACCTCTCTCTTTGGCTTGTCATGAATGGTGAAATTTCTAGGGTTTATGCTATCTTGCAAAGTTGATCTTAAGAATGGTTGTAATAACTCATGGCTAAGGAAGGACCTAAGAAGTATCTCTTGCTCTCTTTCTTGGTTGATGTTGGTAAGATCTCTCCATTTTCTTGTTTGACATTGCTTTTGCACCTTGGGCAAGGTAAATTATGGTTTTTTATCAGCATCTTGTCAACTTTGTTTGAGGAGACCTTCCTTTTGAAGGAGCTCTCCATGGTGGGCCTTGGAGTTCATCTTTTACCCCAATTAGGGTTTTTGGCTACTTTGACCTAGTATCGGGTTGCCTTTTTCCCTACTTAGTAAATCTTGAATAGCCAAATTGAGTAGGGACGTTGACCTTGATCTCTAATTGCCCTAGGGTTGAAAAGACTAAGGACAAACTAGTGAAGCACGACTTGTCCCATACTCGCGAGTTTGGACAAGTGGTCTCCCCAACCACATAATCATCACGAACTCACGAGCAAACTCGCCACACATGGATACTTGCCCAGAATCAGGAACTCGGTCGGACTCGGGGCAAACTCAGGGTGACTTGGCCGTGTAGGGAGAAGCTTTCCCGCGAAATCTAGGGCGGACAACAAGGTTTTTTCGCGCCGGTTTTTCATTGGGGCTCGCGTTCTGTCAGTTTGGAGGGAAAATAGACTGTGCGGGAGGCTATAAACAGTCCCGACAGTTACTCCCTTCATCATCAATCCTGCTCGTGAGTCGTGGAGGAGTTCTATTGTGGAGGAGGTCGGGTCGTGGAGGAATTCGAAGTTTGAACTTCGGTCAACGCTGAGGAGGTCAGGTTGTGGAGGAGGCCGGCTCGTTCGTGGAGGTCGACGCGAGGAGGTCAAAGCCTACAACTCGAGCGTCGGTGGTAGGCAGGTTAGTACATTTTTTTTTTTTTTGTTTTTATATTTTCAAATCTGTAGTACAGTATTAATACAATTTGTATTACTGTATCACTGTAATACAGATTGTATTAATACTGTATTACAATATTAATAGAGTCCGTATTATAAAATTTTATTTATTTATAGATTTTTTATATTTTATATATAATATATAGTATATACGTTGTTTTTTAATAGTTTTTTTATTTATATTTTTTATTACATATTATTTATATATATATTTTTATTTGAATTTTAATTAATTTCTATATTTTTTATTTTTTATTTTGTTATATTTTGTTTTACATATATATATTTTAACTTTATTTATTTAAAATTTTATTTTTACTGTTGAAATTTGTAATGAGGAAGGTCCTTCCCCATGATTTTGATGTCACATGGGGGGGACAGAGTTGTCTTTCCTAGTGTTACTTTGTAAATATAATAAAGTGACTTTTATATTTTTAAAGTGAGTTTCACTTAAGTAAAGTGGGTCCCTTATTAAATGTGCAATTAATGATGACCCTTTAGATCTTTTTAATCCTAGCCATTCATTGAGGAAGTTAGGGTTATTAAAGGTAGTTAGGGTTTAAGTGATTATTTAAACACTTTGAAAGAGAAGAAGACATCAAGAGAGAAGAGAGAGTGAGAGAAAGAGAGCACAATTCCCAATGAAAACCATTGGCACAGTTCCCAAGGTCATTTTTGCAAACAATTCGTACACCTCTTGCTGGCATAGAAACCGAGGTGGTCCATACAGGTTTGTACTCCTCTGTTGGCACAGTTTTCGAGGCATTTTGCTGGCATAGAAACCAAGGCAGTCCATACACAGTTCTGTACATTGCTGGCACAGTTTTCGATGCAATTGTTTACACAGATTTCGAGGCAGTCCATACATCATACGACAGTTAGAAAATTGTACAGTTCGTAAAGTTTATTGCTGGCACACAGTTCGAGTGGTTCGTACTCTGTCCGTACAACAGTCTGATTTTTGCAGAGATAAGTTGGTTTATTAGCATTTATGATTTTTCTTGCTGAAGGAAATAATTTCTGAGTTGTGAGAAATTCCAATTTTTGTTCTCATTTAATAAAAGATATCTCTTTGGGTTTTCCTCTTGTGAGGTTTTGCCCTGGGCTTGGCCCTAAATTTCTGTGTTACTTTCATCTTCAATTCAAGAGTTTGATTGTATGGTATTTATGCTTAAACTATCAGAAATTTCATTATATGAATTCATAGTTCAGAAAAGTTATAAATCAGAGTTATAGTCAAAGTGTTTGATAAAAGTCTAATAAGAAAGTTTTGTGATTTTTATCAAAAATCTTCATGGTATCAGAGCTTGGTTGTTGAAGAAAGTTTGTGAAGTTTGTAGTTCTTGAAAAGTCAAGACAGGTGGGAAAGACAAGTTAGTTTCACCCAAGATTATCAATTGAAGTCATGGCCTCAGTAGGGTTAAGATATGAAGACAGACTAGATGGATCAGATAACTTGGAAAGAGCGCATAACCGTGTTGTTTAAGGAGTTGCAACTATGGGATATCGTTGGTGCTTCCGACACCATCACTTTTCCCACAGATGCTACACATAAGAGTGCCTTTGAGAAGAAGGACATCAAGGCACACAAAATCTTCTTAGATTCCATTAAAGATCATGTGATACCCCACATCACAGGTAAGTCACATGCTTTTGAAATTTGGAATGCATTATGTACTCTTTATCAAAGTAAGAATTAGAATAGGAAGATGGTTCTTAGAGAAAACTGAAGAACACAAAGATAGTTGATACTGATATAGTAACTGCTTATCTCACGGAGATTACCCAAGTTAGAGATGAACTGGGTGCTGCAGGTGAGAAAGTAAATGATGAAGAGCTATTGAGGTATGCTCTTAATGGCTTCACTGCAAAGTGGCACACTTTTGTGCAAGGAGAGTTGTTAGAGAGAGGCTTTCAGATTGGACAAGGTTATGGGATGACATTGTTCAAGAAGAGTCCCGGGAGGGGACATTCCAGAATAGCACTCGGAGCAGTGAAGACAATGTTGCTCTTGCAACCAAAGGCAAGGGCAAATGGAAGAAGAAAGAAAAAGACCTCAGCAAGGTACGATGCTTTAACTGCAACAAAAATGGTCATTATGCTAGTCAGTGTCCGAAGAGAAAGGGGAATGAAGAAAAAGAGGGAGCACCATCAGCAGGAATGGGAGATTTTGCTTAGCAGTTTGAACAAGAATTCTCCTTAGTTTTAGTACAGACTAGTGTAGGTAGCACAGTAGATTTCCATGACATGTGGGTAGTTGATAGTGGATCAACAAGCCATATGACGGGGGAATATGGAAGTTTTCAAAGGATGGAAGAAATAGCCCTAGGACATTTTGTTGAAACAGGTATTGGAAGCACTAAGGCATAAATCAGAGGAGTTGGAACTGTGAAATTCCAACTAAGTTTTGGAGGGGTTCTTGAAGTAGACAGAGTATTTTTTGTCCCAGGTATGAAAGTCAACAAACTTTCCATATCATCATTGGAGGATGATGGGTATGGAGTTTTTATCAAGAGGGGACATGTGTTTCTCTAGCGGATAGAGAACTCAGATGATACAATTCTACTTGGGAATATAAGAGATAAATTTTACTTTCTGCATGTAGAGGTAATGCTTCCAACTTCAGGTGGATGGCTATCCGAATTAGAATCTGAAAATGAAGCAGATGCACATATGGTACCTTCAGATGGGGAGAGCAGCACTGGCAGAAGACTCAGCCAGCACAGAGAAGATGAGCAGGATCCATAATTTCAAGTTGTGTTCTGACATTAGCTTCCAGATTTAGTAGAAGTTCTTGACAGTGGTCAAGGTGATTGTGTTGGGACCTCCCTCATTAAGAGGGAGTGTTGAAATTTGTAATGAGGAAGGTCCTTCCCCATGATTTTGATGTCACATAGGGGGACAAAGTTGTCTTTCCTAGTGTTACTTTGTAACTATAATAAAGTGACACTTATATTTTTAAAGTGAGTTTCACTTAAGTAAAGTGGGTCCCTTATGTAAATGTGCATTTATTTATTATTAAAAGAAATTAAATGTGCAATTAATGATGACCCTTTAGATCTTTTTAATCCTAGCCATTCATTGAGGAAGTTAGGGTTATTAAAGGAAGTTAGGGTTTAGGAGGGGTTTCAATGTTTATTTAAACACTTTGAAAGAGAAGAAGAAGACATCAAGAGAGAGAGAGAGTGAGAGAAAGAGAGCACAGTTCCCAAGGTCATTTCTGCAAACAGTCCGTACACCTCTTGCTGGCACAAAAATCGAGGTGGTTCGTACAATTTTGTACCCCTTTGCTGGCACAGAAACCGAGGCAGTCTGTACACAGTTTTGTGCATTGCTGGCACAATTTTTGAGTTATTTGTTTACACAGATTTCAGGCAGTTCGTACAACGTACAACAGTTAGAAAAATTGTACAATCCGTATAGTTTACTGTTGGCAAACAGTTCGAGGCAGTCCGTATAGCAGTATGATTTTTGCAGAGATAAGTTGGTTTATTAGCATTTATGATTTTTCTTGCTGAAGGAAATAATTTTTGAGTTGTGAGAAATTCCAATTTTTTTTCTCATTTAATAAAATATATCTCTCTGGGTTTTCCTCTTGTGAGGTTTTGCCCTGGGCTTGGCCCTAAATTTCTGTGTTACTTTCATCTTCAATTCAAGAGCGTGATTGTATGGTATTTATGCTTAAACTATCAGAAATTTCATTATATGAATTCATAGTTCATAAAAGTTATAAATCAGAGTTACAGTCAAAGTGTTTGATAAAAGTCCAATACAGAAGTTTTGTGATTTTTATCAAAAATCTTCATGGTATCAGAGCTTGGTTGTTGAAGAAAGTTTGTGAAGTTTGTGGTTCTTGAAAAGTCAAGACAGGTGGGCAAGACAAGTTAGTTTCACCCAAGATTATCAGTTGAAGTCATGGCCTTAGGAGGGTTAAGATATGAAGACAGACTAGATGGATCATATAACTTCAGTCCTTGGAAAGAGTGCATAACCGTGTTGTTTAAGGAGTTGCAACTATGGGATATCGTTGGTTCTTCCAACACCATCACTGTTCCCATAGATGCTACACAGAAGAGTGCCTTTGAGAAGAAGGACATCAAGGCACACACAATCTTCTTAGATTCCATTAAAGATCATGTGATACCCCACATCATAGGTAATTCACATGCTTTTGAAATTTGGAATGCATTGTGTGCATTATGTACTCTTTATCAAAGTAAGAATCAAAATAGGAAGATGGTTCTTAGATAAAAACTGAGGAACACAAAGATGGTTGATACTGACACAGTAACTGCTTATCTCACGAAGATTACCCAAGTTAGAGATGAACTGGGTGTTGCAGGTGAGAAATTAGATGATGAAGAGCTAGTGAGGTATGCTCTTAATGGCTTCACTGTGAAGTGGCACACTTTTGTGCAAGGAGTCGTTGCTAGAGAGAGGCTTCCAGATTGGACAAGGTTATGGGATGACTTTGTTCAAGAAGAGTCGCGGGAGGGAACATTCCAGAATAGCTTTCGGAGCAGTGAAGACAATGTTGCTCTTGCAACCAAAGGCAAGGGAAAATGGAAGAAGAAAGAAAAAGACCTCAGCAAGGTACGATGCTTTAACTGCAACAAAAATGGTCATTATGCTAGTCAGTGACCAAAGAGAAAGGGGAATGAAGAAAAAGAGGGAGCACCATCAGCATAAATGGGATATTTTGCTTCCCAGTGTGAACAAGAATTCTCCTTAGTTTCAGTACAGACTAATGTAGGTAGCACAGTAGATTTCCATGACATGTGGGTAGGTGATAGTGGATCAACAAGCCATATGACGGGGGAATATGGAAGTTTTCAGAGGATAGAAGAAATAGCCCCAGGACATTTTGTTGAAATAGGTATTGAAAGTACTTAGGCAGAAATAAGAGGAGTTGGAATTGTGAAATTCCAACTAAGTTTTGGAGAGGTTCTTGAAGTAGACAGAGTATTGTTTGTCCTAGGTATGAAAGTCAATAGACTTTCCATATCATCATTGGAGGATGATGGGTATGGAGTTTTTATCAAGAGGGGACATGTGTTTCTCTATCGAATAGAGAACTTAGATGATACAATTCTACTTGGGAATATAAGAGATAAATTTACTTTCTGCATGGAGAGGTAATTCTTCCAACTTCAGGTGGATGGCTATCCGAATCAGAATCTGAAAATGAAGCATATGCACAACTTGTACCTTCAGATGGGGAGAGCAGCACTGGCAGAAGACTCAGCCAGCACAAAGTAGATGAATGAGCAGGATCCATAATTTCAAGTTGTGTTCCGACATCAGCTTCCAGATTTAGTAGAAGTTCTTGACAGTGGTCAAGGTGATTGTGTTGGGACCTCCCTCATTAAGAGGGGAGTGTTGAAATTTGTAATGAGGAAGGTCCTTCCCCATGATTTTGATGTCACATGGGGGGGACAAAGTTGTCTTTCCTAGTGTTACTTTGTAAATATAATAAAGTGACTTTTATATTTTTAAAGTGAGTTTCACTTAAGTAAAGTGGGTCCCTTATGTAAATGTGCATTTATTTATTATTAAAAGAAATTAAATGTGCAATTAATGATGACCCTTTAGATCTTTTTAATCCTAGCCATTCATTGAGGAAGTTAGTGTTATTAAAGGTAGTTAGGGTTTAGGAGGGGTTTAAGTTATTATTTAAACACTTTGAAAGAGAAGAAGAAGACATCAAGAGAGAAGAGAGAGTGAGAGAAAAAGAGCACAGTTGCCAATGAAAACCATTGGCATGGTTCCCAAGGTCATTTCTGCAAACAGTCTGTACACCTCTTGCTGGCACAGAAACCGAGGTGGTCCGTACAATTTTGTACCCCTCTGTTGGCACAGTTTTCGAGGCATTTGTTGGCACAAAAACCGAGGTAGTCTGTACATAGTTTTCTACACTGCTGGCACAGTTTTCGAGGCAGTTGTTTACACAGATTTCGAGGTAGTCTATACACTGTACAATAGTCAGAAAATTGTACAATCCGTACAGTTTACTTCTAGTACATAGTTCGAGGCAATTTGTACTCTGTCCGTACAACAGTCTGATTTTTGCAGAGATAAGTTGGTTTATTAGCATTTATGATTTTTCTTGCCGAAGGAAAGAATTTCTGAGTTGTAAGAAAATCCAATTTTTGTTCTCATTTAATAAAAGATATCTCTCCGGGTTTTCCTCTTGTGAGGTTTTGCCCTGGGCTTGGCCCTAAATTTCAGTGTTACTTTCATCTTCAATTCAAGAGTTTGATTTTATGGTATTTATGCTTAAATTATCATAAATTTCATTCTATGAATTCATAGTTTAGAAAAGTTATAAATCAGAGTTACAGTCAAAGTGTTTGATAAAAGTCCAATAAGAAAGTTTTGTGATTTTTATCAAAAATCTTCATTTACTTATATTTCTTATTACATAGTTTTTGTTATATAGATTTTTTATTTATATTTTTTGTTATATATATATATATTTATATTTTTTTATTTTAATTAATTTCTGTATTTTTTATTTTGTAATATTTTGTTTTGTTATAATTTATTTTAAATTTTATTTATATTTATATTTTTATTACATAGTTTTTTACATTTGTTAGATATATTTTTTATTTATCTTTTTTTGTTATATATATACATATATATATTTAATTTTGATTTTAATTAATTTCTGTATTTTTTATTTTTTGTATTATGTTTTGTTATATTTTTTTATGTTTATATATTTATTTTTATTTCTGTTATATATATATATTTTTATTTCTGTTATATATATATATATATATTTTAATTAAATTTTATTCTATTCTATTTTATATTTTTGTATTTATTTAATTTTTGTTATATTTTGTTTTTTAAAAAAATTAGATTTTATTTAACTTTTGATATTTATTATATATATTTTTATTTTATATTTTTTAAATTTTAATTTATGTTATATATTTTGTATTTAATATTTATTTTGATTTTGTTATATGTTTTTTATATCGTTATATTTTATTATTTTGTTCCGTTATATATATATATATATATATATATATATATATATTTATTTATTTATTTATTTATTTATTTTTTTTATTTTTATTTTTTTGTTTTTTTTAATGTTTTGTATTTTATTATTTTTTATTATATTTTGTGATTTGCTATGTTTTGTTTTTTTTGGGTTATATATTGTATTTTATTTTATATTTTTATAATTCATATATATATATATATATATATATATATTTAGTTGATTTTAGTTTATTTAAAAAATTCAATGATTCAATGCCACATGTTTAAAAAAAAAATCAATGATTTAGCAAAGAATAAAAAAAAATTTAAACCCAAATTACAACTTATATTTTTTTTTGCAATCCAGATTCCATGGCACCTAAGGCTAAAAGGCCTCTTGATCCGACATGGAAATATTGTGTCAGGGTGAATCCCAATGAAGACCACAGGGTCATTTGCAACTTTTGCTCCTCTCAAATGTCTGGGGGCATAAACAGGATGAAATATCATCTAGCAAGAATTGTTTGCAAAGATGTGGCGGTTTGTGAGAAATGCCTCGATGAAGTCATAGCAAAAATGGTAGTTGCTTTGGATGCCATTAGAGAACAGAGTGAAAAGAGGGCAAGATACAAGTTTGAAACTTCCATGATACGTAGATCTACCATGGCACCACCGAATGCAAGTCCAAGTACAGGAGGGTCCACTTCAGCTGCTGCAGTAAATAGAACTTCTTTCTTCCTTCCTCGCACAACTCCAGGATCTTAGCCATCCTTGGAGAGCTTTAATGAAAAGAAGAGCAAAGAGGCAGATATGGCAATGAGGAGGTTTTGGTACCATAACAACCTTTCATTTAACTATGCAAAGTCTTATTTTTATCAGCCCATGGTAGACCATTGTAGTTGGCTGGCCCTGGATACAAATCCCCCTCCTATAATGCACTTAGGGGGAAAGAGCTAGATGAGGAGCTCGAGTGTGTTAAGGAGCAATTGGAGTGCATTAAAAAGTCATGGAAGTTTACAGGTTGCACAATTTTGTCTGATGGGTGGACAGATCAAAGGGGCAGAACAATCATCAATTTTGTTATAGCTTGCCCTAAAGGAACCATGTTCCTAAGATCCATTGATGCATCCTCACATGTAAAGGATGCAAATACAATTTTATCATTGTTGTCTGATGTTGTGGAAGAAGTCGGGGTAACAAATGTTGTCCAGGTAGTCACGGACAACGCTGTAAATTATGTGGCAACTGGAAGGTTGCTTTCTGCAAAATACCCCACCATTTTTTGGACTCCTTGTGTTTCCCATTGCATAGACTTGATGTTGGAGGACATTGGGAAGATGGAATGGGTGCTAGAGTGCAAACAAATAACCAAATTCATTTATAATCATGCTTGGGTGTTGAGCCTTATGTGGGGATACATAGAGGGTGAATCGAGTCGCCCTACTATCACACGGTTTGCCACAACCTTTCTTTCCCTCCAAAGCCTTCTGAATGAGTACCAAGCTTTGAGACAAATGTTTTGTAGCTAGGAAATGATATTTTGGAAAGATAGCACAAAGCCAGATGTAGTTGCTGTGAAGTTGTCTCTCTTAGGAGATGGTCCGTGGGAGAAAGTCATTGAGATTGTCAGTTTCACTGAGCTACTTGTAAAAGTCTTGAGGATCATGGATGGAGAGAAACCTGCAATGGGATACATCTATGAGGGCATGGATAGGGCCAAAGAGGCCATCAAGACTTTCTACAAGGGAGATTTATCAAAATATCTCCCTATATGGCAAATTATTGATTCCAGGTGGGACAGGCAGCTACATTCACCATTGTATGCAGCCGGAGCATATCTCAATCCAAGATTATTCTATCATCCAGATTCTAGCACTCAAAGAGATCAGGAGGTGATGAGAGGTGTCATGATATGCATTGAGAAGATGTTCCCGGATCCAGAAATTCAGGACAAAATCAACTTGTAACGTGATATCTACAAAGAAGCAGTTGGCATGTTTGGATTTAGCTCAACCCAACGATTCAAGGACAAGAAAATGCCATGTAAGATTCAATTTGTAAAACTAAATTGTTAGGCTTAGAACTTAGCTTGTAAATTTGCTAGTTCTCTTTCCAATTTTGGCATTGCAAAACTTGTAATCATCATTGTTTTTAACTTTTACAGCTCATTGGTGGATAGATTGTGGCTCTGAAGCACCACAATTACAAGAATTCGCCATCAGAGTTTTGAGTCAACCCTGCAGCGCTTCAGGATGTGAGGGCAATTGGTCGGTATTTGAGCACATCCACAGCAAAAAGCGGAACAGGTTGGAGGATGAGAGGTTGGAAAAGTTGGTTTTCATCTACTACAACCTTCAGATGGTCACAAAAAAATGCAACTGAAGGACCTAGATCCAATTTTATTGGATGATATTGATTTAGAGTATGAGTGGGTTGTGGAGGAGGAGTTCCGTGATGATTTGACTTGGTTTGATGAGGAGACTCAGGATCCCTCTAGTCTTCCATCTCACATTTGCTTCAGTCTGCCGATGTTGGCACTAGCTCCTCGATGACTTATTGTAGGCGTACTCATGGTTAGGCATGAGACTTGAGTACATGGAGACATTGTCTATTTTGGTTTTCTATTTTTGTTATGAGACTGTATTTTGAACTTGCACCAATCTGATTTTTAAATCAGTATGGTTTATGTTTATGGTTTATGATCACTATTTAAATTTTTGCATACAAAAATTGATTGTGTTATGTCGTATAATCATAGTTTATGAGACAATGTTATAAATTATTGCATAAATTGTAGTTTTATAGCTTATACGGATTGGAAATGCTTTTAAACTCTTTTGTGCCAAAAATGTACAATATTTTTATTTTGTTTCCTATTTGCCGAGTCTATCCCAAGTCTTTCCCGAGTTTTTCCCAAGTCTACGAGTCATATGCCAGCCGAGTCTTTGCCAAGTCCGAGTCGTGCAACATTGGGTCAAACCCTTCTCTTCACTCTTTTTTATCAAAATTCTCTTGTACATTTATTACAAAAATCCCAAAAAATATAATATCGGAAAACCCTAAAAAATTTATATCTCAAAAAATACATGCAATTTGGAAATTCTGTATGGATGAATAAATGCACCCTAGTTGAATTAATGGTGAGGGCGATTTGATCTTGTGGTTGAATTGTGTGATATCTCATTATTTGTGTCAGCTGGGGTTTGTATTGCAGATATGTTATTGCAGGTACAACAGGTATATCAAGAACTTTTGCTAAGTTTGAAGCCCTGAAAAAGTGGCTTCTAGTCCTATATTGACCTCTCGGGGGTTGTGTTGCCGCCTAGATTCACACCTGGGAAAACGTGGCAAAAATTTCAAGCCGTTGGTGTGGCCTTGGGGGCAAGCCAGAGTCAAGTGCTGTTACCTGAAACTCGACTCCTCCGTTTAGGCTTACTCCTAGCGAAGCCAAGGGGGGTGGACCCTAAAAAGTAAAATGAAACTAAGGTGTTTAACCTAGGAAAGACAAAACAATTAATCTAGGAGTTAGAGAATTTTTGGAACACAAGAGCAATGTACCATATAAAGATAAAATCATTTATAGTTCAACATCATCATTGTCATTTTGATACTATAAACATCCATCATCATAAAATGTAAATAGTAAGACCAGTGCTGATAAATGGAGTCAGAAATAAAGTGCTTGAAACTGAAATGACAATGTTGTGCAATTGTTCTTGGTTGATTTTATTATTAATGTGGTAATGGATCTTTTTATTATGGCTGGGGGATTCCCGATATACCAAAAGGTACTGGGAATATGTCCGGAATTCAACAAGGTGGCTTCTCACTCAGACATGTGGGTTGGATCGGAGTCTCAGGGAGGTGTTCATCACTATACCAAATGAGGGTATAGTCTATCGGTTTCCCAAGGGTCACTACCCAGTTGTTCCCGCGTCCTTTGAGAAATTTGCCCACCAAAGTTGAATAAGCGTTTGTGCGTGATTTTCACAAATAAGTGGTTTATTGGGGTGTGTTGATCCTATTACTAGTCACTTATTCCCTTTCTGATGTGATCAACATGTTCAAACTATGCTGTAGTGACCACAGAGCATACGGGGAAAAGCCTTGTAAATTTTAAGTTTTTTAGAACCGATATTTTACTTTTTTTAGGGCCCTAAGAGTCTCTTTTTAGGCCAGTACTCGGGCAAGTCCTTGTCCTGAGACCTTACTTCGGGAAAGCAAGGGGATATTTTGGATTTGTAAAAAAAAAGTGAAAAATTGTAAAAAAATGAGAAAATTAGGTCCTGAGTGAACTCGTGGCTTGCCAATGGAACAGACCAACGAGGTTAATTTTAAGTCCTAGTTGATTTTATTTAATTGCCGAAAAGAAAAAGCTAAACTAAAAAAATCACGCCACGAAAATGAGTCGACACAGTTCCCCCTTTGGGGGGATGGGGTGTGGGCACTGGTTAGCCCACTTGCTCTCGTTTAATATGTTTTTTACAATGCGAAAGAAGTGCCCCAGTCTTTTCAAAATGAATCAATGGCTTACAATAACAGAACGAAAAAGTAACCGTTTTTGAAAAATAAGGTTCTAGGTGCTCCGGATGGCCTGAATCTTCAAAATTTTGCCAACATTTCCTCCTACCTATTCATCAATTGCTGCAAACCAGCAAGGAAACATTAGTAAAAGATGCCCAAAACACTTTAAGAGTATTTGGGACACCTGCTAAAACCCCAAAAAAAATCTAAGTAAAAATGCGAAAAAATAACTAAGTGAGACAAGCTGTGAGGCTTGTCTTCTTAGGATCTTTGCAAACCTAAGGAGCTGCAAATTTTAGCTCTTAAAATCAGCCAAGTAAAACTTTAAAATTAGTAAAACATACTACTTGTTCAAGCCTTTTGAAATATGCAATTTTTTTTAACTTTGACAAGAAATATGCTTGTATTAGATCTAGATTAAATTTTAACTTTGAGAAATACTTAAGATCTAATAAATAAATCAGACCTACTTATGATATTGAAAGAAGAATGAGATCTGAGATATGCAAACCAAAGTAACCAAGAGAATTTTAGAAATTTTTGGTGACGAGAAGGAAGAAGAAGAAGCCTTGAACTTGGGCTATGGGGTCCTCAACAGTGGGGATCAATGGGACTAGTTGTCCTTGATTTAGTTCTAAAGACCAATGGATGCAAGCAAGCTCCACCAACTCTTTAGATTAGCAACCTATAGACACAAAAGACAACTCACACAAGCAAGATCAAATGCAACTAGTGTAGACTAAGGTAGAGAGTTAGATTCAAGTAATTAAACAAAAATAACATTGAAATCTGACTTCTCCAGGATAACCAACAACAAAAATAATTAGAATACACTATTTTTACCTTCTAAGATGAAACTCTCCTTCAAAAGCTAGTTTTGATCAACAAACAAACATGAATAAAAATGTAAAGACATAGATTACCTCATATATACAGCCAAAACATGATCATCCACATAACTCAGATCCATGCAAAGATTTGCCTCCAAAGCCTTTATTCATTAATCAAATGCAAAATATTACAATAACTAGGAGCAGAGGTTCCACCTTCTCATGCTCAACAATGAGGAATGATCACTCTTATATAGAAAAACAAGGAGAGAGGGTGCCCAAGTTGAGAAGAAAAGGGTGGAGGGAGTGGCACAATGGGTGGAGCAAATGGGGCTGCCATTCCCATTGACTCAGCTGTTAAAACACAGCCCCATTTGTGCTAACACAACAGCACCAAACCAGCTGCTAACCAGCATGAAATGTGGGCTCTCCCATTTGGGAAATGGGCCCCCCTCTTGGGGAATGGGCTTCCCTCTTTTGGGGGTGTCAAGCCCACCATTTGGGCTGCCCATTCACCATAAAATTCAGCTCATATTTCTCCACAAATAGTGCTGAACCAATTCAGACCATCAATTCCCCAAAAAATGGAATTAATTTTTTTGAGTTTTTTGATTTTTCTCTCCATTTTTCACTTTTATTTTTTATTTTTTTAGTGTAAGTGAAAAATAAATGGGTCTACGACTATGGAAAGTGGGTTTAGGGGTATGGTGGGTGCCCTGAGTTGGAAAATGAGCACCCCCATGGCCAAAAAGACCCCTAGACCACACTTTTACACCTTTTACAAAATTTATAATTAAACCATTAAAAAATGGCTCAATTACGGCAAAAACTTTTTTTGCCGGAAATTAAAAAAAAACCTAGGGTGACCTAACGCATGTCCATACGACTCAAAATTAATGCCTAGCATGTTCATATACATTGACCCATGGACTTTAATAACCCCCTAAGGCCCGTTAACCTCATCAGGCATTCCAGCTTTGGAGGAGCAGGAGAAAAACTCAAAAATTATGTTATGCACGAATGCAAGACATAATTAATAAGTGAAAAAACTCCTTGGAATACCCGACTTATTCAAAAAGCCCTAGGGAACCAAGTCCTTTACAAAAATACCATGCTAGTACATTTTATTACAAACCCCGCAGGGCATGGACATGTGGAAAAAATTAAAAAAGGGGCCCTTAAAAGGCCTGCTGGACATCAGATCATAAAAAATGAATATGTAACATGTTCAACTTTGCCCGCTCACTTGATAGTCCAACCAAGTACAACTTAGTTGGCAACAGGTTGGAGGTTCATCGGAAAACGTGTTAAGTGGGACCACATTCTATTTGAGGGCTGTTGTAAAGCTCATATAAGATCTGATATCCTATTTTCAGAAGTGTTTTGAGGCTATTCCTTCATCCTATTGCTCATCCCCCTACCCTTCTATACAAGGTACACGTCAAACGGTAAGGGTGAAATTATTATGACTGATTTTTATCAAGTTTTTTGAGATATATTCACCTTTGCAATCTTGTAACAGCACTAGCAATTTGATGTTATACTTCTTGGGATCCGTGATAAAGCTCTTTAACTCCTCCTTCAGTGATACTTATATTTCATTGTTTTGATTCCGTAAGGCACTGATCTTAGCCGAGAGATTTCTTGGGAAGCGTGTTTTTTGTATTGTCTAGGGAATCACAAATATTGTTCACCAAGTTCTAGGGACCCCCCCCCTTGGTCTTAGGAGTTCACCAGAAGCCAGGCTGGGGTGACATTGAGCTGTAGCTCCTCCCATGCTTGCCACTCATCACACCGTGATCCACGACTTTATTGTGGGTGCTATTTTGAGTGTTAACACACCGCATATCAAGAGATAAGATCAGGCCTACAAAATATGAAATCCGATCTACACAAGCAGCAGCATAAATGTAGCTGACAGCAAGCTCAAATTCTGTAACAGCAATCATTATCTTCTCATTAACACATAAGAAAAATATAGTACCATCCACAAGGGTCTGCAATGGTTTTTTTCAGGCCTTCAGACTCTTACTATATGTTCACACTTCTCACTTGTATGAACATTCAACCCTAACTAGTGCACCCTCCCTCATCCAGTCAAACTTGACAAGAGGGAAAAACAGTTGCAAACCTTAACTGCGAATAATAGCTCTTAAACATTCTTCCATGAAAACAATCTGTCATGACTGTTTAAGGAATCTGTCATATAGCTGTCATAATTGTGTAAGAGGAATCTGTCATGACTGTCATAGAATCTGACATAACTTCACATGGACCAAAATACAAGATGGCAAGCGTCATAAGTGTAGGGAATTTCATAGGGGTGTAAGGGAATCTCTCCCATGTGGCACAGCCATCCTGCAAGGAATACCCTTCAACACTCATGCTCCCTCTTCTTGGAAGAACAACTTGGAGAAACAAAAAACTAACAACTATATCAACCCAACAAATGATTTGGTGATTAATTCTCAAAAGGGTTGGGTTGGGGTGGAGTGAGGTGGGGTTTGAGGTGGGGGGGGGGGGGGATGTAGGAGGCAGAGGTAGTGTAATTGGGTTTATGTTTAATGTAAAAGACTGATTATTATGACTATGATTTTGAAGTGGCACAACAAAAAGGCACTTCTGTTGTGCAGCCCTCGGAGATGCATATATAGAGTTAATTTTCATTTTGAATATCATTATTAGTGTGGACAGTTATGCATCATACATGCCTTTTGATGGATGCTCTCTTTTGTGTTATTAATTTAGTTCATATATATTCTCCAACTGATTTGAACCCTAGCTTGAACAGTGAACATGTTAGTGTTTTGAGATGACGAATATGTCTTATCTAGTTTTAGCGTAACCTTTGTATAGCAAGCACTATATTAATTTTTCCAAAATCTACACCTGGCTCATGAATATATGCTGATCTTGTTATGTTCTTTATCTTGGCAGATGGAGTAAGGATGCCGGCATGGTTTGACCTTTATGAGATCCCTGTCACTGCTGTAAGATAGATTGTTGATGCATTTAAGTATTTCTTTTTTATATCTAGTTTGAAGGACAGATACTTGATTACTTTTACCAGTCTATGTATTGTCATAGCTATAAACTGCATATTGACATAGCTTCTGGAACTCTTTATGCTGTGCGTAATAGTAAAATGAACACCATCGTTGACCAATGCCATTCTCTTTGTGAGTTATGCATATCTGATTTCATGATGCACTCAAGGTCAATTTAGTCCTGAAGGCAGGATGGCATACTCATATTTAACAGGCGAAATCTACAACAAAGTTTTCAAAAGCTAAAAGACAAACCTAATAGAATTTCTGAGCAGTGAAAAATTTCCTTCCAAAGAAGTAACATATACCATATCCAAATAATAATAATAATAATAAATAATCTAGAAATAACATTTAATTACATATCATTAACATGTACCTTTAAATGCAACCTTGATAAACACATTTAGATTTCCCATGCTCATCATTGTAAACCCTTGATTTATGTAATATACTTCATGTTTTTTTTAAAATATTTTTCTTTACATATAAGACGTATTTTTAAATAAAAAGGTACAGTAATACATAATAATAAAATATAACATTCAAATATACATTAACTTAATGATCAGTCGGGCCTTTTATCCAAGAGGCACGACTTATCAAACACAAGTCACCCTTTTGATGTGTTTTTATACACTCACCTTTGTATTTGCACTGAGAGTAGCAAGGTGCTCCACAACCCAGTATGGGGAAGATGTTGTAACGTTACGTAACGTTATGTAATGTAACATTAGAATGTAATTAAAAAAATTCATATTGGCACATAAGTTACCAAAAATAAAAAGTAATTAAAAAAATTCATGTTAGCTCACAAGTTACCAAAAATGAAAGTAATTAAAAAATTCATGTGGGTTCATAAAATAAAAAAAATTAAAACCAGCATAGATCCATCTTAAACTTGGATCTATCAAGCAGCGAGAGGGATCGAATTTCTTAAGGCATAATTTTTTTCTTGACATGGAAAAAAAATAAAAATTACACCTTAAGAAATTGGATCCCTCTAGGTGCTTGATAGAGCCAGGTTTAAGATGAATTTATGCTGGTTGTAAATCATCTATTCATTCTTATTCAAGTATATATCAAATATGTTTGTCTATGCTTAGTGTGCAAATTGATTCTGTAAGGCTGTAACAAGATGGTATCAGAGCCATCCATTCCCGGCAAACTAAGTTTGTTGTTCCAAATGTAGCTGAAACTGATTCGAAGGGTTGAAGTTGGGGCTCAAGTTTTGTGCACAGACTGTAGTGAGCACCACAATGACAATGAGTGCAGGTCACAGACTCACAAGCCATACATTGAGCCACACTCCAGAAAGGCAGGCGATGGGACATGGCAAGGAAGCCATGCCATATCAGTTTTTAAACCCAAAAATCTATGCCATAGAAACTCTAATCTGTGCCACAGAAATCCTAAAATTTTAGGGCAAGATTATTTTTGGGTAAAATCAGCAAGGAAAGGCAAAAAGTACCCTCATTGTTTAATGTCAAAAGTTAAGAGAGTCAAGGGAGAAATGGTGTGGATGTATATGATAGTTGAAGGTCTCAATAATGAATTTATTGACATATGGATCAAATTGATTATTGGACCATATCAATGACAACCTCGATGAAAGAATCAATTGTTTGACTACACAATTAGGTATTTTGATAGCACAACAGTTTTGTCATAAAGCCCCCACACTAACCCAAATATGACTCCTTCCCAAGGATTCCAAAGAAACGTATCTTCACCAAATTTTAGAATCACGTCAGGGCATTTTAGTAATGTAAAACTTGAATTGGTCAATTATGATGGTGAAGAAAGCATAGCAACTTGACTTGCTTCAACAAGTTGGAGAGGTACTTCGAGATGCATCTGCCCCAAGACAACCAAGAAAATATTTCAATGGCATTGATGCATCTAGTAGAGGATGCATATAATTGATTCGTGCCGAGGGTAGGCAAATCTAGAGGGAACATCGAATTGGCAAATATTCCATGATGGTTTCTTCAAAAGAATCTATGATGAAGAAGACATCTTTACCAAGTTCTCCCACCTACACCAAATTAAATATGTAGGAGAATATACACAGGAATGGGAAGTCCTGGTGAGTTAAGTCCTCATTCTTGTAGATCAGCAAATGCTAAAATTGTATATTGTAGGACCAAAGATCGATATACACAGTGAACTTAAACTATGAAAACCAACAATTATTGTAGAAGCAAGAAGTAAAGGCCAAACTAATACAAAAGATGCCATTAATTCAAAGAGGAGTATCTTTTACCCCAAAAGAGAAAACAACTAGTTATGTTCCACTGCACCAATGTAATGATGGCAAGTTCCAGAATCCATAAATTGAAAAGAATCAAGGGAACAAATGCTGCAAATTCGACGAGAAATGAACCCCAGGTTGCTATTATGGAACAAAAAGATTATATCACTACATCATTGAGGATGGTGAAGAAGTAGAGGTTTCCATCATTGACTTGGATGAAGAAAAGCAAGGAATCATAGTTGATAAAATCACCGAAAAATCGCCGATGTCCCAAAAAATTGTGATTTTTTCGGGTAAAAAAAATTGTGATTTTTGGAAAAAAAAGGCGCCGCTATGGAAAAAGTCGCCAGGCTTGCGAATCTGTGGGCTTTAAGGGCGATTTTCACTTATTTTTTGTCATTTTTTCTTTGGGCTTTTGGAGAAGGAAGGACACGGGCTTGTGGTCATCATCACTCATTGTGGAGATAGCTAAACAACCATCATCATCACCATCAAGGAATTTTTAGTGGAGCAAGGATTCAATTTCATTTGCCAACCGGTGTTGAATCTTCCAATCTTAGGTATGTATTTAAATCCCACCATATTAATGCTATTTTTTCCATAGATTTATGCATGCTTGTTTGCCTCTTTGCTTGCTTGCATTTTGCTTCTTTTTTTGTCATTTTGCGATGATTCACATCCCCATAAAACAATGTAAGAGTTTTTTTCTAATGGGATAGTAATCTTGATTTAAAACCATACTCTTATTGTCATTTTTTATTTCTAATAATCTAATCTAGAGGTCTGAGTTTTTAAACCAGCCAGTTATTTTTATTTCTAGTGGGATTTAATGCCATTTTTTTGTGTTTTTGGTGCCTTAGGTTTGATTTTTGAAGCTGTTCATTTCCATAGCAAATATACCAAAGGCATTGGACCCATTTTGACAGTATGCTGACCCTGAAGATGAGACAAACCGGTAGCATTTGAATTGCAAATTGTGTGGGTAGCATATGACGGGAGGGATTAGCAGGTTGAAGTACCATTTGGCAAAACTACCCAGGTATGACGTTGGGTTTTGTAATGTAGTTACCCCAGAGACTATGAAAACTGCTCATGATTTAATTCACTCAAAGAATAAAAAGAGGGAAGAGGCAATTGCAAACAAAGCCGAACATGCCAGTTGGTGGAGTAGTTAGAAGTTTAGGTGTATATAGTTATACCACTGAGGGTAGTGGTAGGGGTTCCATGGATTCACCTGTTAGGAGGGGCTCATCTTTTTTTGTTCCACAAAGTGGAAGTACCATCAAGTTAGTGATTAAAAAAAGGGAGAAGAAAGAAGCAGACAGGGTTTTGGTGAGGATGCTTTTCTTGAGTGACTTACCTCTTAGCATCACCAAAACCAATCCATTTTTCCAGTCGATGTGTGATGCTGTTGGCCCAGGGTATAAGTGCCCTACCTATGAGGAGGTGTAGGGGCCAATTCTTCAAGTAGAAAAGGACATCAATACCAAATTGGAGGAGTTCTACTAGTCATGGGAGGCCTTTGGATGCACAGTGATGTTTGATGGCTGGACAAATAGGAAGGGTAGGACCCTTTTCAATTTCCTGGTACATTGTCCTAAAGGTACTGTGTTTATTAAATTTGTTGATGCATCGAGACATGCATAAGATGCATCATTGTTATGTAAGTTGATGGATGGCGTCATCTAAGAGACTGGTTAGTATAATGTGGTGCAAATCATAACAAATAATGCAACTAATTATTTGGCTATTTGTAGATTGCTTATGGAGAGGCACTCCTCACCCTTTTGGAAATCATGCACTGCACAGTGTATTGATTTGATGCTAGAGGATGTGAGGAAAATTCCCTTCATCATGGAGGTGATTGATTATGCTAGGAGCATCTCCAAATTCATATATAACCATGCTTTTGTTCTTAGCCTCATGAGGAGATGGACGAGAAGTAGGGAGTTGCTACATCTTGCAATCATACGTTTTGCCACCAACTTCATTTCTCTTCAGTCTTTGCTTCAATTCAGTTTGAGTTGAAGCAAATGTTTGTTTGTGATGATGACATGATTGTGCATATAGCACGAGAGAGGATGGGAGAGTCATCGCCAGATTGGTGTACACCGAGTCCTTTTGGGCAGGAGTGGAAGACGTGTGCTCAATTAACCAGCATAGATCCATCTTAAACCCGTATCTATCAAGCACCGAGAGGGATCCAATTTCTTGAGGTGTATTTCTTTTTTAAAATTTAAACTCAAGAAATTTGATCTCTCTTGATTGATAGATCCGGGTTTAAGTTTTAAGTTTTTATTTTATAAACAAACATCTATTTTCTAATTACTTTTCATAATATTTTATTTTATGAACCAACATGGATTTTTTTAAAAAAATACTTTCCATAATTTTTTATTTTATGAGCGGATATGAATTTTTTTAATTATTTTGTTACAAACGTTACATCACGTGTTACAGCATCTCCCCCATACTTTTTTTTAAATACTTTCCATAATTTTTTATTTTATGAGCCGACATGAATTTTTTTAATTATTTTGTTACAAACGTTACATCACGCTACAACATCTCCCCCATACTGGGCTGTAGAGCACCTCGTTTCACTCGGTGCAATGAACCTTTGGTAAAAGTTCTGAGATTGGTTGATAGTGATAATCCTGCAATGGGTTGGCTATTTGTATGAGGCCATGGATAGGGCCAAAGAAAATATCCGGTCTTATTATGTGGGGAAGGGTACCCTTGGATATAATAGACACATGATGTTATGGAATTTGAGTGATAGTCAGTGGAATTATATTTTCTTTATTTCCTATTTTCCACTGTAATGAAATGTAATGTAATTCCCGTTGATGTTTTGTAGCTCGGACAAGAACGTTAGCAAGGTTAGGTGTCAAACTTGGGAGAAGTCGTTCAAGTTAATCTATTTATTAATTCGCTTTTGTAATAAAGCGAGTCTTATATTTTTTTGTTGAGTCTAATAAAGTGCATTTTTAATGCATTAGTGATTTAGATTAATCTTAACCTTCGATCTTATTGAGAGATTATGGTTTTGGTAGATTAGGGTTGCAACTAAAGTATAAAGGCAGGTCAAAGTAGAGGGTAAAGACACATTCATTCTTCACGAAGATAGTTTTGTCTGAGAGCGAAGAAAGAGGTTGAACAAGAGGGAAAATCAAGGCAGCAGTGAGAAGATTGATTTACAGGGTCAACAGATTGAAGAAGTCAGTCCCAATAGTGATTTCGTACAACTGTACGGACAGATCCGTATGGATCCGTACAGTCGTATGAACAAGGTCGTACAATTGTATGGGCAGGCCAGGGGCAACAAGATCTTAGATCTATTTGTTGTTTTTCTCCTTCGACAGGCAGAAAACCCTCATTTTGAGGTGTCCTTGTAAGTTTTGAAGCATTAATGATAAACTGATTTAAAGGATAGATTTTTTGTGTACTTGTTTCCATTGTTTGTATTTTTTAGCCATCAGTGTGATTGATGCATGCTAGGACTTTTTAATTCTATTATTGAGTAAATTTCAGATCTGTTTTATTTACTAAAGAGGCATAGGACAACAATCACCTAGGGTATGGAATTTGAACATGGTACCAGAGCCATCTCTTTGATTGAGACTCTCAGGGGTTTACTTTGAGTAAATCAAGTGCGGGCAAAAAAGGACCAACAACGAGGGTTTCATTATTTTGTGATTTGAGAGGTTGTACTTCAGATCTCAGAGATTGCATTAGCTAGCCTCAGGTTTGAGGATTGGTGCCTCGAATTTCCTAGCATGGAAAGTCCAGGTAACTCTTCTATTAGTAGAAAGACATATGTAAAAAATGGGGGCGTCTTCATTAAAATCATCATGCTCTTGGCTATGCCCGTCCTCCTCGTGTTCATAATATTCATCCTTGGAAAGCTTGGTTTCAAAAATATTACAAGCAATAAAACTTTCCAAACCTTCATAACCATGTGGAGAACATGGAGGAGACTGGAGTATCATCATACACATCCCAAATTTCATCATGAATTCCTTCATGACCTTCTATAGTAGTTTCTTCTTGAGGTAGATCTGGCATACACATGTGATCATCTTCATAATCATGAGATAGCTCCAGATCTTTAATATTTTCTACTAATGGCAACATGAGGAGGGTCTTCAATCATATCTTCAACCAAGGTCCCTTCAAGTGCTCCATTAATGGAGTCATTAATGACATGTTTCTCATGCCTACCTCATTGATCTTCAAGGTGATTTTTATGAATCTCTTCTTTAGTTTCTGAAATATCTTTTGATTCAGGAAGGATGGCAAGGGAATTTTCTATAAATTCTTTCATATCAATCTCATCTTCATGCCACCATTCAAGAAACATCTCAAAGAAACTTGAAATGGAGGTAATGCATTTGTTGGGAAGGTCATAGAACCAATTCACCGCATCCCCCACCAAGGAGAAAGCAAAAATGGTCATTAGATCATCTTCATGAATAACATTGAAGTCGACCACCAATTTGAGAAAGGAAGCAACATGATCAATGGTTGAATCACCACTATTTCCACAGAACTCTGGAGCCACACTATATAGCCCATGATGACCATAGCAATCATTAGGAAACCCATGGATATTTGAGAAATCTATTGAGGGGCATGCCTTGAACAAGTGAGCACAAAACCCTTCTTTATTACTATCCATAGCATATTTTAATAGCTTAGATCTTGCACTGAACAAGTGGAGTTGTCAAATCATGAGTTTTAAAGGTTTTCAATGTGTCTCCATGTGAGGATAACAATATGCATTTAAAATACTCACAAAAATTTCTATGTTTTGCTTTTCTTTGAAAATTTATAAAAAGAAAAATAAACAGTTAGTGGAGTCGCCAGATGAAAATAAAAAGATCTACTCTAAACACTCATCAAACAAAGCAAAAAAACAAAAAAAAGGAAAACAAAAGTCGTACTCCGGGAATAAAAGGATTTATCCCCGACAACGGTGCCAAAGATGTTGCCGCCAGATACACACCTGGCTTAACGTGGCAGAAATCTTCAAACCACTAAGTGTGTCCTTGGGGGCAAGCTTTGAGTCAAGTACAGTCACTTGATTCTTGACTCCTCCGTTAGGCAAACTCCTAACAAAGCCAAGGGGGGTGGTCCCTAAAGGTTACTAAGGCTGATTAAGCTAATTAGTTTTGGTGGATGAGTAAGTTTTTTAGGAGTTTATAAAAATGAAATTGATACAAGAGATTTGCAATGTATAAAATTAAAGCATAACGACATAAATATTAAAAGTGTTCCCCAACCATTCAACACATGATAGAATTTAAACATAAATATTAAAAGTGTTCCCCAACCATTCAACACATGATAGAATTTAAACACAAATTATAATGATAAAGCAGAAGACCAGTGCTGATAATGGAGTCAAATAAAAGTACTGTTGTGATGCTTGAAATAAAATGTTGTGCGAATGCTCTTGGTCAATTTTAAATTATTGTGGAGATGAGTGGATTATTAGGGAGGGGGATTCCCAATATACCATGAGGTACTGGAAATATGTCCGGATTACGACAAAGGTGGTTCTTCACTTGGAAATGTGGGTTGGATCGAAGTCTCTTGGAGGTGTTCAATACTTCACCAAACGAGGGTGCAGTCTAACGGTATCCCGAGGTTACTACCCAGTGGTTCTCGCTTCCTTTCAAGAATTTGCCCACACAATGTGAAGAAATGAATATGTCGGATTTTTCGTAAATGGGAGGTTAATTAAGAAAAATAAGACTAATTACTAGTCACTAAGTCCCTTTCTGGTATGATCAATCTGTTCAGTGGAGGCTACAACGATCTAGAGCATACGGGGACGAAGCCTTGTTAATTTTAAGAGTTTTTGAACAAAGTTTTCTTGTTTATTAAAACCCCAAGAATCTCTTTTCTGGCTAGTACTCGAGCAAGCCCTTATCCTGAAATCTGTACTTCGGGAAAGCAAGGGGGTTAATTAAAAGTAAAAGACTGAAAAAATAAAAGGTTATCTAATTACTACACTACCGAGGCGATGTGTTAGTATCCGATTACTTTTGAAAAAGATAAATCAAATTGTATTGGAAAAGTATACGGTCTGCAAAAAACAAGATGAAAAGGTTCCTATGTCCTGAGTGAGTCAACAACCCAATATTTGGATTGGACTACGACGGTAAGTTTTAATTAGTCTTGGTTAATTTTAATTAAAATTAGAACTAAAGTAAGAATTAGAAAGCTACAAAAATGACAACATCCACAAAAACGGAACCGACACCAATCTCCCTTGGGGGGATGAAAAGCAAGCTTTATGAGCTTCCTTCCAAAAATGATTTTATTATGAGATTACAATGCCAACTTGAAGGTAAAAGAACTCCTCTTTCTCCTTGTAAATTTTGGAGAAAGGAGGTTACAAAAATGAGGCAAAGTTTGGAAGGAAAGGTAAGGTTCGAAAAAGTCTTGGATTGTCCGATCTTGTCAGAATAAGTGCTCCAAAGACTCTTTTTCTGCTGGCATGCAACAAAAACCAGCAAACGAAATTAGTAGCAAAAGTGCCCAAAATCACTTAAGAAGTGACTTGGGCAGATCAGAAAAAATGCTAAAAGTTCCATGTTAAAAAACTAGTTTAACTAAAGCAAAAAAGACTAAGATGGATTGGCTAAAAAACCAATCCTCTTAGGTTCTTGGACAACCTTGAAAAGACAACCAATAAAGCACTTGAGTTGCTTGATTTAACTTTAAAATATTTCAAAGAAAGAATCTTTCAAACAAACTTTGAATTTACTTGAATAACTTGCGAAAAAATACTTTCCTAGAGTTAGATCCATAGAAAAGATTTTAGATCTATGCACTAAATCAGATCTACTTTTTTAAATATGTCTTATAAAGGAACTAGATCTGAAAATTTTAAGAACCGATAACCAAGATAAATTTTAATTTAGAAGAGAGAAAGAGGAGAGGAATGTGACTAAAACTTGTTGCCGAAAAGATTCACCCAAGAGACTTGAAGTGGGATGCTGAGGGAAATTGTCTTGAAAATTTGCCCAAAAGTGAAAATGAAGCAAACTAGCTCTAGTCCTCCTTCAAGCTGAGATTCTTGTAAAACTAATCGCAAACTTGCCAAATACCCGTGAGATCCAGACATGCATATCAAAAGAAACTAGAAAAACATGCATATAAACTTATAAAACATGTTCGATCTATGCCTCTAAACATACAAATGTAAAAGAAACTAGCAAGTAATCTAACTTACTACTTCTTTCCTACTGACTATAGTAGTCAATCAAAGGCTAGATTCATGAAGTAAGAAAACAAGAAAGCAATTAAAACAATTACCTCAATAAGACCATGACAATTTGGATCCACACAATAATGCATCACACAGGTTAGCTTCCAAAGCTTTTCTTTATTCCCAATGCAAAAAATAATAAGCGAAATATAATGGCAAGCCTTCTCTCAATCCAACTCTAACTAGTTTGGAATTGGAGGGCTGCCCTCAATTTATAGAAGAAGAGAGGAGGGCGTACTTGCTAATGAGGAGGGAGAGATTCAAGGGATTGATTCCCCCTTGATGTAAGAGTGAATGGGGGAGAGAAAAGAGGTGGCTGCCACCTTTCTATTTTCAAAATCTGTTCTCTAAAACATAGCTGCCATCTCCTTCACGCGCCCACCAAAGGAGGAATGCGCCCCCGTTATTGAGGAGAAGTTTCCCTCTTATTTAATTGATGAGAATCTTCTTTATTATGTCTAAAATGGTCCTCCATGAAATCCTTAATCAACTCCAATCCTAAATTAGATTAGATCCCACTAATTTTGGAGTTTATATTTTCTCACTATTCCACGTTTTTGGTATTTTTTCTTAGTTTTTTTACTTTTTCGAGTAAAAGTAAAATAAATGAAAAATAAAGTGCTCAACCACTTAGGAAAGTGGGTCTTGGGGTAAAGTAGTGCTATGAGTTTGAAAATGAGCACCCCCATGGCAGAATTGGCCCCTAGACCACACTTTTATAACATTTTTAATTTTTTCCATTAAACTATTAAAAAAATAGTCTAATTTTACGGAAAAAATATTTTTTCTCGGAACTTAAAAAAAACCTAGGGGGCCCTAGCACATGTCCATACTGTTGAAATTTTGTAATGAGTTAGGTCCCTTACCATGCTTTTTGTGTTTACCATGGTGGGGACATAAGTTGTCTTTCCTAGGAAATGTACTTTTGAAATATAAAAAGTGACTTTATGTTTTAAAAGTAAAGTGACTTTATTAAATGTATTTGTGCATTAAATGATTAAAAAAGGACATTTAATGTGCATTTAATGTAAATCCTTAGATCAAAAGTGATCTTAGCCATTCAAAAGGTAGTTTGAATTAGTTAGGGTTTAGGGAGGATAAAGTCACCTATATATTACTCCTTGGGAAGAGAGCCAAAACACAAGGCAAAAGAGAGATCAATTTTTTTATTGAGAGAGAGAGCATTTTGCTTCACAAACTAATGTGCACAGTTTCCAAGGTGGCCAAAGAAGTCCGTACAGTGCATCTATATAGCACAGTTTCATACAAAAAAATTTCAGTAATCAGAAGGCACAGATTTTGAGGAGTTCTGATAGCAGCAAATCCGTACAGCAGAGGACGAATCCGTACAGTACGGATTTGACACATTCTGTACAGCAGAGGACAATCCGTACAGTACGGATATGGCACGATTTCCAAGATAGTCTATGCATTTATTGCATATTTTTTGTCAGTTTGCAGGCCGTACAGTCTGTCAGTTTGCAGGTCGTACAGTGGCACGTTTTCCCAGAAATCTTCAGTTTGGTCACACGTGTGGACAGTCTGGTATTTATTTCTGCTTGCATAGTTTTCAAAAAGGAGGAAGTAATTTATGCATTTCTGAGTTTGCTGTTTGAAGTATAAATTTCTGAGTTTTGTAAAGGAAATTTCAGTTTTGCTCCAGCATAATAAAATACATCTCTCTGGGTTTTCCTCAAACTGAGGTTTTTCCCTGGGCATTGGCCCTAAATTCAAGTGTTCATGTATTCAGAGATTTATTTGTGGATGTTTCATTGAGTACTTTTATTTCAGTTATTTCAGTCATTAAATAACTCAGACAAATATTAAGTCATTTGTGAAACAAGGGTTTGAAGAAGTGTTTGTCATTTTTTTAAAAGTTTTACACATACGACTCAATTTTAATGCCTAGCATGGTTTAATACATTGACACCTAGCCTTTAATAACCTCCTAAGGCCGAAACACCACGCCGACCACCCCAACTTTGGAGGCATGAGTGGAAAACTCGAAAATTATTAGTCGTTTGTTCAACAACAAATAATTAACAAGGAAAAAACACTCTGGGCTAGTCGGATTAATGTTTGAGTCCTAGGAAGCCGAGTCTTTTACATACAACTACCATGCTAGCACATTTTATTACAATTCCCCCAAGGGGGTATGAACATGTGGTACAAAAAATAAAGGGCCTAGAAGGCTTGATGGACTTCTGAACTCTGATAATGAACACTTTGACATGTACAAGACTTCGATGGTTCACTCGGAATCCACTAAGTGCAATTTTAGTGAATAACACCCGCAAGGGGAAAGAGCATACTTTGAGCTATAAGCTAAATGTTTATTCCGGTTAATGCTTCTAAGAAAAGAATGCTTAAAGCTAAAACAGAAGTAAAGCAACATGAAATCTATGTGTCACTTTTCTGATCATCCACCACTAATCGACAAAGCCTTTGTGTGGTGGTGAGAGCATACTTCGTGGCAACGAGATTTTATGTTATTTCTAACTTTACACTTGCGAAAATAATAATGAATTAAAAGCAAAATTATTAATTTAAAGTACACACTCTGCGAATAGAAAGGTGTGTGTGTGTTTGTTTTGTTGTTAGAAAAATTTACACCACGAAAAATTAGACAATGCAAATCCCTCCAGGGGGGATGGGGTGTGGGCGCTGTGTAGCCCACTTGCTCTCGTTTAATAATTACAATAAAAGCTTAAAAGAAAATGCCACTTAGTCCATTTTAGTTGGATTTGAGGGCTTACAATCATATAGAAAAATATACAAGTGGATGGGGGTCCACAAAAAGTATTTTTTGCACTTTTTGATGATTTCTTATATGATGGACTTAGTAGTCCCTACGGAATGTTTCTAAGGTTATTAGAATGTTTCGGTGAATTAGTTATGAATGTTGTTTAAGGAGTTTTTAAGGAAGTTTATGATTAAATAGTTTCCAAGATTGTTTTGCAAACTAGTTTAGAAAAAGATTTCAGCAACGAAATAAAGTGACAACCAATATAGATAGCACAACAATGATATTAAGCAAATAAACGAATAGCTTGTTGTGGATCAGTGCCTTATGGAGTCAATATACAATATATTAAAATTGCTGCTGAAAGAGAAATGTTTTGCAATTGTCTCTTGGTTACTTTTAAATTATTAATGGTTCGAAATTATTTAGGGAAAAAGGGGAACTCCCGAGATACCTATTATCACACCATAGTAGCTGGGCTACTATTCTTGCTGAGTAGATATTTGCACATTTAAGAGCTTTGCTTCTACAGAGATCAGTTATGATGAACTTGTATTTTGAGATCACTCATGATCAGAGCAGTATATTGTATCAAACTTTTATTAGACCTTGTGCCAAGGCTGAGCCTTGAGAGCTTAGATTTGATGACCAATGTGACCCTTTGTTCTATATAGTTTCAGTTCAGTGCCCAGTGATGTTATTGCAGCAGTTTTTCAGTTGATTATTGATGATTATTATGATGTGATGTGACCTATGGACTTCTGATTATTGACTTTGGATTACTATCTTGTTGTTTTAGTCATTTTCATAGCATTGACTTGGTATATGATTCAGGACATGGTAGTACTATTTAAAATAAAATGAAATATCTTGGTTGATGTTATAAATATAAAATGGATGTATTACTTGCACACTTAGGTTTTTTGACAATACTCATCGGTTTCATTACCCTCCTATGAGCATAGATATGGTCTTCCTTGACATTCTTGTCTGCTAGCTTAGGCACCACATTCATTTGACTCCATCCATCCATGACCTTCCTAAATTGGCTTTTACCTTTGACTTGCCTTCTTGACTTCTTGATATTGAGGACTTCTCCATTTCTACATCTGTGTTGGATCGCATCCATGTTTGTTTTGTGTCTCAGCTCTGAGTTGGTGACAGAACTTACCTTTGGTGAGTTGGATTGTAGGCCTAAATCATTCTGGTCGGTTGTCTCGATGTTTGGCACTGGCAGAAGTCCCCCTAGTCACTTGAGATGTTGTTGGCTAAAACTGAAAGCTCATGTACTACTTTTATTGGAAATGTATTATGAAATCCTGTGAACTTAAAATTCTAGAATGTGTTTCTTAACACACGTGAATAAAGGCTATAGCGATGAACTGCTAAAAAATACTCCTCAAAGAGTATAGTAAAGGTCCAAAAAGCAATGGTTACTCAAAGTTATATCTACTATTGCTGACCTTGTGTATATGAACATGCCCCGGATGCAAGCTGCAATTAGTTGTGCTTCTTAGCACATGTGAAATCCTGTTGCCAGCTAAGTTGTACTTAGTTGGACTATCAAACGAGCGGGCAAAGTTGAACATGTTACATGTTCATTTTTGATGATTTGATGTCCAGCAGGCCTTTTAAAGGCCCCCCATTTTAAAAAAATTTCCACATGTCCATGGCCCTGCGGGGTTTTGTGAAGAACCTGCAATAATTAATTAATGCAAATACACGAGATATCAAAAATAACAGAACTCAGAATCACTTTTATATTGATCACGAGCCACTTCGAGGGGGCAACCTCCTTTGAGCAAGCTCAATACAATTTGTTGATTTTTCTGAGCAGCTTCGAGTGCCATTCTCTGGGAGAATGGAGGCACCTGGTCAGTTACCAAGATATTGACCCAGTCTGGGACTGGGAACTCAGCCTGGGGCTGAGAGCCATTCTCTGGGAGAATGGAGGCACCTGGTCAGTTACCAGGATATTGACCCAGTCTGGGACTGGGAACTCAGCCTGGGGCTGAGAGCCATTCTCTGGGAGAATGGAGGCACCTGGTCAGTTACCAGGATATTAATCCAGTCTGGGACTGGAAACTCAGCCTGGGGCTGAGAGCCATTCTCTGGGAGAATGGAGGCACCTGGTCAGTTACCAGGATTTCACTGTAAGCCCCAGACCGGGTCTGGGCAAGTGGTGTACTTCTCCACTTGGACTTGTTGACCACAGATGGGTGAAGTAAAGAAATTAAATATCTTCCTATGATGATGTACTTGGAGTGGACATGAAGACCCTGAAGAAGACCTGGATGATTTATTATAGAACCCAAGCACTTGACTTGGTCCATGAACCCACCAGCTAGAAGAAGAAAAATAAATATGTATTTATTTATTTATTTTTGGGTCAACTCAATAATGAAGGAAAAGACAAATAAAATGATGAATGTTGTGAAGAAATAAAATACATATGCTATATAGAAGGGACAGCCTCAAATTATTTTCATTAAATGGAAAACAAACATCTATATAAGATGCTGGTCGGCCTCAACAATTTAAACATTGGTTAATGGCAAAATATGCAAGTCGGCCTCATTATTTTTGGTGTGGAATTCCACTATAAATACAAAAGAAAACTCATCATTCTATCAATAAATTCGTGTGAGTGTGAGAACAGCTCGGTGGTGTTAGAAAACAGCTCTGCAATAATTCGGTGATGTCAGAAGATGTGAGGACAGCTTCATAACAGTTCGGTGGTATCATCAAAGACAATTCGGTGGTCATTGCTGAGTTCTCTCCACATTATTGCTGAGTTCTCTTCATTATCTCTGGTTCTCATTACTGTGCATACCTGAGCTCTACTGTACATTCAGGGACATCTCCATACTGCTGGGTTATATGCTATTGTTTTTATTGCTGTGCTAACCCGAGCCCTATTAGGGCATTCTTTCTGAGCATTCGTGGGTGATCTTCTACTGCTGGGATTACTGCTGGTGTATCTTCATACTATTCTATTGCTGGTTCATGGTTCAGTACAGCAGAGTTCTGGGACTGTCCTAAACTATTGGCAGCCATTACAAACATCTACTAGCCACTATAGCTCCTGGAAAAGGCCATAACAGACATCAGTAAACAGTGAACAGTACAGGATTGTTGTACAAGCTTGAAACTACCTCAGCTACAGCAGAACAGGTTTATTCTTGGTCATTGTAACAATTCTAAAGGCTTATTTAGCCTGCTATTGTAAAACTCAGACATCTCATATTTAAGGAAGATATTTTTGCCGGGGTTTTTATACCTTAAAAGGTTTTCCCCAGGGTAAAATAGCTGTGTTCTTGTGATTGCATATTGTTCTACTTTTATCTACAAACATCTACTAGCCACTATAGCTCCTGGAAAAGGCCATAACAGACATCAGTAAACAGTGAACAGTACAGGATTGTTGTACAAGCTTGAAACTACCTCAGCTACAGCAGAACAGGTTTATTCTTGGTCATTGTAACAATTCTAAAGGCTTATTTAGCCTGCTATTGTAAAACTCAGACATCTCATATTTAAGGAAGATATTTTTGCCGGGGTTTTTATACCTTAAAAGGTTTTCCCCAGGGTAAAATAGCTGTGTTCTTGTGATTGCATATTGTTCTACTTTTATCTACAGTTAGCTATCTCTGCATTTTTTATTACAGTCTGCTACTGCTATCAGTTTTGAATTTTTAACATGGTATCAGAGCTCTGCTTGTAAAACACACAGTGTTTGGGCAACTGACTGTGTCTTACATAGACCTTGGGACAGTACAGACAGATCAGAGATGGCTACTTCTACCTCCTTCAGACCAGAGGACAGGCTTGAGGGCTCATCAAACTTTAACTCATGGAAGGAAAGAATTATGGCCACCTTGGAAGAAAATGACCTTGATGAATTGGTCATCAATGTTATAGAAGAACCCACGTCAAACACAGGAAGGGCAGCATTCAAAAGGAAGCAAGCCAAGGCTAGGAGGATTATCTATGACTCAGTCAAGGAAAATATAATGCCTGCCATAACACCACTGAAGACAGCAAATGAGTGTTTTGACACTTTGACAAATTTGTACGAGAAGAAAGCACCCAGTCAAAAGAGAGTCTTGAAAAATAGACTTCGTACATTGAAGATGGAAAAGGATGAAGGAGTGGCCTCCTTCTTCACAAAGATTGCTCAGGTAAGAGATCAACTTTCTGCTATTGGGCTTACAGTAGATGATGATGATCTTGTACAAACTGTTTTTGATGGTCTTCCAAGTTCTTGGGAAACCTTCTTAGCTTCTGTTAGTGGGCGTGAGACTCAGCCAGATTTTGAGAGACTTTGGCACGATTGTTTAGAAGAAGAAGGCAGAGTACAGAGCAGAACTAAGGGTCCTAAAGAAGGGAACCTTGCACTAGCAGCTAAAACTAAGAAGCAATTCAAGAAGCCTTTCCATCCCAAGAAGAAAGAGAACAAGCCACAAGGTAGGCAATTTGATATGTCACAAGTTAAATGTTTTAATTGTTTCAAGATGGGACATTATGCTAGGGACTGTAGGCTGCCAAAGAGAAGGCCCAAAAGAAAATTCGAAGCATCTACAGCTGAAGAAGAAGAACCAAAGAAGAAGAAAAATGCAAGGTCTTCCAAACAAGAAGAATCAAGAAAAGAATACTATTTGATTTCTGCCCTAGCAGGGTCCATCACCAACAGCTCAAATTCTTGGTTGGTGGACAGTGGAGCCTCAAAACATATGACAGGTTCCCGTGAAGCTCTTACAAGCTACATAAAGAAGAAGTTTGACACTCAAGTAGAACTTGGAGATGACTCCACCTACAAAATAGAGGGAGTGGGTTCAGTCTCATTTCAACTTGATTCAGGGACCATGTTGCACATTGAAGACATACTATATGTTCCAGGTTTGAAGAAAAATCTTCTTTCTGTTGCTGGTTTAGAAGACAAAGGCTACAGAGTTATATTCATGGACAAAAAGGTTTTGCTTTGGTCAAAGAATGAAAGGTTAAGTGCAGCAGAATTGATTGGGGTTCGAGAGGGAGGCCTTGACAAGGCCTCTGGGCATTCTACTCAAGCATTGGTTCACAACACTATCAACCCTTGTGAGCTATGGCATCGTAGGTTTGGGCACCTTCATTATGCAGCTCTCCCTGGTCTTCAAAAGATGGTTACAGGTATGCCTGAGTTTTCTAATGAACATAATGGTATTTGCAAAGGTTGTGCCCTTGGTAAAAATACCAAGAAGTCTTTTTCCAAAAGTCACAGCAGATCAAAAGGTATTTTGGATTTAATTCACTCTGACATTTGTGGACCCATGTCTTCTCCTTCCTTAAGTGGTTGCTTATACTATGTGCTGTTCATTGATGATTACTCTCGTAAATCTTGGATTTACTTTCTAAAGGCTAAGAGTGAAACTTTTGATAAGTTCAAGGAGTTCAAGGCGCTGATTGAAAATCAGACAGGAAGACACATTCGCATCTTAAGGTCAGACAATGGAGGTGAGTTTGAATCAAATGATTTTGATGATTTTTGTCAAGTAGCAGGGATCAAGAGGGAGTTGACTGTACCTTACAACCCCCAACAGAACGGGGTTGCAGAAAGAAAGAACAGAACAGTCTGTGAGGCTGCTAAAGCCATGTTATGTGATCTAGATCTTCCCTTATCTCTATGGGCTGAGGCTACTAGTACAGTTGTCTATATTCAAAACAGAAGTCCTCATGCCATTTTGGGAGAAAAGACTCCAGAGGAAGTCTTTACAGGAAGGAAACCTGCAGTTGACCACATGAGGATCTTTGGCACTCCAGTCTACATCCATGTGCCAAAGGAAAAGAGATTAAAGCTGGAGCCTTCCGGAAAGAAAGGCACATTTGTTGGGTACAGTGAAAATTCAAAAGCCTATCGTATCTATGTTCCTGGTCAAAGGTACATTGAAATCAACAGAGATGTGATATTTCATGAGGAAGCTGTTTTCCGCCACTCCAAAGAGCTTCCAAAAGATCCAGAAGGATCTCTTTCTGACTTACCAGACTCTCCTCATTCAGAGAATCAGAGGGAGGAAGAAGATGAACCTCATGCTTACTCAGAACCAGAGAGACCAGCTGAAGAACTACTTGAAGCCCCTCCATCCAAGAGAAGACCTACTTGGGCAAGAGAAATATTGCAAGAAGCAGAGAAGCATAAAGCTCCATCTGGGACATTCAGAGAAAGCAAGAAGCCCCAGAAATACTCAAGTCTTATGAGTAAGCTCATTGATGCAGAACCTTCTACATTCAAAGAAGCAGAGACTCATCAGGTATGGATTGATGCCATGACAGAAGAATATAATTCCATTATGAAAAATGATGTGTGGGAAATTGTTCCTCGACCAAAAGGGAAGTCTGTGGTAACTTCCAAATGGCTCTATAAAATCAAGCATGCTGCTGATGGCAGCATTGAGAAATATAAAGCAAGATTTGTGGCACGTGGTTTCTCACAAAAGGAAGGCATAGACTATGATGAAACATTTGCCCCTGTTGCCAGGTATACCACCATCAGAACTATTATCTCCCTCGCTGCTGTCTTTGGATGGAAACTCCATCAAATGGATGTAAAGACAGCTTTTCTTAATGGAGAAGTTGAAGAAGAGGTCTACATTGAGCAACCTGAAGGTTTTGTGACACATGAAATGCAGTCTCATGTGTGTAAACTAAAAAAAGCTTTGTATGGACTCAAACAGGCCCCAAGGGTCTGGTATGCCAGGATTGATGGTTACCTTCACAGTTTGGGATTCTCCAAGAGCACTGCTGATCCCAACCTCTACTTTAAGGTTGTTCAGAAGCATGTCTTGATCCTAGTCCTATATGTGGATGATTTGTTCCTCACTGGAGAGGAGCAACTGATAGCTCAGTGTAAGAGGGAGCTTACTTCAGAATTTGAAATGAAAGATCTGGGACTCATGCACTATTTCCTTGGTTTAGAGGTCTGGCAGAAACCAGATGAGATCTTTCTGTCTCAAGGAAAGTATACAGTTGATATCTTGCAGAGGTTTGGGATGCATGACTGCAAACCCATGAGTGTACCTATGACATCAAATCTGAAGAAGTTACGTGACTCAGCTACTTCTTCACAGGCAGTGGATCCTACTCAGTATCGCCAACTTATTGGATGTTTGTTGTATCTAGTGCATACGAGACCAGATATCTGTTATACTGTGAATGCATTGAGTCAGTTCATGTCCGAGCCAAAGCACATACACTGGATAGCTGCCAAACATGTGCTCAGATATTTGCGAGGTACTATTACATATGGGCTCAGATATACCTCCAACAGTGGGGTAATGCTACTTGGATATGCTGACTCCGATTGGGCTGGCAGTGCTGTGGACCGGAAAAGCACATCAGGGTATTGTTTCAGTTTGGGATCAGCCATGATCTCATGGTCCAGCAGAAAACAGGGTTCCATAGCTCAGAGCACAGCTGAAGCTGAGTATATTGCTGCCAGTGATGCCTGCAGAGAAGCAGCTTGGCTTAGAAAGCTTCTCTCTGACCTGTTTGGTGGAAAGCTTGAACCAACTGTTATCCATTGCGATAATCAGAGTTGCATTAAGCTTTCAGAGAACCCTGTATTTCACGACAGGTCAAAACACATTGAGATGAAGTACCACTTCATCAGAGATATGGTACAGCGAGGTGCCATGAAGCTCCAGTACATTCGTACAGACGAGCAGATTGCTGATATATTGACCAAGCCCCTGTCGTTGACAAAGCTTGTGCACTTTCGAGACAAGCTTGGTATTGCAGAGAATGACCCTCTCGCTGAGAGGGAGTGTTGATTTTTCTGAGCAGCTTCGAGTGCCATTCTCTGGGAGAATGGAGGCACCTGGTCAGTTACCAGGATATTGACCCAGTCTGGGACTGGGAACTCAGCCTGGGGCTGAGAGCCATTCTCTGGGAGAATGGAGGCACCTGGTCAGTTACCAGGATATTGACCCAGTCTGGGACTGGGAACTCAGCCTGGGGCTGATAGCCATTCTCTGGGAGAATGGAGGCACCTGGTCAGTTACCAGGATATTAATCCAGTCTGGGACTGGAAACTCAGCCTGGGGCTGAGAGCCATTCTCTGGGAGAATGGAGGCACCTGGTCAGTTACCAGGATTTCACTGTAAGCCCCAGACCGGGTCTGGGCAAGTGGTGTACTTCTCCACTTGGACTTGTTGACCACAGATGGGTGAAGTAAAGAAATTAAATATCTTCCTATGATGATGTACTTGGAGTGGACATGAAGACCCTGAAGAACACCTGGATGATTTATTATAGAACCCAAGCACTTGACTTGGTCCATGAACCCACCAGCTAGAAGAAGAAAAATAAATATGTATTTATTTATTTATTTTTGGGTCAACTCAATAATGGAGGAAAAGACAAATAAAATGATGAATGTTGTGAAGAAATAAAATACATATGCTATATAGAAGGGACAGCCTCAAATTATTTTCATTAAATGGAAAACAAACATCTATATAAGATGCTGGTCGGCCTCAACAATTTAAACATTGGTTAATGGCAAAATATGCAAGTCGGCCTCATTATTTTTGGTGTGGAATTCCACTATGAATACAAAAGAAAACTCATCATTCTATCAATAAATTCGTGTGAGTGTGAGAACAGCTCGGTGGTGTTAGAAAACAGCTCTGCAATAATTCGGTGATGTCAGAAGATGTGAGGACAGCTTCATAACAGTTCGGTGGTATCATCAAAGACAATTCGGTGGTCATTGCTGAGTTCTCTCCACGTTATTGCTGAGTTCTCTTCATTATCTCTGGTTCTCATTACTGTGCATACCTGAGCTCTACTGTACATTCAGGGACATCTCCATACTGCTGGGTTATATGCTATTGTTTTTATTGCTGTGCTAACCCGAGCCCTGTTAGGGCATTCTTTCTGAGCATTCGTGGGTGATCTTCTACTGCTGGGATTACTGCTGGTGTATCTTCATACTATTCTATTGCTGGTTCATGGTTCAATACAGCAGAGTTCTGGGACTGTCCTAAACTATTGGCAGCCATTACAAACATCTACTAGCCACTATAGCTCCTGGAAAAGGCCATAACAGACATCAGTAAACAGTGAACAGTACAGGATTGTTGTACAAGCTTGAAACTACCTCAGCTACAGCAGAACAGGTTTATTCTTGGTCATTATAACAATTCTAAAGGCTTATTTAGCCTGCTATTGTAAAACTCAGACATCTCATATTTAAGGAAGATATTTTTGCTGGGGTTTTTATACCTTAAAAGGTTTTCCCCAGGGTAAAACATCTGTGTTCTTGTGATTGCATATTGTTCTACTTTTATCTACAGTTAGCTATCTCTGCATTTTTTATTACAGTCTGCTACTGCTATCAGTTTTGAATTTTTAACACAATTAACTTCACGGTGCCTTCATAGGCCTCAACACACACTTATATACTAAGTCTAGGCGCCAATACCATGGGTCAATACCATGTGTCAATACAAACCATGGGCCAATACAAAATATGGATCAACAATTACTACGGGTCAAAACCATGGGCCAATACAAACTATGGATCAACAAAACTATGGGCGACTTACAAAACATATGCGCCAACAACAATAACACAAACTATGGATCAACAAATACTACGGGACGACTTACAAAGCATATGCGTCCAACAACAATATACTAACAAAGTAAAGACATGGGTTCCTAACATCCCCTCTCCCTTAGAAAAAGCTTTGTCTTCAAAGCTTTAGATGTGGAAATTGATGCAGAATCTGAAGGAGTGGGTCCCTTGTAGCATCCTCGGGTTGCATTTCGGGCCACTGGCGCCTTTTGAGTTTCAGGGAAGATTGCGTGGAAGGCTGTAGACGAAGAAGAACCATATCAGCGACGTGAAAAGGGCACGCAGAATGGTGCTGATCGGCTTGTTGTTTCAGTCGAATTCTTGCCATGTGAAGATTGTCCTGCAGAATGAGAAGAAGCTGATTACGGTTTCGAAGAATTGAGTCAATTGCCTGAACTGGGGAGCTGCTGAAGGTGTATGGAAGAAGAACTGGCGGTGCCTGTCCAGAGACTGCTTCATATGGTGTCTTTTTAGATGTGGTACTATACCACAAGAGCGCTTCCGGGAAGTCCATAGAAATAGTTGTCCAAATCTGTGTAGGGATGGGCAAGGGTTCGAGCAGTCCCTAAAGGAGGGTCGTTTCACTCTTGTTGACCTGGAAAGTATCACAGTCAAACACCATCCGTTGAATTGTCATTTTCAATCCCCGCCAAAAGAAGTTACATTGTTCCTGATCATACGTTTTGAGGTACCCAGAGTGCCCTGTTGATGAAGAAGCATGGAGTTCATAGAAGAGATAGCCCCGTTGAGTAGATTGCAACCAATTTGGAACAAGTAGAGAAATAGCTGTAAGAGAAACTGGGTCATCAAATGTGCGAGAAGGAGAATCTACCACCATATTGTCCTTACCCTTCTGGTAAGTGGTCGCATAGTCATAACCCATGAGTTGGAGAACCCATTTCAGGTGTGCTGGGGAGGAGACCCGTTGTTCCAGGAAAGTTTCCAGACTTTGGAGATTAGTCTTGATGCAGAAATAATTCCCCAATAGGGATGGCTGCCACTTCTGTATTGCATGCAAAATAGCCATCATGTTCTGATGTAGATGCGGCAAAATGCTTACCGGACAGGTCTCGTGAAGGCGGAAGCCCACTGGTGCAACAAAGACACCTGCATATCTATCCAAGGAAGTAGTGGAGACCGTTGGTGGGTGCATCTGAAGGGAATGGAGCTTAGCAATGACACCATGTGAATTCTTCTTAAGGATCTTTTCCAAGCGATGTGAACTGATGATGCAGAGAGACCCTGGTTGTAATCCCGTAAATTTGTGTTGTGTCCCATGGACTGAAAACTGCATCCAAAGTTCAGCAAAATCCCATAAGATGGGGCCAAGTGTGCGTAACCATTGAACGCCCAAAACCACATCACATCCACCTAAGGATAAGGAAAACATGTCAGAGCGTAGGTTATAATCTTCCATAGAGATACGCACATTACGACACTTCCCCTTGCAAGGTAAGGTGCCCCCATTGGCAACCATGACTTCAAAGTTGGAACAATGATGGACAAAACAATCAGCCTGTTTGGCAATCCGAGGGTCAATGAAGTTATGAGTGCTACCAGAATCAATGAGTATGGTAAGAGGGAGCTTCTTGAAGTATCCCCTGACCCGCATTGTTTGTGGGGTGGTGACGCCAATTACAGCATGGAGAGAGATCTCGGATGGGTCGTCTTGAGATGGGGTATCAACAGGCGGGTGCTGAGTGTCGACCTGAACATCCACTGTATCTGGAGCTTCTTCACCAAGTTCTGAGGCAGGCGGAGAATCCACATCCAAGAGATAGAACTTTTGTTGAACACATCTATGTCCTCGAGTGTATTTCTCATCACAATTATAACAAAGCCCTTTTTCTCGGCGTGCCTGCATCTCTGTTTCAGACAAATGCTTGATAGGAGTTGGTCGAGGAGCAGGCGTGATGGGAGGTCGCTGGGAACCCATATTTATGAAGGGAACAAAGGTGGGTTTGGAGCGTTGTTGAGCTGCGATCTTGTCCTCTACCAACTTAGCCAACCCTAGGACTTCCATCATTGTGTTGGGACAAAACATTTTGACTTTTGAGCGGATTTCATCCTTGAGACCACTGATAAAACAACTCCTGTAGAATTCATCAGACAATCCTTCTGTGTGATTGGCCAGTTTCTCAAATTCTGTCTGATACTCTCTCACTGTGCCAATTTGGTGAAGTTTAGTGAGTGCTCCTGTGAAGTCATCAAAAGCACTAGGACCAAATCGTGGCAAAAGGAGTTGGCAAAAATCTGTCCAGTTTGGCTCGGGATGAGCTTTGATGTACCAACGGTACCATTGAAGGGCTTCCTGTTCCAAATGAAAGGATGTAAGTGGAACTTTCTGGACATCAAAAGTATTATGCAGACTGAAATATTGTTCTGTTCGGTATATCCATCCAGTTGGATCAGTACCATTGAAGCGAGGAAAATCAAGCTTCGGCCCACGAAAATTGCTGGAAGAAGAGAACCCGGTGGTTGCAAAAGATTCTGGCTGTCGGTTATTGTTCATGGCTGAATGCTGAAGATGGAGGCTGAGAAATTTTTCATCCAGATCTTGGAGTTTGGTTTGGATGGCTGCAAGTGCTTCCTCCATGGTGTGTGCTCCTGCATGGGTGACAACCATAACTAGGGTTTTTTTTGTTTGTCTTGGGGTAAGTGTATGGAATGGGTAGAAAAACACAAACAGAAGCTGATTTAGTAAAAAGGAAATTTGGATTGGGGAAAAAAATCTGATGGGTAATTGGGGTTTGACTAGATTTTGGACACAGTCGAAAGGACAGGAAAGCAAAAAAGGGGGATTTCAGAAGTAGGGTGAAAGAATGAGAAAATTTGACAGAGAGGGACAAAGAAGCAGAATTAGAAAAGGAACTCTGTGGTAAAATTTGAAGGCGATAGGGTGAAAATCGAAGAAGTTATGGCAAACCCTAAAAATAGACAAATGTGAGATTTCGGGTGTTGTGAAGTGGAATGTGGGATAGGTTTCTCAAGAATGAAATATGCAGAATGGGATTGCAGGGGTCTCAGAGAAGTTTCAAGGGAAACGGAGTTAAAACAAGAGAGATATGGAGAAAAAACTGATTTTTTTTATTTTTATTTTTTTATTTTTTATTTTTTATCCAGAATGGAGCGGCTACAGCTCGGAAGGGATCTGAAACAGATAGATCTGCAACGGTCCGGAAGTGAGTAGAAACAGAGGGATCTGAAACGGCGCCGAATGGATCGAAAACGGCTGGATCTGAAATAGATCTGAAACGGCTGGATCTGGAACGACTTTCAGAATGGATCTGAAACGGCGTAGCAGTGATCGACAACAGTTGAGCTGAAAATAGATATGGACCCCAGGTATGTGCGGCTTCCTAACAGTTCAGGGGTTTCACTCGGCCACCAATGCTGTATGACGGCTTGCGTATTGGGGCAGTACCCCTCACTCCACGGCTCATGTAAAACTGATAACCGCTTTGCCACAAACGACAGCTCTTGGTTTACCTCACGGGTGGGAACTAGTTAGTCAGGTAGGGGTCGTTGCCCTTTTCGCTGGCAGGTCCTCTCAATGGGCCAGCTACTTCGGGGTTCCTGTGGTACTCCTCACAATGAGTTTTAGGGCTTATGCCCAAGTACTTCCCACAGTTAAGCGGATAGGGATTATTCCCAAATCCGAACCTGCAACAGATGCGAAAAAAAAAATTTGGCAGAAATTTCACCCAGCGAGCCCAAGAAAGTGCTCTGATACCAGATGTGAAGAACCTGCAATAATTAATTAATGCAAATACACGAGATATAAAAAATAACAGAACTCAAAATTACTTGTATATTGATCACGGGCCACTTCGAGGGGGCAACCTCCTTTGAGCAAACTCAATACAATTAACTTCACGGTGCCTTCATAGGCCTCAACACACATTTATATACTAAGTCTAGGCGCCAATACCATGGGTCAATACCATGTGTCAATACAAACCATGGGCCAATACAAAATATGGATCAACAATTACTACGGGTCAAAACCATGGGCCAATACAAACTATGGATCAACAAAACTATGGGCGACTTACAAAGCATATGCGCCAACAACAATAACACAAACTATGGATCAACAAATACTACGGGACGACTTACAAAGCATATGCGTCCAACAACAATATACTAACAAAGTAAAGACATGGGTTCCTAAAAGGTTTGTAATAAAATGTACTAGAATGGTGTTTTGTAAAGGACTTGGTTCCCTAGGACTTTTTGGCTAAGTCAGGTATTCCAAGGAGTTTTTTCACCTATTAATTATGTCTTGCATTAGTGCATAACATAATTTTTGGGTTTTTCTCCTTCTCCTCCAAAGCTGGAATGCCTGGGTAGGTTAACGGGCCTTAGGGGATTGTTAAAGTCCATGGGTCAATGTATATGAACATGCTAGACATTGTTTTTGAGTCATATGGACATGTGCTAAGTTCCCCTAGGTAGTTTTTTAATTTTCGGCGAAAAGTGTTTTGTCCGTAAATAAACAATTTTTTAATGGTTTCATTAAAAATATTGTAAATGGCATAAAAATGTCATCTATGGGTCTTTTTTGCCTTAGGGGTGCTCGTTTTTTAACTCAGAGCACCCCCCTTACCCCTAAACCCACTTTGTCTAATGTTTGGGTCTTTAATTTTTCACTTATTCCCCCAAAACCCAAAAAAGTGAGAAAAGTCTTAAAAAAATAAAAAAAGTGAAAAAATGACTTAAAAAAATTAAATATTTTTGGAGAGATTTGGGGACTGATTTGGATTAGCACTTATCAATGAGTGATTTGGGCTGTGTTTTGTGTCATATGGGCAGCCCATTACATGGGCATGTCCCATCTTTTTAGTTGGGCGCATTTGTGGAGTGGAGTGCCCACGATTTAGGGAAGTGGCAGCCCATTCCATGGGCTGTCACGTGGGCTGATATGTAGCTGTTTACTACTGTTTTGGCAGCCTTTTTGGTGGGGTTTGCAGCCCAAGTCTCTCCCCATCTCCTCCATGCATTACTCCACCATCTCCTCTTCCTAATTCACCCTACCTCTCTTGTTCTTTTCTATAAATTGGATAGCTCTTCTCCATTATTTTCTAGTTGGAGAATGAGAAGGAATGTTATTGTAATCTTGTTCTATCTTTGAGTTAATAAAAGAAGACTTTGGAGGTCAATTTGTGTTGGGCCATTGATGAGTGGATATACCACCTTATGTATTGTCAAGGTAACTTGTGCATAGGCTGCAATTTTCATAGATATTTTGTACTCATTGGAAAGATTGTTACCGATTTATGAGATAGGCTGTTCTAATTTGTATATTGAAGTAGTTTATTGGTATATGCTTGTTAAGAGATTATGATTGTATTTCTCATTTGTTTATGGACATGCAATACTGATTTCTTGTGAGTGTATGTTTACATTTGATCTGTGTTGGTGAAGTTTGTGATGTGCAAGTGGCCTTAAGCGGGAAAATGAGTGATCTTGTTTGTTTCTCTTTTTTTCTAATTTCTGTTTTGCTGGTGTAGTCAAATGTCTACATTTGATCTGTGTTGGTGAAGTTTGTGATGTGCAGGTGGCCTTAAGCGGGAAAATGAGTGATCTTATTTGTTTCTCTATTTTTCTAATCTCTGTTTTGCTGGTGTAGTCCCTCGGTATCACACAAAGTCGAAACTCCAAAGTTTTCAGTCTCAAAAAATCATTTCCTCTCTATCTCTTTCTCTCATAATTTTAAAAGTTTTTCTTTGGTTAACTGGTTACTTGTATTTCTGATTTATATACTGAGTTGCATATCTTAAATAGATCAGAAATCGCTTCATGAAGGTTTGGTCTAGATTATTACAAAGCTCATATCTTTGACTGTTAGATTTCTTCCTTCATTTAGCATCATACTCTTTTCAAACTTGCAAAAAATCGCTATACTTTTCAGAGTTTTGTTGAGTAATGATAGTTCTGATTTCAAAGTACAGCTAGCTACTAATAGAGCTTATAATTTGCAGCCCTCAAAAGCTTGCAAAGATCCCAAGTAAAAAAGCTCCAATGCTTGTTTTACTTGGTTAAATTTCGTCATTTTTAACTAGTTTTAACACTTAGAATTTTTTGGGTTTTTTAGGAGGTGTTCCAAAGACACTCTTAAAGTGTTTTTGAGCATCTTATACTAATATTTGCTTGCTGTTTTGCAGCAAAAGACGAACATGTAGGAGGAGGTGCTGTCGAATTTCAAGGATCCAGGCAATCCGGAGGACCAATATTGAATTTTTTGTAAAAACGGTTAAACTTTCCTACTAAATTGTAAGCCACCAAGTCACTTTAAGTAGACTGGGGCACTTCTCTGATCATTGTAAAAGATTATTAAACAAGAGCAAGTGGGCTAGCCAGCGTCCACACCCCATCCCCCCAGGGGTGGCCTGTGTCGTCTCTTTTCATGGTGTGATTTTTTAGAGTAGTTTGCTTCTTTTATTTTCGGCATTTAATAAAACTAACTAGGGCTAAAATTTACCTTGTTGGTCCGTTCCACTGGTGGGCCACAAGTTCACTCAGGACATAGATTTTTATCATTTTTTACTAACTCAAACGCCCCCTTGCTTTCCTGAAGTAGGGTTTCAGAACAAGGGCTTGCCCGAGTACTGGCCTGAAAAGAGACTCTTGGGGTTTTTAAAAGATAAAATTTTGGTTCATAAATTTTAAAAAAAATTTCCAAGGTCTTCTCCCGTATGCTCTGTGGCCAACTTGCAGCTCAGTCTAATCATGTTGGTACGCATTAGAAAGGGGAAGATGACTAGTAATAGGATCTAATACCACCCCAATAAACAAACCTTTTTGTGAAAATCCGGCACAACGCGAGTATTTTGTTGTCGTGGGCAAATTTTTCAGAGGACTCAGGACAAAACTGGGTAGTGACCTCTTGGAAACCGTTAGGCTTGCCCTCGTTGGTACAACATCTGAACACCTCCTTGAGACTCTGATCCAGTCCAAGTCTGAGTGAGAAGCCACACATCAAAATTCAGGACATGTTCCCCGTACCTTTGCATATATTGGGAACCCACCAGCCTTAATAAAAAGATCACTACCATATTAAATTTAAAATAAACCAAAAACACTTGCACAACATTTACTTTTTCAATTCATGCATATTTTTCGACTCCATTCAGGCACTGGTTTATATTGTTATATTTCATGTTATTGATGAATGTTGTTTATGATGATATTGTTGAATATTTGCAAATGAAATGTTGATGAATGATGCTTTGCTTTATATGTATAAATGTATGCTGCATTAGCTTGGTTTTAAAAAATATTTCTAACTCCTAGATTAAACACCATAGTTTCTTTTCATTTTTTGGGTCCACACCCCTTTGCTTCGCTAGGAAAGCCTAGATGGAGGAGTCGAGTCCCAACTGAAAGCACTTGACTCTGACTTGCCCCCAAGGCCACACCAGCAACTTGAAGACTTCTGCTGTGTTTTTCCCAGGTGTGGAACCAGGCGGCAACAAAATCCCAGAGGGGTTATGTAGGCCAAAAAGGCCATGGAAATGAAATGAATGATCCTAATGAACCTGGATCAACTTGATGTAGACATGATGCCTAAGTTGAATAAACACTCTCTAAACAACTTATCCATTTGTGAGGCACAACCCTTCCCTTTGTTATTTGTCCGGCACAGAGTGTAGCTCCCCCTCTCCCTGTCCAAAGTGTCACCTAGTTGAGTTTGGTCAAGTCATCCCTTTACTTAGCCTGGTTACTTAGCGTTCACCCTTAGCTAGCAGTTAGACCATGTCCAATGGGTGAGTCTGTCATTAAAGCTTTTGTGCAAGTAAAATATAAATAACATTAAATATATATATATATATATATATATATATGTATTAAACTGCCATGGAATGATGTTATACTTTAAGTTAAGCTATGAGTGTGACTAGAGGAACATGTCTTGATCTATTGCTATAATCTTGTCCTTGGTTATATCTTGATCTAGTCAAACTTAGTTTGACCATGGTCATTCTTGGGATCCGTGATGATGTGGACAATGTATACTTATGGATGATGATTGATGGTCCCACATACTCTTATTGATGACTCCATATGGTGGACATATGATTCAGATGATGGTCGATGCAGTTCAACAGTTTTATTATTATTTCCAGATCATCAGATTATACACTGTCTAGGTATGGTGGACCCTACAGTTAACCCCTTATGTCAACCCATGGTGTATGAGTACACATTTCTAGTAGATTTGGGTCTTTTGGATCCATTGAGACACTTGTCCTTCAGTTTTGGGCATTTCTGGTAGTGATAGATGCAGTTTTCCACTTGTTGACCAGTTTTGGGCATGTTTCCCCAGCCTGTCCAGCAGAGGCATTGGAGGCTAGTTTCACCTAGGGCGCTGTATGGGAAGGGGGTGGTCCAGCCACTTGTTTTTACCATTATACCCCCCTTCTAGACAGCGTGGTGGGCTCAATTTGACAGTGTAGGCAGCTTGGGTGTCAGTTTGGGCAGCTTCAGGGTTTTCCAGAGGATTAAAAAATGGAATAAAAGGGTCACTGAGGAATTCGATTTGGGCAATTGAGGCAAGGTTTTGGCACTTGGTCTTTTCAGAGGTCTTCCAGGGTGAATCCCTCATCTTCTAGATCAGTCAACATCAGTCAATGGGGTCCACAGTGGCCACAGGGGGCCTTTTACTGCATGTCTTTCTCAGTTTTGGAGACACGGTTTTTAATCATTTGTATTGTTTGGACATGACATAGTCCCAGTATTTTATATTATTGTGCCATGGGGATGACCTAGCAAGGATTGATGCCTCCTAGCCCCACCATGAGCTTCTTGAGTCATGTCCAGTGGGGTCCACAGTGGCCACAAGAGGCCTTTTACTGCATGTCTCTCAGTTTTGGAGACAAGATTTTGATCATTTGTATTGTTTGGACATGACATAGTCCCAGTATTTCATATTATTGTGCCATGGGGATGAGCTAGCAAGGATTGATGCCTCCTAGCCCCACCATGAGCTTCTTGAGTCATGCCCATGTCATATTAGGTGGGCCCATGTGTTTTAGCCCCCTCTTAGGGATAACGTCACCCTCCTTAGTCTTTTTTGAGGGATGATGTCACCCTCTCTTTGAGTGATCCATGTATTACGTTGTAGGCTCATCTTAGCCATTGATTATATTGTTAGATCTTTTGATCTCAACCACTCACTTGTTGTATTGAAAAGTGGTTTTGTGGTTTAAGGTTTTGGTCTTTATTATCCTATATAAGGAGGAGACCCCCTATTGTAAAAGCTATCTAGAGATTTTTGGCTCTTGGCTATTGGAATAAAAATACTTTCTTGGGCATCTTGGATCTTGGAGTTGGAATGCTTGTGGTGATTGTAAATGCTTCTTCCTTTGCACTGACAAACATTGGTGGCCATCTTGATTTTATCTTCAACTAACATTGTTTTGTAGGCAAAGAAGGCGATTTTGAGGAGTGCGAATTGGTGGGGAGGCCTACCCTTCAAGCTCCAAGAGGACGTTTTGGGTGACAAGGTGTTGTTTTGTCTTTGTACCAACAATTTCATGTTCTTCATCTCTTTGTTTACATCTACTTCCATTCTTGATTGATTGATTGATCTTTGTGTCCTTGATTGACAAGAATAGGGAGGTCGATTTGGTTGAAGGAGGCAAAACGTTGGCAAGAAGGGCTTCATCAAGTTTGGCATTTGATCTTTGTGGGAAGTGTTGTCTCCCAAAATGGCATGCGTGTGTTGAAGTCCAAAATGTAACACACCAGCTGGATAACAACTCTTTCAGGAGAGAGGCCAATGTCACCACATTTCTCTCCTCTTCGCGTCAGGTTGGCTCTCCTCCAACTCTAGGGGGGTATCCCTAAGATAGGATCGCTAAGGCAGGTAAATGTTTTTTAGAGTTTAAGTGTATGGTGATGCGAATGAGTGTTGTTTAGGAGTTTTTTAATGATGAGAGATCACAATTTTAACAATTAAAATAAACACAAGATAATGATGCAATCCACGTTGCGATCTAAGACGAGATTTGAGAAACAACCACTTTGGTAAATTTAAAGCAAGACAACCATGGAAATATAAATGCTCCAGATAGATAATAAGCAAATAAATTGATGTCAAGGACCTTTTTATAGTCATAGCAATCATTAGGAAATCCACAGATATCCGAGAAATCTAGCGGCATGAAAGCTTCGAGCATGAAATAATTGTGCGGAAGATCACGCATTTTTTCCTTATTATCATCCATGAATTAAACAATGAGGTATCAAATCTGAAACATGCATATCATCATACCTCATACCAAACTGTGGAGTCGCCAAGGTGAGCTTGAAAGCTTTCCAATGAGTGCGCTCACCTCTACACCCAATAGGATTTTCAAATCTGCAAAAGGACAAGGGCTCTGTCCCTTCGTGGAGTTGCCATGTGAGAAAAAGAATCTGCAATATAATCTCTCACAAATGTCGTTAATGAAGCACAGTCTTCAAATTTCAGGAACTGGACTTTGTCCCCAGCAACGGCGCCAAAAATGTTGTCCGCCAAATTGCACACCAGCAGCGGAAATCTTTCGAAAGCTGTCTCCTCACTACAAGTGGGAGAGGTGTGGCCTTGGGGGCAAGCAATGAGCCAGGTACTGTCACCTGAATCTCAGCTCCTCCGTGTAGGCTAACTCCTAACGAAGCCAAGGGAGGAAGTGCCTACAAAGAGTTTCACTAAGGCTCTTAAATGTTTTTTAGAGTTTAAGTGTATGGTGATGCGGATGAGTGTTGTTTAGGAGTTTTTTAATGATGAGAGATCACAATTTTAACAATTGAAATAAACACAAGATAATGAAGCAATCCACGTTGCGATATAAGACAAGAGATTTGAGAAACAACCACTTTGGTAAATTTAAAGCAAGACAACCATGGAAATATAAATGCTCCAGATAGATAATAAGCAAACAAAATGATGTCAAGGACCTTTTTATAGTCATAGCAGTCATTAGGAAATCCACAGATATCCGAGAAATCTAGCGGCATGAAAGCTTCGAGCATGAAATAATGGTGCGGAAGATCACGCATTTTTTACTTATTATCATCCATGAATTAAACAATGAGGTATCAAATCTGAAACATGCATATCATCATACCTCATACCAAACTGTGGAGTTGCCAAGGTGAGCTTGAAAGCTTTCCAATGAGTGTGCTCACCTCTACACCCAATAGGATTTTCAAATCTGCAAAAGGACAAGGGCTCTGTCCCTTCGTGGAGTCGCCATGTGAGAAAAAGAATCTGCAATATAATCTCTCACAAATGTCGTTAATGAAGCACAGTCTTCAAATTTCGGGAACTGGACTTTGTCCCCAGCAACGGCGCCAAAATGTTGTCTCCCAAAATGGCATGCGTGTGTTGAAGCCCAAAATGTAACACACCAGCTGGATGACAACTCTCTCAGGAGAGAGGCCAATGTCACCACACTCCTCTCCTCTTCGCTTCAGGTTGGCTCTCCTCCAACTCTAGGAGGGTATCCCTAAGATAGGATCGCTAAGGTAGGTATAGTAAACGGGCAAGGTGAAAAGAAGAGGCTGCCTTAGAGAAACAAATGTAACAAAAGATGTATTTTGGAATTGTGATGGGAAAGTTGGGAGGATCAGTCCTCAAGTAAAGGCCAGTGCCAGTATACCAGAGGGGCGAATGGAGTCAAAAGAGAGCTCAAATGGGCCTTGCTGCCAGGTGAATGTAGTGACCAACTAAGAGCTCTTGCACTTGAGAATACCTGAAAGCCACAAAACTTAAGAGAAAAGCATGGGTCAAATGAAGTTGTGCTAGATTGTTAGCCTTCTATTCATATGATCCTAGCTTAAGAATCGAAAGAAATGAACTAAGAGAGGTTTCGCCTCAGACAAGATGAAAGATGGCAAACAAAGAGAAATGGCATACATAGAGAGAGAGAGAGTTCTGAGTTTATCCAAAGAGGCCCATGATATTTTTTCTATTATGCTCAAAGGCAGGAAATTTCCAAATTTTCTCCATGCTTTTACAATGAAAGAGGCTGGCTTTTATAGGCCAAAAAATCCTCTCATAACAAAAAAAAAAAAAAAAAAAAAATTAGAAAGAAAAGGTAGAAAAAGTGAATTAGATCCACTTTTTTCTCCACTAAAGTCTAAGTAATGTAAAGCGAACTCTGCCTTCTTTAATGAAACTCATACTTGGCTATCCGATGTGCCCAAAAACACCCCTATGAAGCCTCGAATATTTTGAAAATGCTTTCTGTAGTTGGTGGCTAATGAAGACAGGGGTACACAGGTCAAAACGGTGGACACCTCGGCAAACTTTTAGTGATCTCCAGCGTTTATTTCGAACAAGTGTCATATTTTTTCAGAAAACAGTGTTGTAATCAACAGCTGCCCGATATAAAACTGCAGACACACTGTCTGCCCCGAGATCGAAGGAAAGTGAAACCTGGGTGGCCAAATAGCGAACTCGTTTGAAGTGGGACTCATTTCACGACTCAACCGTGAACCGCTCCAAAAACCCCAGTTAGTGATCGGCTGGCAATGGATCGGCAACCTCGTGATCTCTGCCGCAGTGAACAACCCGCGATGATCCTATCAGCCGCCAAAGACGCGTGGATCCGAAATTTGAAGTGAAGAACTGCTACCACTGACGGGTGGATTCAAGTCAAGTCGAACTTACACATGAATCACGTCTTCCAAACTAGCAATGGCCCGATTTCATTTAAAAATGCGTCTTGCTGTGGTTGTTTTGAAAAAACGCGTAGCTATTTCATAGGGCGTCGAATTCCAGACTTGCTGCTATGGCTCTGATAAAAAAGTAAATTCATTAAAAAATAAACTCACTGCGGTTGCTAATTGATCGCGGATTTCCCGAGCTCTGACATCTAACTCCCCATATTAATCAAATGGCTGTTAATAAGAGTGCGATTTAAATCCACGTGAAGTGTTGGTGATGCCCGCGCCAAGTAGAAGATAAAATGTGGGTCCAAGCTTAACTAACTGCTGAAACCTGAACTCAGTATTTAAAAGTAACTCTGCAGTGATTGTCAATTTGGACGCCGATGTAGTTGAAAATCGGTGATGACAACAATTGATGGTAAAAGAAAATCACGATTTTAGCACAGCTACCAAAAATTCGATTTTATTCGGAGTTAACCTTCTACGCAGACAGATGCTAACACGTTCTCCCTCCTTTTTTATAAAAAATCGGGATTGCAGGCGTTCGCATAGTGCGTCCAACATACTCATTCAGCAAGTTGCTTATCTTCTTTTTTTACTTCCTCTATTGTGATGTGGGTACTGCCACCCAATGTGTTGCATCAACAACATGTATCCAAACTTTTGTGTGGCCATCTGGTAGCTTTGCTGCACTTTAGGGCATCATCTAATTTTTAAGCTTACCTCGTCAGCTTCATCTACATCAATTGCATAGACCTTTAATGTAAGATCCTTCCGATTAATCTTATCTGGATCAGGAGGTGCATGTTCAAATATATCGTCCACAGTAGCCAGAGCACTATCCGACTGTTTGGTGTGAATGCCAAATTAAAAAAAAACTCCAGATTGACATAAATAGGAAAATAACCAATATCTATTAACAGGCGTGCTGCAGAAGATGATGCTTTTTAGCATTCCCAAATTCTTCAATACCTCAGAAGCAGCCCTTTTTTGTTCATCTGATCTACAGGCATCTAAGGCAAAAGCTTCAAGAGCTTCTATTCGGTTTTGCATTTTCTCGTCTCTCTGCTAGTAGCATTTTGGAGGCTTAGCATGAATAGGCTGTTCTCTGGCAGACTTTACAGCACATATAAAGGTCTCCAGTTCTTTCTGGGAGGCCTCTCTCTTTTTCTAAAACTTCTCACCATGCATACTCCAGAAGTGACAGATCCAACAGATCTTTAGCCCTTAAGAAGGAAATCAGCTATTTGAGCAGGCTGGAATTCCTCGGTGCCAGGAACGACATATGTAACCTGCTGTGGCTTTATAGAGAAATTTACTCCATAGAAGGCCGCTGGGTAATATCCAGTTCATTTCATGCACATCAAAATCCAGCATCTGGGGAATTCACAGCAGAGTTCCTTTCTGGAGATGTCTGTATCCCAACATCAACTTTGCCAACTGCTTGCAGAACGCTCGGATCCAGAGTTTTAAATGAAAACCTTATCGATGACATCCTTAAAGATAATCTTTAAACCATTGCAGATGCATTTTTGAGAGATGCATTTCTCATGTGGACACCCCTGTCAATACGGGGAGGTAACAAGAAGTAATCCTCGTCACAAGCCTCTTCCATCTTCATCTTCCAGGTATGTTCCATGAGGTATGATATTCTTCTATCCTATCCATCTACTCTCTTAGATCTCAAAACCCTCATTGATTAAAACCCTCATTTTTCTATTTTTTTAGATCTACTTGGATCTAGCAACCTTTTGGGGATAATAAAAAGAATCCACCTCTATAGCATCCATGGAAATTCGGATCTATAGTTTGGTGGCAATTGACTTTCATTTGATCCATTTCCCAAGGCACATTAGCGTCTCCAAGGGAGGTCGCACTCCTTGAGGAAGGCTAGTGGGGCTAGTTCCAAGTTGTGGATAGGTGAGATCCCACTTGATTTGCATTGATCTACCTTGATAACCTACCTCTAGTGCTTCACCTCTTTGATTTTTGCCTTGTGGGCCCCATTCCTCATTTTGAGGGTTGTGCCCCACTTGGGTCATTGGGTGATGCATTTTAAATCTTAGATCTATGGAGATCTAGTTCATGTTGGGGCATGCCACTTCAAACCCACTTTGATAATTGCCTAATCTACCCCAATCTACATTTTGGCATAATTTGGACTCCATTTGCCCCCTCATCTCAAGGCACTAGTCTCCCTTGGGCAATTCACACTCCTTGGGTTAGTGGCCTTTTCCTAGATCCCATATGTGGGTGTTGTCTATTTCATCTTAGATCCATAGCTCTACCTTATCTCATCCACTTAGTGCCATCTCACACCTAATCCAACCAAGTGGGCCCCATTTGGACCATTTCCCACTTTTTAAGGAGTGGGCCCCACTTGTGTCTTTTCATGGTATTAGATCTAATTCAATTGAGCTTCAATAAGTGGCCTTAGTCATTCATTGGTTGAAACACTTGTCACATCCTAAGCCTCTTCAACCACACTTAAACTCTTGGGTCCATTTAATATAACTCACGCTTTGGTTTCTGTAACCTAACACACACATTTCCCTAGGAACCTGTGTCAAGCTAGTCTTCATTGATTGGCTAGGGTCTCCCCCTTGGTCTTGATTTCTTCTTGATCTAAAGTGAAGAGTGCCTCAATTATCATGACTCCCAACTTGCATTGGGAACTGTTGCATCTCTTGGGTCACCTCTTTAGTTGTCCGTCTCCTCTACCATCCCGGATGGGATACCTTTAGGGACAACTACAAGTTGTGTGATAACAATACCGTGAGGTACCTGGAGGAATGTTCGGAAATCAAAAGGTGGTGGCTCCTCACGAGAACGTGTGGGCTAGAATGGAGTCTCTAGGGCGGTGTTCAACACTACACAAACAAGGGTGTAGCCTAATTGTTCCCTGAGGTTGCCTACCAGTTGTTCTCGCTTCCTCTGAGAAATTTCCCCACACTAATTTTAATTGAAGTAGTGCAGGATTTCCACTATGTGAAGGGTAGTGAATTTTATTATGTGAGTTGCTTAACTTAGATGTGAAACTTTAAAGAGTAGTTTACAGCTCTTTTTGATTTCCCACAGGGCCAGGCGATATGCCCACTGTTGCCGCTGGATACACACCTGGGTTAACGTGGCTGAAATCTTCAAGCCACTAAGTGTGTCCTTGGGGGCAAGCTTCGAGTCAAGTACTGTCACTTGATTCTTGACTCCTTCGTTTAGGCAAACTCCTAACGAAGCCAAGGGGGGTGGTCCCTAAAGGTTACTAAGGATGATTAAGCTAATTAGTTTTGGTGGATGAGTAAGTTTTTAGGAGTTTATAAAAATGAAATTGATACAAGAGATTTGCAATGTATAAAATTAAAGCATAACAACATAAATATTAAAAGTGTTCCCCAACACATGATAGAATTTAAACACAGATTATAATGATAAAGCAAAAGACCAATGCTGATAATGGAGTCAAATAAAGAATGTTGTGATGCTTGAAATAAAATGTTGTGCAAATGCTCTTGGTCAATTTTAAATTATTGTGGAGATGAGTGGATTATTAGGGAGGGGGATTCCCAATATACCATGAGGTATTGGAAATATGTCCGGATTATGACAAAGGTGGTTCTTCACTTGGAAATGTGGGCTGGATCGGAGTCTCTGGGAGGTGTTCAACACTACACCAAACGAGCGTGCAGTCTAATGGTATCCCGAGGTCACTACCCAGTGGTTCCCGCTTCCTTTGAAGAATTTGCCCACACAATGTCAAGAAACGAATACGCCAGATTTTCGTAAATGGGAGGTTAATTAAGAAAAATGAGAGTAATTACTAGTCACTAAGTCCCTTTCTGGTATGATCGATTTGTTCAGTCGAGGTTGCAGAGATCTAGAGCATACGGGGACGAAGCCTTGTTAATTTTAAGAGTTTTTGAACAAAGTTTTCTTGTTTATTAAAACCCCAAGAGTCTCTTTTCTGGCAAGTACTCGGGCAAGCCCTTATTTTGAAATCCGTACTTTCGGGAAAGCAATGGGTTAATTAAAAGTAAAAGACTGGAAAAAAGGTTATCTAATTACTACACTACCGAGGCAATGGGTTAGTATCCGATTACTTTTGAAAAAGATAAATCAAATTGTATTGAAAAAGTATACGGTCTGCAAAAAACAAGATAAAAAGGTTCCCATGTCCTGAGTGAGTCTAAACCCAATATCTGGATTGGACTACGACGGTAAGTTTTGATTAATCTTGGTTAATTTTAATTAAAATTAGAACTAAAGTAAGAATTAGAAAGCTACATAAATGACAACATCCACAAAAATGGAACCGACACCAATCCCCCCTGGGGGGATGAGAAACAAGCTTTATGAGCTTGCTTCCAAAAATGATTTTATTATGAGATTACAATGCCAACTTGAAGGTAAAAGAACTCCTCTTTCTCCTTATAAATTTTGGAGAAAGGAGGTTACAAAAATTTGAGGCAAAGTTTGGAAGGAAAGGTAAGGTTCGAAAAAGTCTTGGATTGTCCGATCTTGTCAAAATAAGTGCTCCAAAGACTCTTTTTCTGCTATCATGCAACAAAAACCAGCAAACAAAATTAGTAGCAAAAGTGCCCAAAATCACTTTAGAAGTGACTTGGGCAGATCAGAAAAAATGCTAAAAATTCAGTTAAAAAACTAGTTTAACTAAAGCAGAAAAAACTAAGATGGATTAGCTAAAAAGCCAACCCTCTTAGGTTCTTGGACAACCTTGAAAAGACAGCCAATAAAGCACTTGAGTTGCTTGATTTAACTTTAAAATATTTCAAAGAAAGAATCTTTTAAACAAGCTTTGAATTTACTTGAATAACTTACTAAAAGATGTTTTCCTAGAGCTAGATCCGTAGAAAAGATTTTATTAATTTGAAAAAGCTTTTAGATCTATGCACTAAATCAGATCTACTTTTTTAAATATGTCTTATAAAGGAACTAGATCTGAAAATTTTAAGAACCGATAACCAAGATAAATTTTAATTTAGAAGAGAGAAAGAGGAGAGGAATGTGAGTAAAACTTGTTGCCGGAAAGATTCACCCAAGAGACTTGAAGTGGGAAATCGTCTTGAAAATTTGCCCATAAGTGAAAAGGACGCAAACTAGCTCCAATCCTCCTTAAAGTTGATATTCCTGTAAAACTAATCACAAACTTGCCAAATACCCGTGAGATCTAGTCATGCATATCAAAATAAACTAGAACAACATGCATATAAACTTATAAAACATGCTCGATCTATGCCTCTAAACAAACACATGTAAAAGAAACTAGCAAGTAATCTAACTTACTACTTCTTTCCTACTGACTATAGTAGTCAATCAAAGGCTAGATTCATGAAGTAAGATGTTGAAATATTGTAACTGCGAAGAATATTCTATTTTATTATTGTAATTTATTCAGAGATGTTTTATTCCTCCGTCGGGATGTTATTATTGTATTTAGTCATCATAGAGTCATGAGGTAAATCCTCCCTTGTAAGTCGGGGCAATAGATCCCCTAGAGTCAAATGTAACGGGGTTTTTAAGTCCCCAAGGGGAGTCGGCCGAGTCATCATTAAGTTGAGTGGTAAAGTTAGTTGAGGCCGACATGTCAAGTTGTAAAATTAAAGTAGAAGTGAATGTATAAAGAGAGAGCTAGGCTCTCTCATTTATTCATTCATTGACACACACACTCACTTGTGTAATTCGCATAGGAGAGAGAGAGAGAGATATCTGCAAGGAGAAGCAGTACTTGTTTGGGGTTTTGTCTTTGTATTTTTGATCATCTATATTGAGGAAGTTTTGCTGGGTTTTCTTCCCCTAGAGGGTTTCGGATAAAATTTTGTCTCTTGTGTTTATGTTGTGCTTGTTATTCTTTCAGTGATCCTGTATATGCTATTGTTGTGAAATTGAATTGAATATTGATGTTATCTATCTTAGCATATTGAATCTTAACATGGTATCAGAGGTAGCCTGAAAGAAGGCAATGCATGGCATTTACGACACTTATTTCACTTGCGACAATTTGAAAGCTAGGGCTTTGTATAGCAAAAACTAGTCATCGTGGAACTTTCTCTATAAATATGTTTTTGCGAGGGTTCAGGATCTGAAAATTCTACAGGACGAAGAGCAGACATAGATGTACTTGGTGTAGAAAAATCAGCCCCAGATTCGTTGTACTTTGTGAGATATGATCCGTGCAAGTTAGGGTATCTGCCTCTTCCAGAATGCAGCCCTAAACAGGTGACCTAGGAAAAAAGGTCATATCTCGAGCTAGGAAGATCCAAATAGAATTCCGTAAAAAGTGACAGTTAGGGCACAGACTGTAGTTTCACAGGTTTGAGTATCAGAGGCTGAAGTTGAAACAGTGACACGTGGCGCATCGTACAAGTTCGCTATGTTGTTTCATCCGATAAACAGGTCATGTTGGGAAACTTAGCATATCTCTCTCATGGAGAATCCAATGAAGCTCAAATCTGCGGGGTTGGACAGATGACAGGTCCGGCTACCACAGGCCGAAGTTTCCGACCCTGAGTATCCGAAATTTCAGAGATACACCAGAAACAATAAGGCACATCAGAAATAGCTCAACGGAGGAAATCAAAGAAGAGGAGGAAGAAGTTATCACTTAGGGTTTTCAGCTTGCTCAAATAGCTGATTTCCTTCTTAAGGGCTAAAGATCTGTTGGATCTGTCACTTCTGGAGTATGCATGGTGAGAAGTTTTAGAAAAAGAGAGAGGCCTCCCAGAAAGAACTGGAGACCTTTATATGTGCTGTAAAGTCTGCCAGAGAACAACCTATTCATGCTAAGCCTCCAAAATGCTACTAGCAGAGAGACGAGAAAATGCAAAACCGAATAGAATCTCTTGAAGCTTTTGCCTTAGATGCCTGTAGATCAGATGAACAAAAAAGGGCTGCTTCTGAGGTATTGAAGAATTTGGGAATGCTAAAAAGCATCATCTTCTGCAGCACGCCTGTTAATAGATATTGGTTATTTTCCTATTTATGTCAATCTGGAGTTTTTTTTTTAATTTGGCATTCACACCAAACAGTCGGATAGTGCTCTGGCTACTGTGGACGATATATTTGAACATGCACCTCCTGATCCAGATAAGATTAATCGAAAGGATCTTATATTAAAGGTCTATGCAATTGATGTAGATGAAGCTGACGAGGTAAGCTTAAAAATTAGATGATGCCCTAAAGTGCAGCAAAGCTACCAGATGGCCACACAAAAGTTTGGATACATGTTGTTGATGCAACACATTGGGTGGCAGTACCCACATCACAATAGAGGAAGTAAAAAAAGAAGATAAGCGACTTGCTGAATGAGTATGTTGGACGCACTGTGCGAACGCCTGCAATCCCGATTTTTTATAAAAAAGGAGGGAGAACGTGTTAGCATCCTGTCTGCGTAGAAGGTTAACTCCGAATAAAATCGAATTTTTGGTAGCTGTGCTAAAATCGTGATTTTCTTTTACCATCAATTGCTGTCATCACCGATTTTCAACTACATCGGCGTCCAGATTGACAATCACTGCAGAGTTACTTTTAAATACTGAGTTCAGGTTTCAGCAGTTAGTTAAGCTTGGACCCACATTTTATCTTCTACTTGGCGCGGGCATCACCAACACTTCACGTGGATTTAAATCGCACTCTTATTAACAGCCATTTGATTAATATGGGGAGTTAGATGTCAGAGCTCGGGAAATCCGCGATCAATTAGCAACCGCAGTGAGTTTATTTTTTAATGAATTTACTTTTTTATCAGAGCCATAGCAGCAAGTCTGGAATTCGACGCCCTATGAAATAGCTACGCGTTTTTTCAAAACAACCACAGCAAGACGCATTTTTAAATGAAATCGGGCCATTGCTAGTTTGGAAGACGTGATTCATGTGTAAGTTCGACTTGACTTGAATCCACCCGTCAGTGGCAGCAGTTCTTCACTTCAAATTTCGGATCCACGCGTCTTTGGCGGCTGATAGGATCATCGCGGGTTGTTCACTGCGGCAGAGATCACGAGGTTGCCGATCCATTGCCAGCCGATCACTAACTGGGGTTTTTGGAGCGGTTCACGGTTGAGTCGTGAAATGAGTCCCACTTCAAACGAGTTCGCTATTTGGCCACCCAGGTTTCACTTTCCTTTGATCTCGGGGCAGACAGTGTGTCTGCAGTTTTATATCGGGCAGCTGTTGATTACAACACTGTTTTCTGAAAAAATATGACACTTGTTCGAAATAAACGCTGGAGATCACTAAAAGTTTGCCGAGGTGTCCACCGTTTTGACCTGTGTACCCCTGTCTTCATTAGCCACCAACTACAGAAAGCATTTTCAAAATATTCGAGGCTTCATAGGGGTGTTTTTGGGCACATCGGATAGCCAAGTATGAGTTTCATTAAAGAAGGCAGAGTTCGCTTTACATTACTTATTAGACTTTAGTGGAGAAAAAAGTGGATCTAATTCACTTTTTCTACCTTTTCTTTCTATTTTTTTTTTTTTTTTTTTTGTTATGAGAGGATTTTTTGGCCTATAAAAGCCAGCCTCTTTCATTGTAAAAGCATGGAGAAAATTTGGAAATTTCCTGCCTTTGAGAATAATAGAAAAAATATCATGGGCCTCTTTGGATAAACTCAGAACTCTCTCTCTCTCTATGTATGCCATTTCTCTTTGTTTGCCATCTTTCATCTTGTCTGAGGCGAAACCTCTCTTAGTTCATTTCTTTTGATTCTTAAGCTAGGATCATATCAATAGAAGGCTAACAATCTAGCACAACTTCATTTGACCCATGCTTTTCTCTTAAGTTTTGTGGCTTTCAGGTATTCTCAAGTGCAAGAGCTCTTAGTTGGTCACTACATTCACCTGGCAGCAAGGCCCATTTGAGCTCTCTTTTGACTCCATTCGCCCCTCTGGTATACTGGCACTGGCCTTTACTTGAGGACTGATCCTCCCAACTTTCCCATCACAATTCCAAAATACATCTTTTGTTACATTTGTTTCTCTAAGGCAGCCTCTTCTTTTCACCTTGCCCGTTTACTATACCTACCTTAGCGATCCTATCTTAGGGATACCCTCCTAGAGTTGGAGGAGAGCCAACCTGAAGCGAAGAGGAGAGGAGTGTGGTGACATTGGCCTCTCTCCTGAGAGAGTTGTCATCCAGCTGGTGTGTTACATTTTGGGCTTCAACACACGCATGCCATTTTGGGAGACAACATTTTGGCGCCGTTGCTGGGGACAAAGTCCAGTTCCCGAAATTTGAAGACTGTGCTTCATTAACGACATTTGTGAGAGATTATATTGCAGATTCTTTTTCTCACATGGCGACTCCACGAAGGGACAGAGCCCTTGTCCTTTTGCAGATTTGAAAATCCTATTGGGTGTAGAGGTGAGCACACTCATTGGAAAGCTTTCAAGCTCACCTTGGCAACTCCACAGTTTGGTATGAGGTATGATGATATGCATGTTTCAGATTTGATACCTCATTGTTTAATTCATGGATGATAATAAGGAAAAAATGCGTGATCTTCCGCACCATTATTTCATGCTCGAAGCTTTCATGCCGCTAGATTTCTCGGATATCTGTGGATTTCCTAATGACTGCTATGACTATAAAAAGGTCCTTGACATCATTTTATTTGCTTATTATCTATCTGGAGCATTTATATTTCCATGGTTGTCTTGCTTTAAATTTACCAAAGTGGTTGTTTCTCAAATCTCTTGTCTTATATCGCAACGTGGATTGCTTCATTATCTTGTGTTTATTTCAATTGTTAAAATTGTGATCTCTCATCATTAAAAAGTATGGAAGGACCTGATACAATGTTGGAGACACCTGATTGGAAACTTTGAAAATGGATTTGGAATCCCTTCATCATAGATATTAATCTTCCACCAAATGTTGCGGGAGGAAGGAGATTAAAAATTATGGTTTCCGGATTCTACAAGTAAGAAGAAACCCTACCAAAGTTGGGAGACTCATAGGGCAGCAATGAAGGAGGTTTAAATATAAGATGTTTACAAGTGATCTACCTTGGACAACCTTATAGAGAAGACACAAGCAATCTCGACAGGTATGACTTGAGGAGATGCAGGTATGTTTTGAAATCTGTTTTATTTATCTGATGATTAAGTTCATGATATGTTTGAGGTTAGTACAATCATGATTAATTTTATATTGGTCTGATCACCTTAGTAAAAGTATGAATGCATGTGAAAGATAAAAGACATTCATTGATTTGGGTTATGACACTTATGATTGTACCTGTTATCACACCAAAGTAGCAGGGCTACTATTCTTGCTTAGCAGATATCTGCACATTCCAGAGCTTCCATTTATTCAGAGCATGGCTATGATGATTGTACATTTTGTGATCACTCATGATCAGAGCAGTATATTATTCAGACTTATGTTAGACCTTGTGTCAAGGCTGAGGCTTGAGAGTTCAGATTTGATGACCGATGTGACCCTTTATCCCATACAGTTTCAGTTCAGTGCTTAGAGATGTATTGCAGCAGTGTTTCAGATGGTACATGATGATTATTACTATGATGATGTTGTATGATCTATGGATATGTTATCACTGACTGTGGATTATTATCTTGTTGATTTAGTCATGTTCACAGCATCTGCTTGGTATATTATTCTTGATGTGGCAAACTGTTTAAAATGAACTATAAATCATAAAATGGACAATTGCTTGCACATTTAGGTCATTTAACAAAACCCACTGGTTTTTCACCTTGCATAGATATGGTCTTTCCTGACACCAGTTGTCTGCCAGTGTAGGCTCCATATTCACTTGACTCCATCCATACATGACTTTCCTATTTGACTTTATACCTTGACCTATCTCATTTGACTTTCTGATACTGAGGACTTCCCCATTTTTCTACCTCTGTGTTTGGACCGTGTTGCCGCCTGGTTCCACACCTGGGAAAACGCAGCAGAAGTCTTCAAGCTGCTGGTGTGGCCTTGGGGGCAAGTCAGAGTCAAGTGCTGTCACTTGAGACTCGACTCCTCCGTCTAGGCTTTCCTAGCGAAGCCAAGGGGGGTGGACCCTAAAGATAAAAAGAAACTAAGGCGTCTAATCTAGGAGTTAGGAAATATTTTTGCAACCAAGATAGACAACATATACTTTTTTCAAATAAAAAAACATCATTTATCATTTACTCCCATTTAAAAAATAATCATCATTCACTTGCATACTAGTCAACAATAAAATGAAATTTGCATCAGGACCAGTGCCTTGCTATGGAGTCAAATAACAAATGCATAAACATAAAGTAAATGTTGTGGAGTGTTCTTGGTTTATTTTAAAATTTAATGTGATTGTGATCTTTTTATTAAGGCATGTGGGTTCCCGATATACGCAAGGTACGGGGGAACATGTCCGGAAATTTGAAGCGTGGCTTCCCTCTCAGGCTTTAGGCTGGATCGGAGTCTCGAGGAGGTGTTCAGATGCTATACCAACGAGGGCAAGCCTAACGGTTTCCAAGAGGTCGCTATCCAGTTTTATCCCAAGCCTTCTGGGAAATTTGCCCACGACAACAAATTGCGTGTTGTGCCGGATTTTCACAAAAAGGGTTTTTTATTGGGGTGGTGTTAAGTTCTATTACTAGTCATCAACTCCTTTCTGGTGTGTACCAACTGGATCAGACTAAGCTGCAAGTTGGCCACAGAGCATACGGGAGAAGACCTTGGTATTTTTTATAAAATTTTAAGAACACAAATTTTATCTTTTTAGAACCCCAGGAGTCTCTTTTCAGGCATGTATTTCGGGCAAGCCCTCATACAAAACCCTACTTCGGGAAAGCAAGGGCGGCGTTATGAGTTGTAAAAAAAAATGTGAAAAAAAACTAGGTTGTGAGTGAACTTGTGGCCCGCTAGTGAAACGGACCAACAAGGTTTATTTTAATCCTAATTGATTTTATTAATGCCGAAAAACAAGAAATAAAACTACTCTAACATTCACGCCATGAAAATGAGACGACACAGGCCACCCCTGGGGGGATGGGGTATGGGCGCTGGCTAGCCCACTTGCTCTCGTTTAAAATGTTTACAATGATAACGGAGAAGTGCCCCAAGTCTACTTAATGTGACTTGGTAGCTTACAAAATTATAGAAAAATATGCCCGGTTTTGGAAAATATGGAAATTGGTGTTCCGGATCGCCTGGATGCTCGAAATTTTGCCAGCACCTCCTCCTACCTGCTCATCTTCTGCTGCAAACCAGCAAGCAATAATTAGTACAAGATGCCCAAAAACACTTTAAGAGTGTCTTTGGAACACCTCCTAAGAAACCCAGAATTTTCTAATTTAAAAACTAAGTAAAAAATGACAAAAATAACCAAGTAAAACTAGCTATGGAGCTTGTCTACTTGGGATCTTTGCTAGCCTTTTAATGGCTGCAAATTATCAGCTCTATGGCAGCCAGATAACACTTTGCAATCAGATCTAATACTTTTTTAGAAAAAATTTGAAAAATTTCGACAACTTTAAACTAGTTTTTTTTTGTAAAGAAAGTACTAGTAAATCAGGAAAATTTGAATTTTTTATAAATGAGAGAGAGAGAGATGGAACAAATCCTTGTTGAAAATCGAAGCTTTGAAGATGGTTCAGTGATGCTTGAAGGGACTATATCTGCAAATAATAATTAGTAAAAAGCGGAAACAAACAAGATCCTGCTTCTTGCCAACTCAAGAAGACACCTGCACATCACAGATCTTACCAAACAAAGATTAAATGTAGATATATATACTCATAAGAAACTAAGCTGCTACAAATAAACAAATTTGACAACAACTTATCTCATAGATGAGCAAACCACACCCTTGAAAATAAGACTTATGCACAAGTCATCTTGGAAAAGAGATCAAGATACTTCATCCACATGTAACCAAGACACCACAAGCTGACCTCCAAAGTCTTCTTTTATTTCAAAATGACAAAAATATTACAATCATAAGTTGGCTGCTCCAAATCTCACTAGTGAACAATGGAGAGCACTCTCCAATTTATAGAGGAAACAATGAGGAGGGAGGGCGCACTTAGTGAGGGAATGAGAGGTGGAGTGGTGGCACAAATGGTGGAGGGGATAGGGCTGCCCACTCCACCTATTTAGCTGCCCCATATGCAGCACCAAAGGTGCCCATGTAGCAGCATAAAGTATGCTGCCCATTCCCCAACACGTGGGCTGCCAAAATAGCAAGTGCGCCCCCTCATCTAGTGAAGTGCGCCCCTCTCCTTAGCCACGAGTTTCTCCTTGTTTGGGGCTGCCCAAACGGCACAAAATCAGCCCATAGCACTCCTATAACTATGCTGGTCGAAATCAGACCCCAAAATCTCTCCAAAAATTAAATATTTTTTTAAGTCATTTTTCACTTTTTTGATTTTTTTATGATTTTTTTGGGATTTTTTGATTTTTTTGATTTTGACCAAGGTAGAAGCACCCAAACATTAGGAAAAGTGGGTTTAGGGGTTTAGGGGGTGCTCTGAGTTAGAAAACGAGCACCCCTAAGGCAAAAAATACCTCCAGACGCCCCAGATAGGCCAATTACAAATTTTTTAATTGAACCATTAAAAAATGGCCCAATTTACGGAAAAATAAAAACTTGCCGAAAAAAAAACACCTAGGGGGACTTAGACATGTCCATATGACTCAAAATCAACGCCTAGCATGTTCATATACATTGACCCATAGACTCTAATAATTCCCTAAGGCCCGTCAGCCTCCCCAGGCATTCCAGCTTTGGAGGAGCAGGAGAAAAACCAATTAATTATGCAATGCAGTGATGCAAAACATAATAGATAGGTGAAAAAACTCCTTGGAATACCTGACTTGGCCAAAAAGTCCTAAGGAACCGAGTCTTTTACAAACACCATGCTAGCACGTTTTGTTACAAACCCCGCAGGGCCATGGACATGTGAAAAAAAACGGGGGCCTTAAAAAGGCCAGCTGGACATCAAATCACCAAAATTGAACATGTGTCATGTTCTCCTTTGCCCGCTCGCTTGATAATCCAACCAAGTGCAACTTAGTTGGCAACATCTGGCTCCAACTGCGGGACGTGTGCTCGATCTGATTTAATCAAATAGAGTATGCGAGAATCCAAGAATCTCTGGTTCCTTAGGGATATTCTGATTTGAGTTTGAGGTTCCAATATGGTTCTTTCTTTGATATGTTAGGCCATTGAACTTTGACATCTCAAGAATCTTCTCTGGTGGAGGCATCTCACCAAATCTAAGGGTAGCTTTATCTTTCAAGTCCCGGCTGTAACATCTAGCTTGTTCCCAAGTTTCTTTAGAGACAGGGTGAGTTTGACCCACAACATTGATATATTCAGGCTGGTTCTCAGGCTCGCTTGCTAATCTGACACTGCTACTGGCTTCTGATGGATTCTGTTCCATTGACCATTTAAATATAGCACAAGTAGACTCTTCATGGAAACTATCACATGCCCTACAAAAGGGAGGAATTTCTTCTGAAAGAGTATTTACAGTTTCCAAAGGATTTGGGGTCCTCTGATCTTGAAATGGAACTTTTCTCTGATATTGAGGCCTAGGAGCATATTGGGGCTTAGGAACATACTGATTTGAGACCTGGTGATTTTGAGATCTTTCAATGGAGATCAACCTGTTCTGTATGGCAGTCATGTTGGAGGCTTGATTTGAAACAGCTTCCTTTAAGAGTTGAGCAATTTCTTTCAAAGGTTCCTTTGAAGGATCCTTGATCTCAGTGCTAATGGTTTTATCTTTATTCTCGCTTTGCTTCATAGGAACATTGGCCCTTGTGAAACCAGGAAGATGAGACTTGCCACAATTTAACATGTTCTTATCAATTTTCTCAGCCAATTCTATGGCCTTCTTTAGATCAGTAGGTTCTTTATCAGCTAATTGATATTTCAACTCTCCGCTAAAAGCTTCCATGTAGTAAATGAGGATGGAATTATCAGGTGGCTTGATATCAGCATGAAGTCTATCCACAATTTCATTGAATTTGTTGTTGAATTCTTCCATTGTCTCATTTTCATTTTTCTTAGTATTGGTCAAGGCAGCTAGAAGGTAGCGGTCTTCTTTGATATCCCCCCATTTGGCCAAGAAAGCAGTTTCAATTTCTTTGTAGGTCTTGTACTTGTCAGCTTCCAACTTGTTAAACCATTCATAAGCATTTTCTTCCAAAGATAAAGCAAACAACTTCATTTTTACATCCTCATGCTTGGCACCTAAGCACCACTTGTCAAAACAATGGCAAAAACGAGTTATATGGGATTTAGCACTAATAGCATTATTTCCTTGAAAAGATGGCAATTTATCAATGGCTTTTTCAGGGATATCATGAGGGTAACCAACTATAGCAGTAAAATCATAAGGACCAAACTCAGCCATTTCAATAATAAGATTATTCAAATTATTTTCTGTGAATAAAAGGTGAATATCAGAAATTGACTGAGAACCAAGATCCTCAAGGGTTTTTCGAGAAGATAACTTGCTTTTCCTCCTATGATAGACCTTTTCAGGCTCAGGAAAGAACTGAAGCAAGTTCTGAGGATTCCTTCTTGTAAAACGCCTTGGTAGATTTGTTGACAGTGGAGTCGCCAGATGTTCTTAGTCAATTTAAAAAATTCACTACATACATCAAACAAAGCGAAAACAAAAAAGGAAAACTCAAAAGTCGTATTCCGGGAATAGAAAGACTTATCCCCGGCAACGGCGCCAAAATGTTGCCGCCTGGTTCCACACCTGGGAAAACGCAGCAGAAGTCTTCAAGCTGCTGGTGTGGCCTTGGGGGCAAGTCAGAGTCAAGTGCTGTCACTTGAGACTCGACTCCTCCGTCTAGGCTTTCCTAGCGAAGCCAAGGGGGGTGGACCCTAAAGATAAAAAGAAACTAAGGCGTCTAATCTAGGAGTTAGGAAATATTTTTGCAACCAAGATAGACAACATATACTTTTTTCAAATAAAAAAACATCATTTATCATTTATTCCCATTTAAAAAATAATCATCATTCACTTGCATACTAGTCAACAATAAAATGAAATTTGCATCAGGACCAGTGCCTTGCTATGGAGTCAAATAACAAATGCATAAACAGAAAGTAAATGTTGTGGAGTGTTCTTGGTTTATTTTAAAATTTAATGTGATTGTGATCTTTTTATTAAGGCATGTGGGTTCCCGATATACGCAAGGTACGGGGGAACATGTCCGGAAATTTGAAGCGTGGCTTCCCTCTCAGGCTTTAGGCTGGATCGGAGTCTCGAGGAGGTGTTCAGATGCTATACCAACGAGGGCAAGCCTAACGGTTTCCAAGAGGTCGCTATCCAGTTTTATCCCAAGCCTTCTGGGAAATTTGCCCACGACAACAAATTGCGTGTTGTGCCGGATTTTCACAAAAAGGGTTTTTTATTGGGGTGGTGTTAAGTCCTATTACTAGTCATCAACTCCTTTCTGGTGTGTACCAACTGGATCAGACTAAGCTGCAAGTTGGCCACAGAGCATACGGGAGAAGACCTTGGTATTTTTTATAAAATTTTAAGAACACAAATTTTATCTTTTTAGAACCCCAGGAGTCTCTTTTCAGGCATGTATTTCGGGCAAGCCCTCATACAAAACCCTACTTCGGGAAAGCAAGGGGGGCGTTATGAGTTGTAAAAAAAAATGTGAAAAAAAAACTAGGTTGTGAGTGAACTTGTGGCCCGCTAGTGAAACGGACCAACAAGGTTTATTTTAATCCTAATTGATTTTATTAATGCCGAAAAACAAGAAATAAAACTACTCTAACATTCACGCCATGAAAATGAGACGACACAGGCCACCCCTGGGGGGATGGGGTATGGGCGCTGGCTAGCCCACTTGCTCTCGTTTAAAATGTTTACAATGATAACGGAGAAGTGCCCCAAGTCTACTTAATGTGACTTGGTAGCTTACAAAATTATAGAAAAATATGCCCGGTTTTGGAAAATATGGAAATTGGTGTTCCGGATCGCCTGGATGCTCGAAATTTTGCCAGCACCTCCTCCTACCTGCTCATCTTCTGCTGCAAACCAGCAAGCAATAATTAGTACAAGATGCCCAAAAACACTTTAAGAGTGTCTTTGGAACACCTCCTAAGAAACCCAAAATTTTCTAATTTAAAAACTAAGTAAAAAATGACAAAAATAACCAAGTAAAACTAGCTATGGAGCTTGTCTACTTGGGATCTTTGCTAGCCTTTTAATGGCTGCAAATTATCAGCTCTATGGCAGCCAGATAACACTTTGCAATCAGATCTAATACTTTTTTAGAAAAAATTTGAAAAATTTCGACAACTTTAAACTAGTTTTTTTTTGTAAAGAAAGTACTAGTAAATCAGGAAAATTTGAATTTTTTATAAATGAGAGAGAGAGAGATGGAACAAATCCTTGTTGAAAATCGAAGCTTTGAAGATGGTTCAGTGATGCTTGAAGGGACTATATCTGCAAATAATAATTAGTAAAAAGCGGAAACAAACAAGATCCTGCTTCTTGCCAACTCAAGAAGACACCTGCACATCACAGATCTTACCAAACAAAGATTAAATGTAGATATATATACTCATAAGAAACTAAGCTGCTACAAATAAACAAATTTGACAACAACTTATCTCATAGATGAGCAAACCACACCCTTGAAAATAAGACTTATGCACAAGTCATCTTGGAAAAGAGATCAAGATACTTCATCCACATGTAACCAAGACACCACAAGCTGACCTCCAAAGTCTTCTTTTATTTCAAAATGACAAAAATATTACAATCATAAGTTGGCTGCTCCAAATCTCACTAGTGAACAATGGAGAGCACTCTCCAATTTATAGAGGAAACAATGAGGAGGGAGGGCGCACTTAGTGAGGGAATGAGAGGTGGAGTGGTGGCACAAATGGTGGAGGGGATAGGGCTGCCCACTCCACCTATTTAGCTGCCCCATATGCAGCACCAAAGGTGCCCATGTAGCAGCATAAAGTATGCTGCCCATTCCCCAACACGTGGGCTGCCAAAATAGCAAGTGCGCCCCCTCATCTAGTGAAGTGCGCCCCTCTCCTTAGCCACGAGTTTCTCCTTGTTTGGGGCTGCCCAAACGGCACAAAATCAGCCCATAGCACTCCTATAACTATGCTGGTCGAAATCAGACCCCAAAATCTCTCCAAAAATTAAATATTTTTTTAAGTCATTTTTCACTTTTTTGATTTTTTTATGACTTTTTTGGGATTTTTTGATTTTTTTGATTTTGACCAAGGTAGAAGCACCCAAACATTAGGAAAAGTGGGTTTAGGGGTTTAGGGGGTGCTCTGAGTTAGAAAACGAGCACCCCTAAGGCAAAAAATACCTCCAGACGCCCCAGATAGGCCAATTACAAATTTTTTAATTGAACCATTAAAAAATGGCCCAATTTACGGAAAAATAAAAACTTGCCGAAAAAAAAAACACCTAGGGGGACTTAGACATGTCCATATGACTCAAAATCAACGCCTAGCATGTTCATATACATTGACCCATAGACTCTAATAATTCCCTAAGGCCCGTCAGCCTCCCCAGGCATTCCAGCTTTGGAGGAGCAGGAGAAAAACCAATTAATTATGCAATGCAGTGATGCAAAACATAATAGATAGGTGAAAAAACTCCTTGGAATACCTGACTTGGCCAAAAAGTCCTAAGGAACCGAGTCTTTTACAAACACCATGCTAGCACGTTTTGTTACAAACCCCGCAGGGCCATGGACATGTGAAAAAAAACGGGGGCCTTAAAAAGGCCAGCTGGACATCAAATCACCAAAATTGAACATGTGTCATGTTCTACTTTGCCCGCTCGCTTGATAATCCAACCAAGTGCAACTTAGTTGGCAACAGACCGCATCCCTGTATATTCAGTGTCTTGGCTCTAAGTTGGTGACAAAACTTGCCTTTGTTGAGTTGGATTGTAGGCCTAAATCATTTTGGTCGGCTGTCCCGATGTTTGGCATTGGCTCGAACTCCCCCTAGTCACTTGAGATGTTGTTGGCTAAAACTGAAAGCTCATGTTCTACCTATGGAAACTTATAAATTCGCCCATGGAAACTAAAAAGGGCAAGAGCGATGAACAGCTAAAAAAAAATACTCCTCGAAGAGTATAAGAAAGGTCCAAAAAGCAATGATTCTTAAAAGTTATATCTAAACAATTGTTGACCTTATGTGTATTTGAAAACATGCCCTGGATGCAAGCTGCAACTAGTTGTGCTTATCAGCACACCTGAGATCCGAAGGGTTATGTAGGCCAAAAAGGCCATGAAATGAAATTGAATGATCCTAATGAACCTGGATCAACTTGATGTAGACATGATGCCTAAGTTGAATAAGCACTCTCTAAACAACTTATCCATTTGTGAGGCACAGCCATCCCCCGTGTTATTTTGTCCAGCACAGAGTTTGTAGCTTCCCCCTTCTCCCAGTCCAAAGTATTTTTGAGTTAAGTTAGATAAGTCAACCCCTTGGCCCAACCTTGTTCCTAGCCTTCATCCTTCACTAACAGTTTGACCATGTCCAATGGGTGAGTTTGTCATTTGTACTATTGTGCAAGTAATTTTATATAACAAAGAAATATGCTAACTTGATTAATGCCACTGAATGGATGTTATACTTTGAGCTTGGCTGTGAGAATGATTAGAGAAGCATGTCTTAGTCTACTGATGTGATTTATCCTTGGTTGTATATTGTTGGGATCAGTGATGATGTGTGCCATATATATATACCTATTGATGATGATTGATGGTCCCACATACTTGATGATGAGATCATATGATGGACATATGATGCAGATGATGATAGATGCAGTTCAACAGGTTTTATTATTACTTCAGATCAGCAGATTATGCATTGTCCATATATGGTGGACCCTACAGCTGGCCCATTAGGGAAACCCATGGTGTATGAGTACACATACCTAGTGGATTTGGGTCTTCTGGATCTAATGAGACACTTATCTTTCAGTTCCGGGCACTTCTGACAGTGATTGATGCAGTTTTACACTTGTTGACCAGATTTGGGGCTGATTTCCTAGCCTGAGCAGTAGGGGCCATGAGAGGCCAGTTCACCTAGGGCGCTGTATGTGGAGGGGGTGGTCCAGCCACTTGTTTTTACCATTTACCCCCCTTTCTGGAGAGCCTGGTGGGCTCAGATGGACAACGCAGATGCCCTAGGAGGCAGTTTTGGCACTTTCACAGTTACCAAGGCAGTTAAAAAATGGGATAAAGTGGTCACTGAGGAATTTGATTTGGGCAATTGAAGCAAGGTTTTGGCATTTGGTTTTCACAGAGGTCTTCCAGGGTGATCTCACTATCTTCCAGCCAGTTTTCACCATGTGGGTATGCCCACATCGATCACAGGAGGTCTTTTACTGCTTGTCGGTCACAGATTTTGAGGACAGATTTGGTCATCTATATTATCTTGGACATATTTTATTATTTTATTGTGCCTTGGGGATGAGCTAGTAAGGATTGATGCCTCCTAGCCCCACCATGTGCTTATTTTGTCATGTCCTAGTCATAATGAGGTGGATTTTTGTACTTTTACCCCTCTAGTGGATGACGTCATCCTTCCTTTGTACCATTTAGTGCGGACGCCATCATTATATTGGGTGATCCATGTGATGTATTGTTATGATTTATTATTAGCCGTTGATTAGATCTTTTGATCTTTTAATCTTAGCCACTCATGTAAAAAGTGGTTAGGATTGTACTCTCTCCCCATCCTATTTAAGGAGGGAGCATCTCATTGTAAAATCATCTAGAGATTTTTGGCTCTTGGCTCTTGGAATAAAATTTCTATCTTTTGGAGTACATGCTTGGATTGGAGTGGATGTTGGTTGTTTCGATTGTAAATGCTTTTGTCCATTGCACTGGAGGATCTATTGTAGCTATCTTGCATATTTGCCATATCTTTTTACAGGTTAAGAGGACGTTTTTGACAAGTGCGAATTGGTGGGGAGGCTTGCCCTTCAATCTTGGAGGAAGACTTTTTGGTTAAACAGGGAGTAGTTTTGTCTTTGTGCCAACTATTCTATGCTTATCTCTCTCTTGCTTGTATCTACCTTCAACATGTTAAACTGATTGATGCTTTGCTCCTTGGTTTTGACAGGTTAGAGGGACTCATATGTGGCTTGGAAAAATCGATTTGGCAAGAGGGTTTCAACAATTCTCCATTTGATCTTTGGCAAAAGTAATCCTCGTCTCAACTAGCATCCATCTCTTCATCCAGGTATGCTCCAAAGGTATGATCTTCTTCTTCCTTGAATCATCCATAATTTCTAGATCATAAAAACCCTAATTGATTAAAACCCTTATTTTTGGTTTTTCTTAGATCTACTTAGATCTAGCCGTTCTTTTGAAGAGATATTAGGAACCCACCTCTATAGCATTCACCCCTAGTGGGATCTATAGTTTGGTGGTGATTGGGTTAAAATTGACACACTTTTCAAGGCAAAAAGTCCTCTTGAACCAAATCGCACTTCCCTAAGAGAGGCTTGTTTGGTTAGATCTAGCACATGGGTAGGTGAGATCCCACTTGATTTGCAATCTACACATTTGATAACCTACCCCCAGACTGTTACTTTGGTGATTTCTACCTTGTGGGCATCATTCCACGTTTTAAGGGATTAAAACCCCCTTTTGAATTTCTTGGCACCTTAAAACTCAGATCTAGTAAGATCTAACCCTTGGATTGACATGATTTTCTAGATCCACATAGATCGGTGCATAAGCTACTTGGATCTACAGTTTGGTGGCGATTGGACTTGATTTGGTCCACTTAACCCCTCTTTTATCCCTCCTTGAGCAAGGTCGCACTCCCTTGGGTGAGTGAGTTTGCCCACTTTGAGGACGTGGGTGGTTGAGATTTTTGTGGATTTGGAACGGCCATACCTTGAAACCTAGGTCTAGAGTATCATTTTGTGACGATCTGCCTTGGGGGTAGCATTCCTTGTTTCAAGGGATTGTGGTCCACTTAGGGTCATTTAATGAAAACCTAGATCTAGCAAGATCCAACCACCCTATCCGAATTAGCCCACTTGACTTGGCTCCTAGGTGTCTCGATCTACACTTTGACATACCTTTTGACCCCATTAGCCCATCCAACAAGGCACTAGTCCTCCTCAAAGCAAGTCGCACTCCTTGGGAATTGTGTCAAACCCTAGATCCGGTACATGGGTAATCCTAAATTCAACTTAGATCTATAGATCTACTCATTACATAACCTCTAGTACCAATTGCATCCCTTAGCTTCACCTTGTGGGTCCACTTCAAGCCATTTCACATATCCCAAGAAAGTAGGATCCACTTGTGTAGCATATGGTGATACACCTCATCATTTTACCTACTTATGTGGCCTAAATCATACATCGGTTGAAACACTAACAATCTCCCAAACCACCTTCAACCATACTTTAACATCTACGTCCACTCAACCTTGCATTGGTTTCCGTAACTCTTCACTTACTTATCCTTAGAAACCTTTGTTTGGGTCCAATCAACTGTGATTGGTTATAGGGTCTCCCCCTAGGTCTTGTTTCACCTTGACCTAAAGCGAAGAGTGCCTCGGTTGACGTGACTCCCACCTTGCATTGGGAACCGTGGCATCTCTTGGGTCACCTCTTTAGTTTCCTATCTCCTCTACTGTCCCGGATGGGATACCACTAGGGGCAACTACAAGTTGTGTGATAACATCTTTGGCGCCGTTGCCGAGGAGGTAGAGGCCTACCTTGGTTCAATATACCTGTTTTGTCTCACTCTCTCCCTGCACTTTAAACGACATACATCTTGGTAGAAGAGTTTAAAAATCTACCTGGCGACTCCAATTCGTGACTCCGCTGAGGATCGACCCCATTCCCATCTTTCAATTTTGTAATTTGTAAATCATAAATGAATTCAGACATTTTCTTCCAAATGACAAGGTGTATGAATGAAATATATGAGAATCTATCTCGCTATAGAGGGCAGTTGGAAAAAAGTAATGAAAGTCAGTCAACATATCAATATGGGAGTGATTATGTACATAATTCTTATGACTCTCATCATTCTTTTCATTCTTCAAGTAAAAATATTAACCTAATTAATTCAAACAAAATTCAATCTCAACCAAGGCCTTACAACCAAAGCATTCGGTCAAATGACTCTAGTATTCCAGTTAGACATCCACAACTAATCCCTAGTAGAATGGCCAAAGTTATTAGAAATCCAGCTAAGCCATCTCCTTTTGACTTTTCTGAAATTCATGGGGCACCTCATCTTATGCCAAATAATTACTCTGAAAGGTTGCCTCGTTTCTATGGAAATTATTTTGAGTCAATTGTAAATCACTTACAAATATTTTGGGATTATATGGAAGTTAGGGGTGCTGATGATAAAGATGTTTATATGCGGGCCCTGGGTGAGACATTAGGTGGAAATGCCGGATTATGGTTTGATAATTTAGCCCCAGGATCCATCACTGGATATGATATGTTTGCTGGGTTATTAAAGAATAAATGGGGCAGTAATGTTGAAGAATCCTTAACAGAGATATCAAGCAATAATTGTGCTGTTGAGGATCAGTTTAATAAGGACCATGATAATAATAATGACACTTCAAATCAGTCCTTCAGTAGCCCTACTTTTGATCTTGAAGAAATTTCTGATTTTGTATTTGTTGAGGATCCTTCAGAAAAAGAATTCCTTAATCATTCTATCATTAACAATCATTCAGTTCCTTATCACCTTATTGAAGAAGAAGAAAGTGGAAACATTGACCAAGACCCTTTAGTAGTGCTTTCACATGATCATTGTGCAAATATTCAGGATGCTTTAAATGAACTTGTTGATTTTATCCCTGATCAATTAAATGAAAATGATCAAGTATCCTCTTGTGAATCTAATGATGAGTCAATAGAAGGTCAACCTCAAGACGAGGAAGAGTTAATAAATCACACTAGGTGTTCTAATCTTTGTTCCACTTCTTATAATGAATCTTTAAATTCTCCTTTTTTCATCTTTAATCAAGATAACTTAGAGTTAGATAGTTGTGGTCAATCTTGTACTCAGTTTGTAAATATTAGACTTCATAAAAATCTTGGAATCGTTCCTAGAACAAAGAATATTGTTTTAAAAGGCCTTTCCTTTTGTCAAATTCCAAGGCCAAACTTGTTTATCCATTTGGGAGAATTTTCATATTTTCAATCCACCCTCCCTTCCCAACTTTTTCAATCATCTTTGGGTTGGTGCTCTAGTCGATCTTTTGCCTTGGAAATTTTCAATAGGAAGTATAAGCACGATTGCATGATTGGAGAAAAAGCACTTCATTTCCCTTTTCAGTCACCTTGGAACAATGATGCTTGTTGTCAAAATATCAATCATTATTGGTGGCTAGAAAAGGTGTTTAAAGATCAATTTCATCTTTTCTCCATTTTTGAGCATCAAGTGGGTCTAGTTTTGATTTTTCGTCTTTCAAGCCTTGATTTGTCCCCACTTGGTTTTTATTTGATCATCAGTCCCAAGGAGAACCGTATTGAATATGCAAGTAAAGTAAATGAGGAAAGTAGTTCATTAAATCAAATGCCATATGTTTTCCCTCCATCAAATTTAAACAATCATTTGCATAAATTTTATGATCCTATCAGTTATTTGATGGAGGATGTCTGCTTCAGTCAATATTCTCCTTGGCATGATTTCATTTTGCTCCATTCAAATCCTTCTTCAATTTCTGAACAAGTCAAGAAGATTGTGCTCTCAAATTCAGTAATCTTTAATCCAATCTTGACTTGCTTTATCAACAAAAATCAAAGAAAAATCATTAACTTATTTAATGAATGGTTGCACTGGATTTATGATTTTACCTAGCATTTGTGCTGAATGGTTAGAGTAGGGTAGGTAGGACCAAATAAGCTCACTTGAGCAGTAGGATTTGTGTGCTTTTTCTTTTTCTGTGTGATGAGTATTGCCCCTTTTCTTTTCTGCTTGGAGTGTCTGCTTGTTCTTGTTGTTGATTGAGTTGAGCCCTGCTCCTTCCTAAGCTTGTCTCTTCTCCTGCATGCATTAAAGAATTTTGATTTCCGTTTACATTTTTGGCTGCCTGTGCAAGTTGAGATTGCCTGTTTAAAAGAAGTTCTCTTTTCCTCCTGCACAGTAATAAAATGAATGATCAATAAATAATATATACCATGTTAGTTTATATTTTTCTTTTACGCATTTCAGTTTCTGTTTTAGAATAGAAGTAATTTTCAGTTTTATTTTATATATTTGTCCCATACATGCTCCATGAGGTATTCTAGTGTTTGTGAGAGCAGGAACAGGTGCAGAATAAAAGCTGAAAGCAAGGATGGTGCAGTGCTGGATTGAAGATTGATTGCAGAGCAGATCGAGACCAGAGATTCTGAGGTTCTCAAGCGCTCTCTCCCTTAGAGCACTTGTCCCAGCTGGAGCCAGATGTTATCACACCATAGTAGCAGGGCTACTATTCTTCCTTAGCAGATATCTGCACATTCCAGAGCTTCCATTTATTCAGAGCATGGCTATGATGATTGTACATTTTGTGATCACTCATGATCAGAGCAGTATATTATTCAGACTTATGTTAGACCTTGTGTCAAGGCTGAGCCTTGAGAGTTCAGATTTGATGACCGATGTGACCCTTTATCCCATACAGTTTCAGTTCAGTGCTTAGAGATGTATTGCAGTAGTGTTTCAGATGGTACATGATGATTATTACTATGATGATGTTGTATGATCTATGGATATGTTATCACTGACTGTGGATTATTATCTTGTTGATTTAGTTATGTTCACAGCATCTGCTTGGTATATTATTCTTGATGTGGCAAACTGTTTAAAATGAACTATAAATCATAAAATGGACAATTGCTTGCACATTAAGGTCATTTAACAAAACCCACTGGTTTTTCACCTTGCATAGATATGGTCTTTCCTGACACCAGTTGTCTGCCAGTGTAGGCTCCATATTCACTTGACTCCATCCATACATGACTTTCCTATTTGACTTTATACCTTGACCTATCTCATTTGACTTTCTGATACTGAGGACTTCCCCATTTTTCTACCTCTGTGTTTGGACCGCATCCCTGTATATTCAGTGTCTCGGCTCTAAGTTGGTGACAAAACTTGCCTTTGGTGAGTTGGATTGTAGGCCTAAATCATTCTGGTCGGCTGTCCCGATGTTTGGCATTGGCTCGAAATCCCCCTAGTCACTTGAGATGTTGTTGGCTAAAACTGAAAGCTTATGTTCTACCTATGGAAACTTATAAATTCGCCCATGGAAACTAAAAAGGCCAAGAGCGATGAACAGCTAAAAAAAAATACTCCTCGAAGAGTATAAGAAAGGTCCAAAAAGCAATGATTCTTAAAAGTTATATCTAAACAATTGCTGACCTTATGTGTATTTGAAAACATGCCCTGGATGCAAGCTGCAACTAGTTGTGCTTATTAGCACACCTGAGATCCGAAGGGTTATGTTGGCCAAAAAGGCCATGAAATGAAATTGAATGATCCTAATGAACCTGGATCAACTTGATGTAGACATGATGCCTAAGTTGAATAAGCACTCTCTAAACAACTTATCCATTTGTGAGGCACAGCCATCCCATGTGTTATTTTGTCCAGCACAGAGTTTGTAGCTTCCCTCTTCTCCCAGTCCAAAGTATTTTTGAGTTAAGTTAGATAAGTCAACCCCTTGGCCCAACCTTGTTCCTAGCCTTCATCCTTCACTAGCAGTTTGACCATGTCCAATGGGTGAGTTTGTCATTTGTACTATTGTGCAAGTAATTTTATATAACAAAGAAATATGCTAACTTGATTAATGCCATTGAATGGATGTTATATTTTGAGCTTGGCTGTGAGAATGATTAGAGAAGCATGTCTTAGTCTACTGATGTGATTTATCCTTGGTTGTATATTGTTGGGATCAGTGATGATGTGGGCCATATATATATACCTATTGATGATGATTGATGGTCCCACATACTTGATGATGAGATCATATGATGGACATATGATGCAGATGATGATAGATGCAGTTCAGCAGGTTTTATTATTACTTCAGATCAGCAGATTATGCATTGTCCATATATGGTGGACCCTACAGCTGGCGCATTAGGGCAACCCATGGTGTATGAGTACACATTCCTAGTGGATTTGGGTCTTCTGGATCCAATGAGACACTTATCTTTCAGTTCCGGGCACTTCTGACAGTGATTGATGCAATTTTACACTTGTTGATCAGATTTGGGGTTGATTTCCCAGCCTGAGCAGCAGGGGCCATGAGAGGCCAGTTCACCTAGGGCGCTGTATGTGGAGGGGGTGGTCCAGCCACTTGTTTTTACCATTTACCCCCCCTTCTGGAGAGCCTGGTGGGCTCAGATGAACAGCGCAGATGCCCTAGGAGGCAGTTTTGGCACTTTCACAGTTACCGAGGCAGTTAAAAAATGGGATAAAGTGGTCACTGAGGAATTCGATTTGGGCAATTGAGGCAAGGTTTTGGCATTTGGTTTTCACAGAGGTCTTCCAGGGTGATCTCACTATCTTCCAGCCAGTTTTCACCATGTGGGTATGCCCACATCGATCACAGGAGGTCTTTCACTGCTTGTCGGTCACAGATTTTGAGGACAGATTTGGTCATTTATATTATCTTGGACATATTTTATTATTTTATTGTGCCTTGGGGATGAGCTAGTAAGGATTGATGCCTCCTAGCCCCACCATGTGCTTATTTTGTCATGTCCTAGTCATTATGAGGTGGATTTTTGTACTTTTACCCCTCTAGTGGATGACGTCATCCTCCCTTTGTACCATTTAGTGGGGACGTCATCATTATATTGGGTGATCCATGTGATGTATTGTTATGATTTATCATTAGCCGTTGATTAGATCTTTTGATCTTTTAATCTTAGCCACTCATGTAAAAAGTGGTTAGGATTGTACTCTCTCCCCATCCTATTTAAGGAGGGAGCATCTCATTGTAAAATCATGTAGAGATTTTTGGCTCTTGGCTCTTGGAATAAAATTTCTATCTTTTGGAGTACATGCTTGGATTGGAGTGGATGTTGGTTGTTTCGATTGTAAATGCTTTTGTCCATTGCACTGGAGGATCTATTGTAGCTATCTTGCATATTTGCCATATCTTTTTACAGGTTAAGAGGGCGTTTTTGACAAGTGCGAATTTGTGGGGAGGCTTTCCCTTCAATCTTGGAGGAAGACGTTTTGGTTAAACATGGAGTAGTTTTGTTTTTGTGCCAACTATTCTATGCTTATCTCTCTCTTGCTTGTATCTACCTTCAACATGTTAAACTGATTGATGCTTTGCTCCTTGGTTTTGACAGGTTAGAGGGACTCATATGTGGCTTGGAAAAATCGATTTGGCAAGAGGGTTTCAACAATTCTCCATTTGATCTTTGGCAAAAGTAATCCTCGTCTCAACTAGCATCCATCTCTTCATCCAGGTATGCTCCAAAGGTATGATCTTCTTCTTCCTTGAATCATCCATAATTTCTAGATCATAAAAACCCTAATTTATTAAAACTCTTATTTTTGGTTTTTCTTAGATCTACTTAGATCTAGCCGTGCTTTTGAAGAGATATTAGGAACCCACCTCTATAGCATCCACCCCTAGTGGGATCTATAGTTTGGTGGTGATATGGTTAAAATTGACACACTTTTCAAGGCAAAAAGTCCTCTTGAACCAAATCGCACTTCCCTAAGAGAGGCTTGTTTGGTTAGATCTAGCACATGGGTAGGTGAGATCCCACTTGATTTGCAATCTACACATTTGATAACCTACCCCCCAGACTGTTACTTTGGTGATTTCTACCTTGTGGGCATCATTCCACGTTTTAAGGGATTAAAACCCCCTTTTGAATTTCTTGGCACCTTAAAACTCAGATCTAGTAAGATCTAACCCTTGGATTGACATGATTTTCTAGATCCACATAGATCGGTGCATAAGCTACTTGGATCTACAGTTTGGTGGCGATTGGACTTGATTTGGTCCACTTAACCCCTCTTTTAGCCCTCCTTGAGCAAGGTCGCACTCCCTTGGGTGAGTGAGTTTGCCCACTTTGAGGACGTGGGTGGTTGAGATTTTTGTGGATTTGGAACGGCCATACCTTGAAACCTAGGTCTAGAGTATCATTTTGTGACGATCTGCCTTGGGGGTAGCATTCCTTGTTTCAAAGGATTGTGGTCCACTTAGGGTCATTTAATGAAAACCTAGATCTAGCAAGATCCAACCACTCTATCCCAATTAGCCCACTTGACTTGGCTCCTAGGTGTCTCGATCTACACTTTGACATACCTTTTGACCCCATTAGCCCATCCAACAAGGCACTAGTCCTCCTCAAAGCAAGTCGCACTCCTTGGGAATTGTGTCAAACCCTAGATCCGGTACATGGGTAATCCTAAATTCAACTTAGATCTATAGATCTACTCATTACATAACCTCTAGTACCAATTGCATCCCTTAGCTTCACCTTGTGGGTCCACTTCAAGCCATTTCACATATCCCAAGAAAGTAGGATCCACTTGTGTAGCATATGGTGATACACCTCATCATTTTACCTACTTATGTGGCCTAAATCATACATCGGTTGAAACACTAACAATCTCCCAAACCACCTTCAACCATACTTTAACATCTACGTCCACTCAACCTTGCATTGGTTTCCGTAACTCTTCACTTACTTATCCTTAGAAACCTTTGTTTGGGTCCAATCAACTGTGATTGGTTATAGGGTCTCCCCCTAGGTCTTGTTTCACCTTGACCTAAAGCGAAGAGTGCCTCGGTTGACGTGACTCCCACCTTGCATTGGGAACCGTGGCATCTCTTGGGTCACCTCTTTAGTTTCCTATCTCCTCTACCGTCCCGGATGGGATACCACTAGGGGCAACTACAAGTTGTGTGATAACAGTACCAATGCACTTGTGGTGTTGTATGAGGATGATGTTGTCTGCTAATATGAAAGGTACATGAAGAAAGAGAAATCAAGTTCTAGATCAAGAATATTTAACCATGATGACATGAAGACAAATGACTCATCCATAGGCTTTGATCACATAGAAGCTCTACTTACAAGGTATGTATGATTTGGTTCTAATCCACCTAAAGTATGAGATTTAAGAGATGCAGGTTACTAGCAAAAGATCTCTAAATCTTTGAAGAGAACAAAGAAGATATTGTTTAGGCATGTTAGGCATAACTAGCAAGCATGCTAATCCAGGTATGTTTTCCTATATCAAGTAAGAATCCTACTTTGTGTTAGGATCTTAGATAAGTATGCTTTTGTATAATTGATAATGATTATTCTTGAAGTTAGAAGTTTAAGTAATCAAGGGTTTATGCATATTATGTTTCTTAGTTTGATATACAAAATGACAAACTAGAAGAGTCCTATGGTCAAATAAGAATATGCATGAGTAAAAGACATACTCCATGAAACCTTGAATATTAACGCTCATGATAAATTACCTTTGTATGAAATGATTATGGCCGTACCTGTTTAAGATTATTTAGGTTATACTAATGAATGTGTGATTATGTATGAGATCTTGAGGATGAGACAATGATGAAACTAGTGCACACTTAAGGGTGCATAGTGCTATAGGATGGGTAAAAGCTCAAAGATATAAAATCATGATACTATCATGACATGGAAGGGAAGCAAAGATCCAGAGGGAGGCAACCCCACAAAACATAAAAGGATAAGTATTTGAATTACTTCTTGAATCTCTGAATAGTTAATGATATTAATAGTTGTATGCATATTTGTATTCCTAGAATCGGGAAATGTATCATGCATAGGGTAAGCATTCATATGGAATTGAACAATGTACTACTAATATGCATATGATGGGTAAGTAGCCAATAGTGTTGGACAACATTCCATTGTTGCTTGTTTAGAATGAAACCTCTTTGATAACATGCCGGGAGCAGTGCACGCTCTTGATAGTATGTTCTGGTAGAGATGGAAGGCATCTAGGTAGTCACCGTATGCATACGGGATATGGAAAAGTGTTGTGCCAAAGCATTGGCCAAGATAATTGCATAACTATGTGAATCATATCAATATGCATAAAAGGTTATCATTGAAATGGTTTGATGATTATGAAGTGTTACTAATCTTGTAATTGAATTTGATTTGTAGGAAAGATCGTGTGCTATGATCTACAAGAGAAGGATGATGAACACTTGTTCCGAAGAACAAGTGATGACTGTTCAACAAGAAGACTTACAAATCAAACATACTATAGAAGTACAAAGCAAGGCTCATGGCTAGAGGATTCTCTTAAAAAGAGGAAGAGGATTATGATGAGATGTTTGCTCCAGTGGCTAGACACACCTCCAGAAATAGATTACACCCATGGATGACAAGACTGTTCTCTTGAATGGTGTAATTAAAGAAGAAGTGCATATCGAGCAAACTCCCAAGATTTGAAAGAAAATCACATGATTGAAGAAGGCTTTGTACGAGTTCAACAGGTACCCCATGATCGATAGTCATTTGACGAGCTTGATGATCACCACGGGTGATGCGGATTTCAACCTTTGCTACAAGGTTGATGATGGTTGCTATATACATATGACATGCTTCTCTCAGATCGATGCAAGAAGGAACTCACCATAGAGTTCGAGTGATCATGAGGCTCATATCAGTAGACCCATCTGACAAGAGATGACACAGATAGATATGCAGAAGATCACTCAATGCAGAGTGTGCATGATGTTCAGTCACAGAGGGAGGACAATACTAAGATGTAGAATACTCCATGGACTTCAGAGGGAGTAGATCTCAGAGTTAAAGAATCTTGGCATGATTCTTGTGATTAGATATGTGGCTGAGATCAGATGAGATTTTTCCTTAGCCAAGGAAAATGTGAAGTAGAGATTTGGTATGATGGATGGTGGTTTCTACAGTTTACAGACGGATGATTGGTTCGTTGATATATTTGACGAATACCAGGCCAAATATATGCTTTGCTGTGAACACCTTGAGTCAGTATCTAATTGAGCCTAGAGGTGTTCACCTGGTAGCTGCAAAGCATGTGATGAGGTACCTGAAAGGTACGATAGACTTTGGTCTATACTATGTTAGAGATCACGACTTTACAGATGCAGATTGGGACAGAAGTGTCTCAGACAGGAAGAGCACCTCAGGTGGATGTTATTGTCTGGGATCCGCCATGATCTCATGGTTTAGCAGGAAACGGTCCAATGTTGCTCTCAGCACCGCTGAAGCAGAATATATAGCAGCTTGTTCTGCTAGTTGTGAGGCCATATGGCTTCGGAAGTTGATGTCAGGACTATTTGACCTGGAGTTGGATACCACAGTGATTCTATGTGACAACCAGAGTTGTATAAAGATGACGGAGAACCCAGTGTTCCATGACAAGTCAAAGCACATAGAAATCCGGTATTTTTATATACGAGATATAGTACAGAAGGGAGCTATAAAGCTCCAGTATGTGAGCACTGATGAGCAAGTTGCTGATGTGTTGACTAAGCCTCTGTCTCGAGTGAAGTTTGAGTACTTCCGTGACAAGCTTGGTGTGGTTCGAAAGTACCTTCCTCGAAAGGGGGAGCAATGCTGATGCTGATGTTGATGATGTTGCAGTGGGATTGTATCATCCCTGGACACTGTTATCACATATATAGTAGCCGGGCTACCATACACTATTTATCAGATTCCAGTACACTTTTCAGCTAGTTCCCTTACATTGAGATGTCAAGATGAGCATCTATTATGGATCATGATTATATTATGGACAACAGTTTTATTCCCCATGCCATGATTGAGTTTCAGGACACTCCGAGAGAGGACTGCTGTAGCCATTTAGCCATTTACAGAGAAGTCAGTATTGCCCAGAGTTGCAGCAGCAGAGTTTCAGTGGACAGATGTGGGTTCAGATTGTGTGCATTCAGGTATATGACTCAGCAGGTATATTCTTGTGTTATGTTTATATTGCTTTTATATTCATTCTTGTAGAATGTCTTAGCATTTAGTATCATGATCTGGCGATCATATAGATATGTGGACTCGGTTGTATTTTATGTTATATATATTGTCCCTCCTCAGACTTAGAAGTTTGCTATCCATACTCATTGGTTTTACCCTCCCTAGGGAGAATAGAGGTGATCATTCCCACCATCCTTGGCTTGCTAGTGTTGGTCTCGTTATTCACTGTCTTCACCCATCCATTACCTACCAGTTTGTTTATTACCCTGACTTACTACTTGACTAGTGGCATGGAGGACCTTCCCCCGCTTTAGCCTCTTTGTTGGATGAGCTTCCTTGTTTATTGTGTCTCGGCTTTGAGTTGGTGATAAAACTTACTGTTATCAAATATATAGTAGCCGGGCTACCATACACTATTTTTCTGATTCCAGTACACTTTTCAGTCAGTTCCCTTACATTGAGATGCCGAGATGAGCATCTATTATGGATCATGATCATGTTATGGACAACAATTTTATTCCCCATGCCATGACTGAGTTTCAGGTCACTCAGAGAGATGACCGATGTAGCCATTTAACCATTTATACAGAGCAGTCAGTATTGCCCAGAGTTAAAGCAGCAGTTTCAGAGGATAGATGTTGGTTCAGATTATATGCATTTAGGTATATGACTCAACAGGTATATTCTGGTGTTATGGTTATATTGCTTTTATATTCACTCTTGTAGCATGTCTTAGCATTTAGTATCATGATCTGTCGATCATATAGATATGTGGACCTGGTTGTATCTTTATATATATTATATTGTCCCCACTCAGACTTAGAATTTCACTACCCATACTCATTGGTTTTACCCTCCCTAGGGAGAATAGAGGTGATCATTCCCACCATACTTTGGCTTGCTAGTGTTGGTCTCATTATTCACTGTCTTCACCCATCCATTACCTACCAGTTTGTTTATTACCCTAACTTACTACTTGACTAGTGGCATGGAGGACCTTCCCCCGCTTTAGCCTCTATGTTGGATGAGCTTCCCTGTTTTTTGTGTCTCGGCTCTGAGTTGGTGATAGAACTTACCTTTGGTGAGTTGGATTGTAGTCCTAAATCATTCTGGTCGGTTGTCCCGATGTTTGGCACTGGTACAAAGTCCCCTTAGTCACTTAAGATGTGTTGGCTAAAACTGAAAGCTCATGTACTACTTATTGGAAACTTATGTAAATTCGCCCAGGAAATTGTAAACTCTAGAATGTGTTCATCAACACACGTGAGTAAAGGGCAAGAGCAATGAAAAGCTAAAATACTCCTTGAAGAGTATAAGAAAGGTCCAAAAAAGCAATGGTTCTTAAACTCTATATCTAAACGATTGCTGACCTTATGTATATGTATTGAACATGCCCTGGATGCAAGTTGTAATTAGTTGTGCTTATCAGCACACCTGAGATCCAAAGGGTTATGTAGGCCAAAAAGGCCATGAAATGAAATCAATGGATCCTAATGAAACTGGATCATCTTTTATGAAAGTAGACATGGTGCCTAAGTTGAATAAGCACTCTTTGAACAACTTACCCATCTGTGAGACACTGCCATTCCTCGTGTTACTGCTTGTCGAACATATGTTAGAGTGTGTATTCCCTTTCCATTTCCAAAGTGCCACAATGTCAAGTCAGTAGTCATCCCTTAGCCTAGCCTTTTTATTTTTAGCCCTCACCCTTCACTAGCAAATTGATCACAACTGTGAAGTGAGTATGGTCTTGAAAGTCTGGTCTGAGTAATAATAATAATTATTGACTTTATATATTTGGTTTTAGATCGCCAGTAATGATTACTTCTTGTTATAATTGTTACTTGAATGAATTGTAGAGCATGCATTAACCTTTGACACTTGCAGCAGTTTTATGATAGCTTGAGTTATATTTTGGGTCATGTTGACTTGGTCAAACCCAATTTGACCAAAAGTCAACCACAGGACACGAGGTGGCAGACCTCAGATGATACAGAGATATGATATATGGTCTGGTACAGGTCACCAGGTGGTTCTATGCAGTGGTTTCAGACTTATGATGATGATTTGTGCTTTTTAGCACTTTTACAGATTATTATTATTTGGTTTGTCGGATATGATGGATATTTATTTTTGATCATGTAGAGATCTATATGGTGTATGAGTACACATCTTGGATAGATTTGGGCTCTTTGAGTCCAACGAGACAGTCTGTTTTCAGTTTCGAGCAGTTATAGTGATTATTAGCCTCAGTAGGCTATCCTAGTGCAGTTTTGGCCTGTCAGAGCAGGGGTTGGACTTGACTAGTTCACCTATGGCGCTGTGCATGGAGGGGGTGGTCTAACCACTTGTTATTACCATATTACCCCCGTCCCAAAGAGCCTAGTGGGCTCACCTTGACAGTGCAGGCACTCCAGGAGGCACTTTGGGCAATTTCACACTTCCTAAGGCAGATTAAAAATGGCAAAAATGGCTACTGAGGCAAGGGATTGGCATGGGATGACTTTTGATGATGAGTGGGATGTCTTCCACACCTTCTCTAGCAGTTTCAGCCTTCAGTGGGTCCTACACTCATCACTCCGACATTTTTTGTGGATTTCTGGAGCCTCCTAAGGCTCACGACTTTTCCAGAGAGGCACGATTTGGTGCTTAGATTTCTATTTTGATGATATTGTGCCATGGGGATTGACCAAGGGTGTTAGAAATTACCCCTTGGACCCACCATGAGATAGATCTTATGTTTATTCATTGACATTTGGTGGGACCCCCTCTCCTAGGGCGATTTGGTCCATTGATGTATTATTTTATTATTGATCCATGTACTTTTATGTTGAGCTCATCTCAACCATTGATTAGATCACTTTGATCTTTTAATCTTAGCCATCCATTCTAAAGGTGGTTAGGGTTTTGGTGTCTCTCCATCCTATTTAAAGGAGAGAGCTCCTCATTGTAAAGAGGACTTTTGGCTTTGGATTATTGGAATAGAAAAATACTATTGCATCTACTTGTTGTGTTGTGGTGAATGCTTTCGGAGTTCATTCGTTTGTTCTTCCTTTGCACTGGGTTATTGGAGATTGTCTTGCTATCGATTTTGTTCCATGATTTTGTCATCTACAGGTGAAGGCCGAATTGGTTTAAGGAGGACGCATTGGTAGGGGAGGACCCTCCCTGCTTCTTCTTTGGGTTGTTTCGTCGGTAACAAGGAGTATTACTGTCTTTGCACGTTCTACTTCATGTTATCATTCGCTTATGCTTGTATTTCCTCCATTCTTGATCTTACTGATTGAATCTTTTTTCCTTGGTTTGACAGGAAGAGGAGGGCGCACATGTGGAGCTAGGGCATCAAATTTTGGCAAGGCAAATCAACAATCTCTCATTTGATCTCTGCGGGAACATTCCTCAACAACATGGCAACCTCATCCATCACACAGGTATGATCTCAAGGTAAATTTCTCATTCCATGATCTATCCATTTGTCTAAGTCATTAAAACCCTCATTTATTAAAATCCTCATTTTACATTTTCTCATATCTACTTGGATCTAGTAAGATTTTGGGTAAGATATTGAAAACCCACCTCTATAGCATCCACGACAATTCAGATCTATAGTTTGGTGTGGATTGGCTCCCATTTGACCCCTTTCCTAAGGCACATTAGGCTCTCCAAGGGATGTCGCACTTCCTGAGAGAGGGTGTTTGCTAGGTTCCAAGATCTGGGTAGGTGAGATCCCACTTGATTTGCATAGGTCTACCTTGATAACCTACCCCTAGTGCTTCACCTTGTGGGCCCCATTCTTCATTTTGAGGGTTGTGCCCCACTTGGGTCACTTGGTGATGCATTTTGAATCTCAGATCTACTAAGATCTAGCCATTGGATGACCTTGATCTTCAAAACCCACCTTGCTTTGTACCTTGACAACCCCGATCTACAATTTGGTGGACATTCGACTCCATTTGGCCCGATTCCCAAGGCACTGATCTTCTCCAAGCCCTCACGACTTTCCTAGGTTATCTGGTTTTTCTGTGGGTTGATCTTTGTCGGGTTGCTTGCACACTTAGATACTGTCTTATCCCTTCATCAAGCATAGCTAGAAAGCCCTAACTGTCAAATCTCTGATTTGGGACACTTTCCCTATTTTAAGGGTCATGTTTCTCAAGGCAGTTGATTTTTGACCATTTGAAACTAGATTTAAATCCTGGAATCATACCTAATCATAGAATCACTGCGTGTTATCTTTTATTATCATATCACACCTTTCCTAAGCCTCCACAATGGTCTTACTTCCTTAATTCTAGGGTTCCATACCTGTCATCCTACGTACTTCATTAGATTGATTTGATCTGGTGATTGGGTTGATCGCTCCTATCGGGAGTAGATCTGGGTCTCCCCCTTGCTATCTTGGCTTTGATAGCTAAAGCGAAGAGTGCCTTGGTTGGCGTGACAACCATCCTTTTGGGAACTAGGGCTCTCTTGGTTCACCACTTTAGTTGCTTGTCCCCTCTACCATCCACCTTGGATCCATCTGTAGGGGCAACTACAAGATTGGTGATAACACTTACCTTTGGTGAGTTGGATTGTAGTCCTAAATCATTCTGGTCGGTTGTCCCGATGTTTGGCACTGGCACGAAGTCCCCCTAGTCACTTAAGATGTTGTTGGCTAAAACTGAAAGTTTATGCACTACTTATGGAAACTTATGTAAATTCGCCTAGGAAACTGTAAACTCTAGAATGTGTTTCTTAACACACGTGAGTAAAGGGCAAGAGCAATGAAACGCTATAAATACTCCTCGAAGAGTATAAGAAAGGTCTAAAAAGGCAATGGTTCTTAAACTCTATATCTAAACGATTGCTGACCTTATGTATATGTACAAACATGCCCTAGATGCAAGCTGCAATTAGTTGTGCTTCTTAGCACACCTGAGATCCGAAGGGTTATGTAGGCCAAAAAGGCCATAAAGTGAAATCAATGGATCATAATGAACTTGGATCATCTTAAAAGTAGACATGATGCCTAAGTTGAATAAGCACTCTTTAAACAACTTACCCATTTGTGAGACACTGCCATTCCCCGTGTTATTGTTCATCCAGCATATGCTAGAGTGTGTATTCCCTTTTCCATTTCCGAAGTGTCACAATGTCAAGTTAGTAGTCATCCCCTAGCCTAGCCTTTGAATTTTTAACCTTCACCCTTAATTAGCAAATTGATTACAACTGTGAAGTGAGTATGGTCTTGAAAGTCTGGTCTGAGTCATAATAAATAATTAAAGGCCTTATATATTTGTTAGTAAATTGCGAGTGAAATGATTACTTCTTGTTATGATTGTTACTTGAATGAATTGTAGAGCATGTTTTAACCTTTGGCACTTGCAGCAGTTTGATGATAGCTCGAGTCATATTATTGGTCATGTTGACTTGGTCAAACCTAGTTTGACCAAAGTCAATCACAGGACATGAGGTGGATAGACCTCGGATGATGCAGATACATGTTATATGGTCTATTATAGGTCACCATATGGTTCTTGTGTTTTTCAGCACTTTTACAGATTATTATTATTTATTTGTCTGGGCATATTGGATATTTTATAGGATCATGCAGAGATCCACGTGGGGTATGAGTACACACCTTAGATGGATTTGGGCTCTCTGAGTCCAATGAGACAGTCTGTTTTCAGTTCCAGGTAGTTACAGTAATGATTGGCCTCAGTTGGCTACCCTAGTGCATTTTTGGCTTGTCAGATGGCCTGTCAGAGCAGAGGTTGGATTTGATTGGTTTGCCTAGGGAACTGTGCATGGAGGGGGTGGTCCAACCACTTTTTATTACCATATTACGCCCCTCCTAGAGACCCTGGTGGGCTCACCTTGACAACGCAGGCACTCCAGGAGGTAGTTTGGGCAGGTTCACATTTCTCGAGGCAGATTAAAAATGGTGAAAATGGCTACTGAAGGATTCGATTTGGGCTTCTGAGGCAGGGGATTGGCATGGGATGAGTTTTGATGATGAGTGTGATGTCTTCCACACCTTCTCCAGCAGCTTCAGCTTCCAGTGGGACCCACACCCATCTCTCCGACACTTTTATTGATTTTTTGGAGCCTCCTAAGGCTCACGACTTTCCCAGAGGCACGATTTGGTGTCTAGCTTGGTCATCTTATGTTATTGTGCCATGGGGACACACTAGGGAGGCAAGTCATGACCCCCTAGACCCACCATGAGCTAGTTCTTATGTTTTATCATTGACAGTTGGTGGGACCCCCTCTCCTAGGGCGATTTGGTCCATTGATGTATTATATTGTTATATTGATCCATGTACTTTATGTTGCGCTCATCTCAACCATTGATTAGATCATGTTGATCTTTTAATCTTAGCCATCCATTCAAAAGGTGGTTAGGGTTTTGGTATCTCTCCATCCTATTTAAAGGAGAGAGCTTCTCATTGTAAAGGGTCTTTTGGCTCTTGGAATCTTGATAATAGAAAAACTTCTTGTGGAAATTCTTGGGTCTCCTTTGCCTCTGGTGTTCTTAGATGGTGAATAGAAAGTCTATTGCATCCTAGCATTTGGGTATTTGTGGTAAGATCTATTTGTTGTGGAAACTTTGTCTTGTTTACAGGAGGGCAACTTCAACTTGGGCGTTTTTGTAGGGCTTCCTCAACTCGCTTGGCTTGGCATTCGCTTGTATCAGGGGGTTATCATTAGTATCATTGTGATCCATGCTATCTTCTTGTTATTTCTCTTGTAGCATTAGTCTTTTTCTCTTGATACATCAAATCTGATATTGTTGACGTTTGTTGTGTAGGAGAGAGGGCGCATTGGCTTCCTTGGGCAAATTGACTTCATAGAAAACTACTCCAAATCTTCTCAAATTGATCGAGCTTGCATAGATCATCATCATCAAGGCATCTACAAGGTTATCCAGGTAAGATCCACAGGTTTGTTCTTCTTTTCTTAGTTCCAATCCATTGGCATCTCCATTTTACTGTTAAAACCCTAAGTTAAAATCTACTAAAAATTCTACAGATCAAATCCCTTGATCAATTGGCAAATCCTTTCTGGGTATTGTAGATTGGGCAAAGCCCAAAGTGGTTCTCAAAGGCGTCACCCTTGGGGACTCCATTGGTCCATTTTCCTAGGCACTGAGCTTCTCCCAACCCTCACGACTTTCCTGACTTGGCCAAATTTTCAGTGTTTTGATCTTCTTTCTAAGACTTGGGTGCATTGATATTGTCATACCTGTTAAACAAGTCCATCTTTGGTACTGGTTAGCCCCAATCCTGCCCCTAACTACCCTGCATTGGACACGGTTCCCAAGGAAGTGGATTTTCTCATCATTGACTAGTACCTTGATTCTGGATCTAGTGTTTAATCTCATAAGTCACTTGCATAACCAAGTTGGATCAAATTTACCTTGCTTAAGCCTCTTGATCCAATCCATTACTCACCTTGTGACTTCATCCACAGATCTAGGGTTTACTTCACCATACACCTTACGTACTTCATCCCTATTTGATTTGATCTGGTGTCTTGGTTTGATCTCTCCTATCGAGAGTAGATCTGGGTCTCCCCCATTGTTGTCTTGGGCTAAGATAATATCAAGTGAAGATTGCCTCAATTGGCGTGACAACCATCCATTGGGAGTCGAGGCTATCTTGGTTTCAGCTCTTTGGTTGCCTATTCTCTCTACCATCCTTACGGATCCACCTTTAGGGGCAACTACAAGTTTGGTGATAACATACACATGGCCTAAAGGGATCCATAGACTCTTGTCTCCGAGAATGTGATGACGATAATGTTGCAGTGGGATTGTATCATCCTTGGACTTCAGTCCAGAACTGATCCGGTGACTTCTGTCCTTGAGAATGTGGTTGGATTGTATCATCCTTGGACTTCAGTCCATAACTGATTCGGTGACTTCTGTCCTCTAGAATATGGTTGGATTGTATCATCCTTGGACTTCAGTCCAGAACTGATCTAGTGACTTCTGTCCTCGAGAATGTGGTTGGATTGTATCATCCTTGGACTTTAGTCCATAATTGATTTGGTGACTTCTGTCCTCGAGAATGTGGTTGGATTGTATCATCCTTGGACTTCAGTCCAGAACTGATTCGATGACTTCTGTCCTCGAGAATGTGGTGGGATTGTATCATCTCTGGACTTCAGTCCAGAATTGATCTGGTGACTTCTGTCCTCGAGAATGTGGTGGGATTGTATCATCTCTGGACTTATGTCCTAAAGTGAGAGGGACTGATCATCTTGTAACTGGATCAGGATTGCATCATCCTTGGACTTATGTCCTAAAGTGGAGGGACTGATCATCCCGTAATTGGATCAGGATTGCATCATCCTTGGACTTATGTCCTAAAGTGAAGGGGATTGATCATCCTGTAATTGGATCATGTGTGTTGCATGTTATGTTGCTGCTGATCGAAAGATCAAGATGATGTTGTTGCTGATCGAAAGATCAAGATGATGTTGCTGATTGAGAGATCAAGTGTTGTTGTAGACGATCGAGCGATCGAGTGCTGTAGAAGATGAAGACCAAAGATAAAGACTCAGTGCTGTAGAAGATGATGCTCCAGTATTGATGATATTGAAGATGTTCTAGTAACTATTCTAGTTACTGATGTTGTTGAAGAAAACTTCCAATGATTTATAGATGTATCACCTTGATGTTATTGATGATGCTCTCTCTCCTTGCTCCTACAGTTGATGTTGTTGTTGTCAGTAGAATACCCTTCTCGTTAAGGGGGAGTGTTGAAATATTGTAACTTCGAAGAATATTCTATTTTATTATTGTAATTTATTCGGAGATGTTTTATTCCTCCGTCGGGATGTTATTATTGTATTTAGTCATCATAGAGTCATGAGGTAAATCCTCCCTTGTAAGTCCGGGCAATAGATCCTCTAGAGTCAAATGTAATGGGGTTTTCAAGTCCCCTAGGGGAGTCGACCCAGTCAGCATTAAGTTGAGTGGTAAAGTTAGTTGAGGCCGACATGTCAAGTTGTAAAATTAAAGTAGAAGTGAATGTATAAATAGAGAGCTAGGCTCTCTCATTTATTCATTCATTGACACACACACTCACTTGTGTAATTCGCATAGGAGAGAGAGAGAGAGATATTTGCAAGGAGAAGGAGCACTTGTTTGGGGTTTTGTCTTTGTATATTTGATCATGTATATTGAGGAAGTTTTGCTGGGTTTTCTTCCCCTAGAGGGTTTCCCAGGATAAAATTGTGTCTCTTGTGTTTATGTTGTGCTTGTTATTCTTTCACTGATCCTGTATATGCTATTGTTGTGAAATTGAATTGAATACTGATGTTATTTATCTTAGCATATTGAATCTTAACATAAGAAAACAAGAAAGCAATTAAAACAATTACCTCAATAACACCATGACCATTTGGATCCACACAATAATGCACCACATAGGTTAGCCTCCAAAGCTTTTCTTTATTCCCAATGCAAAAAATAATAAGTGAAATACAATGGCAAGCCTTCTCTCAATCCAACTCTAACTAGTTTGGAATGAGAGGGCTGCCCTCAATTTATAGAAGAAGAATAGAGTAGGGCGCACTTGCTAATGAGGAGGGAGAGATTCAAGGGATTGATTCCCCCTTGATGCAGGAGTGAATGGGGGAGAGAAAAAAGGTGGCTGCCACCTTTCTATTTTCAAAATCTGCTCTCTAAAACATAGCTACCATCTCCCTCACGCGCCCACCAAAGGAGGAATGTGTCCCCCTTATTGAGGAGAAGTTTCCCTCTTATTTAATTGATGGGAATCTTCTTTATTATGTCTAAAATGTTCCTTCATGAAATCCTCAATCAACTCCGATCCTAAATTAGATGAGATCCCGTTGATTTAGGAGTTGATATTTGCTCATTATTCACTTTTTTGGTATTTTTTCTCAGTTTTTTTACTTTTTCGAGTAAAAGTAAAATAAATGAAAAATAAAGTGCTCAACCACTTAGGAAAGTGGGTCTTGGGGTAAACTAGGTGCTCTGAGTTTTAAAATGAGCACCCCCATGGCAGAATTGACCCCTAGACCACACTTTTATAACATTTTTAATTTTTTCCATTAAACTATTAAAAAAATAGTCTAATTTTACGGGAAAAAAATATTTTTTCTTGGAAATTAAAAAAAACTTAGGCGGACCTAGCACATGTCCATATGACTCAATTTTAATGCCTAGCATGGTTTAATACATTGACACCTAGGTTCTAATAACCTCCTACGGTCGAAACACCACGTTGACCACCCCAACTTTGGAGGCATGAGTGAAAAACTCAAAAATTATTAGTCGTTTTTTCAACGACAAATAATTAACAAGGAAAAAACACTCTGGGCTAGTCGGATTAATGTTTAAGTCCTAGGAAGCCGAGTCTTTTACATATAGCTACCATGCTAGCACATTTTATTACAATTCCCCCAAGGGGGTATGAACACGTGGTACAAAAAATAAAGGGTCTAGAAGCCCTGATGGACTTCTGAAATCTGATAATGAACACTTTGACATGTTCAAGCCTTCGGCGGTTCAGTCGGAATCCACTGAGCGCAATTTTAGTGGATAATATCTTGCTCCAACTACGAGACATGTGCTTGATCTGACCTTCAGGTAAGGAGAGGATGCAAGAACACCAGAATCTTTGGTTTATACAACCTGTAAAAACATCTCAACTGGACAAGAAAAACCTTTAGCAGCACAAGTTTTATGAAGAAGCTAATGAATCACAAATTGCACTTATTCATAAAAACTAAAACTAACTAAGGAAAAAGGTTATTATTCCTAAGTACTAGAAGGAAATGCGTAAAGTAAATGCTCACTTTGAGGAGCTTGTTTTCCTACTCTAAGCATGATATAAAGCAAAATGCTAATTGTAATCAGAAATCCAATGTAACCATCTAAGCATTTTATCAATATAACAGTTTTTTGCCTTGTCTTTGGTTACCAGCCAAAGCAAGGATACATGTATCAGAAAGTGCAAACCTGCATGGATATTCTGGATGGGAGGGATGGATGGGAGATTATAAGCATGTAATAGATCTTTAAAGTGCTTCCCCAAATGGTAAGTCCTCCTGTAGGATTCTTCTATCCATGATTGGACAGGACTGGGAAAAAACTCTGAATGATGAGGTAGATGAACTACCTCATCATACTGATCTGAAGGGCTCTTCTGAAAATAAATTTCTGTGAAAGCACAGGCCCCAAGCTGCTCCAAATAATAAGGAACCTCTGTATGCTGAGACGATTGTGAGACTGCTCTTCAATTAGCTGTATCTGATCTAACTCTTTATTGTGCTGCCTTTTCAGATCTTCATTATTGATACTTGTGTGTGGCTCTGAGTAATATGGCTCGGGATGATAATGTGAAAAATTTGAATGCTCTTCTTCCGTATCAAGATTTCCCAAGATCTCTAAATGAATACTTCCTTCCGTGGTCATGCCATAGACGAGATTTTCAATAAGGCTTCCAAAATTCTCTAAAACGAAACTCTCCTCTCTAGACATATCATAAATGGGACTCTCCATAAATGTCCAATAGTTGTCATCAAGACCTCTGTAAAAAATGGGGGAGTGTTCATTAAAATCATCATGCACTTGGCTATGCTCGTCCTCCTCGTGTTCATAATATTCATCCTTGGAAAGCTTGGTTTCAAAAATATTACAAGCAGTAAAACTTTCCAAACCTTCATAACCATGTGGAGAACATGGAGGAGTATCATCATACACATCCCAAATTTCATCATGAATTCCTTCATGACCTTCTATAGTAGTTTCTTCTTGAGGTAGATCTGGCATACACATGTGATCATCTTCATAATCATGAGATAGCTCCAGATCTTTAATATTTTCTACTAATGGCAACATGAGGAGGGTCTTCAACCATATCTTCAACCAAGGTCCCTTCAAGTGCTCCATTAATGGAGTCATTAATGACATGTTGCTCATGCCTACCTCTTTGATCTTCAAGGTGCTTTTCATGAATCTCTTCTTTAGTTTCTGAAATATATTTTGATTTAGGAAGGATGGCAAGGGAATTTTCTATAAATTCTTTCATATCAATCTCATCTTCATGCCACCGTTCAAGAAACATCTCAAAGAAACTTGAAATGGAGGTAATGCATTTGTTGGGAAGGTCATAGATCAATTCACTGCATCCCCCACCAAGGAGAAAGCAAAAATGGTCATCAGATCATCTTCATGAATAACATTGATGTCAACCACCAATTTGAGAAAGGAAGCAACATGATCAATGGTTGAATCACCACTATTTCCACAGAACTCTGGAGCCACACTATATAGCCCATGATGATCATAGCAATCATTAGGAAACCCATGGATATTTGAGAAATCTATTGAGGGGCATGCCTTGAACAAGTGAGCACAAAACCCTTCTTTATTACTATCCATAGCATATTTCAATAGCTTAGATCTTGCACTAAACAAGTGGAGTTGTCAAATCATGAGTTTTAAAGGTTTTCAATGTGTCGCATGTGCTCATTTACACACAACAAATCTTCATTAATTTATGAGAAACAAGGGTTTTATCCCTTCAATGGAGTCGCCGTGTGAGGATAACAATATGCATTTAAAATACTCACAAAAATTTCTATGTTTTGCTTTTCTTTGAAAATTTATAAAAAGAAAAAAAAAATAGTTAGTGGAGTCGCCAGATGAAAATAAAAAGATCTACTCTAAACACTCATCAAACAAAGCAAAAAAACAAAAAAAATGAAAACAAAAGTCGTACTCCGGGAATAAAAGGATTTATCCCCGACAACGGTGCCAAAGATGTTGCCGCCAGATACACACCTTGCTTAACGTGGCAGAAATCTTCAAGCCACTAAGTGTGTCCTTGGGGGCAAGCTTCGAGACAAGTACTGTCACTTGATTCTTAACTCCTCCGTTTAGGCAAACTCCTAACGAAGCCAATGGGGGTGGTCCCTAAAGGTTACTAAGGCTGATTAAGCTAATTAGTTTTGGTGGATGAGTAAGTTTTTTAGGAGTTTATAAAAATGAAATTGATACAAGAGATTTGCAATGTATAAAATTAAAGCATAACAACATAAATATTAAAAGTGTGTAAGATGTTGCCGCCAGATACACACCTTGCTTAACTTGGCAGAAATCTTCAAGCCACTAAGTGTGTCCTTGGGGGCAAGCTTCAAGACAAGTGCTGTCACTTGATTCTTGACTCCTCCATTTAGGCAAACTCCTAACGAAGCCAATGGGGGTGGTCCCTAAAGGTTACTAAGGTTGATTAAGCTAATTAGTTTTGGTGGATGAGTAAGTCTTTTAGGAGTTTATAAAAATGAAATTGATACAAGAGATTTGCAATGTATAAAATTAAAGCATAACAACATAAATATTAAAAGTGTTCCCCAACCATTCAACACATGATAGAATTTAAACACAGATTATAATGATAAAGCAAAAGACCAGTGCTGATAATGGAGTCAAATAAAGTACTGTTGTGATGCTTGAATAAAATGTTGTGTGAATGCTCTTGGTCAATTTTAAATTATTGTGGAGAATCGAGATGAGTGGATTATTAGGGAGGGGGGTTCCCAATATACCATGAGGTACTAGAAAATGTCCGGATTATGACAAATGTGGTTCTTCACTTGGAAATGTGGGCTGGATCGGAGTCTCTAGGAGGTGTTCAACACTACACCAAACGAGGGTGCAGTCTAATGGTATCCTGAGGTCACTACCCAGTGGTTCCCGCTTCCTTTGAAGAATTTGCCCACACAATGTCAAGAAACAAATACGCCGGATTTTTGTAAAAGGGAGGTTAATTAAGAAAAATGAGACTAATTACTAGTCACTAAGTCCCTTTTTGGTATATTTAGCTTTCATTGCAACTAACCATTGTGTTTGTTATCATGTTTTCTTGACTGTTGGAAGGTGGGAATCCATATTTCATTGCCAAGTTTAAATGTTATGACATATTCTTGAAGTATTTACTTGTTTTTATCTTTACTAAAGGGGATTCAATACTTCCTTACTGAGGTTAAATATTGTAACATAGTCTTAAAGGATATAACTGCTTTCATCTTTGTTTAAGGAAATAATTTTAAGCCTCGAAATAAAAGGGCCACTTTTTATTTTTTTTTACTTTTGAAGTTTCACTTTAAGAAAATGATTTCCCCTTCAAGCATTTTCAAACGACTTATCCATCATCACATGAGTGCATTGTCTTACTTTGGTTGGGAGGTTCTGGTTAACTGACATGTTAACATTGGATGTAAGGACACTTGACTATCATTTTCAATATTTTTCACAAAGTAAAACAGTAAACTCGAAGTAAATGAAGAATGGAGGTGGCAATGATAAAACTTTTGGATGGTTGGTTGTCGATGAATACTCAATCAAGGTAGCCTTGATAAAGCCGACCTACACCAGAACTTCATAAAAATTAATGGCTTCTGCCTCCTAAAAGATTCTCATAAATAGGGTAGCTCTCTCATGGAGGGCAACAATGTTAAATATTGACTTCTTAACCATTGAGTCTCAACTACAAAAACATTAGCATAAATGTCTTTAATAAGCTCCATTCTGAACAACCAACCACGATGAACAGTGATCCTATAGAAACCATATAGATGTGTCGATGAAGAAAAACTATGCCTCACTGTAGTCGTGATTGTGTTCACCATCCTCCTCTTTGTCATCTGTCAGGTTGTTTTCAGTAATCGACTATCTCTGTTCATTTGATGTTGACCAGTTATTGTTTGGTATGTTGTATAATCTCATTGCTATTCATAACTTGGCCTCTTTGCTCTCACACATTTTTCTTGCTTTTATGGATGACATCTTCAGTTTTAGAATTAGACGATGTTTTTTCAAACTCAGAAAGGTTTAGTATTTACAATTTCTTTCTTTTTGTATTTAGCTGTCTGCATCTTTATGTCTTCAGAGTAGATTGAAATAACTAGGATAATAACATGAAACATGAGTGAAATCCCGCTTGAAGAATATCTTCACAACTTTTTTCTGCAGCTCACATATAAATTCCTAGGATACAAATGACATGGATATCATAAATTCAGTTTGTATCTTTAAAATGGACATTCATATCAATATCTTTGATGGTATAAAATTTTAGAGTATAAATTGATGGACTTAAGAGTCAGTAGGACCTTGACTGGTTGCAACATGAACTTGTACATACTAGAAAATAGACATTGAAATTTTGTTTCAAAGTTTCTTCTGTTGAAGAAAATATAGAGGCCAGATTACACCAAGACAATGATATAGTGTTACTCCAAATTGAATCTTTAGGTTGAGGATAAGGACTGACATGGAGAAATGGAGTAACATTAGATCATGATGATATTTTTTGGATGACAACCACAATATCCTTGGAATTTTCTTTGAGAGGAGAAACATACAACAGGATAGATGTAGCTATGTTATTGAAGTTTTAGTTTCTAAAAATTCAGAAAGACACGAAGGTGAATTCAGCAAAGTGCTTCTCCATCTGTTGCTCTCACCCATCAACGTCATCAATACACTCAGTGGATCTAATGAATAACATATTAAGGTTTAATCAATTGTAATAGCAGCTGATGCCAGGGAAAGAAGATGCAATGAGGTGAATACAAAGACAACCATAAGCATGCTGATTTGCAGTGAAACCCATAACATTTCTCAAGTAGGAGAATGCAATTGCAAAGGCCCAAGATTTTTAAAAACCCTAGCCTGCACACACACACATCACTCTTTCCCAGTTTCTTATAATTTTGAATGTTGCCATTTTTGAAACGTAGGATGTTTCAGAAACTTCATACATTTGAAGTTTCAAGTAATGCAAAAATAAAATGTAATCCCTTTTTCACTGACTTTAGAATGAAAAAAAATCACAAGAGAAAATCCTATAACAACCCCTTTTTGTGTTCATTTAAGAAAGCTTATAGTATAGTTTAAGCTGGATTAGACTTGGAAATGAAAATAAGGAGGTTCGTTGCTCTTCTTGGTTGTAAAACATGGAAATATGATACAATTCTTTTGGATTATCTATATGGTTTTTGTAGAGAGCTAAAGATGGGTTATAACTTATTTTTGTATGACTACTTGGATATTGCAGGAGTCCCCCAGGGATGAAGAAGGGATTCTGAAATCTGTAGAAAAGGTACATGAGATGATAGACAAGGAGGTAGCAACTGGAATCAGTCCCAGCAAAATTTTTGTCTGTGGTTTTAGCCAAGGCGGTAATTGGATTCGACCTTCTTTTTACCTTTATTTACCTTGAGTGGAATATTGGAAAGAAATCATTCATATCAGTTGTAAGCTGTTGCATCATCAATGATATTTTGCAGGTGCTCTGACTTTAGCAAGTGCGATGCTGTATCCAAAAACTCTTGGTGGAGCTGCAGTGTTTAGTGGTTGGATTCCCTTCAATTCATCATTTATTGAAAAGATCTCCTCCGAAGCTAAACAGGTAACCAAGTTTTTCAACTTTGCACAGTGCCTAGTCTCTCTATCTTTTCAGTTTTGTGAAAGTGCTCCACTTGGAGTTCATTTATGATTACATGGATGTCTAAAGTTGTTATGTATCTGGTCTGTTTGGCCTATCTATAGCGATAGAATTTATTAAGGGTCGATGATAGACATATTTGTCCTTATTTTTGTAGTATTCACTGATAAATGGAGAAATTCCAGTTCAGTGATCAACATATTGACATGGAAGAACTTTGGCAAGATAAGAAACCAAATAGGTATCTTGATATTGTTTGTATATTGGACTCCTCAAGAAAGTAAGAGAAAGAATTGGTGATTTGGGACACAGTGGGGAGTGTTACAACTTGATTTAGCACTTGAGTGGGAAAGTCCCAACCCACTAGTGTTATCAAGGAGCAATTTCGGATGAAAGCACCACTGTTATCTCAGTGCTAACTTCCCTCACTTCTGACCAGCTCTCAAGGTCAAGGGGGGCTTCCCTAAGGTTGATTAAATGATTTTGTATTTAAGAGAGTTAAGATGGGATCGACTATGACTTAGTTGTATGTGTGAAGTTAAATAAAATTAATCCCCAAATAGTGCTTGAATATGTGAGATTATCAAAACCGTAGCAAGACAACACTTAAATGGAAATAGCTCAAGGGATCAAAGAAATAACACCTTGAAATATAAAATTCATAGACATTAACAATCATCGATATTGAAAATGAACTTGCAGGAAAATAAGACTCACAATGAATTAATATCAAATGTGGTTAATGAGTGGGTTCATTTGCTGCAGCATAAAACATATCCAAAACTGAAATAACTCTGAAACAAGTTGCTCAATGAATGTCCTAAAGCATTAAGTATTTAGCCCAAGGTGAGGCCTTGCTTGAGAAGAATTCTGAAGCAAGGTGTCACTCAAGGATCTTTAAATCAATGTGAAATTGAGCCAAATAAACTATAACCAATGCTTCAATAAGATTTAGGCAACATCAATCCATGATCCATGATTAATTATTCAAGTGCGTGAAGATTATCGGAAGATTGTGCAAAGGAACAACATGGCAAGTGAGTGAAATTTGCACAAGTAATTTCCAGAATTAGTTAAATCTTAGTGAATCACGTAGCCAATATAGATGTGTTTGGTAAAGGCAATGAACCATGATCAAATATTAACCAAGAGAACCACTTTAACAGATATCTTGCTTTAAAGTAAAGTTTTATGTAAATTGTTAAATTTCATACATTCATAGCATAATAACATAAATGCATAACCAAGATCACTAGAAGAAAGACAAAGCACAAAACAACACACAAAGTTTATCCTGGGAAACCCAATTGGGAAAAACCCAGCAACTTTCGTATAGAGATGATAATCCCGAGATCAGAGTACAAATAATAAAAGAGAAAATGTGAAAATGTCTTCCACAAGTAGAAACCCCAAATTTGCTTCCTCCACTAGCTTGTGCGAATTCTGCTCTCTCCCAAGTGATGCGCAATTGTCAAGTGTGAGAAATGAGCATAATGAGGTGCACTAGCCTCTTATTTATACAAGTGCAAAAATGAAAAATACCCTAACTAGGCCGACTTCACCTGGGGGCAATAAATAATTTATTTTTAATAATTTTCTTTTCTTCTTTTGCATCCTAAGGTTTACATTGATTCTTTCATGTGTTTACATAGGTGTTTACATAAGGTTCATCTCCCTTAGGAGGTACAAACAAGTACAATGAAAGAACAATAAAATATAATGAATAATATCTTCCGAAGTTGTACAAAATCCAACACTCCCTCTCAATGAGGAAGGTATTCTTCGGTCTTCATCTGCATCATGATCATCTGGGTTTCATCTTGTACATCCATACTGTCTCCATCATCTCTATACATACTGAAGGTTGTCCGCACAGTCTCAGTGCATCATCTTCACCAGTCCTTCGGTGAGTCCAGGAGAATCACTCAATCCTGGATCCAGGAGAATCACTCAATCCTGGATATCTAAGATTATTAGCTGTACCATCTTTGCTATACAATTTGCTATCTGTCTATCTCATCTGCCGATGGGGTCCTCCCATACCTGGCTGAGATATCAGACGAGCAAAAGGGAATGACCATCTACTGACTATTCGACTCATCTGACTATGTGATTTCTCCCATATCTGGCTGAGTACCTGGACTGTAGAGGCACCTGCGCAATCACACGGCCAACTGTTGACTGTCCTACTCATCTGCCTATGGGATTTCTCCCATATCTGGTTGAGTAACTGGACTGCAGAGGCACTTGTGTGAACCCGACCAACTGCTGACTGTCCTACTCATCTTCCTATGGGATTTATCCCATATTTGGCTAAGTAACTGGATTGCAGAGGCACCTGGGCAAAGCAGGGCTAACATCTCAATGTCCTCTTTCCCTCTCAAGGAGGGATACGTTCTCTTTGACTCCAAGTTTTCCGTGAAAGTATTCGAACTTCACCTTGGGAAGAGCCTTGGTGAGAACATCTGCAGTCTGGTCGTCTGTCGGCACGTACTGTAATTTGATCGCACCTTTCTGCACCATATCACGAATGAAGTGATATCGAATCTCGATATGCTTTCACGTTCGTCAAATATAGGATTCACTGACATCTGCACACAACTCTAGTTATCACAGTGAATCACGGTCGGCTTTGGAATCTGGCCGAACAATCCTGCCAGGAGTTTATCTTTCACTTGACTTTTACCCAACTAGGTCGGCCCCTAGTTGTACTTGACTGGGCCGACTTCTCTAGAAGAGTCTAATAACCCATAGACAACTTAACTCTGGGGTCTAATGCCCCGACATACAAAGGAGGGTTAACCTCAATGACTTTACATGACTCAATTACAATAAAGACTTTCCCGACCGAAGGAATAAACATCTCCATCAGAGGTTCAATAATAAAATACAAATAAAATATAAAATATACAAGTGAATATCTTCCGAAGTTACAATTACATTAACAGTATTAAACCTTATTAAATGTGAAAATTCCTAAGCCAAGGTGCATAGCCTATATTCCTAAGATAAGTGAGGGTGAATGAAGTGAATGTGTACTTAGAGAAGGAAGGGGGTCTTTGCACATTAACCATCATAACAATTGAGTGTGATAGGTATACCCTTAACTTTCAAGAGCTATGGTTTAAGATTTTTCTTCTACATGTGTGCCTTAGAAGGAAGTGTTGTCATGGGTCACCCATCCCTGCGCCTCTTTTTTGCGATCCCTTATCACTTTATTTTTTCATTTATTTTCATTTCTTATCCTTTTCATTGGCTTAGCCCCTTTACTTTAAATTTGACTTTGATAACCTAGGACATAGGGAACTTGGCTTTTTGCAAGGGGGAATATCTCTCATATTTTTTCCAATTTAATTTAGTAGCATCAACCTTAGTGATCCAGATTTATGTGGGAACGAAATAAAAGAGCATATACAGAATTATATATAGATATATATTGCAAAGAACACAGTGATACAGTAAACACATATTCTATTAAATAGCGGAAATAGAACACACTGTAAAATACAACAGCTAGAATGGTGGTAGCTATTTCTGAGAAGAGATGTGGCCGCTATGCTCATTCATGCCAAGCTTAATACAAAAAGAGGCCAAAAGGGCCTATTTATCATAAGCATGAGGGAAAGAATCCCAAACATCCAAAAACCCAACCCTAGAAGATGAACAGTCATAAAGTTTGCAGTCCCAAGGTGGTTAGTTGAACAATCAACTTCTCGGGGTCATAACTTTTGCATACGGTCTCCGTTTGGGGCGCTCGGTAGCCCGTTGGAAAGGTCTATCCGAGATTCACAACTTTCAACTAGGGCCAATTGTACGCCGTTGGCAAACATTTGGCCTCCCAAATCGCCAAAAAACGTCGTTTAGGGCCTCAAAACGGCCCCGAAAGTTTGGGACCTGAAAAACTGTAGAAAAATTACTAAAAAATTGCCAAAATGGGAAACTGTTTTGAGCCAGTGGAATAGGTGGGTGGCCACCGATATCCATCTGGATCACTTATTGTAATAGAATCTTTTAGCTTTTTTTAGGCATTTATAGATGGGAATAGTTATGAGACCCTAGATAATTACTAATGATAGATCACTTACAATGGGGAAAGTGAGGGGGGTGGATGAATCATGAAATAACTAGTGAAATGAAAAGTGTCCAGGCAAAATGTTATGAAATGGGTGAAAACACTCACTTAGTTCACTAGGGTACAACTTAACCTTCAAAATGACACACTTCTAAGGCAGAATGATGATGACACCAAAGTTAGGCTAAGTAATGAGTAATAGCTTTAAATGTTACGAGTCATAATACAAGCATAAAGTGACACCCCATGACATCATATCAACATATAAGCAAACATTCAGTGTCAATTAGGGTAAGAGATATCACAACACTAGCAGAAAATTAGGGGGGCGGGGAAAAATTGAGGGGGGTGGATGAAATGGCTAGTGAAATGAAAAGTGGCTAGGCAAATTGTTATGAAATGTGTGAAAGCACTCACTCAGTTCACTAGGGTACAACTTAACCTTCAGAATGACACACTTCTAAGGCAGAATGATGATGACACCAAAGTTAGTTCACTAGGGGAAAATGAGGGGGGTGGATGAAATGGCTAGTGAAATGAAAAGTGGCTAGGAAAAATGTTATGAAATGGGTGAAAACATTCACTTAGTTCACTAGGGTACAACTTAACCTTTGGAATGACACACTTCTAAGGCAGAATGATGTTGACACCAAAGTTAGGCTAAGTAATGAGTAATAGCTTTAAATGTTATGTCATTATACAAGCATAAAGCAATACCCCATGAAATCATATCAACATATAAGCAAACATTCAAAGTGTCAATGAGGGTAAGAGATATCACAGCACTAGCGCATTTGGCACCATCTTTGCTAGGCACATCCAAGGCACATGAACCATCTAAGCATACTGACAAGATATCTGATCAATGATCTATGAGGAAGCCACATATCTCATCTCAGGAACAATGTCTGTGATATGATCACAAACCACAACTGATCATCATGTCACCCTGGCCGAATAAAGGGGTGATAGGGAGTTAGAGTGACGGTGGTGGGCTAGGTACAAATGCATAGGGCAAGGATGTGCAGATTGGACATCGTACGACCATGCATACTCATGTGGGTATAGTCTTTGGTATGGCTGTGGGGCATGCTACAGTCGTGGGTGCAGTTTCCACCATGGGTTTAGTGAAAGGACATGTACAGATGCTACAGGCACAAGGACATGTATGGGCAAGGAGAAAAATGCAATGAACAGTACGGTTTTAGCAAGTGCGAACTCCACAAATGTTGGATTTGCTGTAGGTGAACATATCTGTACATCTGATGGTGGGTTTTGTTTTCTGTAGATATGATTGATGTTGGAAGGTAGTCTTTCTCCAAGGGTCGCATTAGGGGTGTTATTGAGGAAAGAGAATGTATATTGGAGGAGAAGCCAATTCCATTAGTGATCTCCTCCATAATAACTGTCCTTAATTGTTCTGAGGGTGATTATTATGTCAAAGCAGTGGTTTGTTCTTTGAATCCCAAATTTACAGGTGTTGAGGTTTCTAGCTTGAGCAGGAGCAAGACGGAATGGTCTCCTCTTCCTTTAAAGTGGGTTGTTGTTCCCATGGAGGAGGAGTTCGTGGTGGAATAAGGCTCGACATGGAGGAAACACACTCAACCAATCTATTAACTCCTTTGCATTCAAGCATCCACCATAGCAGGAAACTTCTATCTTCGCAGGTTTCTTGCTCCCCAACAACCTCACAATATGCCCCATGGCATCTCATTCCATTTCCTCTTCTTCCTCTTCATTTGGTTCTGGGTTCTGAGCCACTCACTTCAACTTTCCTAATTTCTCGTGTAATCTCCAGCTCCTCTATCCCTCTTTTCAGCCTCTATAATTTTGTGTTCACTGCAATCCTACTATTACTTTCCATTTCTTGTCTAACACAACTTCTATTGCCTTCTTTGAGGACTTCCTCTTGCTCAATTGTCCCTCTCTTCTATAGCTCAACCTCTATCTAATATCAAATGATATTGTTGGATTTGTGATGTCCCAATTCAATCTTCATCACTCATTGACCTACACTTTTATGGTAACACAATGTTTATGCTAACACACATTTAATCAGAGAACTAGATTACAAACACGGGGTAATGGTCTATGATGAATAATGATTGTCATTGATGACAACATTAATGACAAAGGTGTAAATGGCATGATGACAAGCATGGATGATGTTGTGTATGAGAACATGACATAGGATGACTTGGCAATTGGATTGACAAGGCTAATGACAAAGATGGACAAAGAACATGTGTGCATTGAGCTCATTGGAACGCCAAATGAGTCAAATGACCCATACTGTGGTCATTTGAAGATGACATGGAAGACAAACATGGCAAGCTCAATAAATGAAGAACTTGGTAAAAATGGCAAGTGGACACTGGATGGCACACTTGTATGCATGAAAAGAGCCTCATGCGGGCATATTTAGATGACCATCTGCGGGCATAATCCAGAGGTCATGTGGGCATTGGACAAGGAGAAGTATGTGGCCTTAATTGATGAAGTATTGTGGGCATCCTGGATGACAGCTGCGGGCATCTCAGGTTGCAAAACAAAGACCCTTGCGGGCATTTCTTGTTGTCCCTGCGGGCATAGGTTTGAGCACATATGCGGGCATTTCTGAAGTGTTGTATGGGCATAGTTTAAGCCCTCTTGCGGGCATCCTATAAGTCACTGGAGAGGCTGCGTGCAGGCATAATCCGAAGGTAGTGTGGGCATAAATGAGGAAGCCATATGGGCATGGTTGATGGTCTATTGCGGGCATGATATGGAGCAATACATGGACAAGTAAAATGACATCTGCGGGCATTCCTTGATGAATTCTATGGGCATATGCTGGAAGAGTGTAAGACCATATAACATGGAATAAAATACTCACAATGATGATGTGGCCAAGGAGACTAAAGAAAACAATAAATATATAATATATTTAATAAGAACAATGAGAAGAATATTGTTTAAATACATTTGATTTTGACAAGTCGGCCCAATAAAAAATATCGGGATAAAAATAATATTCTTTGTTTTAAATTGGACAAGTCGGCCTCCTTAGAGTATGGAAAAATCAAGTATAAATACAAGATCAAATTTGTTGTTTTAATAAGTGAGAAAGTGGAGAATTTTCGGACTGTCTGTGAGAGGAAAATTCGGACTGTTCACTATGGTGAATTTCGGGTACTGTAGTAGCTACAGTAGACAGAAATTTTTTTAAGGTTTCTTTTTGCTCTGATTTTTGGAGTTCGTGGGTAAAATTTGCATGGTTCAGGAAGCTCGAATTTAAGGATAGATGAAGAGGACAGTTCTGGAGCAGCAACAAATATGAGGAGCTGAAGTTCTTTTATTTTATCTTTTATTTCTGGGTTTGTCTGGACAGCAGTATGATGAATATTTTATGAAATGGGGCAGCTGGTTAATGATGTGTTAGACAGCATATATTTATGCTAGGGCAATGATGATTGCTGAAGCTTAGGATACTGCTGAAAACATACTGAAGATATGGTTGGGGTCTGAACAATTTGATATGATGCTGATGGACAGTATGTGAACATGGATTGATTGTTGATAGTGTTTATGAACATAGCTTGCTGATGTACAAATGCTGATGTATGATGAAGTCAAGGACATAATAGTAATAGGCTGGCCGATTGTTGCAGATTCAATGCTAGGGTGATTGATGAAGACATGATGTGCTGATTGGCTATGATCAGAATAATGTATTTGGGCTGAATATGTATCTGATAAATACTGATATGTGGACAAGACTTTGATGAACAGAATGATAAGATAAAGACATACTCAGTACTGAAGATGATGGACAGTGTTGACAGAATTAGTCTAGGGTTACAGTATGCTGAAGAATGTTAAAGATGATCAGGACAGTTTGATGAAATCTGTATGGACAAAGTGTAGATGTGACAGTGGAAAGATCACAGGTTTTATTTGGGACAGAACATGAAGATGAGTTTAATATGATTGATAATGATGATGTATGTAATGTGATAATTGTATGTTTACTTACAAGCAGGGTCTTGTATCTCTTTCTTAGTTGGATCTAAGAAAAACTAGGCAGGGTCCTAGAGAAGAAGTTGGTGCTTCTATTTTCAGTTGGTGCTGAAGTGCCTCACGGTTGTAGCCGTTGAACGAATTACTAAAGATTACAAAATCATATCTTGTCTCTTGTGCAATGTGTTGTTGATTATGTGTCTTATTTGATGAATGACTAATGATGTAGATTATTGATGAATATGATAAAAGTAAATGTCTGAATGAAGGAATAAGGTTTGATTGAAGTTGAAAATTGGATTAGGAGTAGGCTCACTGATTCACCCCCCCCTCTCAGTGAGCAGTGTGTCTAACAATTGGTATCAGAGCAGGCCTTCAATAGAATCCTAACAAGCTTGAAGGAAATCAGTAGAGACAAGTGAAGGAAGATCATGGAGGATTATTCTAAAGATGGAGTTCCATTACTCAATGAATCAAATTATGATTGTTGGATCATCAGAATGAAGCATCACATACTTGCAGAAGGATATGACATCTGGAAATCAATTGAAGGGGGAGTAGCTAAGAAGCCACTTGAAAGCAATGAAAATGGACTAAGCTTAATCTTGATGGCCTTGTCTCAGTCAGAGAAGGAAAGATTAAATGCTGGAAAGTACACTTCAGCCAAAGATCTTTGGAGTACACTTGAAGATGAGCACAGAAGAAAAATTCAAGTCATGGACAAAGGAAAGGATGTCAAGGATGAAGAACAAGGATAGAAGGAGGCTCAAGCATCAAGCACTAGTAAAGGTAAGAACTCTTCTACTGGCAATAGCTCTGAAATTAATAATGATGAAATTGCACTTGTAAAGGATGAAGAAGATGAGTTATTGAAATTCAAAGAAGCATTTGCAAAAACTCTATTGGATAAGGATGTCAAATCCAATATAAGACTTAAAAAGAAAATTATGGGAGCATTCGAAAAATACCAAGAGGAGACAAAATCATTGTTCATGAGTTTGAAGCTCAAGAACAAAGACTTGCAAGGTGAGTTAGAAGATAAAAATCTTGAGGTCAAAAGATTGAAGGATGAACTAGAAATTGAACAAGAAAAGTTTGGTGTAGTTTCTAATGAACTTGAAGAAACTAGATGGGACAACCTCAATCTAAAAATCCCATTGGAGGAAGCTAAGAGAAGGGAAGAAACTATGGATAATGTCAATCTAAAGACTCAGCTGGAAGAAGCCAAGAAGATAGAAGAAGTATTGAAAATTCACTTGGATGAAAAAGAAGAGGCAATTCAGAGGCTTGAAATGGAAGTAGTTGGACTAAAGAAGAAAATTGAAAAGTTTGATGCATATGGCAAATTCAAACACAGCTCAGCCATCCTAGATGAAATCTTAGTTTGTCAAAAGTCCCCATTTGACAAATCGGGCCTAGGGTACAAGAAAGAAGAAGAGAAACATGAAGATGACACTTGGTCTCTTAAAACTCCAGAAGCTGGTCCGTCAATGACCAAGGATGAATCTCATGAACATGCACATGACAACAAAGATCTTGGAGAGTAAAAAATGGTTGAAGAAGTCAACACTGCACCTCAAAGCAAAGTTAAGACAACGCCAAGATGGAATGAAAGTCCAAGGTATGAAAATCGTTTTTTTGGCTATTGTTTTTCTTGTTCTAACTTTGGTCATAAAGCTGTGAATTGTAGAAGAAGTGCTGGAAGTCCTCATAACAAAATAAGGTGTTGGACATGCAACCAAACTGGACATATGGATGCGAACTGTCACACCATCAGATGTTTCACCTGTGGAGGTGCTGGTCATAAAGCTCAAGTGTGTGCAAGTCCAAGAAGACAGTCAATAAGAAGCTTCTCAAACATATCAGCAAGAAGATCAAATGAAGCTTGGAGGAATAATGACACCAGCAGATCTAAAAACCAAGGGATCAATAATTACAGCCAAGAACATTCTAAGATTTGGGTAAGGAAGAATATCTTGCTAGACTTGAATGAAGTTGATGATCACTATAATGCTAAGAGACAGGACACGTCCTAAGGGGTCCCCGTGTCCCGTGGCCACGTTTGGGCGCGGACACGCTGGCCCCACGTGGGGGACACGCGATTTTTCGTGTCCCGAAATCAGGACACGCGTGTCCTAAGTCTGCGCGGCGTGGGGATTTTCCAGGGCACAAAAATCGCGAAAAAGTGCGCCCGCGTGCCCATAAAACCGATTTTTTTGTTTTTGTTTTGTCATTTGCTAATTGATGGGAGTGTGAGGGAGAGCTAGAGTGAGCCCAAAGTCAGTTTTTTTGCAGGTGAAGGAGATTCAAGAGTGTTTTCTTGCAGGTGGAGGAGATTCAAGTGTGATTTCACCATCAAGATTGAAGGAAAATGTCTCAACCAGCTAGGGCAGCAGGTAGAGGGCAAAGGAAAGGGAAGAATGCCCCATCTATTCCCTCTCGTCCTATTCCTCCTCCAAGCACATCCCCTTCTGCTCCTAGTAGTGCTCCAACCGGTTCTAGTGAAGCTCATCCTCATTATAGCCATGCTTTGGCAAAACAACAAGCACAAGAGAGTAAATACCCTTTGTGGAAGTATGTGACTGTTGGAGCGAAGCTTGGTGGGGGAGGCAATGTGTGTTGGACTTGCAATTTCTGCAGGCATGAATTCAAGAGCACCTATTATCGGGTTAAAGGCCATTTGTTGGCCCTCCCTTGTGGGATTTCTTCATGCAAAGCTGTGAGTGTTAACCAAAGGAGGGAGATGGAAAGAGAAGACCATGTTGGGGTAGGGAAGGTGGCTGCAGCAAGCAAGACATTTCATCGTGAGGATCCTCTTCCATTCTTGAGGAAACCCTCTAGCACTAGGAGTGGGGTTTATGCTATTGCTTATCCAACAAGAAAGAGGCCAAGTTCAAGAGGTCCAATGGATAGGATTTTCCAACATGAGGCACGAGAAGAGGTAGACCTCTCCATTGCATTTTTCTTCTACCTCAACTTCATCTCATTCAATGTTGCACGGTCACCATTGTACTTTGAGATGTGTCGATCTATAATGGAACGAGCTCCAACTGGTTATGTGCCTCCTAGTTCAGAAAAGCTTAGAACCACATTGTTGGTTAAGGCAAAGAAGGAGGTGGATAAAATTATTGATCCAATTAAATCAAAATGGTCCACATGGGGTGTTAGTATTGTTTCTGATGGATGGACGGATCCAGCACGCCATCCACTCATCAATTTCATGGTGTCTTCCACAAATGGACCGGTGTTCTTGAAAGCGGTGGATGCTCTTGGGAAATACAAGGATGCACAATATATGGGTGATTTGTTCATCAAAACCATTGAAGAAGTAGGTGTTGATTCTTGTGTACAAATCATCACGGACAATGCACCTGTTTGCAAGGCTGCTGGCATGATTGTGGAAGCTAAACATCCACAGGTATGTGATTGTTAATTTACTCATTTATTTGAAATTTTGAGCTGTTAGTAACTTAGTAGTTAGTTGTAGTCTTGTAGAGTCTAGGAGTCTAGACTCAATGACTCATTTATACTTTCTTTTATTGATCTTACAGGTATTTTGGACACCTTGCATTGTCCATTCTTTGAATTTAGCACTGAAATCTATTGCTTCAGATGTGCCATGGATTGGCAAACTTATTGAGGATGCACGCCATATCCGTAACTTTGTACAAAACCACACCAATGCCCTCACAATCTACAAAGAGTACACAAATCTTTCATTGTTGAAGGTTGCAGATACTCGGTTTGCTTCCTCATTCATCATGCTCAAGAGATTGAGAGAGGTAAAAACCGCTCTTGGGTCCATGGTGATTTCAGAGTTTTGGGCTTTTTGGAGAAAGTCGGATCAGAATGCTTCACAAAAGGTGAAGGACACAGTATTAGATGATGGTTGGTGGGATAGGGTAGTCCTTAGCATCAAGATCATGGAGCCAATCATTTCTTTGTTGCGGTTTGCAGACACGGACCAGCCCATCCTAGGAGATGTTTATGAGGGGTGGGATTCCATGATTGAGTCCATGAGGACCATTGTTATGGAGAATGAGTGTGCTGAGTATGAGACATCGGCAGAGAACTTATGGTCCATCATACAGGGCATTCTTATCTCCAGGTGGGATAAGAATTGCACACCTTTGCATTGCTTGGCCCACTCATTGAACCCTAGGTTCTACGCTCAGGATTGGCTCAGTGGTGGGTCGGGGCACTCATCCAGAGTCCCTCCTCACATGGATGGAGAGATCTCAGAGGGGAGGAAGATAGCATTTAGACGGCTACTTCAGGATAGAGACCACCTTGAGGTGGTGGAGGAGGAATTTTATGAGTTTTCTAGTGGCACCGGGAGATTTGGAGGATATGAGGTGATTAGAGACATGGGGGTTAAGAAACCCCTTGTTTGGTGGACAACTCATGGGGCAACATGCCCTATTCTACAAAAGATAGCCTTGAGGGTCCTCTCTCAAGTTACTTCATCCTCTTGTTGTGAGAGGAATTGGAGCACATATGGGAACTTGTACAGTGTGAAGAAGAGCAGACTTGAGCAGTCCAGGGCAGAGACGATGGTGTATGTGCACTCCAACCTTCGTCTTATTTACAGGAAGAGGGAGGAGTGGGTGAAGGGAAAGACACGGATGTGGGATGTCTTTCCTGATGAGATGGGTTTGGACAGCAGTACTGAGTTGGCATTAGCCAACATGGATCTTAATGATCCAGTGCTAGAGCCGGTCACTTTTGATGAGGGTGATCGTATGGAGGGGTCATCCTCCACACCAGCAGATGCAGTTAGTCAGATTGGCAGAGAGGAGGAGGAGGAGGAGGATCAGGGCAGTGATGAGTTTGTTGATTCAGGCATGGAGGAGGACTATTGAGTCATTGACAGATGGGATTCTTCCATCTTGATCCACCCCTTTTTTGTATTTACTATTAGACTATTAGACTTTAGTCTAAATGTCTAGACTCTATTTGGCATTTGCTAGTGCCCAGTGGCATTCCGACATCTATGTAATACATTTTGATTTTGATGACTTAATGAGAAATATGGTTCCGAGTCTCTGACATGCATCTATGTGTCTCAATGTCTCATTGTGATTTGTGATTGTGAATGACAAATGTGTTGTGATTTGTGAATGATCTAATTTCTATTGAATATTTCATATTTGTAAATTTGTAATTGTAAATGTAATTTCTATTGAATATTTGTAATTGTAAATGTTAAATTTTATTGGATCTATATGTCTATATTTTTTTAAATTGTAATATATTTAAAAAAAATATATATGTATATAAAACGTGTCCTACGTGTCTTGATTCCGGGGGTCACCGTGTCCCGTGGGGACACTCGTATTTTGGGGACACTCGTGTCCCGTGTCCTCGTGTCATGTGACTTAGCTATAATGGCTGCCATTTGGCAAGCCAAAATTAAGATCCTTCAAAAGATCTTGAGACACCTTGAGTTCATCATTGGAGAATGGACTCAAATGGTGAATAATATGGCTCTCCAAGAAGCAAATCAGGTCCAAGGATCATGGTGTAAGCTTAAATCAAGATACTCATGTGTAAGTGGGAGTATGTGGATGATGTTTTATACACACCTCTTGAGGATAATGCAACTGTGGTGAATGCAATTCCATAAAGACACCACATTGAGAAGAAAAGGAAATTTTGGAAGATAAGAATAGCAGGTGTGTGGCATGCACAGTGATGTACAGTCGATGAAAGAAGTCTGAGATTGGCATACATACAAAGAGATGATTCCATACATAATGCATACTATGATTATACCTTGTACACAATAGTGCAAAACCCTATGATGATGCAAACACGATGATGGTCCAAACCTTAATGGTGATTTCGATATGATCAGTTTGACAGACCTATTGATGGTTGATGTGCAGAGATATTTGAGTAGAGATTGTAGATTTGGAAAATACAGTTTTGGAAGAACCCAAAGAAGAAGGTTGTACACATGAGACTACTGTTTAATGATCAGCAACATGTATAACAACATCTACAGCAGAGAAGCAACTCCGGGCTACATACGTAGTCAATTAGTGAAGGCATACACAGATTGCATAATCTGAGTCAACTATATATGAGCAGATTATACACTTAATCTTGATTTCTTCTGGGCACGTTTTACTCTATTCACTGAAATATATGAAGTATGGTTGGCTGAACAAGAGAAGCTTGAGTGGTAACATTATCGTGATGACGAACACCTTGATGAAAATCATAAATATGTGATGAAGTTACATATGTATATAATGCATGCTGTAGAAGATGAACCAGATTCAGACCTCATAATGATGACTTTCCACACACACCAAGCATTGATGATTGCCTTGTACACCTACAACCAATGTAGTCAGACTCGGACTCGGCAAATACTCGGCTGGCTTGGGACTCGGCAGACTCGGCAGACTCGGATAAGACTCGGCAAATACTCGGCAAATACTCGATAAATATGAAAAAAATTAAAAATATGGTAACTTTTATGCACCAAAAACAAACATAATGACATTTCTAATCCATATAAGTTATAAGAACAATTCTATGCAGAAATTCATTTCAAGAACAGGCCTATAGGCCAGGCCAGGCCACGATGGCAGCCTCCACAGGCTACCAACAGGCCCAACACCCAAAACATAAAAAAAATTAAAACAAAACTTAAATAAATTATTAAATACAAATTAAAATTAAAATTAAAACAAAACTTAATACAATACAAATAAAATTAAAAATATATATATATTTAATAAATATTTATTTTAAATTAAACTTAAAAATATGTTAATTTATGTTTTTTATATTTTATTTTCATTTTTATTTATCGGGCGTTTTGGCAGCCTCCGTTTTATGTTAATTTTAAATAAAAATGAAAATAAAATATAAAAAAAACATAAATTAACATATTTTTAAGTTTAATTTAAAATAACTATTTATTAAATATTTATGTTTTTTTTTAATTTTATTTTTATTGTATTAAGTTTTGTGCCAAAACGGCCGATCTCCAGGCTACCAAAATGCCCGGTAAATAAAAATGAAAATAAAATATAAAAAAATAAAATACAATATTGCAAATAAAAAAAACAAAATATCACCAAACTGGAATTCTTCCAAGCTCGACCGGTCAATGGTAGCTCGTCGAATTCTTCTCAGCTCGTGGTCTCCTTTGCAGCGTGTGATCTCAGCCTTCAGGTCGTGGTCGCAGCTCGCGGTCTCCCGTCGTGGTCTCCACTCTACAGGGCTCCTCAAATCTCACTATGCATTTAATCTCACTCTGCGTTCACCTCCAAAATGTCAAGCCACAAACTCGCGAGTTCGGCGAGTTTGAGCCGAGTTCCGTGTTTAATCGCGAGTCCGACGAGTTTGAACCGAGTCCCGAGTTTGGCCGGCGAGTTTGACGCGGTTACCCGGCTGGCCTGCGACTCGGCAAGACTCGGCAACACTCGCGAGTCTTGAGCGAGTGTGACTACACTGCCTACAACACTGAAGTTCTAAAGCAGCCATAATTGAATTCACAGTTTATCATAAAGATATTGGTTGATAGCTAATTGATAGGGGGAGCATTGGTGAAAAAGCTTGAAGTATGTTTGACAAGTGTGCATAACAAATTGGTTGTGCAAAAGTGACAATTGATGAAGGAGTTTGCTGATTGGGGGAGTATGATGATGTGGATATGATGAGTCATATTGAAAGCTACAGGAAATGACAACTTTACTTGACAAAGATCAAATTTACAATGACGCAAGAAAAACATCCTTGATGGAAGATCAATCTCAGCATGAAGGAATGTGTTCATGAAAAACCTAAAGATAAGCAGACTTACAAGCCAGTGGGCAAGTTGAAGTATGATGATGGTATGCTGATGATGCATGCTTACCTTTTATGAATTTACTAGACAAAACCTTGATGAAGCTTGAAGCAACATATTAGATAGGGGGAGTGACTACACTTATGTGAAATCTGAAGATGGCAAATTCAGAGAATGATTTCATAATAGCTTCCAAGGAATTTTTTTTTTATATGTATACTTAACAAGTTGGAAAAAACTCAAAAATGTGAAGTAATGAAGCAGTCAGAATCCATGGCTTGTAAATATTTGAGATTAATAACACTATGATTCATATACAGTGATATGGATCTAGTTTGACCAAGCAGTGATCGATGAGCAACATGATAATGGCAGCATAAGCTCAGGGGGAGTTTGGAAAACCAGCAACAACAAGAATAGTATGTATGAAAACGGCCTTGAAGTGTGGATGTAATACAAATATCCTTGGGAAGTTTAGCAGTCAGAAAGGAGGAGTATACACAAAACTGAAGATGCCATCTTGATCAAACTCAGCATTCAAGATACAATTTTTTTTTGGGCATTGTGAAGCCATTAATGGCTCACTGACCCCTTGTCATTAATGTCAAAGGGGGAGAAGGAAGAAGTTGGATAGTTGCCATCAATGACAAAGGGGGAGATTGATGAATAATGATTGTCATTGATGACAACATTAATGACAAAGGTGTAAATGGCATGATGACAAGCATGGATGATGTTGTGTATGAGAACATGACATAGGCTGACTTGGCAATTGGATTGACAAGGCTAATGACAAAGATGGACAAAGAACATGTGTGCATTGAGTTCATTGGAACGCCAAATGAGTCAAATGACCCATACTGTGGTCATTTGAAGATGACATGGAAGACAAACATGGCAAGCTCAATAAATGAAGAACTTGGTAAAAATGGCAAGTGGACACTGGATGGCACACTTGTATGCATGAAAAGAGCCTCATGCGGGCATATTTAGATGACCATCTGCGGGCATAATCCAGAGGTCATGTGGGCATTGGACAAGGAGAAGTATGTGGCCTTAATTGATGAAGTATTGCGGGCATCCTGGATGACAGCTGCGGGCATCTCAGGTTGCAAAACAAAGACCCTTGCGGGCATTTCTTGTTGTCCCTGCGGGCATAGGTTTGAGCACATATGCGGGCATTTCTGAAGTGTTGTGTGGGCATAGTTTAAGCCCTCTTGCGGGCATCCTATAAGTCACTGGAGAGGCTGCGTGCAGGCATAATCCGAAGGTAGTGTGGGCATAAATGAGGAAGCCATATGGGCATGGTTGATGGTCTATTGCGGGCATGATATGGAGCAATACATGGACAAGTAAAATGACATCTGCGGGCATTCCTTGATGAATTCTACGGGCATATGCTGGAAGAGTGTAAGACCATATAACATGGCATAAAATACTCACAATGATGATGTGGCCAAGGAGACTAAAGAAAACAATAAATATATAATATATTTAATAAGAACAATGAGAAGAATATTGTTTAAATACATTTGATTTTGACAAGTCGGCCCAATAAAAAATATCGGGATAAAAATAATATTATTTGTTTTAAATTGGACAAGTCGGCCTCCTTAGAGTATGGAAAAATCAAGTATAAATACAAGATCAAATTTGTTGTTTTAATAAGTGAGAAAGTGGAGAATTTTCGGACTGTCTGTGAGAGGAAAATTTGGACTGTTCACTATGGTGAATTTCGGGTACTGTAGCAGCTACAGTAGACAGAAATTTTTTTAAGGTTTCTTTTTGCTCTGATTTTTGGAGTTCGTGGGTAAAATTTGCATGGTTCAGGAAGCTCGAATTTAAGGATAGATGAAGAGGACAGTTCTGAAGCAGCAACAAATACGAGGAGCTGAAGTTCTTTTATTTTATCTTTTATTTCTGGGTTTGTCTGGACATCAGTATGATGAATATTTTATGAAATGGGGCAGCTGGTTAATGATGTGTTAGACAACATATATTTATGCTAGGGCAATGATGATTGCTGAAGCTTAGGATACTGCTGAAAACATACTGAAGATATGGGTGGGGTCTGAACAATTTGATATGATGCTGATGGACAGTATGTTAACATGGATTGATTGCTGATAGTGTTTATGAACATAGCTTGCTGATGTACAAATGCTGATGTATGATGAAGTCAAGGACAGAATAGTAATAGGCTGGCCGATTGCTGCAGACTCAATGCTAGGGTGATTGATGAAGACATGATGTGCTGATTGGCTATGATCAGAATAATGTATTTGGACTGAATATGTATATGATAAATACTGATATGTGGACAAGACTTTGATGAACAGAATGATAAGATAAAGACATACTCAGTACTGAAGATGATGGACAGTGTTGACAGAATTAGTCTAGGGTTACAGTATGCTGAAGAATGTTGAAGATGATCAGGACAGTTTGATGAAATCTGTATGGACAAAGTGTAGATGTGACAGTGGAAAGATCACAGGTTTTATTTGGGACAAAACATGAAGATGAGTTTAATATGATTGATAATGATGATGTATGTAATGTGATAATTGTATGTTTACTTACAAGCAGGGTCTTGTATCTCTTTCTTAGTTGGATCTAAGAAAAACTAGGCAGGGTTTTAGAGAAGAAGTTGGTGCTTCTATTTTCAGTTGGTGCTGAAGTGCCTCACGGTTGTAGCCGTTGAACGAATTACTAAAGATTACAAAATCATATCTTGTCTCTTGTGCAATGTGTTGTTGATTATGTGTATTATTTGATGAATGACTAATGATGTAGATTATTGATGAATATGATAAAAGTAAATGTCTGAATGAAGGAATAAGGTTTGATTGAAGTTGAAAATTGGATTAGGAGTAGGCTCACTGATTCACCCCCCCCTCTCAGTGAGCAGTGTGTCTAACAGTCTACACATATATTGAGGTTCAAAATCCATAGATTACAGATTACAACTCTTGCTTAGCTCACTACTTGGCTCCGTGCTGACTCTCTATTTAACTCCACTATTGAAGTTTGAGACAATGTGTCTAGAATGGCTAACCCGACTCTAGTGTCTATCATAGTATTTATTGTCATGGTTAACATTGGACAACTCATGTTTTATGAATCTTCATTTGCCTATTGGATTCTTCATCTTCCATTGTGTCACAACCTTTCACCTTTCTTTAGTGCAATATCTCGGTCTCTGCTACACTGCTCTCTTCCTATTGTGCCTATTCATGTGCTCATCATTGTGCCATTTCTCATGTAATGCCTCATCCATCTTTTACAAGCTTTGGAACTCTTCCACCTGCATCCTGTTCCTGGTTGGCATTATCCATGCACTCTTCCTCAATTATTGCACATTTTCTTACTCCATGCCAATACCGTGTCTAACTGCTTAAGATGCTAGCAGAGACCATATGCTGATCTTAAGAGTCTCATTGAAATTTTGAAGTCAAATCTTGCTTTATTTTTCATTTATTGGTCCAGGATTTTCATGTTGTCCTTGTATGATCTCTGAAACTTCAAGATGAGCCTAGTATACAGGCTCAATGCTCGCAGAAGCTGCTAGCATCTTTATCTAAGATTATAATTTGAAGGATGTTTATCTATGAAATAAAAATCTGGAGTTTCTTGGTCATCTTGTTGAGATCTCTTGATCTTTATGCTTCTGTTAGTATAAATATCTGTTCTTTCCTTCTATAGTTTAGCTGCAGATATCTTTCTTGTACTTCTTGGTCTTTGGACCGTAAATATAGTCTGCTAGTTTCTTTACGTCGACATTTACTGTTGTTTATTACCTTTATGCAACCTTATTGTTGATGTTAATTATTAAGAAAATGCCTAAAAATATAAGAATAACTAGCAATATTCTTTTCTGTCATTTTTACGTTGTTCAAGTTTAAATCTTATTTACTTGTTCTGTTTATTTGCATTTCAGTTCCTCTAAAAGATAGAAAAAAGCGAGTTTTTTTTTTATAAAAATAGAAAAGAAATATTTTATGCAAGAAAGAGATTATAATATCATTTATCTTGCATGTATCACCCTCCTCATCCCCATGTGCTCCTCATAGGAACACACAACGGAATATTGAGGACTATCCAGGGCTATAAGCTCGGGTATCGATCCCACTTAGCCCACAAGAGTGATCGAGTGTTGGTGGTGACAGTTACCATTTTCAGCATCAACAGTATGTTAAAGTTTACCCCCGGAGTTTGAAACAAGAATGGAAGTAGTGATAATGAGGAAGAAAATGATTACTTCCAAACAACACCTAAAAGAAGACCATCTTCAAAAAGAAAAATCAGCAGATTAGAGAACTTTCCAGCAGGGTATGGGAGCTGATTACTCCATTTATCAAGGTGAATTCAATCCTGGTTCATTAAGAAGAGATGGCAAGATGTTTTTCTTTGGTGGGTTCCTGCTTCAATAAGAAGAGATGGAAAGATGTGTGAAATCCTGCTTCAGTAAGAAGAGATGGCAAGTTGATTTATTGGGTGGATGTAAATTAATTCTGTCTTCAAAAATGGAGTATGTGATATCCAATGACCACCAATGCAAGTCATGTAATTAAACATAGTCACAATACTTAGCTATTGGGTGGACTGAGTACAAATAATTTGACCTTGTGTTCCTCAGATTCAAGGAATCAAATAAAACATCTAAAATAAATTTTAAGACATATTTCCATTCTATGCAACCATCATACTTATTTTGTAATCGAAGTTTTTTAAAGCAAAGGGATAACTGTCTGTTCTTGTTGTATCTGATAAATTTTAATCTTTTTAGACAATCATGATTTTTTTTGAAAAAAAATGGTCAGTTGAGATTTATCAACACTAATTTTGAATAAATCAAAATCAACTTCTATTACACAATGGTTCCTTTTTCTTCCTCATTCAGATGTTCCTTAACTTTCGTGTCTTCTTTGAAAGAGAGAACTTTATTCGAAAAGAAAGAAAGTTTGATAAATATCATAAGTTTGTAAAGACAACCCCTTTATTTTCTACGATGATTTCTAGTACTAAAAGTTGCAAATAGGACATTTTCTCATTGCATTATTGGAGGTCGATGTGGTTATTCTTAGATTTATGAATCATGTTGTTAATTACAGACACCAGTTATGTGGTTCCATGGAATGAGTGATAATGTGGTGGAATTTAGTGCTGGCCAAGCTGGACCTCCATTGCTTGAACGAGCCGGCGTTAGTTGTCAGTTTAAGGTATATGAACGTATGATTTTGTCTTATCAACTTGTACTTTGTAATCCAAATAAATTGGCTTGTGTTGAAACGTTAGTCAAAATTTTGAACTTATCATGATTTTACATTCTGGTTGAACAGGCCTACCCTGCTCTTGGCCATTCAATTAGTCCAGATGAATTGACCTCTCTGGAATCTTGGATCAAGGCTCGCTTACAATCTTCTCTTGATTAATTTTTTATGCATGGTAACTATAGCTCAAATCCATATTGAATTGCAATTTGGTCGATACCCAAAAATGCTACATTTTCCATAATTCATTTTATTTATCGATGTTGTATCTTGTGAAACTAGGGAAAAACTGCTTGATGATGCTGTTTGGTGTATATCAAGCTTATCATACTTCAAGTAAATGAATAAAACTCGTTAAATTTGTCAGTTTTTACGGAAGATAGTGGATAATCTCATCGCTCTGTACTGTAACTGCACAAGTTGCTTTTATTAAATGTCCAACTAGTTCATAATTTGTACCATGTACGTTTACTATGCCCCGGGGGTTTCTGATACAATGTTATTTGTAATGGACCAATGTGGCTATGTAAATGTTAATCAATATGCTTGGTAACATATTTTGATTTCATGTTATACGGTGGAATTTCATCATTTCTTTGTCTTGTAGGGCGAATATAAAACAAATCTGCTTCTCCCACATAGAGATAAATTCGATCGTTTGTGTTGTTTTAGTTATTCTTCCTCAGGAAGCAGTGGTGCTTTTTCAGATAAACAAATTTATTTGGAGTATTTTCATGGAGTAGTTGTGAGGCCTGGATGTTTTCAGGTTAGCAAATTCCATAGTTTTGGAAAAGAACAAGCATTTTGGATGAAATATGTTTGTTTGAAATTGATCATCAGATAAATTACGGATTTTGGACTGAGTTGGTGAGTGGCTGAAAGGGGCAGAGAATAATAGTCATACTAATGTGGAACAAATTCCTCAACAAGGGATATGCTACTAAAGTCTAGCAAGCTTGCATTTAGGAAGGCATCACAGGGATAACAACCACAAACGATGGGAATCCATAAAGCACAGAAACACCTCTAAGGCTCTAAGTGTTGTTAGTACCACTAAGAGATGATCATTTTTTTATAACAGACTGAATAATTTTGGGTACGTTATTGATTATTTGTTTTGCATGGACATTTAGTGGAACTTTATATTCTTTACACGTAGGTTTTGGACTGCATCAATCTTACATGTATCTTATACCTGCAACAGAAAATATATCAATTTTGCATGTGCCTTTTCCTTGTAGCACATCCTTTTTCTGTATATAAGTTACAAGTTTATTTTTTTCACAGTGGATACCTGATTTTTGCATATAAGCTTTGTATGCATCTTTTCCTTCTAGCAAATATCCATTTCTCACATTATTGTCTTTGCAGGAGTTTCCATCCCGCGACATGCTTTTCTTTCTGGATTGTCTATATAGGCACCATTTAGCAAGATGACGTCATTTGCATTTGTATAATGTTCTTTAGATTACCTCACATTTCCATTTTATGGACCAAATTTATTTCACAGTTTTGGAAGTCCAGATCTAGACATAGATGCCTCACCTAATCCCCAACACCAAAGGGATTTACTAGCTAAAGAAAGGTTAGCCATCAAGCAGTCAATGGTATCCAAGTCTGCATCTTGGGAATTCAAATCCTATAACTTTGAAGGACCCTCGTTATAATCTGGCTTAAATCAAGGGATGAGGTGAAGATTTGAGTGAATGTACACATGATCATCCGTCTTTTCTAACTGAAGCATATTTCTCTTGGCCAAATGGATAAACCTGTAAGTTCTCCAATTTCTCTCTACTACTAGGGAGCTATAAACCTATGAAGAAATTTAGATGCAAGGCTTTGTAACTTTGGATTTTGGGCCTACCATAATATTCATACCATGCAATAGTCATCATAGGTCCCCTACCAATTAATGCATTTCCATTTCGAAATGGAACACTCCATGTGATCAATCAAGTACACTGGTTCTTTAGCTCCATCGAAACTAAGCAAATGTTCAGAATTGTTCTAAAATTATTGGCCACCTCATTGTCTTTGTTTGAGGCCCTCCTTTTACCCCCAAATTTAACCCAAGTACATCTCTTGATAGTACTTTGCATTAAGGCATAGGCTAAAGCATGTAGAGGGGTGTTGTATTTGTTCCTTCTATTAATGATTATGCCATTTATGGTGCCAAACAAAAGAGGGTTCCTCTCTTCATGAATTCATTTTTCCAACATATGATTAGTTCCCTCATAAATGCCACCCAACATAGGCACATCCAAATCACAAAGTTTCAACATATCAACAAGTGGCTTAATTATGGAAACAAAAAGCTCAACTTCACCAAGCCTCATTAAGTATGGTACATCTAATTGGCATTGTTTTCAGAGTTGCTTTGTTTCCATGTTTGTCACCGTGGAATAAAAACCATGGAGGACAAAGCTTCCCTCATGTCTACTGATCACCCGATCATTATATATTGTGATGCAAAAATGTTTTTTCCAACCTTCAAAAGTTGGAGTTTGAGAAAAAAATTATACATATCTTGTGCATGTTGGTGGTTAGTGATAAAATAATGAATTTCTCTTGCTTCTTCAAATAGTCTTTTCATCCATTCAACTTCAACAACAATAGATTTAAAAGCAAGATTTAAACTATGTACCGCATAGGGTGTCCAAAAAATATGGTCATAAAATGCCTCTATAATTGCCCCATTTAATTTGCATGAACGCACATTATGTGTAGTGTCTTGCACAACATTTGAATGGCCCATGATCTCGATTGCTTTAAAATTTTTCAGCAATCCATTTAGTGTTCTTATTCGTCCTTGAAGCGTTTATTGCCTTCAAGAAGTATGGGCTTGAAGGAGACATTACAATAATGTTTACCAATGGTCTATTGGTTGTATTGGTCCAACCATCAAATATAAGAGACGCCATTACCACTCCAACTGGAACGAACTAGTTCCAACACTTTCTCCACAATCAATTTCTCCTTCCATAGAAGGGTAGTATGCACTTTTTCAAAGTTTGACCCCTTGTAGGCAATTCCTCTTTTTGGCTTGGCTAAATCTCCATCATCTTGCTTTGTTTGAAATTCATTAACATCCTTTCACGTGATGTTATTGCAATGATGAACTTTGTTATCACCTTCAAGCCAAAGAAAATGGGCTTTAACCCCTGTATGAACCTGTAAAATTTATTTTTCACTTGTTGCAATTCCACAAGCAACCACTAACACTATTCTTCTCAATCTTCGTTGCATACAATACTTCAAAATCAAACAACTAAGATCCCAAAAATATCGTTAATGCACCAATTTTGCAAATGTTCTATTCAACCAGATAAGACAAAATATTCTATTTTTATCTATATTCGACTGAATAAATGTAGAACAGTCTTACAAAAGCATCTCTTGAATTCCAATCCTCGTTCACCTGAAAGATTACAGAGTTTCCATTCAAAAGAAAATAGCTTGGTAGCACCTCCATGCTTATTCATGTTGAAATTTGTACCAAGGAAGTGTTCCCCCAGTGACTTCTGCCTAAGTCACTAAAAAGGGGACAAGTTACATAACCCTTGCATTAATTGCTTGAGAAAAGTAATTAATGTCACTTTAGAGTTATAAAGTGACTTTTCAAATTATTTAAGTTGTGGTTAAGAGAAAATTTTTAATGGAGAGAAAAGTGACTTTTCTCATCCATTGATGAGAAAACACTAGATTAAATGTGGGCCCTTGATTTAGTGTCCTTTCAGCTAACCAGGAAGGTGAAATGAAAAAACAAGGGAAAACCAATAAATAAGGCACCCATTCCTCATTTACTCACTCATCCAAGAGAGTTGGAGAGGAGGTTGAGTTGCTTAAGAGGAGCAAGAGGTCGAGTTTGAGAGAGAGACTGGCTGAGATAGCTGGCACGAGTTCCAAGACAGTTCCGTATAGAAGCAGAGGCACATTTTCCTGAGTATGAGTGGCACAAAATTCGAGGAGAAGTACAACTGAGTTTTTTCTTCTTGTTGTCAACACAAAATTCGAGGAGCAAGGCGCACTGTTTGAGGAGTAACAATGGCACAAATTTTGAGGAAAACTGAACAACCATTAATGCAGACCGTACAACTTTGTTTTGTAGCTATTGAGCACGATTTCCAGTGCTGAGAAAGCATAAATTTCGAGGGCATTAATTTCTGTTCGAGTTGAGCACCAAAACTGAGAAGGAAAGATTGATTATGGGCATGCAAATCAAGGAAGGTACAAGCTTAAAGTTGACAATTTGTACAAGGCTGAGAAGGCACGATTTTCGTGACTGTTTACTCAGAATTTGAGGCAGCTTCAACACTGTTTTCGAGGCTTCCTGTTAGTCTACTGGTTGAGATAAGTTGTGCTCGATATTATTAAAATTATGTTGTACATTTTATTGAAGAAGAAATTAATAAAATATCTCTCTCACAGGTTTTCCCTTAGGGGTTTTTCCCGGGCCAAATTGGCTAAAAATCCGAGTCTAAATTTTTTTTGTGCATGGCTGTTATGTGAATTATGTTCTCAGTATTTTGGTAGAACTTCTCTTGTGCTTCCAATTCAGATGTGTTTATGAGTGAAATTTCATTTTCTGTTGTCTATGGTTGAATAAGATGGTTTATTAAACATTGTTAATCTGAGTTAACTAGAAAGCCTGTTAGAGAAGTGAAATTTCTACAGGGTATTAGAGCCCTGTTGAGGGCAGATTGATTGACAGTGATTTTCAGACATAAGGGCAGAGTGTGCATTGTTGGAAAAAGAGCAGAAGTGAATGACGGCTTGCATTCGGTATGAAGATCGGTTGGAAGGGATTTCCAACTACTTGCAGTGGAAAGCTGGATGACAGTTGTTCTCAAGGAGAACAAGTTATGGACCTTCGTCAGTACTACAGTAGTTCCTCCCACAACTGATCCTGTAGCCCTTGACATACATGAGGTGAAGGAGGCCAGAACGCAGAGACTGCTTCTGGATGGTGTTCGAGATCATCTCATCCCACATTTGGCAGAGAAACATACTGCCAAGGAGATGTGGGATACTTTGAAAAGTTTGTATGAGAACAAGAATGAAAATCGTAAAATGGATTTAAAGGATAAACTTCATGGCACAAAGATGGCGAGAGGTGAGAATGTAGCCTCTGACCTCACTAGACTCGGATAGGTAAAAGATGAACTGAGTGTAGTTGGTGAGGTGATTCCCAATCCCGAGCTAGTGCGAATAGCCCTGAAAGGCTTCACTAAGGAGTGGGATGTGTTCGTGAAGTGTGTAGTTGGCAGAGAGAAATTTCCCTCTTGGGAAAGACTGTGGGATGATTTTACTCAGGAGGGGATCCGAGAAGGGTCTTAAGGGAAGACTGAGCATGATACTGATGATCAGAACATTGCCTTATCAGCTAAAGGCAAGAAGTCCAAGAAAGGCCCGGGAGGGGCTAAGCAACAGAGAGGTGAGCAGAGTCAAGTGCTATGCATGCAATGATTTTGGTCATTATGATGGCCAATGTCCTAAGTAGAAGAAGGGCAAGTAGGAGAAAGAGGAGCAAGTTGCAGCTGTAGCAGAGATTGAGTGGTATACTACACAGTTCGAGAAAGAGTTCTCTCTTGTCACTATTGTTTCGAGTTGTGGTAGTAGCGGACCAGTTGATACTGGGAAGTGGATAGTGGATAGTTCCTATTGCAGTCACATGATTGGGAGGCGAGATGCCTTCCTCACTTTTGAGACTATTCCAAAGCAGCTCGTACAGGATAGAGATGGGACAGTGCATGTAGTTAGAGGTTTGGGACAAGTACGGTTCCAACTTGAGTTTTGAGAGATTATGGAGATTACAGGAGTACGCTATATTCCAGGGCTGCAGGAGAGCAGGCTTTCAATTCCAGCCTTGGAGGGAGCAGGATATGCAGTTTTGTTCAAGAGTGAACACATCCTCATTTATGTATTGGGAGTGGATCAGGTTGACCCTGTGCTTATAGGTCATCGGAGAGATAAAGAGTATGTAGTGCGTGGTTAGCCTACAGCAGGAGGATCTGAGTGGATATCAGAGCCTGATTCTGAGACAGACAGTGAGCAAGATGCTTCGAGGATTGATATGGTGCCGAGTAGTCATTCCGTAGTTTAGAGGAGAGACGAGATGCTCCAGAGATTATTGTGGTATCGAGTAGTTCATCTTCTATTCAGAGGAGTCAGCGAGAGGCTACTTCCTCCAGTGCTGGCAAGAGGGTCAGCTGGTATGACTTGTCACTGATGGATGAGCGAGATGAGATGTCCCGACATGAGGCATCAGTTCAGGATGCAGGACAAATTCCAGAGACAGGGGGAGCTTCTACTGTTGACAATGTGAGACTGGAGAGAGGTTTTGGCAGAGGATATGCCAAAAGGTCTTCCCGCGCGAAGCAGAAGCACTGAACTTTGTATCTCGGGATGATGTCCTTCATGTGATGATGTCTAACATGAAGGGACACTTGATTTTACCTTTCTAGAGCAGAGTTTAGAAAGGGTGAGCATCTCCGATATTGTGCAAGAAGCACATGAACAACCTTTGATATTGTGCGAGAAGCACATGAGTAATTTACCAGCTTTGGTGGGGAAGCAGTTTATTTTCTTCAGGGATAAGTTGGGAGAGAGGGAGAACATCTTCCTTGGTAAGAGGGAGTGTTGAAATTTGTACCAAGGAAGTGTTCCCCTAGTGACTTTTTCCTAAGTCACTAAAAAGGGGACAAGTTACATAACCCTTGCATTAATTGCCTGAGAAAAGTAATTAATGTCACTTTAGAGTTATAAAGTGACTTTTCAATTTATTTAAGTTGTGGTTGAGAGAAAAAATATTTAATGGAGAGAAAAGTGACTTTTTTCATCCATTGATGAGAAAACACTAGATTAAATGTGGGCTCTTGATCTAGTGTCCTTTCAGCTACCCTAGGAAGGTGAAATGAAAAGACAAGGAAAAAAAATAAATAAGGCACCCCATTCCTCATTTACTCACTCATCCAACAGAGTTGGAGAGGAGGTTGAGTTGCTTGAGAGGAGCAAGAGGTCGAGTTTGAGAGAGGGATTGGCTGAGATAGCTGGCATGAGTTCCAAGACAGTTCCGTACAGTAGCATAGGTACGTTTTCCTGAGTATGACTGGCACATAATTCGAGGAGTACAACTGAGTTTTTTCTTCTTGTTGTCAACACAAAATTCGAGGAGCAAGGCGCATTGTTTGAGGAGTAACAGTGGCACAAATTTTGAGGAAAACTGAACAACCATTAATGCAGACCATACAACTTTGTTTTGTAGCTGTTGAGCACAATTTCCAGTGTTGAGAAAGCTTAGATTTCGAGGGCATTAATTTCTGTTCGATCTGAGCACCAAAACCGAGAAGGAAAGATTAATTTTGGGCACGCAAATCAAGGAAGGTACAGGCTTAAAGTTGTTAGTTCGTACAAGGCTGAGAAGGAACGATTTTCGTGATTGATTACTCAGAACTTGAGGCAGCTTCAACACTGTTTTCAAGGCAGCCTGTTAGTCTACTGGTTGAGATAAGTTGTGCTCGATATTATTAAAATTTTGTTGTACATTTTATTGAAGAATAAATTAATAAAATATCTCTGTCACAGGTTTTCCCTTAGGGGTTTTTCCTGGGCCAAATTGGCTATAAATCCGAGTCTGAAATTTTTTTGTGCATGGCTGTTATGTGAATTATGTTCTCAGTATTTTGGTAGAATTCTCTTGTGCTTCCAGTTCATATGTGTTTATGAGTGAAATTTCATTTTCAGCTGTCTATGGTTGAATGAGATGGTTTATTAAACATTGTTAATTTGAGTTAACTTGAAAGCCTGTTAGAGAAGTGAAATTTCTACAATTCCTTCTAATGCAAAGTTTTACAAGAGAAACAACATTATAGAATATAGAAATCATTATGCTTTGGAGACCACACCCTCAATTCTTTCGAGCATCCATGGTTTTTTAGTTGGGCATTCATTTTTAATTTGGATGGAAAATGAGATGTAGCATTCCTATTGAAATCCGTTAGATCTTCTCCTTGCGTAGTGGTTCAGTGATTTCGAGCTTATCGAACTGGTGGTATGACATGAGCTGGCATTTTCGAATTGTGGGGCATCTCTTGAAGTTTGATACACTTGTGCGTAACCTCCACAATTAAAGTTCGTTGCAATTTTAATGCAATTTGATCTTACCTCTGCCTCTGCGCATGAACTAACACATCTCATCCAACTTTAATCATTTGTTGCATATTTGCGGTAGCTCAATGATGTAGTTTAACTGGCGATTTGCTTGATATGAAGGACATGTTGTAAATGTAGCTCACGAGTTCAAATCACCTCAGCTTACACGTGCCCCGTGTTTACAGGTTGTGTGGGTGCAACTAGGAGTATAGTGGTAGCGGACGGGATTAGACCCCTGAACCCCTACCCTGTGTCACGCGAGTACCAAACCCATCCTAGCTGTCGATTCCCTAGTTACAAAAAAAGACCTTTTGAAAATAAAACTAAAATAATCTTTGGGAAATGTGCTTTATCTTTATGTAAATAATATTGTTATAAGTGGACATCCTCCAAAAGATATTTAATATAAGAAGAAATAATCTCTAGTTTTTTTATTTAATAAATCTTCCATTGAAAGAGAAATGAGCTTAAGTGATTTAATGAAATTGTAAAGTAAAAGATTAATATTTTTAAAAATACAAGGAAATTTAAATATCAATTAATGAACAATAATACTTTGAAGATGTATGCTAAAAACTTGACTAAGAAAATAAAGGGAATAGAAGAAACCTTAAAACTTTATGAAATAACCTTCTCCTCATAATATATATCCCAACTAATCATCATATTTAGGGAGAAAAAATAATCAAATTTGTGAACAAAATCTTTATTTGAACATAAATAAAGGATCGATAAAAAGTAATGTTTTTTTTTCAAATTAAGATTCTATGCCAGTCTCCAAATTCAGCCATGCACTTTTTTTAAGGCGCAAAGTTGATCTCATATAAATGGCCATTATTTTAATTTGGCAAAAAGTGTGAAAAGTGAAAAAGACATTAGATTCCTTTTAAATAAAATTTCAAGGCTTTCAAAATTCGATAGATCATCCAAATTCAAAATTAAGGGTTTGCTTCCCTTCATTAACATATATGTTATCTAGATGTAAATTGAAATCCTTTAAATTAAGAATTCCTATAATTTAATTTGACTTGCCAAAGAGTTTTGACATTTGTTTATGCAACGATGGCCAAACTTTGATGAAATTGTCGAAATGCCATGTTAATCAAATTCTTGTAGATCGAGGCAAATGGAGGCAATAAATCAACTCAGGTAAGCTCCTTATACATATGCAAGCATTATGAAATAACGAGGAAATCAGAAGACTCAAATAGTGACAATCACCAAGTTCCAATTTTACGAAAGATAAGCCCAAAGAAGCTAATGATGAGAAGCATGGAAAACCAAAATCTGAGAGAAGAGACTACCAAACCATCAAGCAAAACAAAATAAAAGCAATGAAAGGAGTGTTTTCATAATTTATAATGGGGCCCCTAAAATTTGCAAAATTAAGGGGGAGTTGTTGGAGGCCCAACAATATTCTTGTTAGTGTACACAACAAAGTACTTTGTTGTGTATGCTTACAAACATACATAGCAATACCTTTGTTTTGAATGCTTGTTAGCAATGCCTTTGTTGTGTATGCTTGTTAACATACACGACAGAGGATTGCCAACTTCCAAGCATACACATTGAACTTAGCTTGGAAAGTTGAAACCCTTGATCGTTGCCCTTGGACAATAGAAACCCTCAATCGTTGTTGGTTGCACAATGGAAACCTTCAAGCCCTTGGTTGCTACAACTTGCAATTGAAACTTAGAAATTAGAGTGGGTGGGGCTCTTAATGTTAACCTTTGCCTCTCATGCAATGTGTGGGTCCCTCTAGAAACCTTTCCTGTGGCCTTTCTCATCATTTTTGGGCATTTTTAAATTGGTTTTTAGTTGAGTTTTTAACTAGAGATAGGAATAGATTCCCAACCTTTAGGAGTTGGTTCCTCCAATGGGAACCAATTTCACTAACTATAGAACCAAATCCTATCCAAGGAACCAATTCCCTAGTTACAAGATATATATCCTAAACCTGGAAATAGATCCTCTAACAAATTGACCAAACCGTTGAGAATAGATCATAGTGGGCATTCTATTCTAGGGAGTTTAATCACGTAGGGAGGGGGCACTATTCTATGAAAGGTTAAGGTTTGACATGGTCAACCTAGGCGTCTTTATAGATTGCCTACATGCATTGTGCTTCCTCTTCTATAAAGAAGAGATAGGAGTAGACCATTTCGATATGTCTTACAGATTTTGGCAAGTTAGTTGCTATCTAATTTTTTTGTTTTCAATTTAATAGACATTGTAACTGTGTGATGTGTATTTTTGCTTCTTGTCATAATTTCTAGTTTGATGTGTTTGTAGATCTAACATTCGTTTATGTGTTGTTTTGATAGGTTAACAATGTTCAATTACCTATGGCTTGTTTAGGAGTGCAAGTCTACTAAAAATTACCATGTTCTAAAATTTTTAACATCGTATTAGAGCTACAAATATGAATCTTCAAGAATTTGTGTATGGAGTGCATCATTGTTTATGAGAGGGTGTTGTCGGGGAGTTTCAACAGGTGGGATGCATAGGAAGTTCTAGAGATTGGAGCAAATACATTCTTGTGATAGGGACCAAGACCTAATATTAGTGTGTGATGCCTAGAGAGCTCCAAAGATTGGAGCAAGTCTATGTCTATGATAGGCACTAGAACCTGTGAGAGGTTTATAGGGTTTTAGGGTCTGGGGAAGTTGTAGTGATTAGAGTGTTATCAACTGAACTTGTGAGATGTTGCTTGCTTTAATGATTGGAGTTTGTTTCTTGCCTAAGATAGGCACATTGAACTTGTGATATCCTCAAGACCTATGAAAGGTTGCTTTCTCTAGTAATTAGAGTGGATCTATTCCTTGAGATATACACAATGAACCTGTGATAGGTTGTTGATTCGTGACTAATATTCCTTGCAGTGGCACATGTAGAGTAGGGATAGTGGGATTCCATGATGGAGGAGTATAATTCCAACGTTGAAGTAGCACATGCATAGTGGGTATGTCGAGATGCCATGATGGGGGAGTATCCTTCTAGATTTTAGGTGGTACATATAGAGCAGGGATGGTAAGATGCGATTTGGGAGACAATTCCAAACCCATTGTGAAATCAATGATATATTCCAAGCATGCAGTTGATGTTAACATTGAATATTCTATCATATTTGTTGGTAGACTATTCTCACACTAGAGTTTTTAAGGTACATGGGAAAGATACCCATGATCACATATTGAAGATATTGGCTTGTGTCATTGACATAAATGACTTTTGTCTAGGACATTATTTCCTTTTACTTAAGAGATTTGTTAGTACAAAAGGGAGCAATGGTCCCGATTTACAATTATTTAGTTTTATAGCTAGTCAACATTTTTTGAAGCTCCTAACAAATGAGAGGTTTGAGATGATGTGATAGTATCTTGTTTTGGTGGAGAACACCTTCCGCAAAAAGAGGGAGTATTAATTTCATGTCCCCAAATTCTGCATTGGATCACAATGCCCTAAGCCACTTGGCCATGCTCACGATAGTTTGTCAAATTGGTGCCAAGGATCAAACAATTGCCAAGCATGATGTCCAAGTTAGTAATAATGTAAAATTAGAGCCAAATGGACAAGGTGGGTCACATGAAGAGAAAATTCCCAATTCAAAGTTTGTAATGTCCCCATCCAAATAAACTATCATGGAGGAAAAATTCCACTAACTTACTAGTTCCTTAGGTTGGGGGTGGAAGCATCAAAATTTGGAATAAGGGAGCTACAAGACCCAAAATGACCTTATACTTACAAATTCACATTAATTGGGTCAAATAAATAATAATAAAAGAAAAATAAGGTGGCATTTGGTCATGAGGGCGCATAAGAGGGTGTGGGGCCCACATGTGGCAAGATTCCCCACTACACTTGGCATCATTCTCTCACCAATTCGAGTCCAAGGTGTAGGGTAACGTACTTGGGGGAGATGAAGAGGTGATATTCATGTCAAGAATCTAGGAAGGTCGAATTGGAGTGGAAGCGTAACTCCCAAGGAAGAGGAAGAGGCATTGTAACACTTGTAGCTAGATTCCATGGCACATATGACAACAATGATGAAGGAATCTATGACAAATATGACACATTCAGACATGATTGCAGGCCTATGACATATCTGACATATTAGGGCTAAAAATAGCCACCAAGAGGGCGCATAGAGGGAGTTATGGTCAGCCAAGATTCCCAATTCGAATTGGGGGAAAGAGGAATGCAAGGAAGAAGTGGACAAGTGTCTCATGAGAGAATCTATCACTAATTCGAGTTGAGTGAAGTCTCTTGGAGGGAATTCGACCTCATGAGCCCACATGAGGTTATTAAAAGATGAGGATGACAAAGGAGAGTAGCTTTTGGATCATTTTTGTTTTGCACTCTTGGAGAGCTTAGCTTGTCCTTGCATGGTGGATGTTCATCCTCCCTACCATTGAACCAATTTTGAAGGTGAAATATTCATGTTCAATTTGGTTGGAGGAGAGGCCATTCAGACCTCTTATCAAAGCTTAATGAAGGTTTTTTTATGCAGGTTCAAGTCCCCTTTCAGTTCGAGCTCATCTACCATTTATTTCTTCACTATCTCTTCTCAATCTTCTCTCAATGTCCATATTCTACTATTGATGGCCCACTCATAGTTGTGTAGTCTTTGTGGAGGATGATTTATTGAATCCATGGCCATGTTATCTGATGTATTGTAACATCCCGATTTTGACCCCATTGCATTAAAATGTAAATGATGTAATATTGTTTTAAAATCGTGGTGAGGAGCTCAAGGCCAAGGCCTCGCCATCGATTTATTGATGCATATGGTTTACGTGCTAGCCAGGCACAATGGAATTGCAAATATCATGTAAATATGCATTTTAATAAAATACCCACAACTAGCTATGCAATGCAACAAGAGATGGGGGCATGATTTTACAAGGAATTGGGAGGGAAATATTCAAACCCTTGGAGCCAATCAAGTCAAGTCAAGTGTCAATGAGAGAACCCATAAAACTCTCAACTATCCATGTTGACTTTTGTACCCAATCATTCATTTCTCCCAAAGAGTTGGTTGAAATAGTTAATGCCTTGGGGAATGGGAGGTATGGCTGTCCAAATTCGGGTATGGGCAAGCCACCCTGCATGGAAAATCGTGTTTGGCTCCCTTGGAAAGAAAAAAGCCACATAATTACTCCCCAAGCCATTCTTCACCCATGAGTTTGGCTCTCTCACGAATTGGGAGTCACCTGGGCGTTTTCCCTCCACATTTTTATGGTTTTTTAGGGTTTCCTAGTTGGGAAGAGGGTGTTTTTGTGTTGCTGAGCTACTGGGAGGAATAGAGCTCGATTTGGGGGTTTCATTGAGGCCGTTTTGGTCATTGGAATGCTCATAACTTGTGGGAGAAATCGGTTTTTATCCCTGTGGTTGAATTTCCCTTTCCACGGTTTGGTTTTTGGTGTGGCCACGATTTGGGGAAAACCCATGGACATCTTGTTTGTAAATCCCATTGTTGAAAATGTATATCCATGCTCAATTTTTGAGTTTGTTGTGCGTAAGAGAATGTTGGGGTTGAGATGGGTATCCATTGTTTTGGCTTGAGCTTGAGTGCAAGCATTCACAAGTGAAGAGGGTTCAGATTTAGCCTAATAAACCTAGTTGTGGACTGGCTTGGCTTAGATGAAATGTTTATTTGGCGGTGCATGAGTTTGTGTGTCCCCATTTCTTTGTATAAATCATGCCCAGCTCAGGGGTGGTCTCTGAGTGTTGAAAGAATACAGGCTCGGCATAGACCTATGGTTCGGTGGAATGTTGCAGCGACATAGCTAGTTTCTTGGGAACATTTCACAATGAAGATGAGTATATTCTTTATGTATATTTACTTCTGCAATGTTTTAATTTGATGATTGTATTGATATATTGTATGCATGAGAAATGTGTGTGGACAATTTAATTCCATTGTGCATGTTTGCTTTGATTTGCATCTGCACACATTTGTTTATTCGTATGAATCTAATGAAATGGGTTGAGTTATGAAGAAACCCCAGATTTCAGTATCATGTTCCCTTCCTTGTGTTGGATCGATGGGAGGGGATGCGACAGTGTGGTATCAGAGCGAAGGCTACAATATTGGGACTACATGGGCCAACTTGAACAACTTGCAGAGGTAAGTATGTTTCTGCTCAGTAATGATCATTAAGAAAAATTTCAATTTTTTTCTAAGTGTTTTATGAGTTTTCTGCCAAAAACTGTGTTGGCGAAGATAAGCCAGAAACGCCGAAACAGTCGACGAGTTTTGCTGAGGTTGCAGCAATGCGGTCGACAATTTTAGCCCTTTTTATTGCGACATGGTCGTCGATGAAGAGCTTAAAATCGCCGAAACGGTCGGCGATGAAGAGCTTAAAATCGCTGAAACGGTCGGAGGAGATAAGCTCAAAATCGCCGAAACGGCCGGAGGTGATAAGCTCAAAATCGCCGAAACGATCGGAGGTTTAAGACTCGGTCGGCGATTGATAGTCGGAGGTTTAAGGCTCGGTTGATGGTCGGAGGTTTAAGGCTTGGTCGGAGGTTTAAGACTCGGTCGACGGTCGGAGGTTTAAGAACCGGTCGGCAGTCAGCGATTGGAGGATATCGGTCGACGATGAAAGCTCAAAATCGTCGAAACAGGTCTGAGGAAAAACGATAAGTCTGCCGAAACAGGGAAAATTAAGCATTTTTCCAAGGTGAATTTCAGGTGTCCAAAAGTGAAAAATGGCCTTGAACTTATGCGACACATTGCGCGAAATTTAAAGAATTACAAAAAAAAAAAAACGACAAGGGGGCAAGCCCCCTTGACCCTCGTCATCCCCCAGAGACAATTGTTGAATGTATGAAAGACATTCTCTATGCTTGGAATGTGCACTATAAATTGCATAAAGGGGGTGTGGAATCCTCGGTAAGGGTAATTGGTTGTAATATCCATTATGGAGGATGAAAGAGAAATCTCTCACCTTAAACTATTTATGTTTATAATATAGTAATTGTATGCTTGGAAAGTATCAAAAATGAATGTTATACATGTGCATACATATATTTAATTTCTACTTTGTGAGAAGATCATAGCTAATAATTGCTTGTGTGCATGGTAGAGAGCCCATGAAATTGGATCAACTATGACATGGAAGAGGAAATTCCATGCTACAATGAGGAATTGGAAAGGGAGAATTCCTTAACTCCTCTCTTGCTATTGTATGAGCTTTATATACATAAAATTATGGCATAGGGGTGCTGGAAATGCAAGAGATTAGATAGTTGAAATGAATATGCATTAGATGGCATATTAATAAACATTGCACAGTGCATGTGAAAATGTTTGTACATGTATATGATATTGCATATTGGTAAAATTTTGAGATTTTACATATGCAATGAGCCACTTAAGATAATTATGGTGGTTGCTAATAATTAGTTGTGTTCGCATTGGTTGTAGGACCAAACACAATCGAAGCATGGCTAAGGATGTGGATGATGATTGTTGCATATGACCAACAACCTTATGAAGAAAGGTTGGGGCAACAAATCTATGATCATGAGGTTGGAAAAATGACTGTGTAGCCTTGGTAAGAGGCCAACTGATCAGGTAACATCAAGCGATGTTAATGACAACCATGTAGGTAATTGTTATTTGTGCTTAATTGCATGCATGTTGAAAGATGATTTGGTAAGATCCCTTCAACTATGTTTAAACTATGTTTATTGGTTTGCATGTGGTACTGAGTGCCTAAATGTTAATACCATCCTACCGAGTATGGTGAGGTGTGGGTAAGAAAAGACAGGGAGCCCCCTATAGTTTCTTAGAAACCTCAATGCATTCATATGAAATTATATCATGCCATTTGTGTATGTTGGTTGTGAGTTTAACAACCAAAGCAAGTGATGACTTATGGTCCTTTTGTGGTAGTGCATGCCATATGAGACAACCATGGTTAAGCCATAATATGTTGGAATGCATAGTATTCATGGGTTAATGCAAGATTGTATTGAGGGGTTATGCATTGAGTGAATGCATATTAAAAGATTATGTAAATGTTGTGAATGTGCATGCATATGTGTGGGTGCACATGTTGAGATGCATTGTGTGAATGCATGGGTGTGACATATATATGCTTAAATGCAGTTAGATAATAGATGAAATGGTGGACTATTGTTAATTCCGAGACCATTTCATGAGCTGCTATGAATGCAGAAGAAAGACTGCATAGAGAAGGTAGACGTTGATGGGCTACCGAAGTGCTATGTTGGAAGGACAAAGTTGCATAAAAGGAATATGGCTGTGACGTAATGAATATTGGAGTTTTTATTTAAATTGCAAGGATAATGTGACTGTGTCTTGCAATTTTATTATGATAATGATATATATATATATTTCATTGCATTTCAAATGTTAACAGCTGAAGATGTTTGAATTATTGAGTGTTATAATTCCGAGATCACTTCAGTGACTGTTGTAGCAATGAAAAGAGTATATGCATAGATACTCACAATGTACTTGGCTGATTGAAATTTCAGATTTCAGGTAGAAAAGTCTTGCATATGGCAATGAGGATAAGTCGGTAGTAAAGACCGGGATCTACCATGTGCAGAAGCCAAAGGTTATGAGAAGGTTCTCATGGTTGTGAAATTTAACTTATGCATGAAATAGATCTGAAAATTGTCTGATTTAAATTTATGAGAATAATCTCATGGTTGCAAATCTAATTTATGTAGGAAAACAGATTTGTAAATTTCAGATTTGAAATTTTGTTAATAATTGGTAATGACTGTTTGGCTTATACAAAATTGTGTCAGGAGGACATGTTATAGGTGGATGTTCATGTATGGTAGCAAGGGTGAAACCATAATGGACAGAGTGATACCACTTACGAGAGCCAAACAATATGAGGATAGCCTCATTGCTAAGCAAATCAATTTCTGTAGTAGACAAAATTGCAAATTCATATTGAATTTAATTATTAATGACATTGATTGGTTATGGAACAATTGTATTTGAAGTTTATTGTTAAATGTTGCTGACTGTTTGGCTATTTGATCGTTGTGCCAGGATGATACATTGCAGGAAGACCATGTATGATGGCCTGTAGAAGCCAAACTCCATGGGAAGGACCCCATGCTTTGGAAATGGGTTTCGGGTGAAAAACCATAGTAAATTTCGATAATGTCTCAAGTGAACTGTATGTTGGTAAACCATGTGAGTGAGACGATAAAAATTATGCCAAGAAGGCATGTGTGGGTTATGGAACGTGAAAAGATTGGGGTGGCAAACCGAAGGACTGTTGACTCAGAGAAGGGAGCCCCCATTCTTCGCAAATGAAGAAAAGATACATTTGTAAAACGAATGAGTATTCCATAACCCTAATTAAGGATATACATGTCTGATTATTAGATTTAATATGCAGAGCATGTTTTATTATTTCATTTTTATTCCAGACTGCTTGAGTATGACTAGGGTCCACATGGCTCACATCCGAAAGGGAGTGCACACCTTTCTGGTGTTGGGTTATGATATGGTTGTCAATATTGACTATACCCTAAGGGAATGGACGCATTCCTGGTGTTTCAATACTTGATAGTGAATGTGGTTGCAATTTTGGGACGACAATACTGATGAGCTTGCTTATCCTTCTTGTGCTGTCATCTTACACATATGCCTGATAAACCCAATCAACGTACTGGCTTGGCATGTTGTTAAATTGGATGCCTGATAAACCCAGTTAGCGTACTGGCTTGGCATGTTGTTAAATTGGATGCCTGATAAACCCAGTTGGCGTATTGGCTTGGCATGTTGTTAAATTGGATGCCTGATAAACCCAGTTGGCGTATTGGCTTGGCATGTTGTTAAATTGGATGCCTGATAAACCTAGTCAGTGTACTGGCTTGGCATTGGTTATTTGGATGTTGTGGTGAAGGGTTGTTGTATGCCTGATAAACCCAGTCGGCGTCAGGGTAATTTTTAGGGGCGAAATTTAGCCAATTGGCTATTTTTCAGGCCTTTTTACAAAAAATAAATTCGCTATTTGGTCATTTTTAGTCTCTAATATCGCCTATATTCACATTAAATATGTTTTTTTAACATAATATTCGCCAAAATTTACCTGTTTCAGTAGTAAATTGCAGGTTTCATATTTAATATTCACCTACCTATCTAAATATATGCCTTTTTAAATCCAAAATAATCGCCTAGAATACTATACTTAAGTATAATATTAGAATCCTTAAAAAATACCCTGGTCGGTGTACTGGATTGGCATTGGTTATTTGGATGTTGTGGAGGTATTAGTGAAGGTTTGATGCATTCTTGATAAACCTAGTCAGTGTACTGGCTTGGCATTGGTTAATTGCATGTTGTGGAGGTATTGGTGAAGGGTTTTATTTCCTGACAAACCCAGTTGGAGAAATGGCTTGGAGATGGCTTTTGAAATGCTTGATAAACCCAGTTGGCGTACTGGCTTAGCATACTGATTTTTGAAATGCTTGATAAACCCAGTCGGTGTACTGGCTTAGCATACTGATTTTTGAAATGCTTGATAAACCCAGTCGGCGTACTGGCTTAGCATACTGATTTTTGAAATGCTTGATAAAACCAGTCGGCGTACTGGCTTAGCATACTGATTTTTGAAATGCTTGATAAACCCAGTCGGCATACTGGCTTAGCATATTGATTTTTGAAATGCTTGATAAACCCAGTCGGCGTACTGGCTTAGCATACTGATTTTTGAAATTTTTGATAAACCCAGTCGACGTACTGGCTTAGCATACTGATTTTTTGAAATGCTTGATAAACCTAGTCGGTGTACTGGCTTAACATACTGATTTTTGAAATGCTTGATAAACCCAGTCGGCGTACTGGCTTAACATACTGATTTTTGAAATGTTTGATAAATCCAGTCGGCATACTGGCTCAGCATTCTGATTTTTGAAATGCTTGATAAACCCAGTCGGCGTACTGGCTTATCATACTGATTTTTTTGAAATGCTTGATAAACCCAATCGGCGTACTGGCTTAGCATACCGATTTTTTTGAAATGCTTGATAAACCCAGTCGGCATACTAGCTTAGCATATTGATTTTAGGGATGCCTGATAAACCTAGTCGACGTACTGGCTTGGCATAGCCTATTCGGATGATGTCGTGGAGAAGCATGTGTGCTGGCCAAGCATCCACCCCACAGGTGATCCAAGGCTCGTAAAGCAGAGAAGGAGATCTGTGGAGTAGCGAGGAAATGCAAAATACAGATAAGTATTCAATTTCATTTATTTTTTGTTTGGAATAATGAATATTTCAGGTATAAGTTTTCTAACAGCTAAGCTGATACACTATTGTTTTTTTGTTGGAAACCTTGGTCATTGCAGGAAGCAAGGATCCTGAAAGAACTATAAATGCTTGGTAAATCCAGAGAGTAACTGGTTGGGCGCTATAAAATTCTTGGTAAACCCAGAGAGTAATTGGTTGGGCATTAACTACTTGATGTAGTGGAGTAGCCTGCGTGCTGGCCCACCATTCATTATTGTATCCACGGGCAATCTAAGGCTTGTAAAGCAAAGAAGGAGCATTTGGAATAAAGTATTGAAGCAAGGACTATGAAGGCATCCTAGGGATGCATGTGGACATGTGACCGTCCTAAAGAGATCAATATGAGCAGTAATGAAAGATGGTGTTAGTGGACATGAGTGGGTCCTAGCAGCCAAAGGTTTTGTAGGAAACAATGGATAAGGTTCCCTAGTTGAAAAGCCTTAGACAGACCTTAGACACTAAGTGTCATAACCAAGAAAGGGCAAGTCAAGCATTCACATTGAAGTGAAAGAAGTTAAGGAGCATAGAACCACAAGTGATGGTGTGGCTATGGATTGGAACAAGACTAAGAGGGGGAAACTCTTACTCTTCTCTTTCCTTTTTGATTGATGCATTTCAGAAACAAAGGATTGTTGAGTGCATGTCATGGCTACAAATAGATTGTGTTTAATTGCTTGAAATGAATTGTGAATGCTGAAATAGTTATTTCCCCGTAAAAGGATGAACATGGATGAGTTCATGTGTATGTTGGGAAAGCATGAAAAATGTGGAAGTCTCATTAGTGAATAAGGGACTCTCTATGTCAATTGGGAAAATAATTGACTAATTTTAATATTGTGTTATGCTTGTCCTAACAGGAATTGTCATGATGAATCTCACAGGTGAGAAATTGAAAACCATTGTTTGCAGCTGTTACTAGCCAAGTGTTGCTAGTAAGCAAAGTGAGGGCCAGTTGTGCACATTGATCATGGAAGCAGACCAAAAGCTATTTGATTTGGCTGAAAATATTCTTCAAATAGTTGCCAGGATAGCAAGAAAGATGGCATCCATAAAATTCCAGACTTGTAAGATTAGCTAAAAGATAAATAAAAGGAAGGGATTGCAGTGGAGCAATGCCCACCTGCAAAACTGGAAGATCAAAGCCAACATGAACAACTTGTGGAAGCCAAAGGATTTGGTCCTAAAAGTTCAAAGTAAAAAGATGAAACGCATGACTGACCTGCCACATTTTGTGAATTTTGGGCATGTGTGAAGTGGGTATTTATTCCTAAGTGTTGGAACACCGAGGATGGTGTTATTCCAAGGGGGAGGTGATTGTAATATCCCGATTTTGACCCCATTGCATTAAAATGTAAATGATGTAATATTGTTATAAAATCATGGTGAGGAGCTCAAGGCCAAGGCACCGCCATCGATTTATTGATGCATATGGTTTACGTGCTATCCAGGCATAATGGAATTGCAAATATCATGTAAATATGCATTTTAATAAAATACCCACAACTAACTATGCAATGCAACAAGAGATGGGGGCATGATTTTACAAGGAATTGGGAGGGAAATATTCAAACCCTCGGAGCCAATCAAGTCAAGCCAAGTGTCAATGAGAGAACCCATAAAACCCTCAACTACCCATGTTGACTTTTGTACCCAATCATTCATTTCTCCCAAAGAGTTGGTTGAAATAGTTAATGCCTTGGGGAATGGGAGGTATGGCTGTCCAAATTCGGGTATGGGCAAGCCACCCTGCATGGAAAATCGTGTTTGGCTTCCTTGGCAAGAAAAGAGACACGAAATTGATCCCCAAGCCCTTCTTCACCCATGAGTTTGGCTCTCTCATGAGTTGGGAGTCACCTGGGCATTTTCCCTCCACGTGTTTTTGGTTTTTCAGGGTTTCCTAGTTGGGAAGAGGGCGTTATTGTGTTGTTTAGATACTAGGAGGAATAGAGCTCGATTTGGGGGTTTCATTGAGGCCGTTTTGGCAATTGGAATTCTCATAACCCGTGGGATAAATCAGTTTTGCTCCCCGTGGTTGAATTTCTCTTTCCATGGTCTATTTTTGGTGTGCCCACGATTTGGGGAAAACCCATGGACATTTTGTTTGTAAATCCCATTGTTGAAAATGTGTATCCATGCTCATTTTTTGAGTTTGTTGTGCGTAAGAGAATGTTGGGATTGAGATGGGTATCCATTTTTTTGGCTTGAGCTTGAGTGCAAGCATTCACAAGTGAAGAGGGTTCAGATTTAGCCTGATAAACCCAGTTGTGGATTGGCTTGGCTTAGATGAAATGTTTATTTGGCGGTGCATGAGTTTGTGTGTCCTCGTTTCCTTGTATAAATCATGCCCAACTCGGGGGTGGTTTCTGAGTGCTGAAAGAATATAGGCTGGGTAGAGACCTATGGTTGGGTGGAATGTTGCAGCGACATAGATAGTTGCTTGGGAACATTTCACAATGAAGATGAGTATATTCTTTATGTATATTTACTTCTGCAATGTTTCAATTTGATGATTGTATTGATATGATGTATGCATGAGAAATGTGTGTGGACAATTCAATTCCGCTGTGCATGTTTGCTTTGATTTGCATCTGCACACATTTGTTTATTCGTATGAATCTAATGAAATGGGTTGAGTTATGAAAAAGCCCCAGATTTTGGTATCATGTCCCTTCCTTGTGTTGGATCGATGGGAGGGGACGCGACATGTATATCTATGTAATAAGATACACTTTGGATCCATCGCTCGAAATACCATACCTTTCATGTAATATTTCCAAACAAACTCTTGATTCGAGCTAGTTTCCCCTCTATCTTTACAAGGAGTTTTGGAGTGATTCTGTATCTGTTTTAGATCAGACTTTTTCTAAGTTTTTGATGATGTTTCGAGCTGCATATGATGTAATATTCATGACCAAAATTTTATGTGCATACCCATTAAGTTTTGATTAAAGATTGTGCAACAAATCTTATGTCCATTCTTAACAATTTTCTCACAATTTCAATGTCTTACAACATGTTATATGGGAGTTATAGCAGACCCTAAAATCTAAGTTAATGTTGCATTTTGTTTTCCCTTGAGTTCCTATATCACGTCCAAGTCTCTGTTCATAAAATAGGGAAGGTCGTAGAGTGTTTGGGAATCCCAAAGGTTCATAGACTAGTGGGGTTTTTAACCACTGAATTCACCTAGTATTTTCCCCTTCCTCCTTGAGAAATGCAAGCCCTGAATGTTTCTAATGAATGTCTTAGTGTATAAGAGTTGCATTAGGATTTCTTAAGACCTCTCAAGCCCCTCCATACATAATTCGAAAGCATTTGGGACAATTTGGGTTTCACTAGTTCAAGGTTCGAAAATTGGCCAAAATGGAGTAATTTTCCAAAAAGGGGACATTACAGTGGTATCAGGGCATGGTCCTTGCACCTGTGCATTGGGTCATCCATTGAAGAAGGAAATTGCAGCTATGTCTTATTCAGATTCAGAGTATGAGGAGGATTATTCTTTATATGCATCAGAGGAAGATGATTTTGAGCTATATGATGGCAGATATGTGGATGAGGAACCCTCTTGCAGTACCTCTATCCAGTTCACATTTAGAGATGATGATGGTTACTATTGTGATCAATTGTACAATGAATATGTAGACTAGGAGATCACACCACTAAGGAAAGATCCTTTGAAGGAAGTAGCATGGTGGAGGGAAACTTGCAAAACCCTACTCCAACAATATCAAGCCTATAATGTTATTATGGATTCATCCCTAGTAGTTCCTTTCGAATTTTTTGTGGATTCTTTGTTTGGATATAGGCCCAAGAATGAAGATGTGGAGTTAGTAAAGAAAATTTTATGCCTTTCTTGCAAAATACCTTGGAGAGCAAATCATATATGTTTGAGTGAAAAGGAGGAGTGAAATGAGGAGACCCATGAGCCACCTAGTTTTGTAGGTGGTGAAGCAGAAGAAGCATTACATGAAGAGGATTGAAAGTCACTCCAAAGTGATTGAAAAAAATGAAGAAACATCACATGAGCATGAAGAAGATTCCATTGAAACTACTGAAGATCATTCCGAGACACATTCTACTTTGGACATAGATCAAAGAGCACCTACTGATGGATGCTTGAACTGTGACGAAATACCTACTAATGGGTGCTCACACCTCTATGTTGGTGACATAGAGATCACTTTTGAAGGTATTGCTGCAAGACAAAGTTCCATTGACCATGGAGATGAAGACCTTGTAGCAGTTGAAGAAGAACCAAGATCAACTTCCCTATCACCACTTGAACTCCCATGTGAAGTTGCTCCCAAGAAAAAAGAAGAAGAGGAGGTTCGCTCTCATGAACCATCATCCTTCATTGAAGGGTATTTGAATATAAGTGTTGGGTGTGTGAGCTATCTCAAAGAAAACACCTAATATTTAATTATCGACCGGGGTTGGTAATCTTAGAGTTGAGGCAAAGTATATGCTAAGTTAGAATGGAACCTAAGATTTTCGGTTTGTCAGACCTTAAAAATATTTAATAAAGAAAATATCGAAAGATCTTTCAAAATGAAATTTACCGAATCAAACTTCCAAAAAACAATAAAAGAAACTAAATCAAATTTAGTTAAACAGAGAAACTAGAATAGTATCAATTCATACTACTCTATCTTACAATTGAATAATGAAAAATGATTGAAAAGCAAACTATGAACTAAGAAAATGGAAACTATACAATTTCAGATTCTATCTAAGAATTAGAAAACAACTGTAAACAAATTAGGGACCTATCTATGAAATGGATTAATTTGATGACAAATTACATAAGTAGAAAGCTCTGCTGATCAAAGCAAAATTAAAAACTATTAAATAACTTCAATAATTAATTCAAGAAAAACATCTATTTCCATGTAATAGGAACTGGAGTTAATGTATCATAATGGCTTTCAAATGTAATAGCAAAACAAATTAAGAGTAAATCTAATTTAACTTCAATAAAGAGATGTATACTACAAAGAGACAAATTACTGTTAACTTTAAACATTCTGATCTATCTACTATCCATGAGCAGAATAATACTATAAAACTAATGAAAACTAGAAGCAAGTAGAAAACTTGATAAAGATATTTACTTCTGAACTTGATTTGGAAGCAAGTAGAAAACTTGATGAAGATAATATAGAAGCAAGTAGAAAACTTGATAAAGATATTAATTTCTGAATCCAAATCCTATTCCATGAACATCTTCATTATTTATCTAAATAAGAAACTGATCCTAATCTTAATGAAGGAAATTATCAAAACTAGAATACTTAAAGAATGAAATTATTAACTCTAATCTAACTAAGTCTTAAGAGCATGAAGTAAACTATACTAGGAATAAGTCTGATAAATTCTGAAACAACATGTTAGCAAGATAAATATGAAAGACATAATTTAAAAGATAGTTAAAGCAAACTAGGAATGACAACAAGACTTGAATTAAAACTTTATGGAATGTAAAACAAAAAGCCTAATTATGGTTGAGAAGACTAATTAGAAGCAGGAAAGATTACAATTAAGAAAACGAAGAAACTGAATTCAAAATAAGCATAAAATAGTGCAGAAAGAATAAAAATCCGAATGACGATCCAAATGCTAGTCCGAACGACAGTCTGAATGGAGGAAAAATGAATTAAACTAAGGAAAAGAGTAGTTTTAATGATCTTGACGTCAACTCGCGAACGCAGATGAACCTACAATGCAAAGAAATTAGTGAGAAGACTTGTTGAGGAGCTAAGATAATAGAAAGCAACCTATTCTAATCATGGTTGGAGAGATAAACTATTCCTATTTTATACTAAAGCAAGGTTGATATGAGAGAAGAGAATTAACCTACAACTACATAGGAGAAGCTAACTAAACTAATTCTAATCATTATCAGAGCTTGAAACAACAACTAACTAAGTTAGTATCTAATTGCAGAGGATTAGAAAAACAAACTATCTAGTTATAAAAGACTGAAATTAAGCTATCAAAACTATACTGTTGGTCGACCATTTGCTAATTCTGTAAACACAAACTATGTTAGTAGCACAAGATAAATTACAGAAGAGAAATAAATATCATGTACAGAAAACGAAATTAATCACATATACAAGAAAATAAACTAACTATTTGCAGAAAAGAAAGAGTAGAAAATAAAGACAAAACCTCCGGTTGATGAGGGGCCCTTCCCAGCAATCAGAGATGGAAAACAAAATTGGTTTAGCTACTTAGAATATCAACAAACTGGAATTTCCATTAACTTAAGAAAATTACAAAAGGTCTGTTATCTGCTTGCAAATCTTACGAACTATCTACTAATTTGATGATCTTCTCCAACTACAAAACTAGCTCATTTCTGTCTACAAGCGTATATTTATACATTTTACAATGGATGAGAGGGTCGATAGAGTCAACCTCTCTAATAACAAAGGCGTTTATGAATAACCGACTGCTTTGAATGGTGCATGATAGCGTAGGGAGCATCCTCCGGGCTTCACGGGGTCGATTCCTTCATGAAGCAGCTGCAGCGTCGACCTTCCTTTGACGTGGGCAGAGAGGTAGTGCGCTCGCGAACTGAACGAACGGAGGAGAGGACTGCTGGAGCATTGACGTGGGTGAAGCATTGTGTTGGCAGGCTGAGCGTGGACGAACGGGCTTCTTCCAGAACACCGGCGTGAATGGGTGTGCGTGATTCCAGGTTGAATGCGCAGGAGAACCGGCATGTTGGAGTGTTGACGTGGAAGCATGGTGTGTTGTCGAACTTGGCGAGCATAGGTACGAATCCTCCAGAACAACGAATCATTAACCATCACCACCGTGTGGCTAACATAACCCACGTACCCGTTTTTTACTTTAATAGCCTGAAGCATGCTAACCGTGGATTTCCCGAGCTGAATGCAAGGATGAACGATGAGCTGAACGCGGTTGAGCATTGGCAATATAAACATGCAGTCTGAATGAAGGGTCATTTGAAAAATCGCAGCCTGTAGATCAAAACTAAATGCCATTCATGACTCGAATTGTTAATTTAATCATTGATAAATAATAATATAACGAGATTTGACCAAAATTTATATGATAAACGAATACATGCATACCTGGTCTGTTTGATGAGTTGAATGGCGGAAAGAATAACTTATTATATCAAAAATAATGAAATTAACGCCATTCAGAATAGATTTGATGATAAAAAATAGTGACACAATGGACACCGACAATGAGTGAAAGGAAGATCCATGAGACCCTTAGCATACTCCATGACACTCAAACATTGGTGTCAAAATTTTGTTGGAGAGTTTCTTCATTGGAGGAGCCATCCTTCCTTGAAGACATGGAGAATATTCAAAGAGCAATGTGCAACATCAAAGGTAATTTCATGTCTTTCATTTTTGATATAAACAATTTGGTTGAGCTTAATGAATGGTTACATGAGGCATACTTGAAGAATAATGAGGATATTCATAAGCTCAAAATTCAAAATGAGCAACTTCTTAAGAGGTTGCAAGATACTTGTTCTTCCTCATATGTTTCAAATTTTCATATGGTGGATTGCTTGGAGGATTCTCATGACATGGTGGATCATGAGAAGTATGGAAATTTGTATGTGCTTGATGTGTTTGAAGATGATCTTGATGAGATCCAAGCACTTGTTGTGGTGGAAGAGGAAATTGAGTTGCTTCTTGATGATGGTTATGCACTTTTTGAAGAAGTGCATGATTCCTCTACCTTGGAACCAACCTATGAGAAAAGTTTTACACTTTTGAGGGAGGTGCATGATCCTACCCCTACGGAGCCTTCACATGATGAAACTTTTGCACTTTCTAATCATTTGGGTGAGCTAGTTCATTCTCCTACATCCTACACTTTCATATTTTTCAGCATTCATCTTAATGAAGTATGGGCGAAAGGATTCTTTTTGATGGTGCCACATAAGGAGTATGAAACTCCTATCTCTCCTATTGATGATGACATGACTAGAGCACCTTCTTCTTTACATTTGAAGCAGCATCCTTTGTTACCTTATGATGATACACATCTACATGGATGCACCTATAATGTTCACTTGAGTCACTTGAAGACTCATGATTTTCCTTGCTCCTTGCTTAGTTCATTTGATGTTGGAGGAACTTCATCCAATACTTGGGTGAAGAGATTTATGATTGGAGCACATTCTTATTGGAAGCCACATCCTTTGTTATATTTTTATGACTCTCACATTCATGGGTGTATGGATGAGACTTCTTTGAGCCACTTGAAGTCTCCTTGTTTTCTTTGCTCCTTACTTGGTTCAGATTTTAGTGGAGGTTCTTCATTCACTTCTTGGATGAAAGAACACATGGTTGATAATTTTGATGCATCTTACATCCTTTTGGAGCAGCATTATAGGACATGGGACCCTCACCTATGTCATTGGATCATATTTGATTGGTCACTTGATGCTTGTATGCACTTCGAAAATGGTGGTCTACTTACTTGCAGGTACAAGCACTTTCATGATTCTTTGCTGAGGCACCTCCTTGATGTACATTTGTATGATGTTGTTATGTACTTTGATGATCTATCTTTTGTACTTATGATGTTTGGAAGGATGCATACAAGGAAATGGGATCCAGCCATTCTCTTTCCTGATGGTATGGGTTGGAGAGCACTTCTAATTGTTGGAGTGCAATACAAGCAATGGGACCCTGGGATCACTTTTTTTGTCTCATTGGTTTCAATTTTGGGAGGGCAGCAAGCAGTATGGGAGATTGAGTCACCACTTGAGAAGGTGATTGTAATCAGAGGAGTGCAGCAGCAAGCATGGTGGTTCCTCTCTGAAATTTTCTTGGAATATTAAAGACTCAAAGTTTGGAAACTCAATGGCAACTTCAAAGAATTATACAGTGAGAAAAAGGGTTGAAAGTTCAGAAAGGATTTCCAAAATATGAAAGAGGTAAAGATTAATTGTTCAAATTTGTTGTTGATGTATATGTAACTTTGGAATGTATTTCATATATGTATGTTGTATGTACTCCTATAGAGATGGTATTATTCCTCTATACGGAAGTGTCGTCATTTATATTGTAAATGTCGTAACTTATACTTGATGGGTTATTAGACCACCTTGTTGGGGTCGGCCCTGTATAAGTCATGTGGGTCAAAGGGTTATTAGACCACCCTATTGGGGGTCGGCCATGTGGGTCGAAGGGTTATTAGACCACCCTATTGGGGGTCGGCCCAGTCAGCATTATGTTATGTGGTTAAGTTCGAGCCTACATGATTTGTGTAAAAGGCAAGTCAAGTCAAGTATAAATAGAGTGCGGGAGGCACTCTATTTGTTCACTCACTTCTCACTCACGCACTCAAGGAGGAGTGGCACACTTATGGAGGAGGAGGATCTGCTGCTAGGATATGTCTATCTCTTATGGTTGAGTTGTATAATTGCTCTATCTATCTTTGAGGAAGTTATTGGGGTTTTTCACCTTTATGGTTTTCCCCAAGTAAATCTTTGTGTCTCTTGTGTGCTTGCATTATTGTCTCCCTGATTGATATGCTGTAGATTTGCTGTACATGTTGTTCTCTCAGTTAAGATCCTAGATCAGATTGAAGTAAATTATGAAAATTTAACATTTGTGTTGATGGATTTGTTGGAATATTCTCACCATCATTTTTGTATTTTGCATGCCCGCATGCAATTTTGCATGCATCCAGTCATCTGCATGCAATCACATGCATCCAGTCATCAGTATGGTAGTCTTCCAGCACCTAGTCCTCATTTTGCATCCCTAGGAGCCTGTTTTTGCTCAGTTCTATCCCTCCTAGCCACTGATGCGCCCTTTTTTCATCACTAGAGAACATGTGTGCCTTCTTCCACCTATTTAGGAGTTACTTCGGTTAGTTAGTTGGTTGATGACTCAGTTCCTTGATTCAAGGGATGATTGATCAGTTAACTGACTAAAGCACTTAGATAGGCACCTACTGAGACTAGTTTGAGCTCCAATGACTATTGACAGCTCCTCATGCACCCACATTGGAGTCTCTATCCCTACATTAGTGTTCATGCACTCAGTTAGAATCATTTGACTGACTAGTTGACCTTTATGACCACTGCCACTGGTTTGGATGATGTCTCCAATGCTATCCAAGCCACACTTTGAGGAGAATTCGAATGACCTTAGTGGCATTCTTATTCAGTTATTATTCACATTACAGAGTGTCAACTTACAACTGATGTATGATACAACATTTTTTCTCCATTTTCTGTGTAATGAGTGATTATTGATTCAACATTTCTTCTTCTTCTTTCCACACTACATGATTCTAGTGCGATCTACTACTATTGAGTGATCCTAGCTCTAAAGTATTACATGGTATCAGAGCTGACAACAGCTATTCGAATTGCAACAACAACAATCACAGCAATTCCTTGAGCAGTTGTCTTTCATTGAGCACCAGAAGCCTCTGAGTTTCCACAGCAAATCCTGGTGCTATTGCCTTGAATTCACTGGATCAATCCAGTGAGGTCTAGCCAGGTGTGAAGGACTTAGTCACATGTGCTCAGTGTCCTAAGGCAGTGTTCAATTCGAATTGCAGTAGATCTTCTTTTCATAATTCTCATTTGTTTTGCAGGAATCTCCCTCTCTCAACTTTGAATTCTGTAGCATTATGGATCTCAAGTTGAAATCATTCAACTACTTCGAATTGAAGGCTAAAATGGACATCTTCTCGAATTCGAAGAGTCTTTCCAGAGTGGTGAATGGATCTGCAGTTGAGCCCATTGGTGCAGTAGAGAAATCCAAGTACTTAGACAAGCTTGATGAAGCAGTAGGACTGTTTCTACTTAGCATTGCTGAAGATTTGCACTTTCATGTTATCGATTTGAAGACTCCAAAGGAGGTTTGGGACAAGCTCGAATCCCTCCTTGGCCAGAAAGATGATTTGAAGGGGCATAAACTAGAAAATGATCTCATCTCCATGATCCCAAGCAATTTCGAAACTATCACTGAGTTTCTCAACAAATTAAAGAACTTGATGTCACAGTTGAAGAGGTATGGGATTGAGAAGGAAGAAAAACAACTCATCCTTGCCATCCTGTCGAAGCTAGGCCCTGATTATTCAGTGTTTGTTTTGACCTTCCAGTCAGCAAGATTGTCCATTCCAAAATGGAAATTCCCTTCGCTTGAAGACTTCATCCAATCTCTAACTCTTGAGGAGGAGAAGCTAGTACACATGGGAGTGATAAAAACCAAGTTGGATTCAACTCTTGCAGCCACTGAGATGAGAAGAGTGAATGGAAAAGGGAAACAAAACAATTCTGATAGAAAGTCGAATGATACAAAGCAGAAGGAGGCTCCCATACAGTCGGATGGAGCCTCGAATACTAAGAAGGACAAGCACACTCAGAAGGGAAAATCCAAGTGCACATACTGTAATCGAGGATATCACCCTGAGAGCTCATGTATGAAGAAGACCATAGATCTCATGGCTTCACTTCTTGAAAAAAATAATCTTCCAGTACCTACATGTGCTAGAAAGAAAGAGAGTGAACCATCTGGATCTGAGAACAAAGAGAGATGCCATGCCCTCATGGCAGGTGCATCAACTCAACACTCCTTCATCATAGATTCTGGAGCATCTAGGAATATGTCTTCCTCCAAGAATCTTTTCACTGGATTCGAAGCTACTGTTGGACCATCCATTATGTTGGGGAATGATTCTGAGGTCTCCTCTGAGAGGATTGGAAGAATCAAACTAGATCATGGATACTTCTCAGATGTACTCTATGTCCCCACTCTCACTGATAATCTACTTTCAGTATATCAGATGACCCATACTGGAGAATCCAAGTGGGTGATCTTCTCTCCAAATGAGGTCAAAATCCAAGACATGGTATCAGGTTCTACCATTTCAAAAGGTGTTGCAAATAATAAGTCAAAATTGTATGAGTTCTCCCACTTCTTACCTCTCTCAAAGCAATCTGCTCTTCAGACTCATGCCAATGAAGAGAGTAGATTGTGGCATGAAAGATCTGGGCATCTTAACTATCAATACTTGCAAGACATGCATACTAAAGAGATGGTTGAAGGGCTGCCCAAGATCAAATTTGCTAAGGGAAACTGTCATGGTTGTTTGATTTGCAAGCATCCTGAGAATAAATTTGAGAAGGGGAAGGAAAGGAGGACCTCCCATCCTCTAGATCTGATTCATAGTGATTTTGCAGGGCCATTTCCAGATCTATCCTTGAACAAAGCAAGGTATATACTCACTTTTATTGATGATTATTCTAGATTTACATGGGTATAATTTTTTAGATTGAAGTCAGAAGTATTTGGATTCTTTAAGTTTTTCAAGTCTTCTGCAGAAAATTTTTCAGATAGAAAGATCAAGGCCATTCGCACTGACAATGGAGGTGAGTACATCAAGGGTGACTTTCAAACCTTTTGTGTTGAAGAGGGAATTGATATGCAACATGTTGTTCCCTATACACCACAACAGAATGGTGTTGCTGAAAGGAAGAACAGAGCATTGAAAGGAATGGCCACCTACATGCTAAAGTCAAAAGGGTTGCACCCTAGTCTTTGGGCAGAAGCCATTAACAGTGCGTCCTATCTTCAGAACATAGTTCCTCACAAAGGAATTAAAGACATGACTCCTTTTGAAGCATGGATGGGATACAAACCTGATGTGTCTCATTTTAGAGTATTTGGATCCAGAGCATGGGAAAGGATTCCAGATGAGAAAAGGAGAGCCCTAGATCCACAAAGCAGAGAGTGCATCATGGTGGGTTATGCATTGAATGCAAAGGCCTACAAGCTTCTTGATCCTTCTACTATGACCACATTTCTTGATAGGAGTGTACAGTTTGAGGAATGGCCTCTTCATGATTCTCATCTAGTTGAGCTTTAGAGCTTGCCTACCACACCTCCACTGCTTGATGATCTCCAAGAGAGAGAATATTCATCATATGATAGTTCATATTTAGAGTATGAGAGTGATGATGATGAAGAGAGAATGCTAGATCCAGATCCACAAGAACCTGAAGATCTAGCAACTAATTCAAAAGATGAGCGAATGGGAGATCCAGTTCCACAAGAATCTGATGATCTCTCAACTGATGATCCTCCTCTTTCGAGATGGGCAGCGACTACTCCCAGATCTGTCGGAGATCTTGTTGGAGATCCACTTGATCCGAGGAGAACCATATCTGATTTTCAGAATGGAAGGTTTCATCCTTCTCACATTACTGATCCATTTCTTGCTGACAGATCGGTGGAGAAGTGCACTTACCATTTGGGGTGAGTGATGTTATGCTACATTAGCATTCTTCAGTCTATTTTGAGGGAGGGCTTTCTTCCCACCGGGTTTTTCCTCTTTCCTCACTTTGTTTATTTAGATTGACTGTACGGAGTGACCTTTGGTCTCAGTCACCAGGGCCCTACTTTTCAGTTTTTCTGTTACTACCTCATAGTATAGCTTGCGGGGGGGTGTTGGAATATTTTCACCATCATTTTTGTATTTTGCATGTCTGCATGCAATTTTGCATGCATCCAGTCATTAGTATGATAGTCTCCCAACACCTAGTCCTTATTTTGCAGCCCCCAAGAGCTTGTTTCTGCTCAGTTCTATCCCTCCTAGCCACCAATGCGCCCTTGTTTTCATCACTAGAGAACATGTGCACCTTCTTCCACCTTTTTAGGAGTTACTTCAGTTAGTTAGTTGGTTGATGACTCAATTCCTTGATTCAGGGGATGATTGATCAGTTAAATTACTGAAGCACTTAGATAGGCACCTACTAAGACTAGTTTGAGCTCCACTGACTACTGACAGCTCCTCATGCGCCCACATTGGATTCTCCTTCCCTACATCAGTGCCCATGCACTAAGTTAGACTCAGTTACACTCATTTGACTGACTAGTTGACCTTTATGACCACTGCCACTGGTTTGGATGATGTCTCCAATGCTATCCAAGCCACACTTTGATGAGAATTTGAATGACCTTAGTGGCATTCGAATCTCATTGATTGTATTAAGTTATTATTCACATTACAGAGTGTCAGCTTACAGTTGATGTATGATACAACAATTTTTCTCCATTTTCTGTGTAATGAGTGATTATTGATTCAACATTTATTCTTCTTCTTTCTGCACTACATGAGTAAATTCTAGTGAGGTCTGCTACTGTTGAGTGATCCTAGCTCTAAAATATTACAGGATTTAATTAATATTTTGGTGTTTAGTGGTGATGTCACATGAGATATTAATATGAAAAAAGAAAATCCACATCTCTTTACTTTTGGAAACACACAATTGCAGTACATGAGTGCCACTACTCAAAATTTTGGAAGGAAAGAGGGTTCTTCAACATCCATGTTTGAAATTGCTTGAGGAAAAGCAATATTGGGAGGCAAGGATTTGTCATGTCCCCAAATTTTGCATTGGATCACAATGGCCTAAGCCACTTGGCCATGTTCATGATAGTTTTTCATATTGGTGCTAAGGATCAAATAATTGCCATGCATGATGTCCAAGTTAGTAATAATGTAAAATTAGATCCAAATTGACAAGGTGGGTCACATGAAGAGAAAATTCTCAATCCAAAGATTGTAATGCCCCCATCCAAATAAACTATCATGGAGGAAAATTTCCACTAACTTACTAGTTCCCTAGGTTGGGGGTGGAGGCATCAAAATTTAGAATAAGGGAGCTAAAATACCCAAAATGAAGTTAGACTTACAAATTCACATTAATTGGGTCAAATAAATAATAATAAAAGAGAAATAAGGTGGCATTTGGTCATGAGCGTGCATAAGAGGGTGTGGGGCCCACATGTGGATAAATTCCCCACTACACTTGGCATCATTCTCTCACCAATTCAATTCCAAGGTGGAGGGTAACGTACTTGGGAGAGATGAAGAGGCAATATTCATGTCAAGAATCTAGGAAGTTTGAATTGGAGTGGAAGAGTAACTCCCAAGGAAGAGGAAGAGGAAGAGGCATTGTGACACTTGTAGATAGATTCCATGGCACCTATGACAACAATGATGAAGGAATATATGACAAATATGACAAATTGTAATGTCCCCATTCAAATAATTGCATAGTAAGACAATCCCATCAATCCTACTAGTTTCCTAGGTTGGATGGGCACATGTGGAATGGTAATAACGAAGCTAATAAATGATGTTTAGACATTAGAAGGGTTCAAGTATTTAATAAATAGGGTGAATATATAAATTCAAGAGAAATTCTAGGTGGCAAGTGGTTTTGGAGACATATGAAGGGTGTGGGACCCACACTAGCTTGATGTTTCAATGACACATGGCATCTCTCTCTTGCCAATTCGAATTTATGATAAGGTGAACACTATTGGGTGAGTTGGTAAGTCATAGAACATGGCATTGAGCATCTTAGGTCGAATTGGGATGGATTGGTAACCTCCATGGAAGATAAAGAGTCAAATTGGAAGTTTGTGGACACTTAAGCTAGATTCCCTAGCCCCTATGACACCAATGATGGAGCATCTATGAAAAATATGACAAATTGCAAACCTGACCTATGCCATCTGACCATTATGACATGTCAGCCCCAAAAATAGGCTCAAGGAAGGCGCTCGTGGGAGTTGGAGAAGTCAAAGAGACTCAAACTCGAATTTGGGAGAAGATGGAAGGTTGGAACTAGGAGACAAGTGGCAAATGGGGAATATTTCCTAAGTGGAAATCTCTTGAAGCTATGGAGAGGATTTCGAACCTTAGAAGGATAATGTTGGTTATAAAATGAAGAAATCAATTATGAGAATGGATTTTGATGATTTGAGAAAAAATGCATTTGTGAAGAGAGAGCTAGTAGATGACTAGTTTCTTGCCTTAGCCAATTTCGAGGGTGAAAGATTCCCATCCAAGTTGGTGTTTGGAGATGCCACTCAGGTCTTTCATGGAGCTTTAATGGAGTTTTATTTGCAGGTATTATCTATAGGGAAGCTCGTGGTTTTGTTTAGTGCAGCACCATCTCTCAACCATTTCCAGTTTTGAAGGCATATTCATGCTCCTTGAGGGAGGGCGTTTTTGGTGAGCTCTTGTGCTTCTTGGGAGAGCTTCTCATTATGTATTTCTGATTGTAATAGCTTCATATCCTCTGTTATTCATATTCTGAAAGTATCAGATCGAAATACCCACTGGTTGTATGCAAAAATGTTGATTAATGAGCAAACAATGTCCATTTCCCCACTACATTGATGTATATCATTATAATGCTGATTATTTCGAATGAATGGATGATTATATGATACATTTATGATTAATGGACTGCCATGGATGTTATTTACAAGTTTCATTTACTGTACTTGAGCATTTGAAGTATTTTTACTCAGTTTAATTGCATTGGGAGAAGAAATAGTGCCATTTCCCCAAGGGTCGAACTGGTGATTTTTGCAGCTGAATGGGAGAGGGTTGGAACAGAGATAATAATCAATTAATGGTGCACATAGTACCTTAATAACATCCTTAATACATTCCCCACCTCTGTTCATAAATTCAAGGGAGTTTGGAAGCATTTGGGAGGCCATTTTCAGAGTTACCCCGGGGGGGATTTGATGCACAAATCACTAGTTAAAATCCCATACATTGACCAAAAGGTAAATCAAGTTTGCAGAAGTCTTTTGAGGGTTATAAATCATTCATGAACCTGATATTAAAGTCTCAATAACATTCATATACCATTACATAAGATTTGAGATCATTTGGGTTAATTTGGAGGCTAAAACAATAAAACTAGTCAAAGGTCGAATTTGGGGAAAAAGTGGAAAATTGGGCATTTTTATAAATTTTTTAAAAAATGACATTACAAGTGGTATCAGAGCATGGTATTGGAACCTTATGGTATTAAAAATAAGCCAAACAAATAAACCACCACCTTTTGAACCAGTAGTTGAAGAAGTTTGGGTTGAAGAGATAGTAGGAGAAAAAGAGTGTTTTTTTTTTTTTGAAAAAATGGGTAGAGAGGAGGATGAAGAATTAAGACAGTAGGAGAAACTTATTGCAACCTTAGAACCATGTTTCTCTAAAATTTCCACTAGCATGGACAGAATGGGTAACAAAATTATGCAAGGATTGGAATTGTTGATAAGCCAACTTGGAAGCAAAGGGGTGATAGGAGATAACAGTGGTTCACACTCAGGGGAAAAGATAAAAGGGAGTGAGCATATTTTTTCAAGCACATGACCACATAATAGACCTGGTGAATTCCAAAGCACACAAAGACATATTGCACCTAAATTTCTCACACCCAAAGAAGAGTCTGACATTCAGATGGATAGTATTAAACTAGCAACTGATTGGAATGGGTTGAGCGAAGAGTGTAAAAGAGGTTTACCATTCAATGACTACATTGATGCTATACATAAAATGAAAAGGAGGGAAGACAATAGGAGTCCATTCCAAAACAAAGAATTAAATAGTGCTATTGGAAAAATGTCACTTCCTATTTTTGATGGTTCTTCTCAAAATTCTGCTAACACTTGGGTGCAAAAATTGGAGGTGTATTTTCAGTTGAATCCTATGTTGGAAGAGGATGCATTAGAAATGGCCATTTTGCATTTGGAAGGAGATGCCAATGAATGGTGGTTCTATGGCCTGAAAACCTTGGGTCATTATTAGGTTAAAACATATGGAGAATTTGTTGACAGGGTACTAGAGAGATTTGAACAAAAAGATCCAGAATTGCCTTTCAAGGAGTTAGCTCAATTGAAGCAAACTGGGACCCCTACTGAATATATGTTGGACTTTCAAAAATTATCAGTCAAGGTGGCTGATGTATCTATGGGAAGGTTGGTATTTCTGTTCACTGAAGGTTTGGTTGAACCCTTAAAAGGTTTGGTCAAAACCCACAAGCCAACTACATTAAAAGATGCAATGAACTTGACTAAGGATCTCCAAAATGTGCTTCCTAGAACGCGATTTCCTCCCAAGCCTGACTTCAGAATTGAAAAGAAAACTTGGCAAAGAGATGCGCCTGATAAGAAGCCATGGCAAGAAGATGAATATGGAAATGATAAGAAAGAGGAACTAAGCAGGGAAGAGCTCAGAAGGAAGAAATTGTGTTACTCATGCTTCCAACTGTGGGTACCTGGACATAAATGTGCTAAAGGAAAGGCCCAATTCATTGAAGTATTTTGTGATGAGGGGTATGAAGGGGGCATGGAGGAAGAAGGACATAATTCAACCCAAGAAGAAGGATATAATACAGTAGAAGAAGGGAAACTAGAGGTGAAGCATCCATCACCCACCAAAGTAACAATGGCAGTACTTTCAGCAGTACCTCGCTATCATACTATCCGATGCAAGGGTATGGTACAAGGACAAAGAACTTCAGTTTTGGTAGATGGAGGAGCCACCCATAACTTCATTGATGCAGAGATGATGGAGAAAAGAAAGATACATATTGAACCATTCGATGGCTTCATAGTTGTCATTCCCGGTCACAACACAATGGAGTGCAAAACATGGATTCCACAGCTGCAAGTCACCGTAGGTAACTATACTTTTGTCGATAGTTTTTATGTGGTTGATATTGCTGATACTAATGTGGTTTTGGGAGTGCAATGTTTGTATTCAATAGGAGAGCTTACAGTAAATTATAAAATTCCTGAAATGAAATTCCAAGATTCAAAAGGAGTACTAAGGATTGTGAGAGGGCAGTACACCTATCCGAATCAAGTAGTTTCTTCCCACAGCATGAAGCATCGGAATAGAAAGATTATGGGAGACATTACTCATGGAAGGTAACCTGATAGAGATTGCAGCATGGTAAATTGAGATTGCTTGAGGGCAAGCAATCTTGGGTGGAGAGGGCTGTAATGTCCCCATTCAAATAATTGCATAGTAAGACAATCCCATCAATCCTACTAGTTTCCTAGGTTGGATGGGCACATGTGGAATGGTAATAAGGACGCTAATAAATGATGTTTAGACATTATAAGGGTTCAAGTATTTAATAAATAGGGTGAATAAATAAATTCAAGAGAAATTCTAGGTGGCAAGTGGTTTTGGAGACATATGGAGGGTGTGGGACCCACACTAGCTTGATTTTTCAAGGACACATGACATTTCTCTCTTGCCAATTCGAATTTATGAGAAGGTGAACACTCTTGGGTGATTTGGTAAGTCATAACACATGGCATTGAGCATCTTAGGTCGAATTGGGATGGATTGGTAACCTCCATGGAAGATAAAGAGTCAAATTGGAAGTTTGTGGACACTTGGGCTAGATTCCCTAGCGCCTATGACACCAATGATGGATCATCTATGACAAATTGCAAACCTAACCTCTGACATTTTACCATTATGACATGTCAGCCCCAAAAATATTCTCAAGGAAGGCGCTCATGGGAGTTGGAGAAGCCAAAGAGACTCAAACTCGAATTTGGGAGAAGATGGAAGGTTGGAACTAGGAGACAAGTGGCAAATGGGGAATATTTCCTAAGTGGAAATATCTTGAAGCTATGGAGAGTATTTCAACCCTTAGAAGGCTAATGTTGGTTATAAAATGAAGAAATCAATTATGAGAATGAATTTTGATGATTTGAGAAAAATTGCATTTGTGAAGAGAGAGCTAGTGGATGACTAGTTTCTTACCTTAACCAATTTCAAGGGTGAAATATTCTCATCCAAGTTGGTGTTTGGAGAGGCCACTCAGGTCTTTCATGGAGCTTTAATGGAGTTTTATTTGCAGGTATCATCTATAGGGAAGCTCGTGGTTTTGTTTAGTGCAGCACCATCTCTCAACCATTTCCAGTTTTGAAGGCATATTCATGCTCCTTGAGGGAGGGCGTTTTTGGTGAGCTCTTGTGCTTCTTGGGAGAGCTTCTCATTATGTATTTCTGATTGTAATAGCTTCATATCCTCTGTTATTCATATGCTGAAAGTATCAAGTCGAAATACCCATTGGTTGTATGCAAAAATGTTGATTAATGAGCAAACAATGTCCATTTCCCCACTACATTGATGTATATCATTATAATGCTGATGATTTCGAATGAATGGATGATTCTCTGATACATTTATGATTAATGGACTGCCATGGATGTGTTTTACAAATTTCATTTACTATACTTGAGCATTTGAAGTATTTTTACTCAGTTTAATTGCATTGGGAGAAGAAATAGTGCCATTTCCCTAAGGGTCGAATTGGTGATTTTTGCAGTTGAATGGGAGAGGGTTGGAACAGAGATAATAATAAATTAATGGTTCACATAATACCTTAATAACATCCTTAATACATTCTCCACCTCTGTTCAGAAATTCGAGGGAGTTTGGAAGCATTTGGGAGGCCATTTTCAGAGTTACCCGGGGGGGGATTTGATGCACAGATCACTAGTTATAATCCCATACATTTACCAAAATGTAAATCAAGTTTGCAGAAGTCTTTTGAAGGTTATAAATCATCCTTGAACCTGATATTCAAGTCTCAATAACAGTCATATACCCTTACAAAATATTTGGGAGCATTTGGGTTAATTTGGAGGCCAAAACAGTAAAACTAGTCAAAGGTCGAATTTGGGGAAAAAGTGGAAAATTGGGCATTTTTATAAAATTTTAAAAAAGGGACATTACACAAATTCAGACGTAATTTCAGACCTATGACACATCTGACATATTAGGGCTAAAAATAGTCACCAAGAGGGCGCATAGAGGGAGTTATGGTCATCCAAGATTCCCAGTTCGAATTGGGGGAAAGAGGAATGCAAGGAAGAAGTGGACAAGTGTCTCATGAGAGAATCTATCATTAATTTGAGTTGAGTGAATTTTCTTGGAGGGAATTCGACCTCATGATCCCATATGAGTTTAATAAAAGAGTAGGATGACAAAGGAGAGCATCTTTTGGATCATTTTTGTTTTGCACTCTTGGAGAGCTTAGCTTGTCCTTGCACGGTGGATGTTCATCCTCCCTGCCATTGAACCAATTTTGAAGGTGAAAAATTCATGTCCAAGTTGGTTGGAGGAGAGGTCATTTATACCTCTTATCAGAGCTTAATGAAGGTTTTTTTATGCAGGTTCTATTCCCCTTTCAGTTCGATCTCATATACCATTTCTTTCTTCACTATCTCCTCTCAATCTTCTCTCAATGTCCATATTCTACTATTGATGGTGCACTCATAGTTGTGTAGTCTTTGTGGATGATGATTTATTGACTCCATGGTCATGTTATCTTATGTATATCTTTGTAATAAGCTTCACTTTGGAGCCATATCTCAAAATACCATACCTTTCATGTAATATTTCCAAACAAACTCTTGATTCAAGCTAGTTTCCCCTCTATCTTCACAAGGAGCTTTGGAGTGATTTTGTATCTGTTTTAGATCAGAATTTTTCTGATTTTTTGCTAATGTTTCAAGTTGTATATGATGTAATATTTATGACCAAAATTTTATGTGCGTACCCATTAAGTTTTGATTAAATATTGTGCAACAAATCTCATGTCCATTGTTAGCAATTTTCTCACAATTTCACTATCTTACAACATGTTGTTTTATGGGAGTTATAGAAGACCCTAAAATATAATTTAATGTTGCATTTTGGTTTCCCTCGAGGTCCTCTATCACATCCAAGTCTATATTCATAAAATAGGGAAGTTCGTACAGTGTTTGGGAATTCCAAAGGTTCATAGATTAGTGGGGTTTTTAACCATTGAATTCACCTAGTATTTTCCCCTTCCTTCCTCCTTGAGAAATGCAAGCCCTGAATGTTTCTAATGAATGTATTAGTGTCTAAGAGTTGCATTAGGATGTCTTAAGGCCTCTCAAGCCCCTCCATACATAATATGAAATCATTTTGGAGCATTCGGGACAATTTGGGTTTCACTAGTCCAAGGTTCGAAAATTGGCCAAAGTGGAGTGATTTTCCGAAAAGGGGACATTACAATTAAAGTTTCTATATGTTGCTCAAATTTTTTCTTCATTGGTGCACACCTTTAAGGGACCTAAAACACCTTGATATCCATTCAATAATTATTGTTGTGTACGATTGAGCCATATTTACTCCTGTGGTGCAACATGATGAATAAATACTATAACAACAATACCTCGATAATTGTGCACAATAGAGAAGGTTTTGTAATGATTGCACGACATCGTGTCTCTTGGGGGATGCATAGTGGTTATGTATGATAGGGGATAACAAATGCATTCCTCCAACATTAGACAAGTTCCAAAATTAGAAATTACTTTTCTTATTTTAGTTTATCTTTTCCAGATTCCGTGAAGGCACACACGTTAGGGACTTTTCCAGATTTAGTTAAAGCACATGATAGTAGAGGCTTTTCTAAATTTAGAACAAGGTTCATATCCTTAGGAGTGAGATGCTCACTTTCATGCATGGAGTATCTCTTTGTGGGGGTTCTATTTTAGGAAACTTATCCATGTAAGGATGGTGAACTATTCTATTTGGGGTTAGGGGTTGAGATGGTCAACTTAGTCGCCTTAATTAGATTGTCAACATGCATTGTACATCATAATCTCTCTTATTATATAAAGGAGAGATAGGGGTAGGCCATTGAGATATGTCTTAGAGATTTTGGCAAGTGATTGGCTATGTAATTTTTTGTTTTAGCTTTAATAAACAATGTGTGATTAAGTGCTATGGATTTGTGGTTGTTATAATTTTCAGTTTGATGTGTTTGTATGTTGGGATCCTCCCTAGGGGTGTAATGGGGGGGATGAAGGGCCCGATAGATTAATAATAATGTAGTTATGGTGCAAATTCAATTAAAGTGGACTAGTTACATATGCTTATTATTATTAAATAAGGCCCAGTTGTTAGTTGGCATGGAATAAATGTAATGTGGCCTCATTAAAGAAGGCCCGCTATATAATTAGGAGGTGGTTATGATTAGGGTTTCATAGGTAGTTGTAAAAAATAATGGAGTCCTCCTCATCGAGCATGTATTGGAGTATATTGTAGTGGAGCTTAACCCATTGAAAGGTCGCTTACCTTAAGAGGCAAGTGAACATGAGTCGATTCCTTCCATAAAAGGATCATTGTATGATGTTTCCCTACCTTAAAGGTATTTTAATATAATCAAGTAAAGGGGTTTTCATATATTTGGATATTTTGTGTGTGATAGCATAGATTTAAGGTGTTGTTGTCACATGATTTAGAAGCCTCGCGATCACAAGGAGCAATCCGCTTCCAAACCAGTGGAACCTAGAAACATTGCCCCAAAGTGTCACACGGACAGAGTCCTCTCTCTTTAGGTTTCTTGAATCCACCAAAGGCAAACTCAAACAAACCACGAGAGGTGTCCCTAGTCAAGCTTTCTTGGGTACTTTCTAGTGGACCAGCTTTCCCATAATACTTACAAGACTAATTTGTCTAAGATAGGGTGCCTTGCAAATTAGCAAAGGTGATGAACATGGGACCTTGTGGGGAATATGCTATGGACTATTGATTATGGAAGTGAAATATAATCTGTTATGCAACAAATTTCCAAAAAGAGCATGAAAAGAGCAAAAACAGATCAGAAAGAGAACTCTACTACTTTAATGAAGAAAATAGATGAATAACAACCCTCTTTGAGGGGGAAACCTCCTTATACAATGTACTAAGTACACAAGACAAGATATGCAAATGAAAATATATCCTTCCTATATATAGGAAATTAAGAGGTACAATTACAACTCACTAACCCAAGCTGACATAACTAATATAACTATACTAATGACAATTTCCACTAATGGACCAAAGCTTACATCAAAACTAATGTAATACACCACAATATAGGGGAAAATGTGCCCCTATTTAGGGCTTAACATGCCCTTCCCCTTTAGACTAGTGTTGTCCTCAATGCTTGATTAGTTGTGTTTGATTTTGTATGAATTACTTGTCTTCCCATGTCGAATCTTCCACTGGCAGGTTCTTCCACTTGATAAGGTACTTAGTAATAGCCTGAATTCGTAGATGTTTAGTCCTTGTTTCCGCGATTTGCTCAGGTTCCAATATGATTTTTCCTTCTTCACCAAGCTCGGTCAAGATTGTTTAAATTGGGATCTTGTCTCCTATTACTTTCTTTAAGAAAGAAACATCGGAAAACTAGATGCACTCTCGAAGATGAAGGGAGCTCCAATTTGTAAGACATACTACCAATCTTTTGCAACACTTTATAAGGACCATAATACTTGGGTGCTAATTTATTTTTCTTATTTAGTTGCTTGGGGGACATCTGCTTATAAGGATGTAGCCTTAAAAATACCCAATCTACTTCTTCAAAACTCCTTTCACTGTGATGTTGATCATCTTGTTGTTTCATCATATTTTGTGACATAGTCAGGTTGTCCTTTAGTATCTGGAGAAATTCTTGTTGGTTCTCTATGTGATATTCCACGGATTGAATTTAGATTTTCCTTTTAAGGATGTGATAGAAGGAGGCTGGTACCCATAAAGTGCCATAAATGGAGATATTTTTAATGAGGCATGGAAGGAAGTATTGTACCACCATTCTGCCAAAGATAACCATTTCACCCACTGTGTTTGTATATCATATGCAAACGAAGATAGAATTCAAAACATTTGTTCACTATCTCAATTTTCCCATCAGATTGAGGATGATAAGATGAACTGTGAGCCAACTGGGTACCCAAACAAGAAAACAATTCAATCCAAAATTTTCCAATGAAAATTGGATCTCTATCTCTTACAATAATCTTTGGATTTCCATGTAACTTTTGAATTGTTTCCATAAAGGCTACATCTACTGTACTTGCACTAAAAGGGTGAGAGACTGCACAAAAATGTGCATACTTAGTGAGTCTATCAACAACCACCATAATAACAATATTTCCTTCTGACTTGGGTATACCTGTGATAAAATCCATTGAGACTTCCTCCCAGCGTTGGCAAGGTATGTCTAATGGTTGTAGAAGTCCTAGGATCTTAACTATTTCAACCTTATTCTGTTGGCAACTAAACATTCAGCCACAAACCTTTGAACATCAGATTTAAGACCTTCCCCAAAAAAATCCTTCTTGACCCTGTGGTAAGTTTTCAAGAATCCAAAGTGCCCACCTATAGGAGAGCTGTGTAATTCTGAGAGGACCTTTTGTTTGAGTTGGGAGTTTTTGCATAAATATAAACGATCCTTATACCATAGTGAATAATTTTTCCACACAAAAGTATCTGATACACTGGGATCATTTTTTAGCTTTTGAATGAGTGTCCACACAGGTAGGTCATTTTTCCATTCTTCCCTTGATGTTACTACCCAATCGGGTTGTAGAATGGAAATTGCACAAAGTAATGCCCCAACATCTTCATATTTTCTGGAAAGCGCATCTGCCACCACATTTTGTTTCCTTTTTTTATAAATGATTTCAAAGTCATATCTCAACATCTTGGTTACCCATTTTTTTATCTTCTAAATATAGTCTATGTTCCAAGAAGTATTTAAGACTATCATGATCTTTTTTGACCTTGAAGTGCCTACCTATTAGGTAAGGACATCGTTTCTCAAGAGCATGTAGTATTGCCAACAATTGCTTCTCATAATTTTTTTTTTGTAAGTGCTTTCCCTTGATTGGATGACTTGTGAAAGCAAGTGGGTGTCCTTCTTGCATTAGAACAACACCAATGCTATTTCCTGAAGCATCACATTCCACAATAAAGGTTTTTGTGAAGTTTGGTGTGGCCAAACCAAGAGCTTTGCACATTGCCTCTTTAAGTTGTTCAAAAGCTTGAGTTGCCTCTCGAGTCCAAGAAAATGCATATTTCTTCAATAATGTTGTTAGAGGTGATGCTAGTCTTCCATAGTTCTGAACAAACTTGTTGTTATAGGTCAAATATGCACTTCTCCATCCGTGATCACATTGCTCTGTCGATCACACAAAATGACACCATGGATTGAAGAGCTAGGTTGACCTGGATGAGTTACAGCTGGAACTACACTCTTCAGCTGAAAATCTTACTGTTTCTACTGATTTCAAAACATGTGCGCTACTATTGGTATAGTAAACCAGCGTTCTAAACGCTACTTTGCTCAAGGACAACCATCGCACACCTTAAAAAATGTTGCAAACGCTTGTTGTAAAGCACAACAGTTTCATACTGTGCGCTATTCTTGTTGTATGAAACCCACACACATCTTAAGATGAAGTGAAAAAATATATTAATATTACAAATTGGGATTAGTTGAAGTTGGTTCTGCAACTTCCCCAACCTCCCAATTCAACCACCTCTCGATTCCAACTTCCTACCTTGTCCCATAAATACAAAAAGAATCCATGAGAGAGGGACCTAGAAGAAATGCTTTAACTGTTGTTACGCTGGAGGAATTCCCAAGTCATTGTGAAGAGCAGGAGCCCGAGACTCGGTTGCAGAAGTGTCTAGACAGATCAGGTATATCTGTACTTTTCTACATTTCTTTGACAATAAAAGGTGGAAATACCCTTCCTGTCCCAAATTGAATGTCTATTAGATTGAATGTTCATTTCGTTTAATGTTTGATTGTATTTGATGTTAAGTTGTTTCTTATTTCATCATATTTATTACAGTCAAGATACGTTGAGGAAGGTTTACTTCGTGTTGCAGGTTCATCATAGCAGAAGCTCAAGCGAAAGCTAGGACCAGTCGTCGATAAAAAGGTGCTTCTTTTGATATCTCGATCTCTTTCCATTTGTAGTAACTAATGCAAGACAATGAATGTATTTACCTGTCACCCCACCCAAGTTGGTAGTGTCTTCTCCTCACTATAAGGTATTTTTCCTGCTCGACAGAATGGCGACTCCGTTGGGGAGTAACTGGTTGTTTTTCTGCTCTAGGAGACCTTGTTAGGTTTTTCTTACAGTTTATTTCAGTGTTTTTGTTCTCTGAGAGGTCTTATAGGTCATTTTTACCTGTTCTTTCTATCTTGATTCATCTAAGTCTGCTTTAGCAAAGCCCTATTGTTTGCTTCAGGTCTTTGTGTGCCGGTTTACCCTACTTACATTAGCGCATTTTATGTCATGAATGCTTATTTGTCTTGCACACAGTAGCGCATCTTCCCTAGAATGCGCTGGTTTTTGTACCACACAGTAGCACATTTTCTGATGTGTGCGCGGGTTGCTAGTGTATACAGTATAGCATTTTTTGATGTGTGCGCGGGTTTCTAGTATTACAACCTGCATACTTTCTGATGTGTGTGCGGGTTGTTAGTGTATATAGTAGCGCATATCCCTGTAAGTTTGAACCTTTTGCTGTAGGGTTTGATTTTTGGATGTTGGGGTTGTTCCTTCTTTTGCTTTTCCTCTCTGCTAATGTTGAGACACCCTTGTGTCTTTTATTGGTTTTGTGTAACCTCTCGAGAGTCCTTTTAGATTGCTTCAGTGCTTTTTAGGTGTCTTTATGCTTTTATGCCTTTCTGAACCCGTACGCTACTCCCTGCTAGTTACAGTAGCGCAATATGTGCCCTAGACGCATGTTGCACTTCTTCAGACCTGCACATAGAACGCATGTTGTCTGTTGCAATACCCACGCACATATACTGTGTTTGACCTTTCTGCTAGGGTTTGACCCCAGTTTGAACTCTCTTGGGTGCTTTTGGAAAGTTCTGATGATTTGATGCCTTTTGAACTTCTGTTCAGATTAGTTTGATTTGCTTGAAGCCTTATTAGCTTTTCTTTTCAGTTTGTGTAGTGATAAAGTGATTTTTGGTTCGCTTGCCTACTCTGTTTAGTTGGCTGGTGTTTTACTGGGTTTTGATGCTTTGGAGCAGCCTCATCGGTTTGTCTTTCTGTTACCTGCATCTTTTTCCCATTTTTCTTTTACATTTAGTTCCAAGTCTAGAGTTTTTTTCGTTTCGAAACAACTCGGTAGGTCAAGTCTTTCTTAGTTTTTGCTTTGATCATTTAAGCCATTAGTATTTTATCTTTACCTACACCGGTGTTAGATCTCACTTGTTCCATTTTCCGATTCAGTTTCTTTGAAAAAGAGAAAAAGATAAAGATTGAAAATTGGTAGCATAACTGTAAGATTTATCATTTCTTTTCAAGGTAACGTAATTTGTCTTGCTTTGAAAATTTAAAAGAAAAATAAAAAATATTCTTAGGTTTGCTTATCTTTAGTTTTCAAAGGTATATAAATGAAAAAGTTTTGTGAAAGTTGTTTACTTTTATGCACTCTCCATTTCAGTCACAACCACGCCACACACTTCAGTACAACCTTTGAGTAAAAACAACCATTTAAAAAGAATACTTTATTAAATTATTAGCAACTTTTTCTTTTTAGAGTTGTCACTACACCAACTAGCTTAGGATAGGGTTTCAGATCAGAACACACTTAAACTATCTGGATTCATTTTCATTACTCAACAATCGTAGTAAGACATTCTTTAGGTAAATCCATTTGTATCAAAATTTCTTGGGAAACTCCACCGAAACCGTAGCTAAGCACGAGATCGTGTGAGACTGGAATTGTTGAGGATAACCCTCACTTTCCTTTTGAGCATAAACTAGAGTTGTCTCACGTATGGGGGTCCTTTTGGACTTCGGGCTTTGTTACCCTACCCACGCGTTACGGCTAGACCGATGACTGTTCCCCCAATAATTTTTGTACTTATGGTAGCTTTAGTATCTTGACCACTTAGGATTCTTCACAGGTAGAGTGGAAGGCTATTTCCACTTCACCTCGGATAGACACAGAAGGTAACCCTTTGGGAGTAATCCTGGGAGGACGGTTTGGTGATTCAAACACTTGCACCCGAGGACCTCCATTGGACGCCGTGTAACTGACCGACTATACTCTATTGGTCTGTTCTGGGCCCTCATCATCCCAGACTGACTTCTGAGAGTATCAGCTTTGTTTGCTTGGTCATGATCACCTTAGGACATTTTTAGTGGTGTTAGTGGTGTGCTCTTTGTGCTGCTTGTTTTTAGTTGGCCTTAGAGATTTTTGGCTTATTGAGTCGGAAACCATGGATAGCATCCCAGTGAGCACCAATCAAGGGACCCCTGTTCGAGATGCTCCTTGTGCTTTTCCATTCATTGGGAACATTGGTACTCCCTTAATGGCTACCTTGAATCTTCTGGGATTCACTATAGGGCTATCGGTTTGGTTGTTTTCCACTCCGAACGCCTTGCATGCTCCTGATGCTTCTCAAGTAATCACCTCACATCAAGAGCATCAGAACCATATGCCTGCTTCACCAGTAACATCTTCTCCTCCTCCTTCGACCTCATGTGGTGAAAGTAGTAATACTAGTAACCAATAGTCTAAAATGAATAGACTGAGGAAGAATAGGAAGAAGATTCCAAAGCAGGGGGGCAGCCAACCAGCCTCTAGAAGTCATGCTGGGGGCACCTACCCAACCTCTGGTGGTCATGTTGGGAGAACTCACTCAGTCATTGTAAATCATATTGAACCTAGTCACCTAGCCTCTGGAAGTCATGCTGGGGGAACCTACCCAGCCTCTGGAGGTCATGCTGGGAGCAAACTTTCAGTCACTGCAAATCATACTGAAAGCATGTCTTCAACCACTGTTAGTCATGTTGAGGACACGTCATTGATCACTGCTGGTCATATTAATGACAAGTCACCAGTTACTGTGAGTCATACTGGAGACATTGAATCAGCCACTACAATTCATGCTGAGAAAGTTGACATTGTCAACAAAACTAATAAACAGAAGCTTAAGTTCCCTTGTAAGTTTTGCGAGGGATACCACCTGACCTATTTGTGCCCTGTACTTCCAGAAGTGCAAAGAGTGTGGTCCATAGTTCAAAAGTATTCTTCTTCTAAGCAACCAGCCACTGCAAGTCATGCTGGGGGCAAGCTGTCAGCCAATGCTAGTCATGCTGAGAGTACTATTGTTGTAAAGGAATCCAATCTTATAGGACGGAATCCAAAGTTCCCTTGTAAAATTTGTAAGGGAGATCACCTTACTCACCTGTGCCCTGTTATTCCAGAGGTGCGGAGAGTGTGGTCCATGTCTGAAGGATCCTCTGCCCCTGGATTTTCTATAGATTCCCAAGAGCCTGATCAATCTTTGGTTGATGAAGTGGTTGAACCAATGTAATATTTGTTCAACCCCACTCTTCCTTCGAAGGGTGAAGTGATCGAATTGATGCAATCCTTGACCGATCCCATCAGTCCTTCAGAGATTGATGCAGCTGTCCCTGAAGTCTTCTGCATTACCAGTTCGGATGTTTCTGAAAATGGGGGCACTGCATCTGTGTCGAGTGAACCCCTACCAATCTCTGGGATCATTTCCTTTGATTGGAATAGTCTAACTGGGCCTCGCCTTCCTTCTGCTACACCTTTTCAGATAAAGGTTGATATCGGAAACCATGCGGTTCATCGATGTATTGTAGATGAAGGAGCCTCTGTTAGTATCTTATCCCCTTATGTTTGGATGGATTTAGGTTTTCCTAACCTTGTTCCAGTTGTTAATTGGTCGTTGACTTTCGATAAAATACCTAGTGAACCGTTGGGATTCCTCCCTCAACTACTCATTACTTTGGGTGGAAAAACAGTCTTAGTTGATTTTATGGCTTTAAAGGACCCTATGGACTTTGATATGATCCTAGGGCATGATTACGTACATGCTATGCAGGCTGTGGTGTCTACGCTCTTTCGTGTGATGCATTTTCCTCACAACGAAAGCATTGTCACTATCGATCAACTTACATTTGTTGATCCCTCTTATTACCCAACTATAGACCAAGTATGCCCCCCGTCAGTAGGAACTACCATGTCATAATCAAATTATGTGGCATATTGTTCCTTGGGTCCAATTGCTACTGAGAAGAAGCCTCTAAATTCATGCTTACCTTCTCAGAACTGGGTCTCGACAATTGACCAGGCGATAACTCCATCTGAATGTTTAGACATGCATTCTATTTGGGATGATATACTTCCATTTGATGAGGTTTTCCTAGAGTCTATAATGCAGTCTGCCATTCATTTGGACGTTGATCCACTTACGAGCATTCTTCCACCTTCACTTCGAGCTCGTTAAAAACAGTAAGGAGGCTATAAGCATTCTTCCACCTTTTCTTCAAGCTCGTTAAAAACAGTAAGGAGGCTATGAGCATTCTTCCACCTTCACTTCGAGCTCGTTAAAAATAGTAAGGAGGGTACGAGCATTCTTCCATCTCTCCTTTGAGCTCGTTAAAAATAGTAAGGAGGTCACGAGTTTACTTTTTTGGGCTCGTTAAAACTTTACGAAAAAGATCTTTATAGAGTTCCTTCACGCTCTTGTTAGACTCTTTAAATATGACAAGATTTCCGAGTATGTTGTCATTTCAGAATCGTTAAAGGATTTTAAGCGACATCCACTTAGGTATAAGTTTACCCCTTTTCCAAACATTTGTGGATCATTTACAAAAAATGTATACTCTAGTCATATGTGGCTAGAAGAGTTCTTCTCTCATTGTTTTACACTTTTTTGGGGGATGAGACTAACTGTACGAAAAAAGACTTTTGGAGTCTTCTTTAGGGTTTTCAGGCTCTCGAAATATGAAAACACCAAGTGAGCACTCACCTACTCGAGCTCGATGTGAAATCCATGAGAGGGTGTATAAAGGATTCTTTAAGTTTTTCAGACTCTATAAATAGGAAAACATTGGCGAGCATATACCAACCCGAGCTCGATATTAAAATCCACGGGTAGGTATATGGAGTTATTGTTTAAGTTTTTTAGACTCCTTAAATTGAAAACACCAGCGAGCAAGAACAGATCTTGGCTCGATATTAAAATCCAGAGATCAGTGTTATAGAGTATTCTTCTATCTCTTCTTCGATCTCTGTAAACAATGAAGAAGGTCCTAAGTCTTCCTCCCATGGGATCGTTAAAATTTTACATGGTTGGACTTATTGAGTTTTCTTTCTTGGACTCATTAAAACAACAAGAAGTACATTATTTTACCAAAAAGAATAAGGGATGAGAAGGGTATATCACATCTTTTCAGTTTCAAAGGCAGTTAAGTTAGTCGTGTCCTTGAACACAACACCTATTTGAGTCTATCATTTCAGTTGGGTTTTAGTTTTTTACCTTAGGGTGAACTTGATCTATGAATTTTTTACTCCCTCGGTTGGTTATTCTTCCAACCATATAGAGGGTCTGTTAATGTCTCCTACATTGAAGACTTATATCACTTTTCCCTCATGTTGAAAACTACCTAAGTCACTTTGTGTCGTGCTCACTGTTCAAGGATACAACCTGTATCGACCATTCTGCAATTTACCTTGACTTCATGTGTCGGCCATCTTGGTGTCAGTTTGTTTCATCTTGTTACTTGTCCTACTCCACATCAGCTCATACCTTTGAGTGTTCCTCATGTTGGATGATGGATGATCCATTAAGTCCTCCCTTCCAACGGACTTCTTCCCATCGAATTCAACTCATTATGATCTGGGAACGAAGTTTAGAGTTTCGGTTAGTACCTTGGGGATTGCAGTCATCAGTGGCAGTTTCCCTTGTTGTTGAATAATGGAAATACATCAATGTCTCTTATTCGACAGGTTCCTCAGTTGTTCGACTTCAAGTCCATTTATTCACACTTGTTGGAGCGTACTAGGTACCTTGGACGCCATTCTCATTATCGATGGAAGTCCTCACGTTTGTTAACGGTATATATCAATGACCGGTAATCAAACGATACCCCCCATGTTCGACCTCAGCTCATTTATTTACATGGTTAGGGTTTGTACCTTGGGTTTTTTGGATGAAGACCTTGGGACTATGATAGCATCACCATATTTATGTTATCACCCAAGCTGCGCAAGACTGAGCCTCACTCATTTTGGCTCTTCATGAGACATAGATCCAGTTTGTTGTTATGGCTATGATCTCTCATTTTGACATGGATCCACGCTTGTATTTTAGTGGCCATGCTATATATACATATCCTAGTTATGTATCAGAGATCATGTTGTATCATGCTATACATCTATAAGATTTCAATATTGTAATTGCTCGCTAACCTTTGATCGTTATTTTAGGTACTTTTGTGACTTGGTTCTGCGGTTTCTTGCTCCTCCTCTGACTTGGAATTATAATGTATTTCATCCATCGTTTCCATTTGACCTCACACATTACGGGGCATCTATTATAGGTCAAATCTTCACTTCTCCATCCGTGATCACATTGCTCTGTCGATCACACAAAAGGACACCATGGATTGAAGAGCTAGGTTGACCTAGATGAGTTACTACTGGAACTACACTCTTCAGCTGAAAATATTACTGTTTCTACTGATTTCACAACATGAGCGCTACTATTGGTACAGTAAACCAGCGTTCTAAACGCTACTTTGCTCAAGGACAACCAGCGCACACCTTAAAAAATGTTGCAAATGCTTGTTGTAAAGCACAAATGTTGCATACTGTGCGCTACTCTGGTTGTATGAAACCCGCGCACATCTTAAGATTGAGTGAAAAAATGTATTAAGATTACGAATTGGGATTAGTTGAAGTTGGTTCTGCAACTTCCCCAACCTCACAATTCAACCACCTCTCGATTCCAACTACCTACCTTGTCCCATAAATACAAGGAGGATCCATGAGAGAGGGTCCTAGAAGAAATGCTTTAACTGTTGTTACGTTGGAGGAATTCCCAAGTCATTGTGAAGAGCAGGAGCCCAGGACTCGGTTGCAGAAGTGTCTAGACAGATCATGTATATCTGTACTTTTCTACATTTCTTTGACAATAAAAGGTGGAAATACCCTTCCCATCCCAAATTGAATGTCTATTAGATTGAATGTTCATTTGGTTTAATGTTTGATTGTATTTGATGTTAAGTTGTTTCTTATTTCATCATGTTTATTATAGTCAAGATACGTTGAGGAAGGTTTACTTTGTGTTGCAGGTTCATCATAGCGGAAGATCAAGCAAAAGCTAGGACCAATCGTCGATAAAAAGGTGCTTCTTTTGATATCTCGATCTCTTTCCATTTGTAGTAACTAATGCAAGACAATGAATGTATTTACCTATCACCCCACCCAAGTTGGTAGTGTCTTCTCCTCACTATAAGGTATTTTTCCTGCCCAACACTTGCGGTAGTACCCTGTCAGACCTAGGAATCCTCGAAGATTCTTCAGGGTTTTTGGAATCAACCAGTCCATCATGGATTTAATTTTGTTGGGGTCTACCTTGACACCTTCATCAGATACAATATGACCTAGATACTCTACTTTCTTTGCCCCAAAGAAACATTTGGAAGGTTTTGCATGTAGTTGTTGCTCCTTTAGTAGTTGTAGTACCCTGTCAACATTTTGAACATGTTCTTCCCAAGACTTTCTATATATTAGTATATCATCAAAGAATACTAGCACAAATTTTCTAAGGAAAGACTTGAAAATGGAATTCATCAAACCTTGAAATGTGGAAGGCGCATTCGTGAGGCCAAATGGTATGACCAGAAATTCATAATGACCTTCATGAGTTCTGAATGTTGTTTTTGGGATGTCTTCATCCTTCATTTTAATCTGATGATACCCAGAACGAAGATCCAACTTTGTGAAGAAAACTACTCCATGTAATTCATCTGACAATTCATCAATGACAAGAATGGGAAACTTATCTTTAATGGTAATCTTGTTGAGCTCTCTATAATCTGGACACATACGCCATGATCCACCTGGCTTGTGTACCATTACCACTGGTGCACAGTAAGAACTTTGGCTAAGCCTAATTATTCCTTCCTCTAACATTTCTTCAACCATACGCTCAATCTCACTCTTCTGTCCATAGGGGTATTTATAAGGTTTGATACTAGGATGAACACTTTCTGGAATTAAGTGAATAACATGATCAAAATGTCAAACATGTGGAAGAACTTTTGGAATATTTGGGGAAATAGGAGACTTAGATGTGTGAACATCAAATGAGAATAGTTGTGCAATTACACCTCGATATCCATTTTTCATCAATTTTGTGATACCATTAGAGCTTATCACCTTGCTTGGTTTCCCTGTGATGCCATTTAACTCATATTCTTTTCATTCCCATAAAAATTTCATGAAAATATTTTGAAAATTAAAAGCCACTATTCCCAATGATTGTAACCATTAAACTCCTAAGACAACATCAGCAACCCCCATTGGAATAGAAATAATTGGACTCTTCAATACATATTCCCCCATAGTAAGATTTATATTATGGAATTTCCCTAAGCAATTGATAGTTCCTCCATCGGAAATCATTACTTGAAACTCCGGTGTTGGATATACAAAGAAATTAAGAGCTTTGGCTAATTTACAGTGAATGAAATTATGAGTACTACCAGAATCAATCAACATTGTTACCTTTTTTCTTTTTGATATATTCTTCGATTTTGAGAGTTTGAGGAGGGATAATACCAGCCAATGCATGACAGGATATGGAGGGAGTAATCTCTTCGGAATTAGTATCTTCTATTTCTGCATCTTGAGACAGTTCTTGTTGTTTTGGTTCTTCCTCTTCACAATCTATGTAGAATAATTTCTTCTCACCACACTTATGTACCTTACTATACTTGTTGTCACAATTAAAGCATAGGTCTTTTGCTCTTCTTTCCTCTATTTGTTTAGGTTTCAACCTTTGAGGTGGGTTAGAGGAATGAACATTATTCTCCCAGTATGTGTTGGAGGCGGTCTTTCTAGTAGCCATCGTCATATTTTTACTTTCAACCTTACTTGCTGTCATGAAATCCTTCTCCAAGGATGGTGGTTCAAAGAGACGCATCTCATGTTTAATGTTATCCTTCAAGGTTCCAATAAGGAGATACAACAAATTATATTCTGAAATGTTTTTAACTCTAATACTTAGCTTTTGAAACTACTTGATGTGCTTTGTAACTAGACATTTTTGCTTGAGATTTATTAACTAGCTAAAGAAGGTGTTGCTATTAATATCCCCATAATGTGTAATCAATTATTCGGTGAATATAGACCAAGATATAATGGATTCCTTTTTACGTTCACAAGGCCATTGGTGCCATACAAATTGATCAGGCTCTAAATATAATGATGCAATAGCTACCTTTTGCAAAGTTGGCACCTAGTGTAGATCAAAGAACTGCTCCATCTGGAATATCCATGTTATTGGATCATTGCCATCAAACTTTCTCATGTCAATCTTGGGAAGTTGGGTACCCCTTGCTGACTATCCCTAATTATTTACATTGCTATAATCATTTCCTCATGTTATTTTCTTATTCATGGAATGTTTTTCAACATGGACCTTATCTTTATCCTCCTAAGCATCCTGGAACACATCATCACCTAGAGAAGGAGTATCCTTTGAATTTTGTATGAGATTAGCAATATTTTCCATATGTCCCATCAACCCTTTCATATTTTCCTCCATCTTACTATCCATATGTTTCATCAACTGATTTCACGGATCCTTTAATCATTTCTTCCAACTGGGACACTCGAAAAGATAGGTCTTCCCTTTCATCGTACGTCGAGGATGATTCCTCTAGGGTTTTTAGTGGAGTGTGATTTTTTACACCTCCTTTGGGTGGCATTTTGAACAATATAAATAGATATCACACCATATGTTTCAACTCAAATAGATCCTTCTACTCAAAGTTATTCAAATTTAAAATGGCATACCTTTTCCAAATCTTGTTTGGAAGATTGTTTTATGGTTGACTTGAAATTGAGGTCAATTTGAAATTTATGCTCCTTTGGTTATGAAACTTCGGCCTGTTGTATCCTGATGTGTCATTTTTCCAATGTCACGGGTCTGGCCTAATTCTGATCTACCAATAAGAAGTTATTGTGAATCTCCCAATACTTCTTAGTTTTGGTGTTTCCATCAGAGAGAACTTGTACATGTGTCTACTATTTCGTATCTGAGGTTTAAAACCCTACCACATATACCGTGGTCCGTCTTCTTTCTAATGCAATAGGTCTGACTCAATTTGGACCTCTCGTGCCTCAGATGTGACCTTTTTTCCTATAACACTTGTTTTAGACTAATTTTTAGACTAGTCAAAAACCCTAGATTCCATAGAGAATATTTATGAACATGTAATGTATCATGATATGAAACTTGGACCATAGATAGTTTGTCCTTTTTTCTGGGTGGGTTTTTAGTCTTGTTGTCTGCATCCATGTAGAAAAAACCTTATAGCGAAAATTCCAAGATGAATCGTTTTGAAGAAACCCGTCCCAAGGAAAGAGCTTTGATACCAAATGTTATGCAACATATTTCCAAAAAGAGCATGAAAATAGCAGAAACATATCAAAAAGAGTAATCCATGACTTTAATGAAGAAAATAGATGAATAAAGACCCTCTTTGAAGGGGAAACCTCCTTATACAATGTACTAAATACACAAGACAAGATAGGACAAGATAAATGAAAAGATCTCCTTCCTACGTAGGAGCTTAAGACGTACAATTACAACTCACCAACCCAAGCCAACATAACTAATATAAACATACTAGTGACAATTACCACTAATGTACCAAATCCGACATCAAAACTAATGTAATACACCACAATATAGGGGGGAATGTGCCCCTATTTAGGGCTTAACATAACCCCTCTATTCTCCAGGCTTCCTAGGCTATTCCAAATATTGTAAAAAATCAAGGCAAGCTACCAAGGTAAATTGATAGTGATCCTTACAAATGATTCTTAGGCTTAAGATTATTGTTACTACCCAAATCTCAATGTTAAAAGGATGAAACGGTATTAGGACAACAAGTTAAACGTGCCTAATTCTTGAAATGGTATCACCTTAAATATTGAAATGTTGAGTGAAAATTTTTCTAGCACTCATATATTATTAAATATGAGTTTTACAACCAATACTTGCATAAAATATGAGTTTTATAGGAATGTACGTGTGTTGGTTTGAGGTTAATGAGTCTCAACATTCAATGGCAGCTTGTTGCTTATGATATGTGTGATTTGTGAAAAGTGCAATAGCAAGCCAAACATGCATAAAACAACCCAAAATTTGTTCCTAAATGCAAATGCACATCTAAATGACAACTAGTGCCTTCCTTAGGGGATTCACTCTAAGTCTTTTTTGTTCTTTTTAAATATTATTATATGCATATTTCTAATGTGGTATATGCATAAATGAAAACTATGTATCTACTTGTAGATGCTTTGTAGGGAAACTAAAACTAGACAAAACTTTGATTTGGAATGAGGAAATATGAGTTGGCAGAAAAACCCAGAATAAAAACCTGGATCCAGTTCCTTGGTCACTTGGGTAATGGATTCTACTTCCCCTCTTGAAATAATTCCCTTAGTGGATGAGGAGGAGCCTCAGGAGGTTTCCAAACTATCCAAGAGACCTCCACAGCTAAGATGTACCTTTGACAATATTAGATCCAATCTACAAAATAGAACAAATTTGAGATCAAGAAGTCGAAATGATAACGCAAGATCATGCAAATCGATCCAATTAACAAGTTAGATTTCATAAATGGTCAAGAGAAAATAAAAATCTTTAGTGAAATATGCAAATCGATTTACTACAAGAGAAGTATTTCCCTAGCTAAATCTCAAAAGAAAGACACAATCTGAGATCTAAACCCACAATGTAAACAACATATATATCACCTTGGCTATGAAGAAATAAAACCATCAACAAGAATCTAATGGATAGAAAGAGATGAAATCTCATTACACCATTGAAAATAACACACAAGATCGAATATAATAACTGCAAAAATATCAGAGTTTCATTACACATAAATTTGTCTCCTTTACAAAGGAAATCACCCTCTCTTATAGAATGAGAGGAGCTAAGATACAAACCTAATCCATAAGGATGAAGGTGGATATTTCATCTTGAGATTTTTACATCAATTGGTAGAACACAGCCTTACAATTTCCCAATTAAATTTGTCCAAGTCTCCCCTGTGGGGCACTCTAGGTGAGATGGCTCACTAGTTGGACCAAAATGTTGAAATAACACATGAAAATGTTGAGTTATATGTTGATGTAGACTACCCTGATGATTTGTTTGATTTAGTGGGCCATATGAGAAGATCTATCATGCTGAAAATCGCCCTCCTAAAATGAGTTGTTGGTTGGGCCCACATGCCATGCCAAATAGGAAATATGAAACTTGAATTTTGTTTGGGAGATGATTTTAGTAGGATCCAAGTTGTCAAATAAACCTCAAATTTGCTTATTTGTTGGTTGATTAATTCACCTCTTACTTAGGAATTTTTTAAGTCAGACTTTAGAAAAGTCTGTTAATAATTCCATATCAATTCCTTTGAGGTGAATTCTTTCTCAAGACACTTGAATTATTCCTTAGATGGATTCCTTGCTACTCCATTACCTCATACCAACCTAAATCATACCATATACCAACCCAAAATGTCACATATCAAGATACCCCAAATAATTAAAGTTGGACTTAAGTTTTTTTAATCTTAACTTGGGAAAAATCCATAAATTAAGGTCTATTCATTCAAAATGATTAAAAATGACATTTGGAGGGGTCCAATTGGACTCCAAATGCTTAAGTATAATCAATGGTGATACATGAGACCACGTACTACTGGTAGGTCCTACTGACCAAGTCAAACCCATGTTTAACCAAGTCAAAAAGTTGAAAAAATCAACTTTGGTCAAATTTGGACAATGATGCCCAATGATAAAATGACACAACCAAATCCTAAATGAGGATAAAATAACATCTTTAATGGTCAATATTGATAGCGCACTAGAGCTACAAAGGCATACTTTACACAAATGATATAGGTGAATCATCACATAGCTTCATCATAGAAAAAATGCATAAAATAACATATAACATGAAGTTAGTGTTTTATATTCATGCAACCATCTAGATTACCATCAAGAACATTGCAAAGATCATTTTTCTCTTGGATGAAGTGAATGGTCAAAATCAAAAGGCTAGTCAAGTGAAGGATTGGTCAAGGATGATTTCATTGACTCATGGTAAAGGGATAAAGGGGACTATGTGACGTTCATTAATCAGGAAACACTAAGAAACATGTTTCTCACAAATGGATGATGTGCTAGAAGCTGGCACCCCTTTGACCTCAACACTAAGACTCAACCCCCCTACTTAAGCTTTTCTGGCTCCCTCTTGGAGTTGTCTTCATTCATTTTTTTGCACTTTCTCTTGTACGTTCTCTTTTTATTTTTTTATTTTTCTTTGAGACCTAGGCCTTATTTTCTTTTTCTTTTAGGCTCGTGATTTGACTGGTCCAGTCAATACTATCTAGCAATGGGAGTATCTAGTGCAGTTATCTTTCACAACTCACATTTATGTTCAAAATTAAAATACTCGGGTGGAAGAGCCTCCAACAACAGGGAAGAATTTATAGCGCTATGGATACTTATTCATACTGCCATACTGAAAGGTTTCTCGTTCCTCCAGGTCATGGGAAACTCCAAGCTAGTTATTGATTGAGTGCTAAAGAAATCTAAGGAAAACAATGTCAGCTTTTCTAATTTGTAGTCCTTAATCTGGGAACTTGTGGAGGAATTTGAGTGGATCAACTTCACTCATGTGTCCAGGGAACTTAATTCTAAAGTTGATCTTCTCTCCAAGCACGCCCTATCCTTAAGACCGGGTTTATTGATCGAGGAACTATTCTTTGATGGAAACCTCCTAAATGAGATGAAGGTTTTCTACCCTCGAGCTTAATTTTTGTTGTTGTTGAAGATGTGTTCTTGGATGCGTCTGGTTTTTGTTTCCTTTTTGTGATTACCCTAGAGATGAAGGAATGCTAGCATGCATTTATTTTTAAAGATAATGTAACCCTATTATGGGTTACCCCAATTGAAAGTTGAATCCTTCTTTTTTTTCTTTTTTTTTTTCTTCTGAGGAAAAGAATTATGAGTGCGAATTTGATGGATATATAGGAATTGAATATATATATATATATATATATATAAGAAAAAAAATTAAGTAGTTAAACAGGTTTTAAAAGAGGAAAGTGAGTACATTCTGATTTTATCAAAAAAGGATAGATAAAAACACCTAGAAAAGAGATACATATATATAAGGTTAAATTGATTAGGAGGAGATATTTAATAGAAGGTTTAATCAAACAAAAATGTACCTTCATCAGATAAGAATGTAGAATGTGATAGTTGGTATATATTTCCATAAAAAACTATATCACTTGATGCAACAATATTGACTATAGCACAATTGATTGAAGTGGGTGTCACAGTTGGTTAGTAAGCTACTAAGGGAGGGGATGGTGTTCTATAGGTGTGTGGAGGAGGAGATGGTGGTTGGTCGGTTGCTGGAGGAGGAGGTGATGGTTGCTTGTATTGTGGAGGAGGATATGGTGGTCACTTAGCTCATGAAGGAGGAGATGGTGGTCGATCAACTCATGGAGGAGAAGATGGTAGTCAATTGGATCCTGCATGAGGAGAAAGCGGTTAGTCATCTACCTAAGGAAAATATGGTGGAGGTGGAGGTGGACGAGCAAGGAGATGGGGAATCAACATCTTAAGAAGATAAATAAGAAGAATAAGACCAATGGTGATAGTGATCCCTCAACCTCTCAAGTAGGTTAATTTCACTGACAATACGATGCTCAGTAACATCATATTATGCAGAAGGATAGCCCATATCATTGCAAGCTCAGGGTAATGTGTGATTATCCTAGCTCATAATGAAACCACTTTATGGTGATCAATAATTGCACATATATAATTTTCCAACTATTAATGGGATCTATGAACATGCTTGCATCATCCATCTCCTCATCATGTTGGGAAGGAAGCTCTACAACATGCATGCCAATATATGCAAATAAGTCGAAAACAATAATTATTGAATTTAAAGAAAAAATTACAATAAATTACATGTGCATTCAATAATAAAAAATGCAACTAGATTGATCAAAACATAATATTAATAATACCTTTGGAATCTATTAGCTTTCTCTAGTTCAATACAATGTTTGTACGTCCTCACAAGTCCAACCCTACATATGGGTACTATAGAATATCTAGGGTGTGATCATCCTTAGTGGCTAGTATATCCAATATGTCGAGACTGGCTCTCACAAGAACTCTAACTGGCCACTCTTGGGAAATATACCCCCCCACATGCAAATATGCACATCAGTATTCATCCTAGAAGGGAGGCAATTGAATGCTGGTCAAGTGGATGAAAATCTCTCAAAAAATAACAAAATAACTCTGAATAATATGGGAATCCCACTCTCGCATCAAACATAGCATGATAATGATCTAGAGCAAAACAAAACTATCACAAAAAATGGCAAATGGCCTTATCATTCTAGGTATCTCAACTAAAGAATCAACATAAGGAAACAAATACCAACTAATGTGCTTCCCATGAGAGGTTTAGTGTTCCATTTTCATGACCATAAGTGAGAGGCACCTAACTTCCTCTACACCTAAATGTAACTAGGCGCTAGTAATATGGAATTCACTAGATCAATGATGTCCTAACTGACATATCTATGAACCTATGTGATCTGATCCTCTCTCGTAATGCTAGGTGATAGATCATAAAACTGATGAAAATTCTCCCCTCCTATAAATCCCAGTAATGAAGTATATATCCTACTTTGTGGGATGGTACCACAACTTATGACCAACCTTGAATGCTTACCTAACATGATCCCAACAACAAATCAACTCCTTCACCAAGAACGTGTTTTCCGGATAATGTAGATATGGTTTTTACGATGATGATGATGATAGTTATTAACATTCACTGAGGCCATCTTTGGTTTATCGGAACATGAAAATGTAAAGAGTCACTTGGTTTTCTTTATAATTTTATATCTATGCTTAAAAATATTTAAGATAAGCATTCTTGTATCCCTTCTATGCACCACCACTTCTATGCACAAACATATATCAGTGTACCTTAATGATAAAATGTAGCACCTACAACAATGCATCCTCACACTTTGAACTACACTTATAAGATGGAAAAAAATTGTTTACAAAAGATTAACAGCATGCTTTTTATGTATGGAGGCATTGGAAATAGTGCATCCATACATTAAACAACACACCAAAAATATCAGGTTATTTTTATTCCAAGGTTGCTTTACGATGCATTCACAATACCTAGAAGCATTGCCATCAATGCATATAGATATTACAAAATTTACAATGAAAACCGTGTGATTTTTTAAAATTTATTTTGTGTTTGATAGCAAGATCCATGTCAACCTACACAATGCAAGGTTTCTAAAAAAACCCCTTTAGCTTTAGTGCTTTAGGAATTATATGGACGCATCATTATTGGTGTCTTTATACATACCAAGTGCATTGACAAAATATTTAACCAATAAATTTTCCTATGTTAAGTAGCGCCTTTGACATATCTAGAAGCATCGATAATGGTGCTTTTATATATTATCAAGAACACTAGATAAATGCCATGGTAACCTGAAAAATTGTCTTATAATGATGGGATTGTGGGACATGAGCACCACACAATTTTTTTTTAATAAAAAAATTTAATCCACTAAAAACTTAAATGAAGAGGTAACAAAAAAATTTCCTACTCTATTCCCCATTAAGAGGTATAGTTTCCCCCCCACTACAGGTGTAACTCTCCACCAGCCACGTGGAGTATTAATGGATAGCAAGGCTAGTTGGCTAAGGGGTCGTCCATGCAATCCCACACGTGTCCTCTCCACAATTCCTTGGGATATAAGTCTCCCTTTCATTCTTATTGTGATGTCCCCTCCTATCATACCAGCATGATAGAGAGGATCATTGTGCTACAACTGGGCATCTAGCCCCATGATCTTATTCATAAGCATTCAGTTATTATAACAGGCATATGAAGATGCATAATTCTTTTAAGAACACAGTGGAAGTAATTTTAAATACACATTCATCACACATTCAAGATATCCATCGATTGATAATTGCAAATTTAACACAAGGGAATACTTATCTCAATAAGGTAGTCCCCAGCAACTGGCTACGCTTCTGCAACGTTCCACCCAACCGTAGGCCAGTGTGCTCCTCAATCTCTCAGCACCACTGCCACCCCCCGAGCTGGGCATGATCTCCACAAGGAAAAAGGGGAAAACAGACTCTCACATAGCCAAAGGTATGTCAAAATCAGCCAAGCCAATCAGAAATTGGGTTTCTCAGGCTGTTAAGAGATGGGTGCATATAATAGCAAAAATGTAAGTGTTGGGCACGAGGAAAACGTTTTCCACAGTGGAAGGCATGAGATGGGGTTTCAACTCACTCAGAAAAACGTGGAGAAACACAAAAACGAAATTGGAAGATGGGGAATAACCCTGGGAAGCCAAATCCGTTTTTAGAAAAACGTCCCTGGGCATTCTGGGGCAAAAACGACCTCCATACAGTCCCCCAAGTCGTGGCCCTTCTCTCCCCAGCTAATGTATATGCAAAAACGAACTCCCAGGCATGGAAAAATGCAGGATTGGGATGAAAACGGGTAGGGAAAGACCCAGCTAGCTCCAACTGCGTGAATGATCAAAGGTTGCCTGTTCAGAATGGCTTTGGGCACCATTTCGTGGGTGGTTTCTTGCCCCACAAGCAAAAACACGATTTTCCAAGTTGATGGCTTGCCCATGCACGAAATTGGTTGCCATACTCTTTCATTCCCAAGGCATTAACTGCCCCAACCAATTCCTTGGAAGAATTAAATGATTGGGTGCATGAGACAAAAATGGTAGTTGGTGGTTTATGGGTTTCCCCATTGACACATGGATTAATTCCATTGGCTCAAGGGTTTGAATAATTTCCCTCCCTTTTCCTTGTAAAACCATGCCCTATCTCTTTTGTTGCATAGCGTAGCCAGCTGTTGGTTTTCCATTAAATTTCGTATTTACATGATGTCTTAATTACATTGTGCTCCGCTAGCACAAGAACCATATGCATCTATTCTAATTGCCGATACATAAAACGATAAATCAATGGCGGGGCCTTGGCCGTGAGCTCCTCACCATGACTACATAACAATATTGACATCATTTACAATATTAATGCAATAGGGTCAAGCTGGGGACATTACACTTATGATGAGTGTTGTCGTTTGGTACAATCAAATTGTAGTTTTCATGTTGTGTGTTTGAATTGTTAAATCTTCCTGCGTGCATGTTTTCATGGCACAATGAATCCCATCCTAGCCACCTTCTAGCGGATGAATGCACAATGATGGAGTTTCTATTTGGGAAACATTGGTATAGGCACCTTCAACACAGTAGTTCAGGAAGTCACTTCATAGGTAAATCTTCGTGGTATGATTGTGATTCAGTAGCTTTGTTGTTTCATCCTTGCATGCGCTGTGAGTATTTCTCAGTGTGGAAATCGATGGACCCCCCATCCACCATGGTGCACACCAAGGTTTCTAAAAAAAAAACAGTTGCAGGCCCCTGACGGACTCTTGGTGTCCAATATTGTCACCATTTTTTATCATTTAATTTACTCGAAGTGGCGTTATTTCTATCGTTTTTGCTATAGTAAGTTGTTTTCATAGCCATTCAGCTCATCAAACAGTCCAGGTATGCACAAATTCATTTACCATGCAAATCTTGTTATATTTTGTATACTATGGTTTATTTATGATTTAAATGATGTTTTTGGGGATAATTAACACTTTTGGTTTTGATTTTCAGGTTATGATTTGCAAGTTATCCATCATTCAGCCCATGCGCTACGTGCTCATCCTAAAATGCTTTCAGCTCATCATTCAGCCCTCCGTTAAGCTCATGAAATCCATGGTTGATGCATCTCAGGCTGTTGAATAAAGAGGAGGACACATGGGTTCTGTTTTCCATGTGGCACTGATGGTTAATAAACTATTGTTCTAGAAGATTCGACCTTGGGCTCGTCAAGCCTGACAACGCACTCTACATCCACATCAACGCTCCAAGCCCCGATTTGTCTACGCATTCAGCCTGGAATCACGCACGTCTGCTCAGCTCTAGCTCACGCCATCGTTATGGAAGGAGTCGGCCTATTCACACTCAGTTGGCCAACATAACTCCCACATCCACGCTCATCATGCTCACGTAACTCCTGTTCCCACATCGACGCTCCAGCGTATGCTTATGCTCACGATTTGAGGGAACGAATGCTCAGCTGCTCGAATTGGAAAGGATTGACGCTGAGGAGATGGGTAGATTCCCCCTGCACTGCTATGTATCATTTAATCAGCAGTTACAGACATTAAACACCTCTATTATTAGATAGGTCGACTCCGTCGACCCTCTCACCCATTGTAACTTATAAATAGTCACCTCTGTGATTGAGACGAGTTAGTCTTTTGGCGTTCTTTTGAGTCTTTGAGTTTTTATCTTTAGTTCTCTGAAATTACGATGGTTTCCAATCTCAGTCCAAGCGTTTGCAGTCGTAGATAGTTTGAAGACAGACTCTGTAATTTTTCTCAAGTTAATGGAAGCAACAGCTTGTTGATGTTTTACTGGTAGTCGTTTAAGTTGAGCTAGTTCACCCTCCGATTGCTGGGAAGGGCCCCTCATCAATTGGAGGTTTTATTTGCATTTTCTGCATTTCTTTTCTTGCAATTAGCTAGTTTATTTCTTGTATATGTAATTAATTCATTTTCCTGTGTGATTATCTTCATCTTTCTGTAATTGATATTCTGTTGTCAATACAATCTCCCTTCTTCTGAGTAGAATGGTCGACCAATAGTTCAGTAGTTTGGTAATTTGTAGTTTGTTTTTCAGCCCCTCTTTCATCATAGATAGATATTTCTTCTAACTTCTTCCATAGTTAGCATTCCTTTCCTTCTTCTCTTCTATGTTAGTTTTTCTTCCTGTTTTCTGTAGGTTAACTCTTCTTTCTTCTATTCCATCCTTCTCCCTTCTTCTATTCCCAACCTTCTTCCTACTTCTCATAGAATCATTCTTTTCTTTAGGTAATGATTTGCATAGATAACTTCTTATCCTCCAATCATCTCTCTCTTGCTTCCTGTGCACTGTAGGATCATTTGCATAAATCCAGATGGTGATTAAATCATTCAAAAAATCTTCTTTTCCTCACTTTAAACCATTTTCCTCCATTCGGATCGTCATTCAAACTGCCTTTCAGACCGGCGTTTGGATCGTCATTCGGACCTGTGTGTTTTCTGCATTATTTTAGGCCTTTTCCTAACCTAATTTCTTCTGCCTCTTAATCATCATTCTTCTTATTCCTCCTTAATAGTTTGAGATGTAATTTAATCTTGTTTTGTGTTATTTAGAGTTTTCAATTCAATTGTCATCATTATTTCCTTCC